>OZ020558.1:2484359-3726539 GCA_963971465.1 Lepidochitona cinerea | reverse complement strand
GACAAAGTCAATAATACATGTACCGTTCTAGACAAATGCAGAGATTTACAGAGCACTGAAAAGTTACAGGAAATTGCCTTTATTTAGTTTTTTTTTTCTTTCACAAAGCTTTCCAATTTGGAAAACGGTATAAAAATGTTTAAGATCATGTATTAGCATATTATTGATTGATGTATTATGGCATAGTTAACCAGGCTAAATGACAGCCTTATCAGGATAAGTGGGGAGGAACCTGGGCTCAAAGCCCATACGAAAATCCTTTGAAAGCCAAAACACATTGGACAATTCGTACTATATTGTACATGATGGTGTATATTTATGAGCTTTTGAGAGTAGCTACTCTCCTCAGCAGATATTACAACACACAATAGTACAATACTACACGATAGTGTATATTTTGAATGTCTGCTGCTACCTGCCAACCAATTAACATTTAGCATAAAATAAAACTCATCTTTTTACTATTTACATCAGAAAATATTATCAGTGTTGTTAAGTTTTTGGATAAGACAGCCGGCATTTAGTGCTGGCGCTAGGTGCCATACTTTGGGGCCTGGGTAGAATTCCCGTTTTGGGCGTCACCCAAAAATCGGTAGAGGAATTTCTACCATATTTTCAAGAAAGTGTAATCCCAAAATAACGAGGATACTGTTAAGTTTCAAGTTGAAAATTAACCCGTGAACTTCCATTAATTTGCAGCAAAGTTACATAATAAGCTAGTGTATTTCCCATTGGATATTACAGTAAATCCCAACAGCCTATAAACCTCATCACATCCAACAGTACATTAACCCTTTACAAGCAGTGCTCCAATTAGGATATTAACCCATTAACTAATTAAACATTTTTTCTTCCAAGTTATTTCATCATCAAATACACAACTAAATACTGTGCCTTTTTTGTTATGACAGTATTGTTTTAATTGAGAGAAAATTTCCACAAAAAAAAACCTGATGGTATAATCTTTTTACATTTTTAAAAGACAAGTTATATAAAATAACAACAACAACATGTGGTTTAACCCAGGGGATTAAACAGGTCTGTTACCATGGTGATAAGCCTGATACATTCACAGGGATCTAATCCTTGTTAGAGAACTGACGCCATATGGAAATAGTTAGACACATGTTGGACACTAATTACTCAGTGACATAATTAATGATGTTATCAACTTGTTAAAGGAATTTCTACCACGAGCCTACTTAGTACATAATACTAAGCCAAGGATTATAAGGAATTAACAACAGCATGGCATTTGTTTCAGCTTATCATTCACAACACTTGGTCTATACAGAATCTTATCAAGTAGAGTGAGCAATCCAAAGAAAGACATGTAAGACATATTAACTCAATATTTCGGTTTATTCTCAAACCATCATCAGGGGAGTAGTGAAACAATGAAAAGAATTTTATCCTTATCAGAAATGTTCATCTTTATACAACTCTCTAGAACGCCCTAGGGTGGTGCTTACAAGTCGGTGCACCAGTATATAAGAGAAATTATCTCAAATGCGGCGCAAAACATCAAATCAATCAAGTAGTGTAACACTGGAATGATTGTAGGATGCGTTGCCATGAAAGTGAAATCATCTTGAATGCGGATAACACTGAAATGATTACCTTCAGTTATACAGCACAAAACAACGAGATTATTGAACTTGCATAACGGCATCGCTAGGTTTTATGGGGCAGGGGCAGATGGTGGAAAACTAAGATCTGTGCTTGAGGAAACCCCAGACTTTCTGCAGAAATACATGCAAAGAATAACACTAACCTTGATTAAAAACAGTGAGAATCACTTATTTCACTGAAATCCCCACAGAAATTTTTCAATTTTTATTTGGTCTGAGTAGGACTCAAACCTGCACTGTATCGATGGAAGGCCTGTGTCGGACTGAGGGACTATCATCACTCGATAGATGGATGGCAGAAACTGAACTCTTTGAACGCCACAACCCCTTAACCATCCCACTGTCATAAATACATCTCTCTCTCTTCTGAAAGTCTAAATATTGTTATGGATGTCATGGGAAAACATACACATCCTTACTTGAAGACGAGCCCAGCTTCCTGTGATACTAAAGATAGTTTTTTCGACTGGAAGATTATTTTACAAGACTTCTAGGTTCTTGTATACCCTTGGGATTGGCATATGATGTTTAGCTTTCAGAATCTGAATAAGAGAGATTTACTTAGGTAACATTCAAAGGTAAGCTTGATTGATTGACTGATGCTTTACGCCACAGTAAAGATCACCTGGCAGGTAATGGATTAAATGATTCTAGCTTTGTAAGCGCCCCCGTGAAAACATAGGGAATGGACAACTCAGAGAGTTATAAATAAATTTGTTGAAGGTCTCTTTTAGTACCCCAAACATCTATGTATATTGCATTTTGCGATAAAATTTAACAGCTCATAAAAAATCTCTTACGCCCAAGCATATCTAAAGCCATTTTTTTCATTTGGCATCATAAACTGCAAGGTAAATGAACTTGGTACATCTAATAGTCATAAATAACAAAAGATATGGACTATGACATGAGAAAACCTAGAAAACTTTATTAATAGCACTGCAAATTATCAAATACCACCAAAATAAAATCTGCTGAAAGCATATATACATGTAGGTACAACAAGGAAATAGCATTAAGAGCAAACTGGAAGAATTCCAAAGACAGTTCCTTTTGAAAAAATCTTTGCACATTTTTTCACCCCATTATCTGAGAACATTAAGCTGCATTTGACATTAAAATAGTCTGAAAGTCAGCCAAGTACAAAGTTTGCACAACAACTTCTATATCTTGGCAAAATGAAGCCAATCTTTTCTTCCGAAAAAAGCATAGATTTGAGCTTTTATCTCACAGGAAAGTTTTACTATTTGACTTCTACAGAATAAACCAGATGGCTATGGTTTATCAAAAACACAAAGATGTTACTATCAGAGGCCATAAAATCACAGGGGAGGGGAGGCTCGCTCAGTGGCTCAGTCGGCTGATTTTTAGTCCCTAAGTTGGACACAGGCCTTCTATTGATGGATTGCACAACAGAGGTCGTGTTTGAGGTCATCTACCAGTGAGATAATTAACTCCATTAACAATTGTAGGTCTTCTATTGATGGATTGCTGATTCAAATCCCTGGTCAAACCCAATAAATTGAAAACCTTTTAAATGTGTTTTAAATTGTTGGCCTAGTTGAAAAGTGGCCTCTAAACCGAGCAGCACCGCCATGTCAGTTAAATGACCTTCAGTGCATTGCTTATTGATGTTTTATGTCAAGATTATTTTACTTATAGGGGCGACGTTGCCAGGTTGAGTGGAGGAGGAAACCGGGCTCATTTCCAGGAGGAAACCCCTGACCTTTGTTGAGTGCCTGAATTACAAAACATCAACCAGTCAACCAAAATCTTACAAATGTCCAGATGAATTATTTGAGAGGGAAACCCTTGGGAATTTAACTTGATAGAAAATATAGCCTTATCTACAAAAGCCTGGTCTCAGAAAATTTCATAAAATTAAGGGAATGTGACTCAGACTGTCAACAATGAATGAAGTTTGAGCTAACAACATGAGGGTTAAGATTAGATTACTGACAGTGTGGGTTATTGATATATGTATGTCTGGTTCATCCCAATAATACTGGAGAATATATTGATCATTATAAATGACAAATTGAGTCTATGCTTACCAGGCTGGTCCTAGAACTTTTCTAACTTGACTTTAAGGATTTCCAAAACGGCTTAAGGTGAAATGAAACAACCTTCATTTTAGTTCATTGGTCCTCAAAAAAGGATGTCATACACAACGTCATGAGTACAAACTGAAGAGGCACTGACATAGTGTGAGGGTACTAACACAACTGAGTTCGTGTTTGACGCCATATGCAAGTGAGAAAATTGACTTTCGCAACCATTGTAGAGCACGATTGGTAGTCAAAAACTGAGTATTGGTTGTCAAAAACTGAGCATTGGTAGTCAAGAACTGAGCATTGGTAGTCAAAAACTGAGTATTGGAAGCAAAAACTGAGCATTGGTAGTCAAGAACTGAGCATTGGTAGTCAAGAACTGAGCATTGGTAGTCAAAAACTGAGTATTGGTAGTCAAAAACTGATCATTGGTAGTCAAGAACTGAGCATTGGTAGTCACAAACTGAGTATTGGAAGCAAAAACTGAGTATTAATAGTCAAAAACTGAGTATTGGAAGCAAAAACTGAGCATTGGTAGTCAAGAACTGAGCATTGGTAATCAAGAACTGAGCATTGGTAGTCAAAAACTGAGTATTGGTAGTCAAAAACTGAGCATTGGTAGTCAAGAACTGAGCATTGGTAGTCAAAAACTGAGTATTGGTAGTCAAAAACTGAGTATTGGAAGCAAAAACTGAGCATTGGTAGTCAAGAACTGAGTATTGGTTGCAAAAACTGAGCATTGGTAGTCAAAAACTGAGTATTGGTAGCCAAAAACTGAGCATTGGTGGCCAAAAACTGAGTATTGGAAGCAAAAACTGACCATTGGTAGTCAAAAACTGAATATTGGAAGCAAAAATTGAGCGTTGGTAGTCAAAAACTAGTATTGGAAGCAAAAACTGAGCATTGGTAGTCAAAAACTGAGTATTGGTAGCCAAAAACTGAGTATTGGTAGGCAAAAACTGATATTGGCAACCAAAAACTAATATTAGGAGCTAAAAGCTGAACAACATTAGCCAAAAATTGAGCATTACTGAAGGTTAATAGGTATCTATTAGTTAAACTCAGCAGAGACTCAGCGATCATCGTAAGTGACAAATGGAGTATTTTGCCAAAGTGATCTCAGCATTTGTCTAACAAGGCTTTAGTTCTTGTAAGTTTCCCTAAACTAAATTCATCATTGTCCAAATCAACCATTAGACTGGATACAAAAACATTGATAGATGAGGTAGAACATCCCATTGGATGGACCTGCCAATAGCGCTGAAGTCCTGATTCAAACACACTCCCATTCTACATAAACTGTGATAGAATAAAAGACACATTTTTTACCCAGAAAGGTTTTTTGGTAGAAATGACAAAACACATGCAAACCAATTGATGAATGTGTGCAGAAAATTTCAGGATATGCTTTATTATACATGTACAACATTACATAGGTGATAATTTCACTTATATGTGAGCAGAAACTGAGCCTTTTGCCTGGAAATAACTGACAATCTTATCTATGCACATATGCAATGTAGAGAAAATGTTCTTTGTGGGTAGAATTCAAGTATATAAAACGACCCATTGACGGAAGGCCTGTATTGGACTCATAGACTATCCTCTACACATTGATTCAGCTAGACCTTTAGGAGTTCAGGAAATTTTAAAATCAGGTTTGCAGAAAATGTTTGGCTATATGTTAGGCTAGGACAAACCAGACAATGCTAGTGTTAACGTTAGATTACATACAGGATGAGTAATTGACAGTTTAACTTGACTTTCAGTGAATCCCATCAGAGGGCCAAAACAGGACAAATATATCATTATGATGAATGAAGGCTTTGCTTGCCATTTTGGTTTTAACCTAAACATGACCCGACTTGGTCGACCTCGTCATAAGCACCTCAGGCATTAATTTATCATTCTTCCCGGACAACTTTTTTTTTCTCCAGATTTATAAAAAAGATGGACAATAAATAGTTGCTCGGGATGTTGATATCAAAGTTGCTTCACCTATCAACTTTAAGATTTCTCTACAGTGTGACAGGGCTTAAAAAAGAAACATGTATTTTTCAAAAGAAGGCGACAATTGTTTCCATCTACAGAGTGATAAATTGCTGTTTTACGACGCACTCAAGATATATTTCACTTAAATGGCCTTGTTGCCAGGTTTAGTGGAGGAGGAAACCGAGCTCATTGCCCAGAGGAAACCCCCGACCTTCGGCGAGTACCTGGCAACTCTTCCACATACGACGACCGAGTGAGAAATCCACTCAGAAATTTTTCAATTTTTATTTAGTCTGAGTGCGATTTGAACCCGCGCCACATAGATGGAAGGTCTGTGTGAGACTGAGGGACGATCACTCTAACCCACTGGTCCAATGAGGTCCCATCTACAGAGTGTCAAAACGCCAAGAAGGCCACTTACGAAAAGATATGTCCACCAATCTGGAGAAAATCGTGAATTTATCATGGATAGCCAGCATCTTTGAATGTAGACAATATTGACCGCTGCTGTTTAAGAATACAACCCATTCATGGACTTCTGATATTACATACACAATTTTTAACACAAGAAGAATTTCCATGTGCTGTGTGATTTATTGTTTTTAAATATTAAATCTTCAGGTTATTTAATATGAATCACAACTTTACCTTTTCATGGGTGCCAAATATATCTTTAATTTGCTGTCTATAAATGAAAAAAAAATCCCAATTTAGTCTTACAGTAGACGACACAAATATCGAAAGCCTACAAAGACATTGTTGTCCAGACAATCCAATAATGAAGGAATATTTTATTAGATTTACACAAACGAGTCGCAATGTAACACGATTTATGCGATCACTCCGGCAAACTTGTGAATTATTAACCATTATGGATCAGATGAGGCAGGGCAATAAACATGAAATATAACACAGAAATGTGACAACCCACCAATCATATCCGTCTGGGGCAACATTGGACAACATCATTACCTTCAGGATATATATGTTTTAATAATATATGCCACTGACTGATAAACTTAATTGTGGGTATAGGTGTATACCTCAGAACCTTGGATGGTGGATTTCTGCTCTAAATTACTCTCAAGATTATGTAAGAAATATGGCAGGGTTGCCAATTGATTGATTGTATGATGTTTTATGCCGCACTCAAGATTATCTAAGAAATATGGCAGTGCTGCCAGTTGATTGATTGATTTAGACTTTATGCGACACAAGATTATTTCACTTATATGGCAGCGTTGTCAGTTGAATTGAAGCAGGAAACAAGGCTTTGTGCCCAAAGGAAACCCTTGACCTTTAAAGCTTTCCAGCCCCCTTTTATAAGACAAGGTCATAATCATTGCGATTCTTCAGGGACATAAAACAGTATTTCCACAGAGCTGTGTCACATGTACGCAATAAATAGTTTACTTTTGTTAAGTCCTGCGTACATTTTTAGAAAACGCCAGCCTTGCTTTATTAAATGTTGATTGAAATGTTTCAGGTGGGAGCAAAAAGTGATTAAAATAGAGTAAATTACTGAACTGAAGCAATAATATTAAGTTCGAGAAAGAAAATCTATATTTTTTTACTCCAACGTGAATCCTTTATTTAATTGACATTTTTTTTGTTGTTACTTCATTTTAACTCTCTTCATCTCAATTTTATCATGCTTTTTTATCCAGGACATTTACGTCATTTCTGCCTTGTTCAGTTCAAGCTTGAAGATACAGTAACATAGAGAGTACACATGTATGTATCAACAGAAAGCCTTTCAGACATGTTTGTGTGTATTTTGGAAGAAGATAAAGAGAAAGTCTAACATGCTTCAACAGGCTGTTTAATCACACACAACAAACTAATACATGTTGGCTTGTAAAAAACAGTTTTAGTTTGTAACAGATGTTGACAGGCACTTGGTCTTTGAACCCAGTGGTGATGGAAGTACTATAAAGGGGAGAGTAAAGACACTTTTAATGATGTTATCTATTTCAGCAATAGGCAGCTGGAAACAGTTTCCTCCAACTAAAATGATGTTCATGTCCACTTTATATTCACATTCTTTCTCCCCGTAAAACCCAAAATATCAGAACTTCATTTTCTGTGAGCAATATGACCTTGATTGTTGACCATAATCATTTCGCACTCTTGATGACAAGAGTCGGTGGAAACACTTCATCCTACCTGTTAAACAATCACATCTGTCAACGCACGAGTTAGTCCATGGAAACACCATAAGAATTACAAAGGAACTTCAGACGTAAATTCTATCAATCTTTTTGTTAAAAAAATAATTTCCTGTAATTGTTGTTCTTGTTCTGTTTGACTCTTGAGAACAATTACAAGCTGTTGAGCCCACCATCAAGACTGAATCAATTTATCTTTGGCTTTTAAATGACATTTAGAAGTAGGGATATATAAACACCTTCTGGATTACTACTTCTTCAGGCAGTATGTCTTAGGTCTTACCTGATGGCGATAGGGGCATATCTGCGAAACGTCGTGAGCAATAAATAGAAGAAGTACTAATCCAGAAAGTTGTCTTGTGTTTAATTTATCTTTGGAGTAAAACCATGTAATTCTGTAAATGTTGTGCTTGGTTTAGTCGATCAGGTTGTTAAGCGTTACAGTCTGAATATGGAATCTGTCCAGGTCAGTCAGTTGTTTACAATTTGTATGCAGTCTCTGGTTCTGTAAGTGTAAGTGTTGTGTTTCCTATATTGGTTATCACCGGGATGTGCCAAACACAAAATTAACCAGCAATTTGGACGTGGCAACCTTCCAAGAAACTGAATGAGTCTAGTAAAAGATTTTCGCTTTATTGTGTATGCGTGGGAGGGGGAGGGGGGCAGATTTGATTTTGAACCATTGACACCTGGGGGAACTAAAGCTTAACGTCACATTCAAAAAATTACGGGACATATTAGGGGGTCTGGCTTTGAAAAGACAAGCCCTAGTATCAACTTGCTTGACGACACACCTATGCTTTTCAGTGCAGAAATTTTCAAATATGGCCAGTTTTATTCCCTACTTATGTCCCGATAATGCCATTAAGTAATTGGTCTATAAACTTTGATTAGCTACGGGTTCTTCTCTACACTTCTTTATCTCCCCCCCATAACATTACACCTGGCAACATCACCATGTAGGTGAAGTAGTCTTGAATCCATCCTAAATCATAATGAAGCAGACAACAAGATGAAGTCATTGGTGTTGCATGGATGGCATGAAAAACCCTTTATTTATAAACTTGAGAAACAAATTTCAAATTTTTTTTTGGGACTCAGAGCAGGATTTTGATGGATTGATTTCTATGCTTCACTTAAGATTATTTTACATGGTGACATTGCATGTTTGGTGGGGGCGGAAATTGGGCTCTTTGTACGGAAGACCCCTTATCTTCAGTCAATACCTGCCAACTCTTCCACATACGCTGATTAAGTGAAAAGTCTGATACAAACCAACGCCACATCAATAGAAGGTCTGTGTGAGATTGAGACACTGAGCCACCAAGGCCCCTGCAGGATTTTGTTAAAAGGCTTATGGTAGCTTATTTATTTGAATAGTGTATATTTATTAATAAATGACCTCTAAAACACACGGCACAGGGAAAATCTCCTAAGATTTATTAATGATATATAGCTAATATATTGTATTTTGAATGAATTGTGGATTTCAAATTTCTGTCAACAAAATTCATAAGAGCACAAAATTTGGCCAGTTCTGACTGTCTAAGTAACGTAAATGGATTCCATGCTAAACACCTGAAGTCCATATCATAACTTCATTAAAGTTGAATTATAGGCCAATTATAGGGAAAATTTTGTTGAAACAGAATTAGCTAATTATCGGGCATTTTGATCAAAAAGTACAAAATAAAAGCTGTCCGTTGATGTCAATATAGCATGTGGATGCTTAGTTCGTTTAATTAACAACCAAAAACCGATACATGAACAATGTGTCCTCCTAGACAGAAATACTCCCAATATAGGTCAAATGGCGCATTATCCTTGCTCAAATCTACGCTTATAATTATTGGAAAGGCATACTTTTCATCTTTGACCATTAAGTGTTTTATAAATGGCAGGATGGGATTCTGTATTCCTATTATCAGTGGAATAGTTATGTATCAGTTAATGAACCGAACGGAAAACAATACCCACTTGTACTCCATTAGCAATTAACACTGATCACTCAGTGTCCTCTAGAGCCCAATTAACCTAAGTTCGTTAGGGAACATTAGCTAGTCCATTGAGGTCAAGCGGTCACTATCCTCAATAATATATTTATGAACACTAAAACACACGGGCACAGGGAAAATCTTCTTGTCTAAAATAACCACGGAGACAAGTTTCTAATTGTGTTAAAATTCCATAATATTTATGATCACTAAAACACACGGGCACAGGGAAAATCTTCTTGTCTAAAATAACCCTGGAGACTTGATAATATAATATACTTTTCCTGGAACAATGGAAATCTGACGAGAAACTTGAAATCCATGTTAACACTTCTGCTATCCTAGCAATAGTACCAAAGAAAAGGTAGATTTATTGATTGATGTTTTATGCCACGCTCAAGATTAGTTGACAGGTTTAGCGAGGGAGGAAACCCTGACCCTCGGTAAATATCTGGCATCTCTTCCACATAAGACAAAAGGGAGCAAAACCCAGTCGGAAATGTTTCAATTTCATTTTGTATGAGTGGGATTCAAGCCCGAGACACATACTGATGGAAGGCCTGTGTCTGACTGAGAGACTATCCAGAAAGGGACAATGTTTCTGAAATCATTCCATGCTTGTATCAGGTTAAAAAATAAAATCTTGGTGACAATTCTAAGCTTCATTGTTGACCGACAGTAAAGGAGAATAGGAAGGGGGGGGGGGGGGGGGGGGGTTTAACGAGATTTGCTAAATTTTAAGATTATTTCAATGCAAATGTTTCCTTATTTTTTAACATAAACCAGAGCGTATCTGATCGTGGTAGAAGTCTGAGTAAATTTTTACCGTTCCATTTTTCAACACTTAGGCTAAGTGAGATGCACAGATCTGTTTCAATGATGGAATCGTTTATTTTGTTCAAGAATTTTGAATCATACCCTGGTAAACTAGAGGGTTCAATGGCCCATAATTACATGAATTAAGTTCTTTTCAAGTAGCCTATGAGTATTTAAGATCACATTATCACATTGAAGTAAATACGGTACCTCAAAGGAATGGAAACAGTCATATTAATGGATTTCTGTAGTTTTGCAGGCATACCCACAAGGGCTGGTTTTGAAGAATCAATAACAATCAGATTCAAACTCCTCTAGAGATTTGCTGGCTTTTAGTGTGAAAATTAAACCACCACTTTGAGAGGATTCGGCTTTGTTAGCTTCCATTAAGAAGTGTAAGGGATCGACGATTTCTCAATTTCAGGATTTTTTTACGTATTTCTAAAGATGCATTACTTGTAGGCGTGATCAAAATCCCATTAGTGAATAGAAAAAAGCTAAATCAATAAGTTCTATAGGGAAGGAACTTGCAATTGACACCATGACCAAAACCATATGAAACATCATTCATCATAAATATAGATGCTACAAAAAGACTTCAATATTTTAGGCTCGTTTTTTTTTTTGTGCATTTGTTTTTCTAACCAGTCACAATTTATAACAAATATAGATATTTTTATATTTCTTTTATACAATGAAGAATAAAAAAAACATATTGAGCTGTTAAACCATAGACAAAGACAACTACATTTTACATGTGGGAATATTATTACCTATGCGAACAAGAATAGGAGTCTGTAATACCATTTTGGTTCATTAGAATTTAAAGGGGCTTTCATATAGATTGAGAAACAAAACTAGTCAAAACATTTTTTGTTTCAGTGGGATATCATATCAAGAAATAAAGAAACGCTTGTTGATTTCGAAGTTTCGGTTTACCGCTTGGGAAATAAAACTATTGGGTGACATCAAATTAAGTGTAAAATAGCCTGCTTGGGAAATCCAGCTTTCATTGCTCGTCCTCTTTAGCAGACACCATGGGCCGATATAACCCTATAGATCATGTACAATCTCATATAAACAACACGCAGGTTCGTTACGAAGAAGTCATTTACTGTACTAGCCAATTTAAATCCACGCGTCGTCAACAAATTTCTATTCATGAAGAATGTCTGTAAGCAGAGATAGAGGAATGGTAATGGGGTGGAAAATTGGTATTGGATTACAGCAAGTTATAACAGGATGTACAATAACTCTAGGGACAAGGAGTTAAGGGTAGATCAATAAAAGTTCCAGTACCCTAAAGACATCGTGATTTGTGAATCCAGACGATTCCAACAAGAAGTTGAAAAGACAGATAAAAAGTTCTTGAACCCAAAGACTTATCCTGATCTGTGACTCCAGACTGATAACCATTTGCGATATTAGATATTTAAATTGCCAGATTGGTATTGGTTGCTATTGGCAAATCTAGCTATTTGATATCAGATATTTAAATTGCCAGATTGGTATTGGTTGCTATTGGCAAATCTAGCTATTTGATATCAGATATTTAAATTGCCAGATTGGTATTGGTTGCTATTGGCAAATCTAGCTATTTGATATCAGATATTTAAATTGCCAGATTGGTATTGGTTGCTATTGGCAAATCTAGCTGTTTGATATCAGATATTTAAATTGCCAGATTGGTATTGGTTGCTATTGGCAAATCTAGCTGTTTGATATCAGATATCTAAATTGCCAGATCTTTATTGGTTGCTATTGGCAAATCTAGCTATTTAATATCAGATATCTAAAGTGCCAGATCTTTATTGGTTGCTATTGGCAAATCTAGCTGTTTGATATCAGATATTTAAATTGCCAGATCGCTATTGGTGGCTATTGGCAAATCTAGCTGTTTGATATCAGATATTTAAATTGCCAGATCGCTATTGGTGGCTATTGGCAAATCTAGCTGTTTGAAATTGGCTCTCTCTTGCTAACGACACATGGTCAGGCCAAACATTCCAAAAGGTTAGACAAATTACATGTGGAAGCTAGCTTTGACATTACAAATGTCATGACGTCACAGAACTTTTTCCTTGACTTTGTCCAACTTTTTGACAAACGTTTGAGCTAGCCACTTGGTGGTCACAGAGAAGTCAATTAAGTGCCCAACAATTAATTTATGGAGCCAAGGAGGTCCACAATACAACCAGGACATTTACCCCACCAGGGATCTCGTTCTCAGAAGATATAAACCTGGCCAAAGGAGAGTACAAGGACTGTCATGGAAATATATACCTTCAGTATTACGATTTCTGAGTGCATTTTTCACTTGATTGCCGTATGTGGTAGGGTTGACAGGTACTCGCCTAAGGTTGGGTGCGAAGAGCCCGGTTTCCTCCCCAATCATATGAGTGTGGCAAAACCAAACAATCAGCATTATGTTGAGGCCATGTGCAAAGATAAATGTTTTCAAAAGGAGTCCTCGCAAACTTTTGGAGACATCCTGGTCTCCAGGGGGCTGTTTCTCAACAAAGTTACGCCCAATGTAAGTCAAATGCAAGGCGTAACTACCATGGCAACGTATACCATCAACATTATGTTACTACCAGGCGCAAAGTTACGACGGGTGTAAGTGTGTTGAGAAACAGCCCCCTGACAAACTGGTAACATGGTTGGTTTTCCAAGGAGGACAACTTTGGAAACTTTTTGTATTTTAATACTGCTGGGGAAATGTCAACGTTTCCTGCTTTAATTGTTTGCAAGCAGCCTCATACAAGACTTGTTAAATGCTATGGTATCACTGACAATGCAGCCATTAAGCGTGAACTGTTAACATTCAGTTTATGGAAACAATCACCTATGGGACATTACAGAGCTTTAAAACAGCCATTTCTAGACAGATGTATTCCTTGTCGGACAATATTTTAGCAATCCAAATCACTAGAGAACTGATTGGTGCCGTGATAACGGTGAGGTAGACAAGATTAACAGATTCGGAAGGTGTGTGGGGAGATCTTGTCAGAACCGGTTACTAACACAGGATATACGAACAAAGCAGGAGCCTGTTTCATAAAATAGCATAGATGTATTTTTTTTGCGTAACTTTCAAAGCAATGTATCTTTACAGTATGGGTTGCCATGACACTTTGTAAAAACTTACGCTACACCGCTTTATGAAACAGGCTCCTGCATGGTGGCATACACAGTTTTAACTATCACAAGTATTGATTGATTGACTGCTTTTAATTACAACACTCTCAAGACGGCATGCCAGGTTAAGTGAGGCAGAAAAAAAACAACTTACAAACATTACTCAATCCTACATGCTTGAGCTCAGTATCATTAGAAAGCTTTAAGTTGGCATATATTGAGAAAAATGCCCCCAAAAATGTTCACAATTTGCTCTGAAAAAATATATTATTTATGGAACTTCATACCACTGAACAAGTGGGCAAAAACATTTCCAATAGTGTAGGAGTAGAATCAGACTAATAAATACAGTCTTTCCAATTAAATGGAAGAAAAAATAAATAGCTGGCAGAGAATCAAAATAACAACTTTGAGGCTGCCAAAAGTATCAACATTCACACCCTGTAGCTCAGTTACAACAATTCAATGCTACCATAATCCTTAAGGCGGAGCGGGTACCTGGCAAGTCTTCCACATACGATGATTTTTTATTTTGGCCAAGTGTGATTCTAACCCGTGCCGCATCGCTGGAAGATTTGTGTTGGACTGGAGGGATGACTGAAAACCACAATCAGAAATTTAACAGTTTTTTCTTTGGCTGAGTGGTATTTGAACTGGTGAGCCATCGATGGAAGGCTAGATTGACTGAAAGACTATCACTCTGCTAACTGATCTACCGATGCAGCTTTGAAGTCGTCTCGTCAAAATTCTATTGACATAATAAATATGAGCACATCATTATTTGAACAGCATGTGCAACTCTTGCATTATAACCGTTCTTCTGATGTTGAATAATCCATGAGGAGTCTCGTTTAACGGTTGCACGATTTCCCATACATGCCTCATTACCAAACGCTGATTGTGATCACACGAAGATCAAAGGTTTGGGCCCAGCCATTCCATGTCGCTAAACAAACTCACAGTAAATTTCCCTAATTATTTAACCAAGCAATTACCCTTTGTTATAGAAATTCTAACTAACCAAATGTAAAGTATGTAAATAAACCATAACATCCACTTAATGAAATTAAAACTGTTGAAATTTTAACGATTCATGCCTCAGGATTATATTATTTACAGACCATCTCAACACTAGTGATGAGAAAGTCGCTGTGTTCAGAGGGCACCCCAGGACAGATCATTTCAATGACAGTCAGAAACATTGATCGATTGTTTGGTGTTTGACGCCGCGCTCAAGATTATTTCACTTATATGGCGGCATTGCCAGTTTTATTGTGGGAGGAAACCGAGCTCTATGCCCGAAGGAAACCCACGACCTCCTGGTGGTAACTGGCAACCATCCCACATACAGAAACATTGAATCGGGGCAAGCAATAATAGTGTTCTATATGTGACACTAAACGTCAGGTTTTTTATGATGGGTAACAAATTTACGTTTCCATACTTGTAGAACAACGGCAAAAACAGGCTACCTGAACGAATCTATGGTCTGCAACCCAATTACCACTAATACAACCAATCAAAAGAGTCATAATTTGTTCCATATTTTTGACAAAGTAAGATTGGAATCCTTCCCACTGAGCCATGAGAGACAGCTAATCTTTTTTCGAAACAATTCTGGTAACAAAAATTATTTCCTGAACTAGCATCGGCTTAGTAAGTTTATTAAAACCAGGATCCAGTTTTTTTAAATTCACATTTCCAAGTCTATTCTAGGTCCTAAAGTACCATCAAAGAGAGAAGATTGACCATTTCCCAGGGTCTATTAAAGCGTCTTGATTTCGGTTAATTTACTGACAACTTTGTTCTGTGAAAAACACACAAAAACTGAACAACTTAAAATACTACGATTTATTAAATACATAAATGCACAAGGACGACATGTCGAAACCTAAATTTCTTTGAGATGATCCAATATTTGTTCTCCCAATGTTGGTGTTAGTCAAAGACTTTTCAAGGCCTCACCTCAGAATGGTCTCAAAAAGCCATTTTCAAATCCAGGCTGTTCAAGGTTTTCCAGGCCTTATACGAACCCTGTAAAACTGTTTCCACCCAAACAGTGTAGTGTTTCCAGCCCAAATATATGTATCTCTCTGAAAGAATCGTGCAATTTAGCTGTATAGCTTGATAAATGAGTGATCTATAAGTCAGGGATATTGACTGACATGTACCTCAGTCACACTTTCCCCCCTTTTTATTTGCTAACTAAATCACTGTTTGGGAATTAGGTATGAATCCCAGGACTAATCTGTAGTATAAATGAACTAGCATTGAGTGGTGGAGAGTTATTCCTGGTCAATAAATTGATACACAATCAGGGCTATTATCCCAACATATCACCCTGGTTTATCTTAGCTATCTGAGAAAGATGTCCAACTTGAGAGATCAATTAGAGTTCATCCTTCATTCAGAGCCGTCTAATTAACACTCGTAGCATTCCTCAGGAAAAGAAACGTTTGATAACAAACCAAGATTATGTCAATCGTTTCTCACTATTAAAACCAGGTTCTTTGTCCAGAACAACGCTCAATCTTTGATGACTACCTGGTAAACAATTCCACATACATTTAGGGTGATCCATTGAGAAGCCTATTTCAAATTCGTTCATTTCATTTTTCTTTAGACAGAGTAAGGTTTGAATCCTCAACCCATTAAAAGCCCTCCTATTTGAAAGTAGGAATGGGACACCCCCCCCCCACCCAAAAAAAAAATTCACAATGAATAAAATATTTTGGGAGATGAATAGTGCAATTTAGCTGTATGACTTGATAAATGAGTGATCTCTGCCAAATTTTGTTAAACTGTTGGTGGTCTATAAGTCCGTGATATTGATTGTACCTCAGTCACACTTTCCCCCTTTTTATTTGCTAACTAAATCACTGTTTGGGAATTAGGTATGAATCCCAGGACTAATCTGTAGTATAAATGAACTAGCATTGAGTGGTGGAGAGTTATTCCTGGTCAATAAATTGATACACAATCAGGGCTATTATCCCAACATATCGCCCTGGTTTATCTTAGCTATCTGAGAAAGATGTCCAACTAAGAGATGAACTTGAGAGATCAATTAGAGTTCATCCTTCATTCAGAGCCGTCTAATTAACACACGTAACATTCTTCAGGAAAAGAAACGTTTGTTTGCAAACCACGATTTTGTCAATCGTTTCTTACAAAGTGTATTTCAGTGAAGCTAATCTGTTCAGCAATCAATATCATGAAGGATAAGCTACCCCTTCCTCTGTTGAATATCAATCAAAAGTTCTAATAAATATTTTAGCCGAGTGACACCTGTCAGGTAAGTACATATATACATAATTAAACATTAGATCACAGATTTGACCAATTAATTGCTGAAGGGTTGTTGTTGATAATGTCTTTGTATCACAACAAATGAGCTCATCTATCCTTGACTTTAAAAAGAATGGTCCTTTATATAAGATTACACGAAAACAAGTAAACAATGTACATGTGCAATAACACATTCAGTCATTATTGAGAGTAAAATTAAGGGTGTTCGTGGTTGAGATAATTCTGGATTAATTGTCTTGAATAATTCATAGGTGTTGATGAGATCATCTAAAGACATTCATAAATAACACCATTAATTAAGGTAATGGGATATTAGACAAATAATTAAGATTGCACGGTAGGACATTTGCGGAAAATAGCCCATGAATATTAAACTTATATCTTAATGTATAACGAGACTAACCCTATTTCCTTATAAAGAAGGCAAAAATGTTGAAAATTTGGTGGTAAAACTCTATTATATTGTTCTTAAGCATGGGTAGGCACCATACAAGAATTTCAAACAGTTTACATTATTTTGTTTTCAAAAGTCAAAGCAAAAACACTGAATATTTAATACCAATAATATGTAATAATTCAGAGCAAGTGTTTCCAAGGCAACAAATGAGTAAATCCTACACATGAAATTGATCCAAACCAGGTCCCTCCACCTGCCATTTGAGGTTTACATAACTGCAGATTTCTGTTTAAGATGTGCTTACAAGATTTATGGGATGCTAACCACTTGATTGCCTCTTTCTGTTCTTCATTACAGAAGAGTTCCACAGTCCTTGGCAACCAACAGGAAGATAAGACAATTTGGTTCACAAATATAATACACCCATTAGAAGTTAACCCTCTGAGCAGAATATTTAGTTCGGAGGCCACCCAAAAACAAACATGATCCAACAGCTCATAAACTGACTCATTTTTCACATAAACACACAATTCTAGCATTACGTAGCCAGTAAATTAAACACCTGGTATGAAATTATCAATGTTAGAAAGAGAAGTCAATATTATTGCAAATTATTTACACAACAAAAGAATTTTTTGGCCAGGCTATCGTTCCACATAGAGCAATCAATCCAGTGAAAATACACTCAGAATGAGATTTTTTTCTTTTCACAGAGTCAGTGGGATTCAAACCTGCGACTCCTTGATTAAAGGCTTGTGTCGCTTTAAGTACAGGCAATAAGTTTCTCCTTGCTGGGTCAGCAAACATGGCTAAACAGAGCCACAATGTTCCATCCCAAGGGCAAGAACAAAATTGAACATATAGTATCTACATACATGTATGTACCAGTAGCCAATTGATTCTTCTACACAGCGTCTTAATTAAACAGAAACACATATATTTGAGAGACATACTGGTCAGGGCTACGGTCTGTCTGTCTTCTACCTAGGATTTTCTGGGAAAGGGGTTGGGGGGGGGGGGGGGCAAAATTTTCACTGTCTTTTCACATGATCCTATGGGGTTCAGTCTCAGTCTGCCGATATTCTTGCCATAGCTTAAGATGCGTAAGCATTGTCAATGTATTACAAAGTGTTCCAGAAAATTCTATTGACTAAGGCCAAGCTCCCATCAGTCGTCAACCTAAGGAAATATCATAGGTTTAGTTTATAACAACAATTTATGATGGGGTATAAAGGTCTAAATGATAGGCCTATACCTCTTTTTAACACAAACTTGTCTCCATGGTTATTTTAGACAAGAAGATTGCCAGTGTGTTTTAGTGTTCATAAATATATTTAATGAAACTGCCAGACTAAAAGTAATATCTAACAAACTAAAACATTATCCTCTGATGGAAAGAACGATTATAATTGGGATGCTGCATGATGCTGAAATCAGAAACCGACATCGGAAGTCCGTAAAGGTCTTATATACATACTGAATTAGTGGATGGAGACACGCTTCACATATCCAACCACTAACAAGCAGAATTAATGATAATCACAAACAATTACATCTCTATCCTATTCCTGAAAATCTGGCTTTCAACTACAACATGTATGTTCTATGCTGTATGTCAGGAAATGTTCTATGTATATCAGGAAAAATTGTAAAACCAAACTTTGGTACATCAACAAGAATTTAAAAAGCAAACAATTGCCTTTTATACATTATTAGAAATCATTTGACCGATTTAAAATTGTATTTTTTCTCGGCAAATGATATACTATGCATTAGTTTGTATTTATGAACATTAAAACATAGCAGCACAAAGAAAATCTTCTTGTCTAAAATAACCATGGAGACAAGTTTTTAATTGTGTTAAAAAGAAGCAAATTATTTAGACCTTTATACCCAATCATAAGTTGTAACAAACTAATCCTATGATATTTCATTAGGTTGATGACAAACAGGAGCTTGGCTTTAGTTCGTAGAATTTTCTGAAACATGTACCGTATATTTCTTCTAAAACTTCTAAAACATTGAATCTCAAGTCGTTGATGAAGTTATAACCTAGCTTATGATGCTTTATTCATTACCCAAGGTAATTGAGCCTTTTGTTCTTAGATTTATTGAAACAATAGAATTCGTAAAATATAAATAACTTTTTGGGGCTGAACATACATGTGTAACAGTGTGACCAACAAATAGCAAAACAGAATTTCTATCACATTCTTAAAAACATAAATAAATGCATCTCATTCTTACCTTACTTAATGACAGCTTATCCAAATTCAGTGAAGAATTAGAAATCCTATCCTTGTCTTCAAAAATCAACCGTGTCCTTTTTTCTTCTAAATCTTAATAACTAAAAGCATTTTTTTATATCTCATGAAGTCCAGAAAAGTAAAAGATTTCATAACAAGTCCTTTGGCTTTCCAAGCACAACACACACCCTAAAAGAAATCCAAAATCTCAACGTGAATATTTAATAATTAGTGACAAGTACCGGTAATTGGAATTCCAAATTTCCTGCAATCACACCTTGTTTTTATGCTAGTTAACAAAAATTTTAAAACTTTTGAAATCACAGTGGTAGATTTTCCCAAGAGTGTTGGAAGAATGTAGCTGAATATTGTTACTATGTTCATCAACCAACTCTTTTTTCCACATAAAAATATGGTTGCAACTTTTCTCACGAAGCAAACGCTCCTCGACTGTGAGTAAATTATTGGAAAACCTCCTTAAGTACTGCAGTGTTCACACCTTCTGCCAAAGAAACACATTACCTGAGCTAAAAATGGATCAGCAAATTCTAAAAATGTGAAAAAGGGGCAGTAAATCCAAGCAATATATTTGGCCTAGTCTCTCAACTGTACCATAGGCGAACAGCTACAGTACAACACTGTATCAAGCCAATCATATTGGGGAAAATGCAGGATATTCTGTCAATCATACTGAGAAAATGCAGGATATTTTAACAGCTTTTTTAAACACTGACCAAAGTGAGCAAATAAAAGTTGCAACTTGGGTAAATTCCAGGATAAAATTAAAAACAGCCCCAGTTTGATGCACCTAATATTGAAAAGCTTGCTGGATTTGAACATACCCATAAGTCCACACATAAGTGTGTGTCAATTATGATAGAATGTCAGACAGTGAAAAAAGTCCCTCTCCCTATACTTCAGTTCTCCTCTCAGTGTGGCTGTGCTATCTGTTTGTTACTCTCACCTCAACACTGACAGGAGCTGGTATCTTCAATGTAAGGCCAGCTTGGAATCAGCCTACAGATAACACGACGAGTTAAAGGGACTTAACATGGTACAGCCAGGAAAATCTAAGAGTAGCAAAGATCAATAGACTTAAAGGTCCATCAGCTGCTAAAATGGGGATATTTTTTTATTAGCTGTAATGGAATTTAGATTGATTGATTGATGTTTTATGCCGTATTCAAGACTATTTTGTTTACAGTATATGGTGGCTAGTTAGGTTTAGTAGGGGAGGAAACCGCATTCACTCTCAAATATTTCAATTTTGATTTGGTCCGAGTGGGATTCGAACTCGTGCAGCATTGCTGGAAGGTCAGTGTGGGACTGAGGGACGATCACTCTAGACCCACTGGACCACCAAGTTTCTTATTGTATACAAAGGGGCATGTCATTTAGACGTTTATACCCAATCATAAGTTGTTATTATAAACCACAACCCATGATATTTCATTAGGTTGACGACAGGCAGGAGCTTGGCCTTAGTGAGTAGAATTTTGTGGAAAAGATAATTTGGCAACAAATCATCAGTATTTTTGGTAAAGCTAACATGCCGATTTGGTATAGGTTTTAGATAGTAATCAATTAGCTGTGAAAAGACCCCCTGGGGACATTGGAGGCTTGGGTCATTTTTTCAATGGGTTTGTGTATTTTCGAAATATAGAGTGCCCTGTTTTTAGAATTAAGTAATCAATTTGTTTAAAAGCATGCACCGTATAGACTTACGAACGTAGCCAAAATGAGATTTCAGGCACGAAATCTTCACGATTCAAGGCATATTTTCTCTCTCTACAGTCTCGATACGGAAAAAATTAGCTTAAGTGGCATGATGTCACAGTTGACATCTGATATATGCATTACTATTGTTGCAACGTCATACACAAACGATGTTGAGCCAGGGCGTCTTCGTGTTGGTTGAAATTACGCCGACGTCAAATAAGAAGATATTTCTGATTGGTGACGGAAGATAAAGTATGCATATTTTCAATCGCATTTTCTGTGACACCCTGAAACTTTACAGGAAGTTCGTTTTGTTTCAACCTAATGTATTTAGATGGCATATTTACTAAATTTACTATAACAAATCACTGCACTACTGCTCAGAAAAAAACTTGGCATTTATCCTTGGATCTTTTAAATTCTTGGACTTATTTGATTCCTCTCAGCAAAAATATCTACAATCTGGAATTTTGGCAGGTTAAATATAATTAATTTGTATTAATAACATTAATATCTCCATCCTAAATTTAGCCTCCACTTAAAGACAAGGTGCAACTACCCTAGCTATCTGCATAAATAGTAGGTAGGGTGTTTACAAACATCTGTATGTCAGTGTTCCCACACTGGACTAGGCCACAGGGTCAAACAAAACTTTGGTGAATGAACGTTTATTTGACAGTTGAGAGATGGTGTAGGAGGTTGAGAAACATAGCATCAGCAAACCAGGGGTCCCCCTTTCACAAAGCGATGTTACGTTAAGTTTTTACATAACTGACACAGCAACTCATACTGAAGAGATGTGTTGCTATGGCAGTTATGTAAAAACTTACGCTACAGTGTTTTGTGAAATAGGCTCCAGAAAAGAATAGATTAAAAGGTCTAGACTCCTAAAACTTATCTGGAGTGCAAATCTCGTAAGAATTATTACCAAATTTCGTAATATCCGGTGACAGAGGATGCTATTAAGAATGCTTTTTGTGACGTGGCATTTCCATTTGACGTTTTTTGCTCCATAACGTGGATGGTTTGAACGAAAAACGCTCAGCCACATGTGCAATGCAGTGCCGGTGATAGGAAATATGTCGAATTCATACCAGACTTGCGCCCCCTATTGCACAAGAAACAAAACCTAAATTATGATTTTGAAATCTTGATAGATTGATTGATGCTTTACGCCACACTCAAGATTATTTCACTTATATGGCAGCGTTGCCAGGTTTAGTGGGGGAGGAAACCAGGTTCATTGCTTGGAGGCAGCCCCCGACCTTAGGCGAGTACTTGGCCTGAGTATGATTCAAACCCACGCCGCATAGATGGAAGGTCTGTG
Source organism: Lepidochitona cinerea (assembly GCA_963971465.1). NCBI lineage: Eukaryota > Metazoa > Mollusca > Polyplacophora > Chitonida > Tonicellidae > Lepidochitona > Lepidochitona cinerea. The sequence goes on along the minus strand of OZ020558.1, from coordinate 3,703,751 downwards.
TGGGACTGAGGGACGATCATTCTAACCCACTGGACCACCAAGGCCCCTTTGAAATCTTGAAACTTAATTCTTACAGTTATGTTTACAAACAGCTACTGTATGTTTAATAGTGTTTCTATAGTGGGCTAGGCTATGATCAAAGAAAGCTTTGGTGAATGAATGCTTCTGGAGAGATTGCGTGGGAGCCATTGACAGAATCAGGGAGGCTGAAGGCATGGGATTAAAGGTGTGGACTATTGCTTACATTTTCTACATATCTAATAGAATGCTTGATAATGCAGATTGCTTAGAAATTTAGATCAACCTCAGTAAAAAATCCTTTGGACAGAGGGATGTGAAAAAGATATTATCAACGTAAGGCTTGTGCCATGATAAGAGATTATTGACCGATCTTAGGCAAAAGATTGATTGATTGATTGTTTGGTGTTTTACGCCGCCCTCAAGATTATTTCACTTATATGGCCGCATTGTTAGTTTTATTGTGGGAGGAAACCGGGCTCTATGCCCGGAGGAAACCCACGACCTTCCGGTGGTAACTGGCAGCCATCCCACATAGGTCGTTCGAGTGAAAACCCAGTCAGAAAATTTGGTGGAAGGCTGTTTCGGATTGAGCGTCCAGCGCTTTACCTATTGAGCCCCCAAGACTATTGAAATCATATGGTTTGGATGCCAGTTTGAGTGGAAAGGAAAACTATTCAGCTCTGTATCGCAAACTCAATGCTGATACATGGCAAGCCACAAGCATATTCCGCAACAAGTTAAAATCCCAGTCAATACTTTTTCTCCTTATTTTTCACTGAGTGGGATTCAAGACTTACATGTACCTATGGAAGCTTCCATTACTCTATTGCTGACCCAGACACAAATAGAGCATATTAAAGGTATGTTGCTATACAATGGAATGTTGATGTGTGTTGGTCAAAAGTGAAAATTGAAAACCCAATTATGTGGGTGGGGATTCATTTAGGTCAAGCGTTTCACAAACTGTCTTATATCTTTAATAGACTGTATTAATATCTGCATCTGTCTATCTGTGTTGACTACCATTCAACCATTCCCATTAGAAACCAACCCCAGGTGTCTGTACCGGGTTGTTTGACCTCATCAGCTGGACTGGGTCAAACTTCAAGTTTCCCATACTTGACCTCACATACTTATCTGTGTCAAAGGTCAAACAGTGGTTTTGCTTGATTATATGTACCAATTAGAATGGTGGAAACCTGCCAGATTTAATTAGCTTATACTTTACCCCAGTGTATGCCAACACCTACATGTAAATGTATATAACTGCCATTCTTAATTTTCCTATCTTTACACAGAATGCAATTGTTTACACAAAACATATTTTGTTTCACAGGTTACCTAGTGCAAGGGTTACAAATTTCTGTCTAATCATTCTAGATATAGAATAATACCATTGGGGGTGGCATAGAGTAAAGTCATTCACACTTATTCCATCCTAAATGATTGATTGATTTATGTTTTTCCCCTATTCAAGATTATTTCAGTTCACTTATATGGCAGCACTGCCAGGTTTAGAGAAATAGTTTATTTTTTGTTAAATTAAGAAAATTGCATTGAATCAATACTTTTTCACAATTCACAGATGAACGTTTCTTGGAAATACAAGAAAAAACTGCCATAAACGAAAAGCTACGTTGCATGGCGGACAGGTCGGATTACACGAAACAGATAATATCTGCACCCTAATGCTGGTTTAGTGTAGAGGAAACAGAGGGCTCTTTAGACACCATCTTTGAGAAAATTGTTAAAAAACAAAAATTTGGACACCATCTTTGAAGAGAATTACTTTAAAAAAAAAGGTTGATTTGAACAGAATATTAAATAAAATGTCTGACTTACCCTCTTGTCAATCTGTATACATAAACAATTCAAGCTGGTTTAAAACCCCCTTACCCAGACCACTATAAGAATAAAGGCGTTTGATGTCCCACATATACAGATTTGTGTTGACTACTGAAGTAATAAAGAAAGATTTATAGTTTTACCAACTGTATATATCTATTTATATACTGTTAGAGTTTGAGAGGCACTGATATGTAAAGTACAAGAGTTGAAAACACTTAATTTATGTAATAAGTTGCTAAAATATATATATTTAAAGTGGCACAGGCCGCCATATAAAGGGAAAATTTCATTGAAACAGAATTAGCCTATTGCTTATTTTTTTATCAAGAAGTGCAAAATAAGAGCTTTCTATTGATACCAATCTCAGGGATGTATGTTACGGTAATTTTTAAAAGCAACAAAAATCCTAAAATGTAATCCTACAGCCCGGCTATTTTAATTTTGTCAGTTTTTAGCAAGCATCTTTGATGCAAAGCGTGGAAAAATCTTCAGAGCTAAAAATATAATACTGAGTGAACCATGAATTTGGCACTTTAAAGGGAGAAGCCCGGAAGAAAGATTGTTAAACTGTATCTTAGTCGGCTGTTGTTTTTATATAGATGAGGTTTCCAGATGGCCAGCTGAATAGCGAGTTTTAATTGGGGAATCCTTTGTCTGCTTTGTTTACTGACTGAGAACGGACCTTAGTTAGGTGCGCAGTACAAGACTGTTGTGGGTGCGTGTGTGGTGCAATTCCGGCTGTTTATTTACTGACTGTCAGGCGGAAAGTCGACTTACAGTTTTTCATCGGAGATTGATCACTTCTTACTTTTCTAACAATGACTACATGTACGATTATTCTGCATCAATAAAATGCCTACAAATATATTTTGGCGCAGGCAGCCAGTTTTGCCATTCAGCTTGCCCTGATGGTAACCGCCCTAAGAAGTTAAATTCCAACAGTACACTATTCCCCTATCCTATATTTGTGCTCAATGAATTTGTAGAAAGACAAGAAAGGGGAAATATAATATGGAACAACTGCTTTGTAGTGGAAAATATAATCCAGGCTTCCAAATCATCTGCAAAATATTAAGTGAGACATGGTCCAAAAATATGGTAAAAATTTGCCAAAACAAAAGGCACTAACTCTAATCAAAGTGACACTGCAGAACCATTTAGAAGTGAGAACGTGTTCATAAATACATATTAGCCAAGTTTTAAAACAATCCTCAAAATTTCAAACAGATTATACATATACATTAAGACTAACATTATGGTAAATAGACCCTTTCGGCTTGGAATGACGTTGTTCGAGTTGTATGGCATTAATGTCAGATTGTCAGTTCTCTGTTGCAGTCGATGTGACACGCCTCTTTTGCATTGCAAAATGAACACCATTCCAACTTCAGATTGATCCAAAAACTCAATTTAGCGTCATTTTGTCATACAGCCAGGCTTCTGCACAAGCGTCAATCCTTAAACAAAAAGGGTCTATTGGCTGGGGTAGCCGAAATTTTTTTACCATTTTCAGGTGACCATTATGAAACTACAATGTACAGTAATGTAGATAATATCAAATATGATTGACAAAGTTCACTGACTTAATCCAAAAGCACTAGATGACATAATCTATATGCCATAGAAAAATAAGATCCAACAGAAGGTTTATGGCCACATAAAATAAAAACACCAACGTTTCACATAAAATGATAATTATTCTAACAGGGATCCTCCAGTGATAAATGGCTCTTGCATTAAACAATTATGAAAAAGATTTAGGTACACATAGGTAGGTGGGCCAAGTATAAACCTATTAACCTAACTAATACCACACCTGGGCAAAATGTACTGAATAACCTTACCCATATTCATTTCGCAAACAGGAAATTAATATATAGCCAATTAGACTGCTTAAACCATTTTCTTTGAGGCACGTTTAGATTGATTAAATTATTGGTCTGTAGTAAAAATTAAATTAATGATGAATTATGGGGTTTGTTTTTGGACTTATCAATTAAATTATTGATTATTTCAGTTTTGGTTTTAATGTTAATTGAACGCTTCACTTATTAGTTAAATGAATGTTCAGTTGATTGGTTGGATTGTTGCATAGTTGATTGTTTGGTTAGTTAGTGGAATGTATGTTCAGTTGATTGATTGGTTAGTTAGTGGAATGAATGTTTAGTTGATTAATTGGTTAGTTAGTAGAATGAATGTTCAGTTGATTGATTGATTGGTTAGTTAGTGGAATGTATGTTCAGTTGGTTGGTTAGTTAGTGGAATGAATGTTCAGTTGATTGATTGGTTAGTTAGTGGAATGAATGTTCAGTTGATTGATTGATTGGTTAGTTAGTGGAATGTATGTTCAGTTGGTTGGTTAGTTAGTGGAATGAATGTTCAGTTGATTGATTGGTTAGTTAGTGGAATGAATGTTCAGTTGATTGTTTGGTTAGTTAGTGGAATGTATGTTCAGTTGATTGGTTGGTTAGTTAGTGGAATGAATGTTCAGTTGATTGTTTGGTTAGTTAGTGGAATGAATGTTCAGTTGATTGATTGGTTAGTTAGTGGAATGAATGTTCAGTTGATTGATTGGTTAGTTAGTGGAATGAATGTTCAGTTGGTTGGTTAGTTAGTGGAATGAATGTTCAGTTGATTGATTGGTTAGTTAGTGGAATGAATGTTCAGTTGATTGATAGGTTAGTTAGTGGAATGTATGTTCAGTTGATTGATTGGTTAGTTATTGGAATGTATGTTCAGTTGGTTGGTTAGTTAGTGGAATGAATGTTCAGTTGATTGATTGGTTAGTTAGTGGAATGTATGTTCAGTTGGTTGGTTAGTTAGTGGAATGAATGTTCAGTTGATTGATTGGTTAGTTAGTGGAATGTATGTTCAGTTGATTGATTGGTTAGTTAGTGGAATGAATGTTCAGCTGATTGATTGATTGGTTAGTTAGTGGAATGCATGTTCAGTTGATTGGTTGGTTAGTTAGTGGAATGGATGTTCAGTTGATTGTTTGGTTAGTTAGTGGAATGTATGTTCAGTTGATTGGTTGGTTAGTTAGTGGAATGAATGTTCAGTTGATTGTTTGGTTAGTTAGTGGAATGAATGTTCAGTTGATTGATTGGTTAGTTAGTGGAATGAATGTTCAGTTGATTGTTTGGTTAGTTAGTGGAATGTATGTTCAGTTGATTGGTTGGTTAGTTAGTGGAATGAATGTTCAGTTGATTGTTTGGTTAGTTGGTGGAATGAATGTTCAGTTGATTGATTGGTTAGTTAGTGGAATGAATGTTCAGTTGATTGGTTGGTTAGTTAGTGGAATGGATGTTCAGTTGTTTGGTTAGTTAGTGGAATGTATGTTCAGTTGATTGATTGGTTAGTTAGTGGAATGTATGTTCAGTTGATTGATTGGTTAGTTAGTGGAATGTATGTTCAGTTGATTGGTTGGTTAGTTAGTGGAATGAATGTTCAGTTGATTGATTGGTTAGTTAGTAGAATGTATGTTCAGTTGGTTGGTTGGTTAGTTAGTGGAATGAATGTTCAGTTGATTGATTGGTTAGTGGAATGAATGTTCAGTTGATTGATTGGTTAGTTAGTGGAATGTATGTTCAGTTGATTGATTGGTTAGTTAGTGGAATGAATGTTCAGCTGATTGATTGATTGGTTAGTTAGTGGAATGCATGTTCAGTTGATTGGTTGGTTAGTTAGTGGAATGGATGTTCAGTTGATTGTTTGGTTAGTTAGTGGAATGTATGTTCAGTTGATTGATTGGTTAGTGGAATGAATGTTCAGTTGATTGATTGGTTAGTTAGTGGAATGTATGTTCAGTTGATTGATTGGTTAGTTAGTGGAATGAATGTTCAGCTGATTGATTGATTGGTTAGTTAGTGGAATGCATGTTCAGTTGATTGGTTGGTTAGTTAGTGGAATGGATGTTCAGTTGATTGTTTGGTTAGTTAGTGGAATGTATGTTCAGTTGATTGGTTGGTTAGTTAGTGGAATGAATGTTCAGTTGATTGTTTGGTTAGTTAGTGGAATGAATGTTCAGTTGATTGATTGGTTAGTTAGTGGAATGAATGTTCAGTTGATTGTTTGGTTAGTTAGTGGAATGTATGTTCAGTTGATTGGTTGGTTAGTTAGTGGAATGAATGTTCAGTTGATTGTTTGGTTAGTTGGTGGAATGAATGTTCAGTTGATTGATTGGTTAGTTAGTGGAATGAATGTTCAGTTGATTGGTTGGTTAGTTAGTGGAATGGATGTTCAGTTGTTTGGTTAGTTAGTGGAATGTATGTTCAGTTGATTGATTGGTTAGTTAGTGGAATGTATGTTCAGTTGATTGATTGGTTAGTTAGTGGAATGTATGTTCAGTTGATTGGTTGGTCAGTTAGTGGAATGAATGTTCATTTGATTGATTGGTTAGTTAGTAGAATGTATGTTCAGTTGATTGATTGGTTAGTTAGTGGAATGAATGTTCAGTTGATTATTTGGTTAGTTAGTGGAATGTATGTTCAGTTGATTGGTTGGTTAGTTAGTGGAATGAATGTTCAGTTGATTGTTTGGTTAGTTAGTGGAATGAATGTTCAGTTGATTGATTGGTTAGTTAGTGGAATGAATGTTCAGTTGATTGTTTGGTTAGTTAGTGGAATGTATGTTCAGTTGATTGGTTGGTTAGTTAGTGGAATGAATGTTCAGTTGATTGTTTGGTTAGTTGGTGGAATGAATGTTCAGTTGATTGATTGGTTAGTTAGTGGAATGAATGTTCAGTTGATTGTTTGGTTAGTTGGTGGAATGTATGTTCAGTTGATTGATTGGTTAGTTAGTGGAATGAATGTTCAGCTGATTGATTGATTGGTTAGTTAGTGGAATGCATGTTCAGTTGATTGGTTGGTTAGTTAGTGGAATGGATGTTCAGTTGATTGTTTGGTTAGTTAGTGGAATGTATGTTCAGTTGATTGGTTGGTTAGTTAGTGGAATGAATGTTCAGTTGATTGTTTGGTTAGTTAGTGGAATGAATGTTCAGTTGATTGATTGGTTAGTTAGTGGAATGAATGTTCAGTTGATTGTTTGGTTAGTTAGTGGAATGTATGTTCAGTTGATTGGTTGGTTAGTTAGTGGAATGAATGTTCAGTTGATTGTTTGGTTAGTTGGTGGAATGAATGTTCAGTTGATTGATTGGTTAGTTAGTGGAATGAATGTTCAGTTGATTGGTTGGTTAGTTAGTGGAATGGATGTTCAGTTGTTTGGTTAGTTAGTGGAATGTATGTTCAGTTGATTGATTGGTTAGTTAGTGGAATGTATGTTCAGTTGATTGATTGGTTAGTTAGTGGAATGTATGTTCAGTTGATTGGTTGGTTAGTTAGTGGAATGAATGTTCAGTTGATTGATTGGTTAGTTAGTAGAATGTATGTTCAGTTGATTGATTGGTTAGTTAGTGGAATGAATGTTCAGTTGATTGTTTGGTTAGTTAGTGGAATGTATGTTCAGTTGATTGGTTGGTTAGTTAGTGGAATGAATGTTCAGTTGATTGTTTGGTTAGTTAGTGGAATGAATGTTCAGTTGATTGATTGGTTAGTTAGTGGAATGAATGTTCAGTTGATTGTTTGGTTAGTTAGTGGAATGTATGTTCAGTTGATTGGTTGGTTAGTTAGTGGAATGAATGTTCAGTTGATTGTTTGGTTAGTTGGTGGAATGAATGTTCAGTTGATTGATTGGTTAGTTAGTGGAATGAATGTTCAGTTGATTGTTTGGTTAGTTAGTGGAATGGATGTTCAGTTGTTTGGTTAGTTAGTGGAATGTATGTTCAGTTGATTGATTGGTTAGTAAGTGGAATGTATGTTCAGTTGATTGTTTGGTTAGTTAGTGGAATGTATGTTCAGTTGATTGATTGGTTAATTAGTGGAATGGATGTTCAGTTGATTGTTTGGTTAGTTAGTGGAATGTATGTTCAGTTGATTGATTGGTTAGTTAGTGGAATGTATGTTCAGTTGATTGGTTGGTTAGTTAGTGGAATGAATGTTCAGTTGATTGATTGGTTAGTGGAATGTATGTTCAGTTAATTGGTTGGTTAGTTAGTGGAATGAATGTTCAGTTGATCGGTTGGTTAGTGGAATGTATGTTCAGTTGATTGATTGGTTAGTTAGTGGAATGGATGTTCAGTTGATTGATTGGTTGGTTAGTGGAATGAATGTTCAGTTGATTGGTTGGTTAGTTAGTGGAATGAATGTTCAGTTGATTGGTTGGTTAGTTAGTGGAATGGATGTTCAGTTGATTGGTTAGTTAGTGGAATGTATGTTCAGTTGATTGATTGGTTAGTTAGTGGAATGTATGTTCAGTTGATCGGTTGGTTAGTGGAATGAATGTTCAGTTGATTGATTGGTTAGTGGAATGTATGTTCAGTTGATTGGTTGGTTAGTTAGTGGAATGAATGTTCAGTTGATTGATTGGTTAGTTAGTAGAATGTATGTTCAGTTGATTGATTGGTTAGTTAGTGGAATGTATGTTCAGTTGATTGATTGGTTGGTTAGTGGAATGTATGTTCAGTTGATTGATTGGTTAGTTAGTGGAATGTATGTTCAGTTGATTGGTTGATTGGTTAGTTAGTGGAATGTATGTTCAGTTGATTGATTGATTGGTTAGTTAGTGGAATGTATGTTCAGTTGATTGATTGGTTAGTTAGTGGAATAAATGTTCAGTTGATTGATTGGTTAGTTAGTGGAATGTATGTTAAGTTGATTGGTTGGTTAGTTAGTGGAATGAATGTTCAGTTGATTGATTGGTTAGTTAGTGGAATGTATGTTAAGTTGATTGGTTGGTTAGTTAGTGGAATGAATGTTCAGTTGCTTGATTGGTTAGTTAGTGGAATGTATGTTCAGTTGATTGATTGGTTAGTTAGTGGAATGGATGTTCAGTTGATTGTTTGATTAGTTAGTGGAATGTATGTTCAGTTGATTGATTGGTTAGTTAGTGGAATGTATGTTCAGTTGGTTGGTTAGTTAGTGGAATGAATGTTCAGTTGATTGATTGGTTAGTTAAATAGTGGAATGTATGTTCAGTTGATCGGTTGGTTAGTGGAATGAATGTTCAGTTGATTGATTGGTTAGTTAGTGGAATGTATGTTCAGTTGATTGATTGGTAAGTTAGTGGAATGTATGTTCAGTTGATTGATTGGTTGGTTAGTGGAATGAATGTTCAGTTGATTGGTTGGTTAGTTAGTGGAATGAATGTTCAGTTGATTGATTGGTTAGTGGAATGTATGTTCAGTTGATCGGTTGGTTAGTGGAATGTATGTTCAGTTGATTGGTTGGTTAGTTAGTGGAATGAATGTTCAGTTGATTGTTTGGTTAGTTGGTGGAATGAATGTTCAGTTGATTGATTGGTTAGTTAGTGGAATGAATGTTCAGTTGATTGTTTGGTTAGTTAGTGGAATGGATGTTCAGTTGTTTGGTTAGTTAGTGGAATGTATGTTCAGTTGATTGATTGGTTAGTAAGTGGAATGTATGTTCAGTTGATTGTTTGGTTAGTTAGTGGAATGTATGTTCAGTTGATTGATTGGTTAATTAGTGGAATGGATGTTCAGTTGATTGTTTGGTTAGTTAGTGGAATGTATGTTCAGTTGATTGATTGGTTAGTTAGTGGAATGTATGTTCAGTTGATTGGTTGGTTAGTTAGTGGAATGAATGTTCAGTTGATTGATTGGTTAGTGGAATGTATGTTCAGTTAATTGGTTGGTTAGTTAGTGGAATGAATGTTCAGTTGATCGGTTGGTTAGTGGAATGTATGTTCAGTTGATTGATTGGTTAGTTAGTGGAATGGATGTTCAGTTGATTGATTGGTTGGTTAGTGGAATGAATGTTCAGTTGATTGGTTGGTTAGTTAGTGGAATGAATGTTCAGTTGATTGGTTGGTTAGTTAGTGGAATGGATGTTCAGTTGATTGGTTAGTTAGTGGAATGTATGTTCAGTTGATTGATTGGTTAGTTAGTGGAATGTATGTTCAGTTGATCGGTTGGTTAGTGGAATGAATGTTCAGTTGATTGATTGGTTAGTGGAATGTATGTTCAGTTGATTGGTTGGTTAGTTAGTGGAATGAATGTTCAGTTGATTGATTGGTTAGTTAGTAGAATGTATGTTCAGTTGATTGATTGGTTAGTTAGTGGAATGTATGTTCAGTTGATTGATTGGTTGGTTAGTGGAATGTATGTTCAGTTGATTGATTGGTTAGTTAGTGGAATGTATGTTCAGTTGATTGGTTGATTGGTTAGTTAGTGGAATGTATGTTCAGTTGATTGATTGATTGGTTAGTTAGTGGAATGTATGTTCAGTTGATTGATTGGTTAGTTAGTGGAATAAATGTTCAGTTGATTGATTGGTTAGTTAGTGGAATGTATGTTCAGTTGATTGATTGGTTAGTTAGTGGAATGTATGTTAAGTTGATTGGTTGGTTAGTTAGTGGAATGAATGTTCAGTTGATTGATTGGTTAGTTAGTGGAATGTATGTTAAGTTGATTGGTTGGTTAGTTAGTGGAATGAATGTTCAGTTGCTTGATTGGTTAGTTAGTGGAATGTATGTTCAGTTGATTGATTGGTTAGTTAGTGGAATGGATGTTCAGTTGATTGTTTGATTAGTTAGTGGAATGTATGTTCAGTTGATTGATTGGTTAGTTAGTGGAATGTATGTTCAGTTGGTTGGTTAGTTAGTGGAATGAATGTTCAGTTGATTGATTGGTTAGTTAAATAGTGGAATGTATGTTCAGTTGATCGGTTGGTTAGTGGAATGAATGTTCAGTTGATTGATTGGTTAGTTAGTGGAATGTATGTTCAGTTGATTGATTGGTAAGTTAGTGGAATGTATGTTCAGTTGATTGATTGGTTGGTTAGTGGAATGAATGTTCAGTTGATTGGTTGGTTAGTTAGTGGAATGAATGTTCAGTTGATTGATTGGTTAGTGGAATGTATGTTCAGTTGATCGGTTGGTTAGTGGAATGTATGTTCAGTTGACTGATTGGTTAGTTAGTGGAATGAATGCTCAGTTGATTGGTTGATTAGTTAGTGGAATGTATGTTCAGTTGATTGTTTGGTTAGTTAGTGGAATGAATGTTCAGTTGATTGATTGGTTAGTTAGTGGAATGAATGTTCAGTTGGTTGGTTAGTTAGTGGAATGAATGTTCAGTTGATTGATTGGTTAGTTAGTGGAATGAATGTTCAGTTGATTGTTTGGTTAGTTAGTGGAATGAATGTTCAGTTGATTGATTGGTTAGTTAGTGGAATGTATGTTCAGTTGATTGATAGGTTAGTTAGTGGAATGAATGTTCAGTTGATTGACTGGTTAGTTAGTGGAATGAATGTTCAGTTGGTTGGTTAGTTAGTGGAATGTATGTTCAGTTGATTGATTGGTTAGTTAGTGGAATGTATGTTCAGTTGATTGATTGGTTAGTTAGTGGAATGTATGTTCAGTTGGTTGGTTAGTTAGTGGAATGAATGTTCAGTTGATTGTTTGGTTAGTTAGTGGAATGTATGTTCAGTTGATTGGTTGGCTAGTTAGTGGAATGTATGTTCAGTTGATTGATTGGTTAGTTAGTGGAATGTATGTTCAGTTGATTGATTGGTTAGTTAGTGGAATGAATGTTCAGTTGATTGATTGGTTAGTTAGTGGAATGTATGTTCAGTTGATTGATTGGTTAGTTAGTGGAATGAATGTTCAGTTGATTGATAGGTTAGTTAGTGGAATGAATGTTCAGTTGATTGGTTGGTTAGTTAGTGGAATGAATGTTCAGTTGATTGATTGGTTAGTTAGTGGAATGTATGTTCAGTTGGTTGGTTAGTTAGTGGAATGTATGTTCAGTTGATTGATTGGTTAGTTAGTGGAATGGATGTTCAGTTGATTGATTGGTTGGTTAGTGGAATGAATGTTCAGTTGATTGGTTGGTTAGTTAGTGGAATGAATGTTCAGTTGATTGGTTGGTTAGTTAGTGGAATGGATGTTCAGTTGATTGGTTAGTTAGTGGAATGTATGTTCAGTTGATTGATTGGTTAGTTAGTGGAATGTATGTTCAGTTGATCGGTTGGTTAGTGGAATGAATGTTCAGTTGATTGATTGGTTAGTGGAATGTATGTTCAGTTGATTGGTTGGTTAGTTAGTGGAATGAATGTTCAGTTGATTGATTGGTTAGTTAGTAGAATGTATGTTCAGTTGATTGATTGGTTAGTTAGTGGAATGTATGTTCAGTTGATTGATTGGTTGGTTAGTGGAATGTATGTTCAGTTGATTGATTGGTTAGTTAGTGGAATGTATGTTCAGTTGATTGGTTGATTGGTTAGTTAGTGGAATGTATGTTCAGTTGATTGATTGATTGGTTAGTTAGTGGAATGTATGTTCAGTTGATTGATTGGTTAGTTAGTGGAATAAATGTTCAGTTGATTGATTGGTTAGTTAGTGGAATGTATGTTCAGTTGATTGATTGGTTAGTTAGTGGAATGTATGTTAAGTTGATTGGTTGGTTAGTTAGTGGAATGAATGTTCAGTTGATTGATTGGTTAGTTAGTGGAATGTATGTTAAGTTGATTGGTTGGTTAGTTAGTGGAATGAATGTTCAGTTGCTTGATTGGTTAGTTAGTGGAATGTATGTTCAGTTGATTGATTGGTTAGTTAGTGGAATGGATGTTCAGTTGATTGTTTGATTAGTTAGTGGAATGTATGTTCAGTTGATTGATTGGTTAGTTAGTGGAATGTATGTTCAGTTGGTTGGTTAGTTAGTGGAATGAATGTTCAGTTGATTGATTGGTTAGTTAAATAGTGGAATGTATGTTCAGTTGATCGGTTGGTTAGTGGAATGAATGTTCAGTTGATTGATTGGTTAGTTAGTGGAATGTATGTTCAGTTGATTGATTGGTAAGTTAGTGGAATGTATGTTCAGTTGATTGATTGGTTGGTTAGTGGAATGAATGTTCAGTTGATTGGTTGGTTAGTTAGTGGAATGAATGTTCAGTTGATTGATTGGTTAGTGGAATGTATGTTCAGTTGATCGGTTGGTTAGTGGAATGTATGTTCAGTTGATTGATTGGTTAGTTAGTGGAATGAATGCTCAGTTGATTGGTTGATTAGTTAGTGGAATGTATGTTCAGTTGATTGTTTGGTTAGTTAGTGGAATGAATGTTCAGTTGATTGATTGGTTAGTTAGTGGAATGAATGTTCAGTTGGTTGGTTAGTTAGTGGAATGAATGTTCAGTTGATTGATTGGTTAGTTAGTGGAATGAATGTTCAGTTGATTGTTTGGTTAGTTAGTGGAATGAATGTTCAGTTGATTGATTGGTTAGTTAGTGGAATGTATGTTCAGTTGATTGATAGGTTAGTTAGTGGAATGAATGTTCAGTTGATTGACTGGTTAGTTAGTGGAATGAATGTTCAGTTGGTTGGTTAGTTAGTGGAATGTATGTTCAGTTGATTGATTGGTTAGTTAGTGGAATGTATGTTCAGTTGATTGATTGGTTAGTTAGTGGAATGTATGTTCAGTTGGTTGGTTAGTTAGTGGAATGAATGTTCAGTTGATTGTTTGGTTAGTTAGTGGAATGTATGTTCAGTTGATTGGTTGGCTAGTTAGTGGAATGTATGTTCAGTTGATTGATTGGTTAGTTAGTGGAATGTATGTTCAGTTGATTGATTGGTTAGTTAGTGGAATGAATGTTCAGTTGATTGATTGGTTAGTTAGTGGAATGTATGTTCAGTTGATTGATTGGTTAGTTAGTGGAATGAATGTTCAGTTGATTGATAGGTTAGTTAGTGGAATGAATGTTCAGTTGATTGGTTGGTTAGTTAGTGGAATGAATGTTCAGTTGATTGATTGGTTAGTTAGTGGAATGTATGTTCAGTTGGTTGGTTAGTTAGTGGAATGTATGTTCAGTTGATTGATTGGTTAGTTAGTAGAATGTATGTTCAGTTGATTGATTGGTTAGTTAGTGGAATGAATGTTCAGTTGATTGATAGGTTAGTTAGTGGAATGTATGTTAAGTTGATTGATAGGTTAGTTAGTGGAATGTATGTTCAGTTGATTGATTGGTTAGTTAGTGGAATGTATGTTCAGTTGATTGATTGGTTAGTGGAATGAATGTTCAGTTGATTGATCGGTTAGTTAGTGGAATGAATGTTCAGTTGATTGATTGGTTAGTTAGTGGAATGTATGTTAAGTTGATTGATAGGTTAGTTAGTGGAATGAATGTTCAGTTGATTGATTGGTTAGTGGAATGAATGTTCAGTTGATTGACTGGTTAGTTAGTGGAATGAATGTTCAGTTGATTGATTGGTTAGTTAGTGGAATGAATGTTCAGTTGATTGACTGGTTAGTTAGTGGAATGAATGTTCAGTTGATTGATTGGTTAGTTAGTGGAATGAATGTTCAGTTGATTGACTGGTTAGTTAGTGGAATGAATGTTCAGTTGATTGATTGGTTAGTTAGTGGAATGAATGTTCATTTGATTGATTGGTTAGTGGAATGAATGTTCAGTTGATTGATTGGTTAGTTAGTGGAATGTATGTTCAGTTGATTGATTGGTTAGTTAGTGGAATGAATGTTCAGTTGATTGATTGGTTAGTTAGTGGAATGTATGTTCAGTTGATTGATAGGTTAGTTAGTGGAATGAATGTTCAGTTGATTGATTGGTTAGTCAGTGGAATGTATGTTCAGTTGATTGATAGGTTAGTTAGTGGAATGAATGTTCAGTTGATTGATTGGTTAGTTAGTGGAATGTATGTTCAGTTGATTGATAGGTTAGTTGGTGGAATGAATGTTCAGTTGATTGATTGGTTAGTTAGTGGAATGTATGTTCAGTTGATTGATAGGTTAGTTGGTGGAATGAATGTTCAGTTGATTGATTGGTTAGTCAGTGGAATGTATGTTCAGTTGATTGATAGGTTAGTTAGTGGAATGAATGTTCAGTTGATTGATTGGTTAGTTAGTGGAATGAATGTTCACTTGATTGATTGGTTAGTGGAATGAATGTTCAGTTGATTAATTGGTTAGTTAGTGGAATGAATGTTCAGTTGATTGATTGGTTAGTTAGTGGAATGAATGATCACTTGATCGATTGGTTAGTGGAATGAATGTTCAGTTGATTGATTGGTTAGTTAGTGGAATGTATGTTCAGTTGATTGATTGGTTAGTTAGTGGAATGAATGTTCAGTTGATTGATAGGTTAGTTAGTGGAATGAATGTTCAGTTGACTGGTTGGTTAGTTAGTGGAATGAATGTTCAGTTGATTGATTGGTTAGTTAGTGGAATGGATGTTCAGTTGATTGATTGGTTAGTTAGTGGAATGAATGTTCACTTGATCGATTGGTTAGTGGAATGAATGTTCAGTTGATTGATTGGTTAGTTAGTGGAATGGATGTTCAGTTGATTGATTGGTTAGTTAGTGGAATGAATGTTCACTTGATCGATTGGTTAGTGGAATGAATGTTCAGTTGATTGATTGGTTAGTGGAATGAATGTTCAGTTGATTGATTGGTTAGTTAGTGGAATGAATGTTCAGTTGATTGATTGGTTAGTTAGTGGAATGAATGTTCAGTTGATTGATTGGTTAGTGGAATGTATGTTCAGTTGATTGATTGGTTAGTTAGTGGAATGAATGTTCAGTTGATTGGTTGGTTAGTTAGTGGAATGGATGTTCAGTTGATTGATTGGTTAGTTAGTGGAATGTATGTTCAGTTGATTGATTGGTTAGTTAGTGGAATGTATGTTCAGTTGATTGATTGGTTAGTTAGTGGAATGAATGTTCAGTTGATTGATTGGTTAGTTAGTGGAATGGATGTTCAGTTGATTGATTGGTTAGTTAGTGGAATGTATGTTCAGTTGATTGATTGGTTAGTCAGTGGAATGAATGTTCAGTTGATTGATTGGTTAGTTAGTGGAATGAATGTTCAGTTGATTGATTGGTTAGTGGAATGAATGTTCAGTTGATTGGTTGGTTAGTTAGTGGAATGTATGTTCAGTTGATTGATTGGTTAGTCAGTGGAATGAATGTTCAGTTGATTGATTGGTTAGTTAGTGGAATGAATGTTCAGTTGATTGATTGGTTAGTTAGTGGAATGGATGTTCAGTTGATTGATTGGTTAGTTAGTGGAATGTATGTTCAGTTGATTGATTGGTTAGTTAGTAGAATGTATGTTCAGTTGATCGGTTGGTTAGTGGAATGAATGTTCAGTTGATTGATTGGTTAGTGGAATGTATGTTCAGTTGATTGATTGGTTAGTGGAATGAATGTTCAGTTGATTGATTGGTTAGTTAGTGGAATGAATGTTCAGTTGATTGATTGGTTAGTGGAATGAATGTTCAGTTGATTGATTGGTTAGTTAGTGGAATGAATGTTCAGTTGATTGTTTGGTTAGTTAGTGGAATGTATGTTCAGTTGATTGATTGGTTAGTTAGTGGAATGCATGTTCAGTTGATTGGTTGGTTAGTTAGTGGAATGAATGTTCAGTTGATTGATTGGTTAGTTAGTGGAATGAATGTTCAGTTGATTGATTGGTTAGTGGAATGTATGTTCAGTTGATTGATTGGTTAGTGGAATGAATGTTCAGTTGATTGATTGGTTAGTTAGTGGAATGAATGTTCAGTTGATTGATTGGTTAGTGGAATGAATGTTCAGTTGATTGGTTGGTTAGTTAGTGGAATGAATGTTCAGCTGATTGATTGATTGGTTAGTGGAATGCATGTTCAGTTGATTGGTTGGTTAGTTAGTGGAATGTATGTTCAGTTGATTGATTGGTTAGTCAGTGGAATGAATGTTCAGTTGATTGATCGGTTAGTTAGTGGAATGAATGTTCAGTTGATTGGTTGGTTAGTTAGTGGAATGTATGTTCAGTTGATTGATTGGTTAGTCAGTGGAACTTCTGAAGGAATGTTCAGTTGCTTGATTGGTTAGTTAGTGGATATGAGTGTTCATTTGATTGATTGGTTGGTTAGTGGATATGAATGTTCATTTGACTGGTTGGTTAGTGAGTGGAACTTCTGAAGGAATGTTCAGTTGATATTTGTTATATTTGACGTTGAAACAGAATGTTGAAATTATCAGCTATTTTTCTCAAGAAGTATAATTCAGAAGCTTTTTAGTGCTTCTAGTCTCAAGAATGAACGATAAAGTATTGCTTTAAACTAACTTTGGCTTAGAATGAATCATTGAATGAATGGTCGTATAGGCCGTTAGTCGCACTCGTGTGTCTCTATCCTGGTTTACTTACTTTGTCGGTCAGGTAGACAGGTAGGCCGTAGACTATTGATTTCCCCATTCCAACGCCAATCATTTAGTTTTCCGATGGCCTTCAAAGTCTCTTACTAAACTTACTCAGTAAGTTACTGTCGTGACGATTGACAGAGATTATGAAGAAAGTGTGAATTTTGGCAGCTCATGCCACTTTAAAAATTAAATTAATATTGATGACCTTTATAAAATTATGTCACAGTAGGCTTACATAGTAATGTTAACGAACAGAAATTAACTTCAAGGAGTTATGGTGGGGAAATCGCCAACACGATAGATACCTTGAAACCACTTGGCCAGTTGAAAATGAGTGATATTCACTTATTATACATCTACGGTACCTGTCAGATTGCACGTGTCTTTGTTCAAAACTGTCCTTCCTTCCCGCGCAGGACGTTAGCGCATACCGGATGTTGTTGATGTTGCAAGCTGCCCCATGAAAAAGGCTCATGCGGGTGCTGTCAAACTACAGTTAGTATTAGTAAACTACATGTAAGTGCGGTAGTTTTGAAACTTATTGATTGTGGTAGTGTGGTGGAAGTCCGAAATATCTGCGATGATGATGTAAGACATTTTCTGACAGAGCCATCATCAGATGATGGTCTATCTGTCAGAAAATGTCTAACATCATCATCGCAGATATTTCGGACTAGTAGTAGTAGTACTACTAGTAGTAGTGTGGGTGGAGCAACCGTGGGAAAGTTTTTAATTGGCTTGCATTCATTGGTTCTTGACTAAACTCTCTTAACGTAATAACTAATATGATGTAGTGAAAGCCTAGATGCGAACGCAATGAATGTTTTAGGCTATAGCCATGTTACAGTTAAAGTAAGTAAACCAGGATAGAGACACATGTGTGCGGCTATGTTACAGTGTGAGGAAAATATGCCAGGTGGTAGTCCGAAATATCTGCGATGATGATGTAAGAAATTTTCTGACAGATAGACCATCGATGATGATGGCCTATCTGTCAGAAAATGTCTTACATCATAATCACAGATATTTCGGACTAGCCAGCTGGTCGCCAAAGGTCCGAGGATTCTTCAGTGCAATGCACCTCCCTTCACCAATAAAGCTGGCAACGTCGCCGTATAAGTGAATTAATATTGAGTGCAGCGTTAAAAATCTATAAATCAAGCAGCTTTAAATTTGAAGAAATCATGAAATTACTGAAACTTGAAGAAATCTTGAAATCCTGAGAAATGCTTGATAGACCGATTGATGCTTGCGCAGAGGCCTTGCTGTATGGTAAAATGTTATTCGTGTACCTCGTTATTTATGTTTGATTTCCCTTCACTGCAACACACCTAAGTTAATAGAATTTTTTTTTCTTCCTATTTACAGCCTAATTAAAAACTTTCCCATGGCAGCTCCGCCCACATTGTTTACCTGGTATTCTTTACCGTTCTCAAAATCTTTCACAGGCCAGATTTCTTGGCTACAGTATAAGCCAACCTACCACCATGTAATTGTTTATTGCAAGTAATTGTTTTGCATTCTTTTTGCAGCAGGGGCCACAGGCTTACTCTCTTATTGCCATATCATGACTGGCTGCAGTGTAGTGAACTGTCATAGCAACTCATATAAACGAAAACAGGATGGTACAAAAGTGCGTTTCTTTCGTATCCCTAAAAAACCATTACATCTTCGTCAACTTTGGCTGGAGAAAATAAATCGTTTGGATTTTGAGCCAAGCAAGAACTCCATGGTATGTGAGGAACATTTTGTTGAAAAGCAACCAACAGTTGTTTACCCGGTGCCTTGTTTAAATATGGGATATGAAACATCAATTTATAAATCTGAGTGGAAAATACGCAATGTTAACCCACACGCAGCCAAGAGATCCACCTCAAGTCGGTCCCCAAGATCATCAGTAAATGGAAATGACGGTATGCCACTGAATGGAAAAGAAGAAAGGTAAGCTTAATCATGAGAAGAGGAATCTAAGCAGGGGGGGATTCTTGGCGGGGGTGGGTGGGGGGGGGGGGATGGCAATGGAACTGTGACATCATTGGGTTTAGTTGGGAGTAAACTGGACCAACCTCTTGTTGGTACCTGTAAGCCATTACACATCTATAGACTCAACTTGTGTCCGTCACCATGGTCATTTTAGACAAGAAGATTTTCCCTATGCCTGTGTGTTTTAGTCCTTATAAATATAGACTCATCCTTATAAATATAGAGTCAGAACCAAGCCCCCACTGATGGAATGCTTGTCTTGGCTTGAGCATCTATTGCTTTGAACAATTAAGACATTCAGATGGAGGTTTGAATGCTCTATGCCGAAGGTAATAAGCCTGGTTTCTTCCTTCACTAAACTGGGCAATGCAAGCATATAAGTGAAATAATCTTGAATAAAACAGCAATCAATCAATGTATCAAATGCCTTACCCAGTTAACAGAATAGGGTCACCCTCTGGTATTAGGTAAGTTATGAAAAGCATTTATTGGTTTAAACTTTTCTTGGATAATTTATGTTCGTTTATTTAAAGATTGAGTCTTTGAGGTTTTCAATATATGAAAGAAAACTCACGATGATTGTTTTGTAGGTCCAGGAGAAAAGGCAGTTCTGTGGATAATATAAATGCAACCTCCCATTCCAGGATGTCTAAGCTTGAACATAACAACCAACCATCAACTGAACATCTTCTCTCTTCACAAAATTTACTTGAGAGGGCTTTGTTTTCCAATATTGATAGTGTATCACCAGAGAATGGTAACAGTTCACAGGACATATGGGCCCTCTCATCTAGTCAACCAGAAAACTCAACCGTTCTATCTCAAGGGATGAAAATGACATCTTTGTTAAGATCTAAAGTAACGGTTTCACAGAAAGACGGTGACACGGTGTTGATTTCAACGCCTAGCTCTTCAAATCCCGCTAAGAGGGTTATCCTCAATACAAGTGGTCTAACAAGCCCATGTGAATCAAATTTGTCCATGGTTTCTGATGAAAGTGACAAAACATCTATTTCAGATGCCAATTTTTCAATACTTTCAAATTCAAATATTTTTGGAGCTATGCCCTCTTCAATTTCACCAAAGGCTTCTTATAATCTCCAATCTCCTAATTCTTCTTCAAACTTGTTCACATTTTTGGGATCGACGAATAAGGGAACATATTTTCTTCAATCTGAGCCAGGAAGGAACAAAGAAACAACTTTCAACCACTCAAATAAAAGCCCAGATAAGAATAATGAAAGCAGCAAAGAAATAACCCACAACTGCTTGAATAAAACCTCAAATAACGTGAAGAGGAATTGTAAGAAGCTGTGCTATACTAGAGAGAGATTGTTGCAGAAGGACAGACCAACAGACCCACAAACAGAAGCAAATGAATCAGATGATGAAGATCAATATATGACTCCCACACAAATCATAGAAGCTCAAAATAGGAAAATCACACAACTGCAAAACAAGGTCAGTCATTCAAAACATTTCTTTTATTCAAAACGAGGTCAGTTGTTCAAAACATTAGGTTAATTAGTGAGTGTCATTTAGAAAGTGAGTTTAACAGTATTCTTGTTATTTTTGGGATTACACTCTTGAAAAATGGTAGAAACAGGAATCCAACCCGGTCCCAGAGTATGGCTCCTATAACCAGCAGTAAAATGCTGGCTGTCTTATCCATTCAGCCAACGGGCTTGTGCTTATTGTTTTGTTCATAACATGGTCAATTCTTCAAAACATTGCTTATTGTATTGTTCAAACTAAGTAAGATCAGTCCTTCAAAACATTGCTTATTGTATTGTTCAAAACAAAGTCAGTCCTAAACATTTCCTATTGCTTTGTTCGAAACAAGGTCAGTCCTTCAAAACATTGCTTATTGTATTGTTCAAACTAAGTAAGATCAGTCCTTCAAAACATTGCTTATTGTATTGTTCAAAGCAAGGTCAGTCCTAAACATTTCTTATTGTTTTGTTCAAAACAAGGTCAGTCCTTCAAAACATTGCTTATTGTATTGTTCAAAGCAAGGTCAGTCCTAAAAATTTCTGATTGTTTTGTTCATAACAAGGTCAGTCCTTCAAAACATTGCTTATTGTGTTGTTCAAAGCAAGGTCAGTCCTAAACATTTCTTATTGTGTTGTTCAAAGCAAGGTCAGTCCTAAACATTGCTTATTGTATTGTTCAAAACAAAGTCAGTCCTAAACATTTCTTATTGTTTTGTTCAAAACAAGGTCAGTCCTAAACATTTCCTATTGTATTGTTCAAAACAAAGCCAGTGCTTCAAAACATTTTATAATCTTGAGTGCGGCGTAAAACACCAAACAATCAAGCAATAAAAACATTTTGATTGATGTTTTACGCTGCACTCAAGATAATTTCACTTATATGGACCGATTACCCGGAGGAAACCCCCCGACCTTCGGCGAGTACCTTAAAAAAGTGAATACTTCCCTCTTGTTATCACAACGTATAAGCAGAGAATGAATCCTTATGTCACAAGTTTATTAGCCTATGGCATTGTTATGTATGTTTTTTCAGCTTCAAGAGATGGAGAAGTTATTGCAAAAACGGCCCAGATTTGGAATTGAACATTTGAAGGAGAGTGATGCCAAAATACGCTTCTACACAGGCTTCCCAACATATGCAGACTTTAAGAATATATTTGAAAAAGTTTTAGAACCAAAAGTCCAAAAACTGTCTATGAATAACAAAGCCAGGCGAGAATCATGGGACATAAAATTTTCCAAAAAACCTGGACCCAAAAGAGCGATCGAATTGATTGATGAATTTTTGTTGACGATGATGAAGCTTCGACTGGATTTAGTCGAGGAAGACTTGGCTTATCGTTTTGGCGTCCACCAGACGACCGTGTCTCGGACGCTCTCTCAATGGCTTCCTGTCTTATCCTCTTTCAATAACCTTATTCAGATGCCGGCCAAAGAACAGGTGAGTTTTCTTATCGTTATTCACTCTTTGTCCGAAATCATAGATTCTGAACTCGATCATTAGGCGGACTCAAAGGCTTGCCTTACGTTTCCTTTGCAGAAACAAACTGTCATGTTTTATTTTCGCCATTATATTTTGCTTTGTAGTAATACATTGATCATATGTATACTTGGTGAATAAATGACTTGATTCAATACATATATTTTAATAAGTTGAACAAGTTCTCTCTTTTGGTAATGAACCTGGTTTCCACCCCAGTCACTCTGGCAACGCGGCCGTATAAATGAAATAACCTTGAGTGCAGAGTAAAACATCAATGAATCTGTAGTTTTAACATGGTTGAGATAGTGAAAAAAGAAAACTTGGACAATGACTTGATTGACAGAATATACTAATACCTCAGCGTCAGGCCTTTAGCCAGAAAAAAATGTTTCTATATATTGGAGGACCTTGGTTGGTTAGTGATAGTCTCTTAGTCTGATGCAGGCCTTCAATCGATGCAGCAAGGGTTTGAATTTCACAAATTAAAAAAAAAATTGGGTGCATTTTTTCAAGTGCTCGCTGAAAGCCAGAGGTTTCTTCCAGGCAAAGAGGCTGGTTTCCTCCACCACTAAACCTGGCAACGCCCCTATATAAGGGAAATAAACTTGAGTGCGTCGTAAAAAATCAATCAATCAATGAATCTATATATTTATTTTTGTTTCAGATCCCACAGTCAATAAAAGAGATGAAGAAGGGGACTACAACGATCAGATTAACTATCAACACAAAGATGATGGACAAACTTGTGAAGGGATTACCTGTTGATTCTGACGATAACACTGGACAAAACGCCCCGGAGGCGCCCATAGACACCCAATACCCTCATCAATCCGATCTGACCATTGATGAGAATAATATCTGTAGGACATTGTCCGAGGCGGAACAGTATACCTCAGACTTACAAACAACTGACAGTAGTATGATTAGAGAACAAATGGACTTGTTTTTCACTGGTGAATCCCTGGTTACTTGATCTTGATGAGCAATTTGATGGATTGATTTCATGTTTTACGCAAAGAGCATAGTTTCCACCCCAGTTACTCTGGCAACGTGGGCATATACATGAAATAATCTTGAGTGCAGAGTAAAACATCAATGAATCTGCAGTTTCAACATGGTTGAGTTAGTGAAAAAAAGACAGGTTTATTTCAGTTATATGGTGACATAGCTCGGTTTAGTGAGGGAGGAACCCGAGATCTTTGTTGACAGTAAAAACTGGACCTTCAGAGGTGAGGCATTTGGATAAGGTTTGTTACAATGTATGGTGTTTATTGGTGTTACATTGATTTTGATAACGATGTAAGAACTGCATCAAAACGTCGTCACCCAATAAACCAAGAAGTTTTTATCCATACGTAATTCTTCACCTTAAGCCTAGCGCACACGAGAGGCGCCGGCTGAGCTGCCGGCTACGCGTGGCTGCGAGCTAAGCTGTTTCCCCCGTGTGCGCGTAAATTTTGATGAGATTTTCGCCTCTCGAGGCAGTGAGGAAAGTATTCAGCATGTTTGATATTTTCTGCCTCTCGTGGCAAGAATCTCACCGTGTGCGCACAACGTGAGCTGCCGGCTGAGCTGAGAGGAGGGGTAGTCCAATCGCGTGGGCCTATTAAAACATGTGACCACTTAGAATATTACGTAACACGGGTAGTGACACTTATGCAGGTCACTGAACTTGGGTGACAAGGAACTGGCCTCAGCCGAGAGCTCATCGTCTGCGCTGAAATTTGTAGCTGCTCCCTTGGCCACGCGTGCCTTGTAGCTCAGCCGGCGCCTCTCGTCTGCGCTAGGCTTAATTGTAACCTGTCAACTGCTATATGCCATTGAAAGATTTGATACAATGTATGGTGTTCTGTTGATAAGTACAGTTACAACTCGCAAGCAGTTAATGACAGGAAGCGCTTACTGTCCAGAATGAACAAAGGAAAGTGTAACCAAAAATTCACATTATGAACGGCTCTCTATAGGTATAACACAGTCATGGATGTATCATGTGGTAATATGAACACATGAACTATGTGCCAGAAAGTGGCATTAATTGTGAAAATGTAGCAGGAAAGTAGAGTGATTATCATTGACTGTAATGAACAAACCTGTACTGTGTAAAAATCAATCTTGAGAAGCCCCTGTTATTGTTCACTCATCGTTTTGTACTTTTACGTTCAAGAGTTCAAAGAGACTAGAAAGGAGGCAACCCTGAAAGGTCAGAGTTTCCATTATTACAATAATCATGATGCCAGTATGGCTGAAGGTACTTCACTTAAGTAAAGGTGTTACTCCGTTATTGGTGCCGACCAATAAACATCCAAACATAAATAACGAGGTACCTGTTACCTGTAGACATTTGATTTTATTGAATTAGGCTGAAGTGTGATGGTCACTCAGGGCCCTGTCTTACAAAGCTGACGTAAGTTACTTTAGTTGTAAATCTGTGACAAAGAAATTATGCCTTGGCCACAACTGGTCTATTAGCCGCACTCATGTGTCTCATCTTGTTTTATTTACATGTCTCGGTCAGGAAGAGCCACACATCAAATCGCCAATATTAGGGTGTGCTAATTAACTGTTGAAATCTGCCAGGCCAATTTTTACACTGCCTTTTAGGAAGAGGGATTTAGCAGATTTACAACGAAAAACCAACAAAACTATTAGGAAGTTTTTTACTTATTAAAAGGTGCACTGCAGAAATATGTATGGGTTGTCTTTGCCATTTAACCGCTGACATTTCCATCATATAGTAAAAAAAATTAGGCAGTAATCAATCTAGCAAAGTTACATGTTACCTAGAAATGCAAAATGCCCCTTTTTGTTGAGAAAGGAAGGGTTGGAATATTTTATATTTTCATGATGTAAGAGCCTGCGGGGATGTATTTGTGTTGCCCAGTCTAGGTTAATCATACATGTATCCCTGATCGGCAAGTAAGTAACACAGTAAAGAGACACATGAGTGCAGAGAGGTTAATCACAGTTTGTCCAGATTTCTCCGCCTTAAGCATGATATTGTCTGAAATGAAATGAAACGTTTGAGTCAATATTTATTTGTGAGATAAGAGCAAATTGAATGCTTTCTTGTCAAGACTTAAACTTAGAACCCAATCAGAAATCGTTTGTATGTGGAGCAGCAAATAGAACTAAATGTCTGGAACTCTTTTGTCTGTGGAGGTGCTATGGGAAGAAAACTAGCGGAAAAAGAGATTAACTGTCATTGATTTTGACTGTTCTATTGATTTGTTATTATCAACTGCTATTCAAATCACTAACATTGTCATTCATGGCGTAAAATAAAGATGCTTTCCGCAGTGAATCGTTAAATATTGCCGGGAAATCTAGTCTATGACTTTTCCCCCTTTTTTTCTATCTGAAAAACGCCAAATGTTCAAATCAGTCTGATAACTTTGGGGATTTACGTTGGTGAAAGCCAGCTGGTAGGGAGCGAAGACAGCCGAGGTTTGTGGCGACTGCACCATAGACAGCGATTAATCGACCTACATTTAATGGATACTTTTACCTTTCAGCAATACAGAGGCTAGTTCAATTTACCGAACTTATGGTGATATTACATATACCAACGTTCAGTCTATGAACTTTTAAATGCTGGTCGGTAAAGTCCGACGCACTTTTGTCGGAAATTACAAGCCATGAAAATAATATTGCATCTGCTCTGTATGGAACATTCCTACCCCAGACTTCTTTAGAACCGATAAAAGATTATCTTGTCCTCTTTTATTTATTATACGCCCGGCTTGAAAAGCGGGCTGTATTATGGTATCATCTCCGGCAGTCCGGCTGTCCGGCGTCCGCTTTCCCTTCCGCTCCATAAGTTTTAAAGTTTTGATTCCATCTGCACAATTTTTTCTGAGTATATACCTTCTGGGTAGAAGGTGTGTCGCGAACTATTTTTAACATCACTGGTTACATAATATGGGAGTTATATTGGATTATGTAATATTCCCTTCCGCTCCATAACTTTCAAAGTTTTGATTCCATCTGGACAATTTTTTCTGAGGATATACCTAATGGGTAGAAGGTGTGTCGCGAACTATGTTTAACATCACTGGTTACATAATATGGGAGTTATATTGGATTATGTAATATTCCCTTCTGCTCCATAACTTCTAAAGTTTTGATTCCATCTGCACAATTTTTTCTGAGTATATACCTTATGGGTAGAAGGTGTGTCGCAAACTATTTTTAACATCACTGGTTACATAATATGGGAGTTATATTGGATTATGTAATATTCCCTTCCGCTCCATAACTTTCAAAGTTTTGATTCCATCTGGACAATTTTTTCTGAGGATATACCTTATGGGAAGAAGGTATGTCGCAAATTATTTTTAACATCACTGGTTACATAATATGGGAGTTATATTGGATTATGTAATATTCCCTTCTGCTCCATAACTTCTAAAGTTTTGATCCCATCTGCACAATTTTTACTGAGTATATACCTTATGGGTAGAAGGTGTGTCGCGAACTATTTTTAACATCACTGGTTACATAATATGGGAGTTATATTGGATTATGTAGTATTCCCTTCTGCTCCATAACTTTCAAAGTTTTGATTCCATCTGGACAATTTTTTCTGAGGATATAGCTTATGGGTAGAAGGTGTGTCCTTGGATAATTTAGTGATAGCTACATGTATGGTGGCCAAAACCTAAAAAGTTTAGAATTATAATTATTTCTCTGTTTTAAAGTCTCTTCAATTCAGTTTTATTACCCATATGGTAAAGCAAATATAGCTGCTTTGACAATATTCATAAACCTGGTTGTAAGTGTAAACAGATAAGACTTGTATATTTACACACCATTGACCATCTCAGAGATTAGGCTCTGTTCAAATATACCTATATAAAATGTAGCAAACATCCTGACCAGTGATGTCTTGAGCAAGTGATTGAACCCACTAACCAGTCAGAATTAGCTGGACTCCAAGCTGAAGACCTGGACATTTAACACCAGATGAGATTTAATATTTGAAGGACCCGTCGCATATATTCAAAAATATATATAAGGGAAGGATTTGTTTTGGTATTGCTGCAGTGACTGTGCCTTTCCGGGCGTATTTTGGGTTTCCCGAAACTCTTGTTTTTATTTATTTGGCATGCACCGTTTGACTTAGTTCGAACGTCACGCAAAATGGCGGCAAAGTCTCCAAGAAATGACAGTTTGCTGTTGTTTAAGACCAGGCGTACGCCCTTTGGAATAGCTACATGTAATAAAAACGGACAAGAATAATCTTTTACGAGTTTTAAAGAAGTCTGAGGTAGGAATCGACCATACCGAGGAGTTACAATAATAATTTCATGGCTTGTAATTTAAGCAGCATTTCCACCTTGTATTTCAAATTCGTATACTGAACGTTAATACATATGAAATATCACCATAAGTTCGGTAAATTGAACTATACAGAGGCCTCCTTACAGCGATGGGTTGCAGGTTCGAATTTCGCTTAATCCAATGAAAAGTCCAATATTATGGGTGGGTTTTTCACTTGATCACCCTATGTGAAAGGGTTGCCACTTCGATACCCATTAAAGGTCCTGGTTATCCACTGGGCAAGATATTTGGTTTCCTCTCCCATTAAACCGGGAAATGTTGCTGAATAATTAATGAAATAATTTTGAGCATGGCATAAAACAACAATCCAATCAATCAGTCTGGCTTTCCTTTAGATCATCCTGGACTAATATTTCAAGCCTTTGTAATACGTGGAATAATCTTTGACTGTAAGGAATGATTGATTGATTAGGGCTTAAGGTAGCTCCGGTATGTAGCGTTATTGTGAAGCCCGAAGGTCCCCGCTCCCAGCTGGTTAGACCATTGTTTTCTACAATTAGGCTTAAAGGCACACTTGCCTCCGTAGCCTGTTTAAATTTGCCAAGAAAACCAATTTACATGAGCTTACTACGAATAATACCACTAAACTTAAACATAGGACACATAAAACATGTCTAGTTAGCTTTAGAATGTAGAAATCGGGTGAAAAACAAACGAAGAATCGAAGCCTGATTACAACAACAACGATCAGTGTCGGTCAACTTTCGTGTTGGATTACCCTCCTTTCAGGTCTTTGTATCTGTGGTTTACACTCAAACAATTCTCAGCAGGCTTTTCCAGTCACTGTTAACCGATCGTCAGTCTGTATTTCTCAGATAAATAGGCCTACGTAAAATTACACTGTGCCGTTAGTTCACTCACTCGACTGAAACATAAAATCGCCAATAGGGGGCAGTTCGGTTTGTTTACGTTCCGGGTACGTAACAATTCAAATTTTCAAATTCAAATTAAAAATACAAAGTGACGTCCAAACTTTTAAATTTTGGTAAAAATAGAAAGTTCCTAACTTATATTGTCTGGGGAAAATACAGAAAACGGTCTTTCTTTTTTAATGTAAACAATATTCCTGATTTTCGCGGCAAGTGTGCCTTTAAGGTAGCATTCAACAGTTACGATCATATATTGCAACACAACTGAAACGTATACCAACCGACCATACTCTCAAACCATCTCATTAGGCTCCACAGACCATAGAATACCAG
Organism: Lepidochitona cinerea; assembly: GCA_963971465.1. NCBI lineage: Eukaryota > Metazoa > Mollusca > Polyplacophora > Chitonida > Tonicellidae > Lepidochitona > Lepidochitona cinerea. The sequence goes on along the minus strand of OZ020558.1, from coordinate 3,675,178 downwards.
GAAGGCTTATGTATCTGGCATACTTAATATTTACCTTGCTAGGTCAGCAAACACGGCAAAGCTACAATGCCACCAAAGGATTGTGCCTAATGGGAACCTTCGTGCCCTAACAGTGGGACCTTCAGAATATTGGCAATCACTATAGTTACTGCAAAGGTGCAGATGGATGGATCTATATGATCACAAAATTTTTTTTACCAATACGTCCTGACTTGACACTGTTATTTACTACGATTTTTCCCGTTTCTTGGACTTTGATGTCTAGCGATGTTTGGAAATAGCTATAGGTCTGAACTATGATTCAATGACTTTAATTGTCCATGTATAAGAACAAGTTCTTTGCAATCATCATCAGGGAAATTACTGAATTAGAAAATTAACCGACACTGATTGGCCAGGAAAAAATTCCGGGTCAGGGTGAGAATCGAACTCCGTCCCACCGCTCTACCAACTGAGCTACCCGGCCCTGCTGGGAACGGTTCGCTTGTTAGATTCTCTTATACACACAGAGTTTAAATCAAGCCTATTAGAATATGTATATTTAAATTATCATACGTGATGAAGTCAGTGTTTCGAAAGCAAGTTGCAATCATTATCCGGGAAATTACTGAATTAGTAAATTAACCGACACTGATTGACCCGCAAAAAAATATACATATTCTAATGGGCTTGATTTAAGCTCTGCGTGTATAAGAGAATCTAACAAGCGAACCGTTCACAGCAGTAACCCTGACTATCCATGTGCGCGTATTTGCGTATACGTATGCGTGTCTGTGTATGCAGTGCGTGTGTTTTTTGTACGTTTTCATACGTATGTTTCCATCCGTTTTTCCTCTTCCGTTATATCGCCCTGGCATATAAACCCTTCATTGGTGTTAATCCAGTTGGAGGTCGTGGGGCTAATATGACTGAGGTTCACATATTGATCTTCATTTTGGTCGGGCTATACTGGAAGATGTTTAATTCCAGCTTTCAGTTGTCATAACAACTCTTATAACATATAAATATAACGTTGAGAATATGATGAAAGGGTATTTTTAAATAAATGTGCATGGGATGGATTGATAATTACTTTATAACCGCCAAAGATGTGATTACGCTCACCGTGCGCCTCTTTTTTGACAGAACGGGAGCCGGTACAGTAATTAGGCCAGGGAACACCTCGGAAGATGACGTCAAAACACGGATTTCACCCATGATTTGCCGTCCGTTATCCGTAAAAATCGCGCAGCGAGCGATTCTATACGCATACGCAGACGGACACACATACGCAAACGTACACATGGATAGGCCCTTTGTTATTTGACATGTGTTTGATTTCATCCGCATACGCACGAATTCACGCACTACGCATACGTATCTAAAATACGCGCACATGGATAGTCAGCTGCTGACTATCCATGTGCGCGTATTTGCGTATACGTATGCGTGTCTGCGTATGCAGTGCGTGTGTTTTTTGTACGTTTTTATACATCCATATATGCGTATGTTTCCATCCGTTTTTCCTCTTCCGTCATTTTGCCATGGCATAAAAAAACCTACATTGACCTTAATCAAGCTGAAGACCGTGTGGCTATTGGACTGAGATTCACATCTTGATCTTCATTTAGGCCTACATCGGGCTACATGGGAAGGTGTTTAATTCCAGCTTTCAGTCCTCATAACAACTCTGATAGCATACAAATATAATGTTGAGAATATGATGAAAGGATATTTTTAAATAAATGTGCATGAGATCGATATGTTAATTACTTTATAACCGCCAAAGATGTGTTTACGCTCACTGTGCGCCTTTTGTTTGGCAGAACGGGAGCCACTATAGTAAAGCTGACTATCCATGTGCGCGTATTTGCGTATACGCATGCGTGTCTGCGTATGCAGTGCGTGTGTTTTTTGTACGTTTTCATACATCCATATAAGCGTATGTTTTCATCCGTTTTTCCTCTTCCGTCATATCGCCGTGGCATATAAACCCTTCATTGGTGTTAATCCAGTTGGAGGCCGTGGGGCTAATTGACTGAGGTTCACATATTGATCTTCATTTTGGTCGGGCTATACTGGAAGATGTTTAATTCCAGCTTTCAATTGTCATAACAACTCTTATAACATATAAATATAACGTTGAGAATATGATGAAAGGGTATTTTTAAATAAATGTGCATTGGATGGATTGATAATTACTTTATAACCGCCAAAGATGTGATTACGCTCACCGTGCGCCTCTTTTTTGACAGAACGGGAGCCGGTACAGTAATTAGGCCAGGGAACACCTCGGAAGATGACGTCAAAACACGGATTTCCCCCATGATTTGCCGTCCGTTATCCGTAAAAATCGCGCAGCGAGCGATTCTATACGCATACGCAGACGGACACACATACGCAAACGTACACATGGATAGGCCCTCTGTTATTTGACATGTGTTTGATTTCATCCGCATACGCACGAATTTACGCACTACGCATACGTATCGAAAATACGCGCACATGGATAGTCAGCTTAATTGGGCCAGGGAACACCTCAGAAGATGACGTCAAAACACGGATTCCCCCCATGATCTGCCGTCCGTTGTCCGTAAAAATCGCGCAGCGAGCGATTCTATGCGCATACGCAGACGGACACGCATACGCAAACGTACACATGGATAGGCTCTCTATTCTTTCATATGTGTATGATTTCATCCGTATACGCACGAATTCACGCACTACGCATACGTATACGTATATACGCGCACATGGATAGTCAGTTTAAGTCGTGAGTTCGATTCCCACCCTGGCCCGCAATTTTTTCCGGGTCAATCAGTGTCGGTTAATTTGCTAAGAACAAGTTCACTGTAAATTTCTTTGTATATTTACTATATATATTTATGATCACTAAAACACTCGTGTATTTACTATATATGAATGTTCATATAAAATCGTAGCCAGCACTGAGGGACCCGGACACAAATCCCCGTAACATATTGTTTATGAGCTTAATCACCCGAAGTGCCGTGGATATCAGGTATTAGCAGACCCGAAGTGCCGTGGATATCAGGTATTAGCAGATAGTACTCCCATTAGTTAATTACATTCTGACATTTTGCTCCTAACGCTGGTCTATCTTTTGGATACCGTAATTCCGTGTATTAATCAATCACCGACTGGGTCGGGGAAAAAAACGCTACTCAATTAGAACTGGAATAAGTCTATTAATTCGCAAGATATCAATTCATAAATTGACACAGTTACACTGTATTAGATATTAAATTATTATAACTAGTAACAGTTCAAATTTTCTAGGTTTTCATAATTTAAATATTAAAAATCCTATTCAAAATGTCCAACGTCGAGAACTTCAGTTATCCGCTTAGACCTACCCGACGCAACTGTCTCACCATTATAGCAGATATTTGTCGGACCAAATTTTGTCAACTAAACCACTAATGAGAAATAATTAAGGCATCACCACGAAGTTAGTTGTTAGTGAACAATACGTTTAAAGAGAGTTTGACATTTCTTCAACTAAACCACTATTTCTGGGTCAATAGCATGACAAGATGCTGGTCCAATATAATTTTGTGCATGTGTCCGAGATTGGTCCACATTTGACATTATTAAGTCGTTAGGCCAACGCACACCTGTGGTTTCTAGGCAAGTATTGATTGCTAACCGATGACGATCCACTCCCAACACCTGAACGGCGTTCAGTTGCATTCGATTCAAGAAAATAGCCCAATATTGGATAGAAGAGCATGTGTCATGTGATATTGGGGTAATGTCTGTTGGCAGATTTGGCCCACCAGTGCGCCCACCAGGGCCCAGGAACAAAGAGTTAACGTCAGGGAAGTTCAAACTTAAAGCTTTTACATGTAACTTCTTGACTGCGATTTTTAAATGTTTTGCTGAATGAAAAAGTATTTAACGTAAGCATGTGAGATTTCACCTGTTTAAAGCTGATATAAGTGTCTCATAAATAAATATCTTACCAAAACAAATTTCAATTAAATAACGTTTTTTTAACAACCGGGCGCGATGTATGTATAAGGCTTATTTTATGTAACCCTTTCTTTTCGTAGTCTATATGGCTATACAATTTTTGTGCGTATATTCTTTGAACCTTGATTTCTTTGACAAAAGAATGTGGTTTTGAGATGCCTTACTGTTGATATAAAACAGTCGTTCTGACATAAGCCGTTGTTTGTGCATACGAAGCAGATTTTAGTCTTCGTGAGAATGAAAACTTTATATCTACGTATATATAGAGTGGCAATGCAAATATGTGCATACATTGGTTGGACAAAAAAAGATGGCCCCCCTTTTTACGACAAATGACTCCAAATCTAAGCACGTTGTCTAAATCAAATTCGACACACGCCATCGGGAGCTATGCAGTTTTTTTTATTTTTTAGCCCGTCATCATTTTGATGGAGGGCTATTCAAATCGCTTTTCCGTGGTCCGTCGTCGGTTGTCAGTCGTCCGTCGTCCGTCCGTTAACTTTTTGCTTGTTACCTTTATTCCAAGAAAACTACCAGTCCAATCTTAATCAAACTTAACATACATCATCACCTAATGGTCTAGTTGTGCACCGTACATTTTCATCTCATTTGCATATTCTATATGGCCACCAGGGGGCGATATTGTTTTTTTTTGTTACCTTTATTCCAAGAAAACTACATGTCCGATTTTCCCCAAACTTGGCTCACATTATCTCCATATAGTCTAGTTGTGCATCGTACATTTTCATCTCATTTGCATATTCAATATGGCCGCCAGGGGCGATGTTGTTTTTCTTTGTTACCTTTATTCCAAGAAAACTACCTGTCCAATCTTAATCAAACTTAACATACATCATCACCCTATGATCTAGTTGTGCACCGTACATTTTCATCTCATTTGCATATTCAATATGGCCGCCAGGGGGCGATATAGTTTTTCTTTGTTGTGTTTATTGCAAGAAAACTTTCGCTTGTTACCTTTATTCCAAGAAAACTATCAGTCCAATCTTAATCAAACTCAACATACATCATCACCTCATGGTTTAGTTGTACATCGTACATTTTCATCTTATTTGCATATTCAATATGGCCGCCAGGCGACGATATATATTTTGTTGTTACCTTAATTCCAAGAAAACGACCAGTCTGATACTCACCAAACTTGGCTCACATTATCTCCCTATAGCTTTGTTGTGTACTGTACATTTTCATCTCATTTGCATATTCAATATGGCTGCCAGGGGGCGATGTTGTTTTCCTTTGTTACCTTTATTCCAATAAAACCGTCAGTCCAATCTTAATCAAACTCAACATACATCATCACCCTATGGTCTAGTTGTGCACCGTACATTTTCATCTCATTTGCATATTCAATATGGCTGCCAGGGGGCGATATATTTTTTTTTTGTTACTTTATTCCAAGAAAACTACGCGTCTGATTTTCACCAAACTTGACTCACATTATCTCCCTATAGCCTTGTTGTGTACTGTACATTTTCATCTGATTTGCATATCCAATATGGCCGCCAGGGGGCGATGTTGTTTTTCTTTGTTACCTTTATTCCAAGAAAACTACCTGTCTAACATTAATCAAACTTAACATACATTATCACCCTATGGTCTAGTTATGCACTGTTCATTTCCATCTCATTTGCATATTCAATATGGCCGCCATATTGAATATTGTTATTACTTTTATTCCAAGAAAACTACAATGTACTGGTCTGATTTTGACCAAACTTGGCCCACATTATCTCCCTATGATCTAGTTGTGCACCCTACATTTTCATTTCGTTTGCTTATTAAATATGGCTGCCAGGAAGCAATGTTGTTTTTGGACCAAATTTGAAAATGAAACTTATTATCATTATTCCAAGGAAACTACTGACCTGATCTTAGCCAAACATGACACACATCGTCCCCCTAAGTTCTAGCTGTGCACCGTACATTATCATCTCATTAGCATATTGAAGATGGCTACCAGGTGGCAATGTTGTTTTCAACCAAATTTCAAGGGGAGCTTACTTTGCAATAATCTCCCTGGAATAAGATTTTTTTATGTAGGCCCCAATTCCTATATCCAGTTATTGCTGTAACAATCTTTAATATGAATAGACGACCTATGTGGGATGGTTGCCAGTTACCAACGAAAGGTCGTGGGTTTCCTCCGGGCATAGAGCCCGGTTTCCTCCCACAATAAAACTGGCAACGCCGCCATATAAGTGAAATAATCTTGAGCACAGCGTAAAACACCAAACAATCAATCAATCAATTTAATATGAATAGATGAACGCGGGCGTTAAGATCCCTTTCTTGTTTACAAATATACAACCAACAGAAAACTGAAAATTCTCTGAAGATAAACGTACCCTTAATCCCATTTCGTTCACCATTTCTGCATAAAGGCTCTCTGGCATGCAGTGGATTTTCAAACACTAAGAAAGTGGGTTCCGACAAAACAGAATGGATGGCGACCTAGAAGGAAATATAAGAAGCTCCCAACCGGCACAGTGGAAGAGTTGCCAGGTGCTCGCCGAAGGTCGGGGGTTTTCTCCGGACAATGAGCCCGGTTTCCTCCTCCACTAAACCTGGCAACGCCGCCATATAAGTGAAATAATCTTGAGTGCGGCGTAAAACATCAATCAACTCAAACGGCACCAATGGCTGATCTTAGGCCTTACTACGCTAATCCGACAAAAGGATTAAGCCGACATATTTTACAGTGTTTATGAAGTTGAATTCCTAAAGTAAAACCTTACAAAAAAACCCCATATAAAAGCAGCTACAGAAGGAGACCTGCCAGGGAATGTTGATTCTCAGAACCACAGGAATCGATTGTTCAGGCTAGTTTGGCGTTCAATGAAGTTTGTTCAATACATTGCTGTTTCAAATTATTGGCAGACTCTATATATACTTTTAAAGGTTGGGTATACGGTATTGTGATGTACTTTGCTTTGTAAACGACTCCTTTCTTGTCTATTGACAAATGTTTCTTCCAAGCTGTAGACTATACAGACAAATCGATCTAAAAGAATTGACTGAACGTTAATCTCCCCGGGATATTGCTCAGAGGTCCAGCTAAATAGGTAGATACCCTTCTCGCTAATTTCATTAAGTTGAAGGAGTACTATTGATCCTATAAGTTCGATCTGCTCACCGTGATATTGGTTTTCTCTGTCTGTATAGACCCATGTAATCGGGTTAAACGCGGAGCGCCTCGGGTCGTCTCAATTTGTCTCTCACATCCAACTTAATTAAGAATGTCAATGCGACTCGATGGAATGGAATCCGATGAATATAATATCAAATTGTATTTTTAATATCCCGGTAAAATGTAGACGTATTGACCTTCAGTTCTCGTGTTCCAAGAGAACGCATCATGACTTTATACATCTTATCGAGATAAGGTATGAAGGTCGGGACTTTGCATATCTAAGACTAATATACGGAATGGCCTGCCATGTAGATTTTACTTTACTGTACTATAAATAATATGGATCTATGTGAGATCTTTTGATAGTTATTGCCTTATTTGCGCTTCCAGAATCCTATTTTCGCAAGATCATTTCCATTTTATAGTTTGGCATGGTTGAGATTCATTGGTGTAAAAGCAATTAAACCCGTGTTCATCAAAGCGTAATGTAGGCCTATAATGTTGAAACAGGTCTGGTTTGTTTCTAATCAAATAACCCAGCAAAAGACAACACTATGGGTTTTATTATCGATCTTCCGTCGTACTGTATCTGTATCTTCCGTTCTAGTGTCACTAACTCAAGCCACCTTTCAATCAAAAATAGGGATTGGTCTTATTCTCATCGTCCCGCGTAGAAGATCTCGTAAAATGGTACGAGATCTCGATTGACAAACCTTTATTACCGTTATGGAGACCAATTTCTTTGCTGATGGTTGGTTGGTTGTTTTAGCTTTTATTGGCGCGTCCAATTTCTTTATTGACTTGTACGACCTTTTGCCACAGGGCTTTTTTCAAACGACAAGCATCCATAAGCATTTCTGAATTTGGATAAAGCCAGCCTCTAATGCTGTTCATTTTGTGTAGTCTTTATCTAAAAACCAACCCGAAAAAAAACTCAACGTTTGCAGAGATGACACCATATTGCATTATCTCTATAACATTTATAGAATGGGCGCTATGCAGTAGCTTATATATATCCATTATGAACACTAAAACACACGGGCACAGGGAAAATCTTCTTGTCTAAAATAACCACGGAGGCAAGTTTCTAATTGTGTTAAAAAGATCGAAGTAGGCCTACATCATTTAGACCTCTACACCCCATAAATTGTTGTAATAAACTAAACCTATACTAAAGCACACGGGCACAGGGAAAATCTTCTTGTCTGAAATAACCATTGCGACAAGTTTGTAATTGTGTATACAATGTGTATGGCAAAATGACGCTACATTGAGATTTTGTAACTGTAACAGAGAAATGAGAACAGCATCGTGAAAGTCATCTTCTAAATGGAAATAGTTTACGATAAACTGCTCTGCTTCTCCTTTGATGATTGGGCATAGGCCTAAATAAAGAGGAGGCCGGTTGGCTGAATGGATAAGGCAGCTGGCATTTAGTGCTGGCGATAGGTGCCATACTCTGAGACCCGGGTTCGATTCCCGTTTCGGGCGTCACCCAGAAATTGGTAGAGGAATTTATACCATATTTTCAAGAAAGTGTAATCCCAAAATAACGAGAATACTACTAAATAAAGATAATAATATAGAAAAAGATTTCTCGGCTAGTGCGTATACGTATAGTGTGTTAAGATACCCGTTAAAAGTACCTTGAACTGCCAAATATAGGGATAATTTCATTGATTATCTTCGTGTTGGTCATTTTTATCAAGTACAAAATAAGGGCTTTTGGCTGATACCAATTTTTGGGATGTGCGTTCCTACAGGTAGTTTTATAAGCAACAAAAATATGCAATCATACATCCTAGCTGTTTGAATTTTGTCTATGCTAAAACACGTCTTCGGTTCGCAGAGGTTATTGGCTTGCCAACATTTTTTATTTCATCGCCAATCTTCAAGTTTTTAAAAATGCTTCAAACGCTCAACTTCTCTTGACCATTTAGATTCATGAAAAAGCCAGAGTTCTAGCAGTTCAAGTCACTTGAAGTAACTAAGCGTGGACATAAGCTCATGAAGCAACACACAGCCATTCTTATTAAAAAGCTAATTTATCCGAACCACAGAAAACAAAACAGGATGTTTCAAAGCCTGTGACATATCGGAGGGTGGGTTTGGAAGAAAGAGTTCAACACAAACAGATCGATAGCTTTCTCCTGCCAGGTTTATTACTATCCTTTATTTATGTGACATGCTCATGGTCCCTGTTTAGTCTCGATCCATAAACGATTATCGGGCAGTTCTCGATGACCAGTCAACTCTTCCAGACTCCGTCGCTAGAAACAATTTGCTCACTGAGGACAAAATACCGGAATTATAGAATGAGAGACAAAAAAAAACACAAGATTTTGGCTCGGATTCAACCTGTTATTCATTTAAAAGCAGAAGTTTCGAAAGAAAAAGACAACAAACAAGCCAAGGTTAACGCCATGAACAAAAAGTCCATTGTCGTTGAATGATATACGAACGCAAACCATTTGTAAATACCTGAGTATAGGCCTAAGCCAACGTAAAACGGGAAACACTAGTATTTTCTTTGCTATATCTCTCACTTTTTATTCAGCATTTATTTCCCGATTGTAGGTTATCGGTAAACAAAGTTGACGGACTGCAGCAACAAATGTCTTTCTTGCCTTTGATGATCAATCAATATCTGAAAGTAAGACTTTCTTGGTGAACTAATTGGCACGTCAGATACGACTCAGGAGAACGGTGCAGGCTGAAAAAAGACGTTAATTACAAAATCAATTGGAAGTATACAGTAGTTGGGTCTATACAGCCAGATTCTGGATTGTAGTTGATTAAAACCCCATGGCTCACGGTATCTTCATGTGATCCATTGTGTTTATAGACTTTTACAAAAAGAGTCTCCAATTTGTCCACCTCTTGTATTCCCCTCGATCACAACCCTCAAGTAAGTCATTCAATAAAACATGAAAAAAGAGTTGGTATATATAGTTGGCTATTACATAGAATGGCTTCCAGGGTCTGCAATCGCTATTGGCAACAGTCTAAAGGCTTCCGTTTGACCTTTTCAAACTTAAGACCAAGTAAAAATGGAAAAAAGTTCCGAGTGGATTTTTCTCTTGAGCGGTATGTGGCAGAGTTGTCAGGTACTGGTCGAAGGTCTGGGTTTCCTCCAGCCAAATAGGCCGGGTTCCTCCTCCACTAAGCCTGGCAACGCCGCCATATAAGTGAAATAATCTTGAGTGCGGCATAAAACATCAATCAATCAATCAATCTTTTTAAACTAAGTCTAGATGACCGGTTGTATATGCGTATACATGGTGCTGGATACAAAACACGGAGCTAGGTCTCGAGAACTGGCTCAAGATACGTATACATGGTGCTAGATCTCTAGAAAAAAACATCAATCCAAGTCATATTTCCGTGGGTTTCAACACACCTTGTTACCGTAAACCCATTTGGTTGAAATTTCAACACACAAGATAAGTACCTCTTACAGCTGATAACTCACATAAGGCCATCACACACAAGATAAGTACCTCTTACAGCTGATAACTCACATAAGGCTGTCACACACAAGATAAGTACCTCTTACAGCTGATAACTCACATACGGCAGTCACACACAAGATAAGTACCTCTTACAGCTGATAACTCACATAAGGCAGTCACACACAAGATAAGTACCTCTTACAGCTGATGACTCACATAAGGCCATCACACACAAGATAAGTACCTCTTACAGCTGATAACTCACATAGGGCAGTCACACACAAGATAAGTACCTCTTACAGCTGATAACTCACATAGGGCCGCCACACACAAGATAAGTACCTCTTACAGCTGATAACTTACATAAGGCCGTCACACACAAGATAAGTACCTCTTACAGCTGATAACTCACATAAGGCCGTCAAACACAAGATAAGTACCTCTTACAGCTGATGACTCACATAAGGCCGTCAAACACAAGATAAGTACCTCTTACAGCTGATAACTTACATACGGCAGTCACACACAAAATAAGTACCTCTTACAGCTGATAACTCACATACGGCAGTCACACACAAGATAAGTACCTCTTACAGCTGATAACTCACATACGGCAGTCACACACAAAATAAGTACCTCTTACAGCTGATAACTCACATACGGCAGTCACACACAAGATAAGTACCTCTTACAGCTGATAACTCACATAAGGCCATCACACACAAGATAAGTACCTCTTACAGCTGATAACTCACATAAGGCCGCCACACACAAGATAAGTACCTCTTACAGCTGATAACTTACATAAGGCAGTCACACACAAGATAAGTACCTCTTACAGCTGATAACTCACATAAGGCCGCCACACACAAGATAAGTACCTCTTACAGCTGATAACTCACATACGGCAGTCACACACAAGATAAGTACCTCTTACAGCTGATAACTCACATAAGGCAGTCACACACAAGATAAGTACCTCTTACAGCTGATAACTCACATAAGGCCGCCACACACAAGATAAGTACCTCTTACAGCTGATAACTCACATAAGGCAGTCACACACAAGATAAGTACCTCTTACAGCTGATAACTTACATAAGGCAGTCACACACAAGATAAGTACCTCTTACAGCTGATAACTCACATAAGGCCATCACACACAAGATAAGTACCTCTTACAGCTGATAACTCACATAAGGCCGCCACACACAAGATAAGTACCTCTTACAGCTGATAACTCACATAAGGCAGTCACACACAAGATAAGTACCTCTTACAGCTGATAACTTACATAAGGCTGTCACACACAAGATAAGTACCTCTTACAGCTGATAACTCACATAAGGCCGCCACACACAAGATAAGTACCTCTTACAGCTGATAACTCACATAAGGCAGTCACACACAAGATAAGTACCTCTTACAGCTGATAACTCACATACGGCAGTCACACACAAAATAAATACCTCTTACAGCTGATAACTCACATACGGTAGTCAAACACAAGATAAGTACCTCTTACAGCTGATAACTCACATACGGTAGTCAAACACAAAATAAATACCTCTTACAGCTGATAACTCACATAAGGCAGCCACACACAAGATAAGTACCTCTTACAGCTGATAACTCACATAAGGCCATCACACACAAGATAAGTACCTCTTACAGCTGATAACTTACATAAGGCAGTCACACACAAGATAAGTACCTCTTACAGCTGATAACTCACATACGGCAGTCACACACAAAATAAATACCTCTTACAGCTGATAACTCACATACGGTAGTCAAACACAAGATAAGTACCTCTTACAGCTGATAACTCACATACGGTAGTCAAACACAAAATAAATACCTCTTACAGCTGATAACTCACATAAGGCAGCCACACACAAAATAAGTACCTCTTACAGCTGATAACCCACATAAGGCCGTCACACACAAGATAAGTACCTCTTACAGCTGATAACTTACATAAGGCCATCACACACAAGATAAGTACCTCTTACAGCTGATAACTTACATAAGGCAGTCACACACAAGATAAGTACCTCTTACAGCTGATAACTCACATAAGGCCATCACACACAAGATAAGTACCTCTTACAGCTGATAACTCACATACGGTAGTCAAACACAAGATAAGTACCTCTTACAGCTGATAACTCACATAAGGCCATCACACACAAGATAAGTACCTCTTACAGCTGATAACTCACATAAGGCTGTCACACACAAGATAAGTACCTCTTACAGCTGATAACTCACATAAGGCTGTCACACACAAGATAAGTACCTCTTACAGCTGATAACTTACATAAGGCAGTCACACACAAGATAAGTACCTCTTACAGCTGATAACTCACATAAGGCCGCCACACACAAGATAAGTACCTCTTACAGCTGATAACTCACATAAGGCCATCACACACAAAATAAATACCTCTTACAGCTGATAACTCACATAAGGCCGCCACACACAAGATAAGTACCTCTTACAGCTGATAACTTACATAAGGCCGTCACACACAAGATAAGTACCTCTTACAGCTGATAACTCAAATACGGCAGTCACACACAAGATAAGTACCTCTTACAGCTGATAACTCACATAAGGCCATCACACACACGATAAGTACCTCTTACAGCTGATAACTTACATACGGCAGTCACACACAAGATAAGTACCTCTTACAGCTGATAACCCACATAAGGCCGTCACACACAAGATAAGTACCTCTTACAGCTGATAACTTACATAAGGCTGTCACACACAAGATAAGTACCTCTTACAGCTGATAACTTACATAAGGCCGTCACACACAAGATAAGTACCTCTTACAGCTGATAACTTACATAAGGCCGTCACACACAAGATAAGTACCTCTTACAGCTGATAACTCACATAAGGCCATCACACACAAGATAAGTACCTCTTACAGCTGATAACTCACATAAGGCAGTCACACACAAGATAAGTACCTCTTACAGCTGATAACTCACATACGGCAGTCACACACAAAATAAGTACCTCTTACAGCTGATAACTCACATAAGGCCATCACACACAAGATAAGTACCTCTTACAGCTGATAACTCACATAAGGCTGTCACACACAAGATAAGTACCTCTTACAGCTGATAACTCACATACGGCAGTCACACACAAGATAAGTACCTCTTACAGCTGATAACTCACATAAGGCCATCACACACAAGATAAGTACCTCTTACAGCTGATAACTCACATAAGGCCGCCACACACAAGATAAGTACCTCTTACAGCTGATAACTCACATAAGGCCATCACACACAAGATAAGTACCTCTTACAGCTGATAACTCACATAAGGCCATCACACACAAGATAAGTACCTCTTACAGCTGATAACTCACATAAGGCTGTCACACACAAGATAAGTACCTCTTACAGCTGATAACTCACATACGGCAGTCACACACAAGATAAGTACCTCTTACAGCTGATAACCCACATAAGGCCGTCACACACAAGATAAGTACCTCTTACAGCTGATAACTTACATAAGGCCGTCATACACAAGATAAGTACCTCTTACAGCTGATAACTCACATAAGGCAGTCACACACAAGATAAGTACCTCTTACAGCTGATAACTCACATACGGCAGTCACACACCAGATAAGTACCTCTTACAGCTGATAACTCACATAAGGCTGTCACACACAAGATAAGTACCTCTTACAGCTGATAACTCACATAAGGCTGTCACACACAAGATAAGTACCTCTTACAGCTGATAACTTACATAAGGCAGTCACACACAAGATAAGTACCTCTTACAGCTGATAACTCACATAAGGCCGCCACACACAAGATAAGTACCTCTTACAGCTGATAACTTACATAAGGCTGTCACACACAAGATAAGTACCTCTTACAGCTGATAACTTACATAAGGCAGTCACACACAAGATAAGTACCTCTTACAGCTGATAACTCACATAAGGCTGTCACACACAAGATAAGTACCTCTTACAGCTGATAACTCACATAGGGCCGCCACACACAAGATAAGTACCTCTTACAGCTGATAACCCACATAAGGCCGTCACACACAAGATAAGTACCTCTTACAGCTGATAACTCACATAAGGCAGTCACACACAAAATAAGTACCTCTTATAGCTGATAACTCACATACGGCAGTCACACACAAGATAAGTACCTCTTACAGCTGATAACCCACATAAGGCCATCACACACAAGATAAATACCTCTTACAGCTGATAACTCACATACGGTAGTCAAACACAAGATAAGTACCTCTTACAGCTGATAACCCACATAAGGCCGTCACACACAAGATAAGTACCTCTTACAGCTGATAACTCACATAAGGCAGTCACACACAAAATAAGTACCTCTTACAGCTGATAACTCACATAAGGCCATCACACACAAGATAAGTACCTCTTACAGCTGATAACTCACATACGGCAGTCACACACAAGATAAGTACCTCTTACAGCTGATAACCCACATAAGGCCATCACACACAAGATAAGTACCTCTTACAGCTGATAACTCACATAAGGCCGCCACACACAAGATAAGTACCTCTTACAGCTGATAACTCACATAAGGCCATCACACACAAGATAAGTACCTCTTACAGCTGATAACTCACATAAGGCCATCACACACAAGATAAGTACCTCTTACAGCTGATAACTCACATAAGGCTGTCACACACAAGATAAGTACCTCTTACAGCTGATAACTCACATAGGGCCGCCACACACAAGATAAGTACCTCTTACAGCTGATAACCCACATAAGGCCGTCACACACAAGATAAGTACCTCTTACAGCTGATAACTCACATAAGGCCGTCAAACACAAGATAAGTACCTCTTACAGCTGATGACTCACATAAGGCCGTCAAACACAAGATAAGTACCTCTTACAGCTGATAACTCACATACGGCAGTCACACACAAGATAAGTACCTCTTACAGCTGATAACTCACATAAGGCCATCACACACAAGATAAGTACCTCTTACAGCTGATAACTCACATACGGCAGTCACACACAAAATAAGTACCTCTTACAGCTGATAACTCACATACGGCAGTCACACACAAAATAAGTACCTCTTACAGCTGATAACTCACATACGGCAGTCACACACAAGATAAGTACCTCTTACAGCTGATAACTCACATAAGGCCATCACACACAAGATAAGTACCTCTTACAGCTGATAACTCACATACGGCAGTCACACACAAGATAAGTACCTCTTACAGCTGATAACCCACATAAGGCAGTCACACACAAGATAAGTACCTCTTACAGCTGATAACTCACATACGGCAGTCACACACAAGATAAGTACCTCTTACAGCTGATAACTCACATACGGCAGTCACACACAAGATAAGTACCTCTTACAGCTGATAACTCACATACGGCAGTCACACACAAAATAAGTACCTCTTACAGCTGATACCACACATAAGGCCATCACACACAAGATAAGTACCTCTTACAGCTGATAACTCACATAAGGCTGTCACACACAAGATAAGTACCTCTTACAGCTGATAACTCACATACGGCAGTCACACACAAGATAAGTACCTCTTACAGCTGATAACTCACATAAGGCCATCACACACAAGATAAGTACCTCTTACAGCTGATAACTCACATAAGGCCGCCACACACAAGATAAGTACCTCTTACAGCTGATAACTCACATAAGGCCATCACACACAAGATAAGTACCTCTTACAGCTGATAACTCACATAAGGCCATCACACACAAGATAAGTACCTCTTACAGCTGATAACTCACATAAGGCTGTCACACACAAGATAAGTACCTCTTACAGCTGATAACTCACATACGGCAGTCACACACAAGATAAGTACCTCTTACAGCTGATAACCCACATAAGGCCGTCACACACAAGATAAGTACCTCTTACAGCTGATAACTCACATAGGGCCGCCACACACAAGATAAGTACCTCTTACAGCTGATAACCCACATAAGGCCGTCACACACAAGATAAGTACCTCTTACAGCTGATAACTCACATAAGGCAGTCACACACAAAATAAGTACCTCTTACAGCTGATAACTCACATACGGCAGTCACACACAAGATAAGTACCTCTTACAGCTGATAACCCACATAAGGCCATCACACACAAGATAAATACCTCTTACAGCTGATAACTCACATACGGTAGTCAAACACAAGATAAGTACCTCTTACAGCTGATAACCCACATAAGGCCGTCACACACAAGATAAGTACCTCTTACAGCTGATAACTCACATAAGGCAGTCACACACAAAATAAGTACCTCTTACAGCTGATAACTCACATACGGCAGTCACACACAAGATAAGTACCTCTTACAGCTGATAACTCACATAAGGCCGTCACACACAAGATAAGTACCTCTTACAGCTGATAACTCACATAAGGCTGTCACACACAAGATAAGTACCTCTTACAGCTGATAACCCACATAAGGCCATCACACACAAGATAAGTACCTCTTACAGCTGATAACTCACATAAGGCCGCCACACACAAGATAAGTACCTCTTACAGCTGATAACTCACATAAGGCCATCACACACAAGATAAGTACCTCTTACAGCTGATAACTCACATAAGGCCATCACACACAAGATAAGTACCTCTTACAGCTGATAACTTACATAAGGCTGTCACACACAAGATAAGTACCTCTTACAGCTGATAACTCACATAGGGCCGCCACACACAAGATAAGTACCTCTTACAGCTGATAACCCACATAAGGCCGTCACACACAAGATAAGTACCTCTTACAGCTGATAACTCACATAAGGCAGTCACACACAAGATAAGTACCTCTTACAGCTGATAACTCACATAGGGCCGCCACAAACAAGATAAGTACCTCTTACAGCTGATAACCCACATAAGGCCGTCACACACAAGATAAGTACCTCTTACAGCTGATAACTCACATAAGGCAGTCACACACAAAATAAGTACCTCTTACAGCTGATAACTCACATACGGCAGTCACACACAAGATAAGTACCTCTTACAGCTGATAACCCACATAAGGCCGTCACACACAAGATAAGTACCTCTTACAGCTGATAACTCACATAGGGCCGCCACACACAAGATAAGTACCTCATACAGCTGATAAACTGTAGCTCACATAAGGCCGTCACACACAAGATAAGTACCTCTTACAGCTGATAACTCAAGATGCTATGTGCTCTCCCCTTACTGCTCCATAGTATACGTATAGATAGAAGGGTAAGGGGAGAGCACTCCGTGTGCATGTGGTTCTCTCCCCCCAACATGGTCTATCCATTTGCTTGGATTAAAGAGGCATGAGCTGCCAAAATCCACACTTTTTTCATAATTTCTGATCGTCAAGGCAGTAAGAGGCTTGGAAGGCCACGAAAAACTAAATGATTGGCGTTGGAATGAGGAAAATCCATACAGTATGTGGCCCGTAGGAACCGAAAATGTGTTCGAAAAGTAAACAAAATTTAAATAACCGGGACGACCATTCATTCATTCTAAACCAAAGTCAGTTCAAAACAACACTTTATCGAATATTCTCGAGACTAGAAGCATTCAAAAGCTTCTGAATTATATGGCTTGATAAAATTAGCCAAAAATGTTCAACATTCTGTTTTAACGTCAAAATATCAACATTTTGGCAGCTCATGTCACTTTAAACTTTTGCAATCAGAAAACAAAACAACAAATTTAAATTTTCTATTTAAAGGATTTTACTTACATACAATAAGTACAACAGACAGTTATATAATGTTGCTATAAAACAATTTACATGTAAATAACATTGGGATTATAATACTGGAGACATTGGGGCAATATTTTCAATTAAATTCATATTATAGACAGACAGGCAGGCAGATAGACGGACAGTTACTCTGATAATTTCCTCACAGCTAAAAAACAAAGTGGTAAATGACACACTCTACCTTTCATTGTTAGGGACATAAGAGTTAAGAGGATGCATGCTTATATTAAACAGTCTTATCTAAAACTTATTCATGTATTTATATTTTCAAAATATAATTTAAATTCAAAACAGAGAATAATTATCGAGACAAGTTTCTAAAAAAATATGTTATGGGAAAATTTTAAACTTCTAAAGCCTCTGCACATCTAATGGTTAATAGACAGAAAATTACAAAAAATTAAAATATAAATGCTTTATAACTAAGTTTTGTAACCTTAAAATAATATCATAGACAATCCTACAGTTATAATTAATTTTTTCCCCAACTAGTTATTAAGAAAAACCTCCACAACTAAAGCAACAATGTTAAATTCATTTCAAAATATTTTATTTAAGTACTTGTAATTACACATAAGTCATTGTTTGAGCTTTTCAATGATTTTTAAAATGAAGTTACAACATTTTGATATTTATCTTTTGGTTATTTTGTATTCCAAATATTGAGGTTAAAGAAAATTGGAAAAATTTACATAGAATTTAAATAGTAGTAAAGTGACAGGGAATTGTCATGGAAAGTGCAAGGAGAACCATGCAGAGAACATGGGTATATATTTTCAAATATACTTAAAATTCTATTTTCAGATTGTAATAATAAACTCACAAAGACAACCCACACCCTCCCCACCCAAGAGAAAAAAAAAAGAAAAGAAAAACCAACTAATGGTAACACAATTTGATGGCAGTAATAATTATAAAAAGATATCAGATTCTAATCTGCAAACCATCAAGTTTCGTGCTCAAGTCGGCGCCTTTTGCTTTTACCAACCGAGCCATGCCTATCCACAGTGTGCCATTAATAAAATCAAAAACAACCTTTTTTTTACTGCACAAAAATTTTGCAATCATTAATTTTAAAAGGATAAAAATAGAATTCTAAATTGAAAGACAAGTTTTGATACAGGAAACCTGAGCAATGGAATAATACATGCATTTTTAACAAATTCAATTCAATTCATCAGAGCAACAACAGGGCTAGAATTTCAGGAATGGAAGTGATTTCCCTCCTTGCCTCAGGGTAACATTGTTTTGTCAGTTTTATACCAGCTAAGCAAGGCTAAAATTACATAAAGTGGCATTAAAAATGGCGCCCTTTCTGTTCGTAAATTCGATTCAACAAATAAATATGAACATTATCAAAGATTGTTGCTTTCTACAGAAGGTGTAGTACAGCAATTCAAACCCATCCATTTTAAAACATCCTTTTGTTCTTCAAATTTGGGCATCACAAAATGGTTTTTGTATCATAATCTGATGTCACAGGGAAGCATTTCACATCAGCAAACAATGTATCTCGCCAATTTATAGCAATGTACTTCGCGTTTTGAAAACCGTGTATCCCATGATATTGCAGTATCTCATAGTTTTACATACATTGCTCATAATTTTATATTAAAGGAGAAGGCAACAAAAAAATACTTTTAGATACAGAAGATTGATTGATTGATGTTTTAAGCTGCGCCCAAGATTATTTCACTTGTATGGCGGCGTTGCCAGGTTTAGTGGGGCTCTTTGAACCTGGCAACTCTCCCACATACGGTAATCGAGAAAAAAAATCCACGTAGAAATTTTTATTTGGTCTAAGTGGGATTCAAACCATATCGATGAGAGGCCTGTGTCGGACTGAGGGACTATCCCGCTAGTCGACTGATCCCGTCTGAGCTGTAGTAGATAGTGTATCTCATTTTCCATTGATAAATCTTGAATTTCATGTTAATATATGTCACAAATTTGTCACAAAAGTACCTCACAGTGATACATTTTTCACAACTTCAAATTAATGCACCTTACAGTTTACACCATCATCTTTCACAAATTCACTTCAGTAAATTGCACAATTTTACATGGAAGTATATCCTAATTATACAAAAGTATTTTCAGAACTTTTACAGAAGTGCATTCCTTGAACTGATCCGGTCTAATATGAAATTCATACACAGTAAGAATGTTTATGACAAAATCATATCAGAGTAAACAGATTAAAAATAAAATTTAGTTTGATGTGTACAGCAAGATAAAAACACAAACATGCTAAATATATGGGATATAGTTGGCCACTATCGGCATCAGTGGTTGATAATGTTTGCACTTTAGGGGATTAGTGAGTCGGCCAATCAGAATCACCTATTGTAACCTGGTTTGAATGAGGTAAAATATTACTGATAAAGCTTGGGTAAAACTATTTTGTAAGAATGTAACAAATAACAAACTTATAGGCAAAGTATACAAAAAGACATTTTTGATTTAGAAAAAAAATTCAATAGATTCTATTTCCATGACAGGAAAATTATCTACCTTGGTGGGCTCTCTACATAAAGAAGGTGAAAATGTCACAAGATTTCAGGCACAAATGTAACGTTGATTGAATGTGAAATAAGTCAGAAAAACCTGTAACAGGCCATTGGGGCAAAATATTTGTTTAGAATATTTTTTTAGAAACTACAAATAAAACTGTTAAAATATTTGATCTTAAAGCAACGAAAATATTAGCAACTAGCTTTCTTTCAAAGTTTGTATTCCTTCACATTACATTGAAAGCAAGGCTGTCACATTTCAACTAATGGAAACAGAACGTATTGGTTGTATTTAGAATTTGCTGGATTACCTCCCTTGTTCCAAAACACACCATCTATAAAAACACAGTAACATTAAAATGCACTATGGAACAAAATACTTTGATCAAACAATGCAACACGGTTTAAATTGACAGTTTTATAAAATAACAATATGGAAGAGTTACTTTTGGTGGGTTGAACATGTCCAAGCACATCTGATTATTTTCAGATAATTCTATTGATGTGGCTTTGAGCAGATGCCTAACTTGATTGATTCATTGATGTTTTACGCCAGACTCAAGATTATTTCACTTAGATGGCAGTTTTAGTGGGTGAGGAAACCAGGTGCTAAACCAGGAGGAAACCACATGTCCTTCGGCAAGTACCTGACAACTCTCCTACATATGCCGTTTGGGTGAAAAAGCCACCCAGAAATTTGTCTGAGTGGGATTCAAACTGTGATACATTGATGGAAAGCTTGTGTCGGACTGAGGGACTGAGCCACCAGATTGGAAAACACATCTTACAGTAAGGCACCTAAGACCCAACCCTCGCAATTCACCGCGGCAATCGGCAATGCCGCAGAGATTGCCGCCGTAAAACTGCTTTTCCACGGCAATCAAAAATGCCGCAGACAAAATAAAATATTCATCTTGGGAAAATAGAATATTTATACTAGAATACTTTATATGTATGGAGATTTTTACAAGTAATAGTTTTACCTTCGACCGTTGTTCAGAATCACGGCGTATTTAATATAGAAACCACTCATTCGTTTGTATTTAATCTGACCACAATGAAGCCAAGGACTCTCTGCTTATATGCAGCTCTATACATTGGCCTATGTGAAGTGATAATTCCCACACAAAGTTCTTTGAAACAATGTTCAACTCTGCAGGTGGCCGGCTCCAGAATGTCTCCAACTGTCTGTCAGTTATGTCTCATTGGGTAATCCCAAGATTAATAGGGGCGTTACCCTCATGTACATGTTTATTGTTGTTCAAGAAATAGAATTTTAATTTTTATTACAAAAAAAAAAACGATTTAATTGAGGTTCTAATTTTTATTTAAAACAAAATGATTTGAAGGGGTTCTTACAAAATAATAAATATACTTCTTGTCGATTAAACTTGTAAATAAACACATTCAAAACTTTCACCCCACAGAAACTTGAGATGGACTCAACCAGGCTTTGTTGACCAGCTGTGCACGTGTCTGTATGGATTTAACTATGTAGTATTACACAAACGGCTATTATAACCTTTAGGTTAGGTTTTAGAGATTGAGATTGATAGAGATTGAAAAAGAAATGCTTTGCCGAGTGAAGTGACTATAAATCACCAGGAATATACATTTAACAAGGAATTATTTCCATGCAAATAAAGGATTTCATGTGGATTTTATGAGGAAAGAATTACGGCCTTTCAGAGTCAGACGTAACTTCGTAAGACAAAGTTAGCATTTTCTCTATGCTGGTTTCTATGATAATCAAAGAAGAAATTTAAATCTTTGTTGAACATTTTTTCTTTTGTCAATGCACCTTTTAGATGTCAGTTTTTGCTATTTGCCGCTTTAAATACAGTTAACAGAGCAGTGAGAATTGTTTGGATAAAAATGCCGTGGTGAAATCACTTTTGCCGTGGAAAATTGACTTTTCCGCGGCAACTTTTTTTTTTTTTTTTGCCGTGGTAAAAATCTGAATTGCGAGGGTTGAAGACCCCTCCCCCCCCATCTCAAAATAATCTTGGCATCTCCATATTAAAAGTGAAGTGACCTTCAGTGTGGCGTAAAAGGATTGTACAGGATTTTGTTCGTTGCAAATAAAAAAAATCGGACCATGATGTTCAAGCCGTTAATTTGCGCTGAATTTTGAAGACTGAGCTTCCAAACTTGATTGACCTGCTCAAGGCACAGCGGAAATGAATGTTTTTTATTTCAAATGGTTCAACTATAACATTAGGAAGTGAAACACATCCCTCATAGTTATTAAATAAAATTATCAAATGCCAACACTTGAATCAGGTCGCGCTCGGTTGCAAGGTTGGTCACATGACCTGAAGCAAGCTGCTGAGGCCACACTACTTCTTGGCTATGAGCATACTGAGGGTCCAATCAAAAGTGACGTATCACACTGAGAACTGCTGTGAACAGTGAATCAAGTGCGCCCACAATGTCATGTTCTATATTCTACAAGGACACAAAATAATACCGGGCAAAGTTTTTGTTCAGTAATTAACACCTTCAGGGACTGATCCAGGGAAAATTTGGGCATACCATTTCGGTTCAAAATGTTCCTACAATAAGACAAAAACAACATCTCTGGCCCAAAATTCAACATTAAATGCTATTTTGACATTAAAATCTGTTGGTTTTAAGAATTTGGGCAGATTTTTTGCTTGTGAGTTTGGGCGCCCATACCTGTATACAGGTATCAAAATGTCTCTGGATCAGTCTATGACCTTACAAGTCAGAAATTGTTAAAATTGAACGCACTTCATAACTTATATCGGAAGTGGTCTTTTCGCTCCCTTATTTCTGCCAAGGCCTTAGCTCGTATGAGGTCTTTACTAGTCTCAGCATCTTTTCCTATCTCCAATCCTAAAGATTGAAGAATAGAGTCAGATCCAGTGCGTAGAAATGGATTGTACTGTTTTTCTTCACCAATGGTAGAAGGCGCCTGGAAAGAAGACGAAAAACATAGCAGTGTGAATTAATGCATAAAATGTTTCCAATAACTTTGATTTATAATTATTGAATGCAATAACACAAAAGTGAAATGAATAAGGGGAGATAATAATATTAGATTTAAGGGGAGATAAGTGAAAGTGAACAAGAAAAGGGAAGTAAAATAAGTTGATCCCTAGGCCCCTTTAGAATATATACCTTGTACAGTCCCAATCATTTAAGCCGGCAAATTTATTTCGCCAACTTGCGCGTCAGGTAGCCTAAAATCACGCAAATTCTCACAGCGGGGTGAGATTTAGCTCACGTGTGTGATTAAAAGAAGTCCTGCACAGTTGTTATTTCTGCGAATCCACACAGCGCGACGCCTGCGGCGATGGCTGATTGTTCGCTTAGGCCTACTGTTTAGACTAACCCGTAAAGCAAAATCTAAAGATCGTCACCACTCCGCTGATATTAGTTATGGTAATTATACATAACCAGCAGCCTTTCTATAACCACCGTTGCTTGATTGACGTCTTCATTTGTGGAAGAAGCAGGGTCTGTTTAGTGCTGAACAATAATCAACCGGTACCAAACAATCAGGTGGAATTAACAGTCGCTGTCATACTCCACAAACCCACTCTGAAAAGTCTATTACGTAAACCCTACGTGTTTCCGACGGATTCCAAATAAACAAACACTGTATACATTAATCATCCGATTCTGATATTATAAGCGGAAAACATAAAACGGAAAACATAAAAAGAAGTTTTCAGCAGAAATGAATTCAAAGTGAGGAACTATATTCTGCAGCGTACTCCACCATGCTAACAATCATATGATTCCCCCCAACCACTGACCTATTTATAGATCAGTACTCCCAACTCACCCAGCTCTCGCGCTAAGTGGCGAATACTAGTTTGCGCATTGGCCAGCTGAAAATTTGCCGGCTTAAATGATTGGGACTGTACGCCTTTACCGGAAAAAGCACAGAGATTTTCACGTGCCAGCTAGGGTAATATTTTTTAAAGCTATCAGAAAAATATAAAAATCCAGACATCACATTGTATGTGAATATATACTTTCAATTAAAGAAAACGTTAAACAAGTAACAAAAACATTGAGTCAATATCACAAAATAATCCTTTATAACTAAATCAGGGTTATTCGTTTAACCGCAATTCGATTAAGTGGGTCCTACTGTACAAGCTCTTCATTGGGAAGTCATTAAGAGCAAAGCAAAGGCAGATAATTAAAAGAGTACAATCTAAGGGGGTAACATGTAAGCAAAAATAGATTGAGGAAATTCTACAATCTCATACTTCAAGTAGCATGAGAGGCCAGCATTTGTAGATAATTGATGAAAGAGAAACAAAAATCATCTATCCAGTCAAACTTCCGTTGTGCGCTTTGAAACTAAAAAGAGAGATGGGCAATTCTGCTTTGCAAGTAAACCACGATACACCAGATCTTTTCTAAGCCGTTTCACCAGATGGTCCAACTCCAAAGAGATCATAAAGAATACCTTATAACAAACTGAGCAGTATTCCTGATTGACCCTACGTCTTGGCAACCGAATGCAAGTTAAACATGAAATTATCCTGGTATTTCACAAATTTAACTGCTGTATATATAGAGATTGGTAGGACCCCTGGTTTTGGTTAATTGATTAGAATTTTAGACAGCAGTCAACACTTTTTAACTTATTTAATGGCGCCTGGTTTTGATTGGCTCACTTATATGGTACCATTGCTCCCATTCCCAAAAATAAATTGTGAAGAATCCATTTAAAATATTTTCATGTCTCTCTGTCGACTGAGCCACCAAGTTAGCATAGTTGCTTCAGTTTATTATTGTGATTTTGTTATTTCTAAACAATAGCGTCATGAGCTTCATGGGGGGGGGGGGGGGGGGGGGGGTCTAAGTATCAACAAACAGCTCCTTGTGCTGCTAGAGAAATATACCCATAAATTTCGTAATTCTGTTTAAATAGAAGTCTTACTTACCGTACACAATCTGTCTTTTCTTTGTTCTTTAACCCAAGCCAATTTTTGCTAAAAAATAAGATTGAAAAAAAAAAATTAGAGAAACTTAAAATGTGTGAGGATTCAAAATCCTTAAATCCCTCTAATGGTCTGTTGATTTGAGGGGTTTAATACTAACAGGGGTTGACATTCCCTTTATTTATGAATAATAAGTTCTGTTTTGAATGACGATTAGCAAGTAGCCTGGATAAAACTCTTATACAACAAATTGTTACGAAAACAATGAAAAAGTAAAATGTTACCTAATAATATAACAAGCAATCATTCAGCAATTTAAACTTTCACACCTATTGATCTTTCAACCCTTCTAAATCAAAGGGAGGTAAAGAGGGAGAGAACTTCTACATTATCTCCCCTTAGTCTGCAAGAATGCTATATGCAACACGCTAATAACGTACAATGTATTCAGCATAGTTTACATTCTTGTATGATAATCCAGAATCATGATTATAGCAAATCCAAGCAGGAGGGCATTTTCATAACGAATCCAAAAACTGGTTAAATTCTAGGTTCTATTCTGACAAGAAATAACTACAACACTCTTCCCAAAAATAACTCTGTGATAATGGCTTCATTATTTCTCAACATAACAAAACCTAAGCATTTTTCCTCGTTGTAAAATGTCACAAAAGTGACTGCCAAGTAATTGACTTTTTCACCTAATTGCTTGGCCAGTGAAAACTGTCAAAAATAAATAGGCCTCACACACAAGCTTTAGTTTTTCAAAAATGACTGAAAGTATTGTTTGGCCAAAAAACAAGGGATTTCTAATTAAAATAAATATGTAAAACGTAAATGGTTGTATTTGAAAATTACGCCTTGTAAACTCCACTGAATATCCTTACCTGAGCGGATTGGTTGCTGGGGTCAAGGTCAGTGGCAAACTCCAGGTTATCAGAGGCATACTCATGACCTGAAAATCAGTCAGTAAAAAGTTCAGTTTTAAAACGTATTTATAGAAATAATGAACAAACAGGAGCTGCCTAAATTCACACTTCATCATAAATTCTGATAGATAAAAAGAAGCTATTTAGTTAAAGTGGCATGAGCTGCCAAAATGTTGATATTTTGACGTTGAAACAGAATGTTGAAATTATAAAGACGTATTATTCAGAAGCTTTTTAGTGCTTCTAGTCTCAAGAATGTACGATGAAATATTGTTTTGAACTAACTTACAATGAATAATAGTCGTCCGGGTTATTTAAATTTTTTTTACTTTTCAAACACTATTCCAGTTCGTATAGGCCACATACTGTATGGATTTTCCTCATTCCAACGCCAATCGTTCAGTTTTTCGATGACCTTCAAAGCCTCTTACTGTCGTGACGATTAGAAATTATGAAAAAAGTGTGAATTTCGGCAGCTCATGCCACTTAAATAACTGAAAATCCTATCCTGAAATCCAAATTCAAGCCGTATTTTAATCAGGTTCAAATGTGACTACATGTAATTACACTTAACATTGGCAATATTACCGTAGCTTGAAGATGGAATTTGCCAATGTTAAACCTATTTCCATATAGATTTACATACCTGAATAGTACTAAGTTATTTAATTCAAACAATGTTAATAATCTACAATTTAATTCAAACAATGTGAATAATCTACATTTTCAAGACAAAGAAAATAGCAGGAATTATAATTTAAATTGTTTAAAAAGTCTGATGCAAATTAAGAAGAAAAAAAAGCTTTCTTACCTGGCCAGATTAAAGTATCATCTTTAAGCTCTGAGAGATTATCTAGTGATCTGAGCATTGTGGTAGGGGGCCCTTCAAACATTCGACCTACAAATAAATCAAGAGAAACTGTTCAAGGAATTGGTTAAAACTGAGGTCACCTGAATTTTCATCTTATAGAGAATGCAGGAATAAAGAGAATTTTAAAAGGCTTTGGTCCCTCTGTTTTCATTGTGCATGCTGCTGCGACAAATCACAATCATTTAGGTACTATGACAATTTGTTGATTGATTGATTGTTTTACGCCGCACTCAAGATTATTTAACTTATATGGCGGCGTTGCAAGGTTTAGTTGGAGAGGAAAGTAGGTTCTTTTGCAGGAGGAAACCCTCGACCTTTCACAAGTACCAGGTAACTCTCCCAATTACAGCGATCAAGTGAATAATTCACTCGGAAATTTTGTGTTTGGTCTGACAGGAATTTGAACCGGGCCACATCGATGGCAGGCCTGTGTCAGACTGAAGGACCGTCACTCTAACTGACTCAGACACCGGTCTGACAAAGTTATGTATAGCTTCCGGTTACATGATTGAGAAAGAAAACACACACACACACACACATACCAAGTGTGTGATTGTCTTCTCATAGTGTTATCGAGCAGAATTTTTTAATTTTGTCAGAGTGTGATTCAAACCTAAACCTTGAAATAAAACAACATCAATGACGGTTATTTCTTACCACAGCCACAGAGGAAGAGATGATCACCGGAGAAGAGCGAGTCCGGGGCTCCAAATGGAGATCCGTCAAGGCGATAAGTCACATGACCAATGGTATGACCGGGAGTGAAATTTACCTCAAATTTAAGAGCACCGAATTGTAAAACATCACCCTCAGCAACTGGGCTAAAAATATAAAATAAAATGAAAGTGTCAACAGAATGGTGACTAAATAAAACAACATACTAATTAAGTCAATACTGTCCAAAACTAAAATATGTGAATAACTATTTGTACATGTATACAAACTATCACAATCAGCAGTCTAGGAATTGTGCAAGCTTGGTTGCCATTCACATTGCCATGATAAATTAAAACCAAAACGCTGACTAAATTGTTCAGAAATTTGAATTTTTTTTAAACAATAAGGAAGGTTTCACATACAGTAATATACAAGTATTGGACTTGTTTTATGTATAGGGAAGAGAAAGTTAACATGACTGAGTGACTATAAATCTATGAGATGGTACTCATACATTTTGGAGAATGGAAGATCTTTATTGGGTGGTACATGTGATTTAATAAGACAAACCAAAATATTTAACATGGTAAGGGGAAATAATTTGAAAAATAACTTGAGAAGTTAAAGGGTGGTGATTTGACACAAGGGAATAGAGAGTAATTTCAAAAAGACAAAGGGAGATAATTAGAAAAAAAGATAAAGGGAGATAAATTCAGAAGAAAAGGGGGAGATAAGTGTGAATGTCCTACTGTGTAACAGCTGGGATATTATCCATAGTTCCACCATACACTCTCATCTCTCTATAAATAGCCTTCAAGTCATGGTTGCCTCCACTGTGATCCCTGTGGAATGAAAAAGTAGAAATTAAATATCACGTAGCAAGAGAAGGTCCGCCATGCAAGCTACACTTAGAGTTTATATCTAAGTCAAATTTAATTAACTAAAAGTTGTTAAGTGTATCACCCATTACACCTACAAAGAACATACTGATTTTTTTCTTGACTTTCTGTGCTTCCAGGGGCCTCTGTGGCTCAGTTGGTAGAGCGTTGGACGCTCAATCCCAACAGCCTTCCACCAATGGGTCGTGGGTTCGAATCCCACTCAGTCCAAACAAAATTGGAAAATTTTCTGATGTGGGACCAATGTGGGATGGTTGCCAGTTACCACTGGAAGGTCGTGGGTTCCCTCCGGGCATAGAGCCCTGTTTCCTCCCACAGAAAAACTGGCAACGCTGCCATATAAGTGAAATAATCTTGAGCGCGGCGTAAAACACCAAACAATCAATCAATCTATGCTTCCAGCAGAGGGAGTGACGAGAAGGGAAGCTATATCGCCTTTCATTGGATACTCTTGGATCTCCACTGAGCAGTTGTGATTGAATTTCAGACAGTCACATGCCCGTGGAGTCGGATTACAAAGGACAGATTTACCTAGAAATCTAATCCTATGTTCAGAAGCAGCGGTGTTTATCTATTTAACGCGTAAAGGTTTAGGGACCGCCTGAAGCATTAACAAGATGTCGGAGTGTAAATGTGACCGTGTAAAAGTAGATTTAATATGCATCACAGAATTGATCATATAAATCAAATCTATAAGCAATCGCCAATTTCGCATCTGGATTTCATAGATGACAATCTTGTAAAATTAACATCTAAGTAAGTGTTTATTTTCATATATAACCTTAACATTATTAATAATAAGTGATGGAACAGAATACAAACACTTCAGTTCATACACTTTTTTCATAAATTCTGATAGTAAATCATTGGAAAACTAAATGATTGTCGTTCGAATGAGGAAAATCCATAGTCAGTGTGGCGAAATAAAGTTTAAATAACTGGGACGAATCTTCATTTATTCCAAGCCTAAGTCACATCTTGAAAAAAATAGCTGATAAAAATAGCAACATTTTGGCAGCTCGAGCCACTTAAAAATGAATTATTTTTTTATTTCATAACTAGTATGAAAATGTTTCTAGAGCATGATGATGTTGAATGCAGAGGCGTAGCAATAGAGCTATCTGATAGTCAGAATATAAAAACCTTCAAGCACAAACAGCTCCATTTTCAACAAACATGAAGGCCTTGAATTTCTAAAATGATTCAAGAGCACTTTAATTTTTTCAATCGTCTGTGAGAATGCTGGTGTCTACAGTCCTTGAGAGATGCTGAAGTTAACATGATACCTCAAAAGTCTAACTAACAAAGGTCATGATTTAAAAAACTTGTCACTTAATACATTGTATAAGACATTATGAAATTCAAAATGTCATTTTCTTCTTTCAAGGACATTTTGAAGTTGAAAAATTTGTATAACTAGGAAACATAATTTGGTTAAATTAATACTGATTGATTGATTGATTGATATTTTATGCGACACTCAAGATTATTTCATGTATATGACGGCATTGCCAGGTTTAGTGGGGGGAGGAAACCGATATGGATACCCACGTATAAAAATGGGCTCTTTGACCGGAGGAAACCCCCAAATGTTTGGAATTAATAAAGAAGTTTACTATCTACACTCTATAAAACTATATTCATAAGCTGACATAAATGTAAACTGTTTTAAATTTTTATTTAAAAACCTGTTTAAACGACAAAAAAAGCTTGAATATGTGTACGAGAGGTCTATATTTGTCAGGAAGTGTAAAAGAAATAATGACTTCTGAGATAACAAGAGAGACCCTGGCCTTAAATAATCCCATTTGTATTGTGGGTAGAAAAGTTAACACCATAAGGTATAAGGTAACAGGGTGATAATAGGTCATAATGTACTGTGTAGTCACCTGTCTATGAAATTACCATACTGTTATATACATGCTAATTACATGTCACTTTCTGTTAGTGATACTGAAGGCCGCTCACGGGATATCAATTTCTATACTTGCCATAACAGAGACTATGGATTGATTGGTTGTTTGGTGTTTTACGCCGCACTCAAGATTATTTCACTGAAATGGCGGCGTTGCCAGTTTTATTGTGGGAGGAAACCAGGCTCTATGCCAGGAGGAATTCCACAACCATCCCACATAGGTTGTTCAAGTGAAAACCCAGTCAGAAAATTTTCCGATTTGTTTTTGGACTGAGTGGGATTTGAACCCGCGACCCATTGGTGGCGTAGACTATGGAACTGTGGTTTCTAATTGTAATGTCTTCACAGAGCAATTGCTTAAAATGCCGGGCAAAAATCATTCTGCATGGTTGAATGACTGAAGATTATTTCACTTATATTGGGGCTTCACCTGGTTTATATGGGGAGGAAACTGGGCAATTCGTAGGGGAGGAAACTGGGCAATCTGTAGGGGAGGAAACTGGGCAATTTGTAGGGGAGGAAACTGGGCAATTTGTAGGGGAGGAAACGGGACAATTTGTACAAGAGAAACCTCTGACCTTGCGAGAGCAACATAGTCCAAAAACCCACTCAGAAGTGTTTTCTACACTGGGATATTTCATAAACTTTATTGGATACATAATAAAACTATGTAGGCTCACTTGTATATATGGTAGGCCTATCGTCTGAAAGGAAAATGTCATACACTTCTGCTGATCTTAACCCCCGATAACGACTTCCAAAAAATATACCAGTTTGATTCTCAGAAAATTCAATATATACCAGGAAGATCCCATGCTCCAGTTTACTTTGGACTAACTTAGTTGGATTCCTTAGTTTTTAACGCCACACTTCAGAATAATTTATATCGACAGTGTTGTCAAGATCATTCGAGAAAAGAAACCTCTATGCTAAAAAGATAGGTCAACGGTCTGTTGGTTAAGCCCTGAATAAAATACTACCTTGTAACTGATTTTCAACAGCATTTTGAATTACTGTATCAGCGTGAATAGCAATGTTTTTGTACTTTGTGTGTACAAGTAATTTGTCATTCCGCTGTTGTTGTTACCCCACTAATTAAAGAGAACATATTCAGTAGCCTCTAGTAGTTGTGTGTGTTCTACGGAAAATTTGCTGTCAGAAAATCTGATCTTGATTAGTCCGAGAGATAAAATCTCTTTGACCTTCAAACAACCTTGAGAGGAAGGCCATTTTGTATTGGAGAATGATGATGCTTATTAAAAAGATGAAGTTACAATTCTGATTAGAACAAGAGATCAGTTAAACTGATCCAGGCGACCACCATAGAACACTATCAGAAAGTGAGGCTGCTTGTAAACGGATCGCAAAGTTGATATGTGAAATTTATTTCTTCGGTTGGTGGTTGGCTGGACAAGAACAAAGTTTCTTCGGTAGATAGTGGCTGTTATATGAAAACTCAAAACCATCTTTCTTCAAGGAGGCCGCACATTTACGCTACTTACCGGAGCTACATAATATAATACATGTACATTGTATGCACACAGGCCAGTCAGTGATATCGCTTGTTTGAATCATGTACACAATTAAAATTTACAAAATCCACTACGATTGTACACATGTTACTAAGATGCATTTAGTGTTTGTTTACAAATCAAAAGATAATGTATATATCTGTCAAAAACAGCCCGTGAAAAGTGAAGAATGGGCTACGTATCATTCGTCTGATGCGTAAATATTTACACATGACGAAAGTCAGTTTAAAAATTAATGGCCAAAAATGTCCCGATTCGTTCAGAAATTAGTAAACTCTTATAAAAAAAATCTTCATGCACAATTTGATGTAAATATATGATTGAATAAACACATTTCAGTTACTTTATTGGTAAATAGCATTTACAATTGTGAAGTCAGTTGCTGTACATAGCTGCCTGAATGCAAATTCGATCGGCAAAATAGTGATTGTACGTTGCCGTGTATTTCATTTCATTTTGAAATATTCCTTCCTTTCACACTCCTAAAAATACAATATGGATCTTTTTAAGTGTCTTAGGGAACACTCTCCTTTAAAAATATTTATTATTGTTACATTTTTGGAAAGAATTTAGGCGTTTAAAACCCAAATTCGAATAGGCCATTTTACCAGCTTCGAACAAGCCGTGGCGGCCGGGAACAGGCATATTGATAAACCATTTCTTGTACTTATAGTTATAGTCGCCCTTAGAAATCTGAAAGGAGTCGATTTTTATACGTTTTACAATGACCCGAGGATTGCAATTTCACTCTGGGGTTTATAAAAGCTCCGATAAATGTCTTGTTTTTCACTACTCTGGACTCGGAAATTCCAAAATATCGTCATCAGTGCCAAAAATAGCTTATCTGTCTTTAACTGACTCGTGTTTTTAAAATGCCTGGTAGGGGCCCTGTGATTGACAGCGGGAAATCGCACTAGCAAACTGATTTCACCACCCGATTTTAGCACTTTTTAATCATATATATTTAAATATCTCACCCATAGTCAGTATATTGGAGACATGGAAATATATATTAAGATCTGAAGCTGTAAATATGAGGAATTCCTTTTCTTGTTATATACGTACGCTTGAGGTGTCCGTTCGAACCTAGACAAAGTTGGAAGTTATCAGTGAATTACGCGTCCGTTAAAGTAAATTAAACCTCTTAACCGTATTCGAAGATTGAAAAAACAAAACACAAAGCAACCAACAGATGCAACATGTGATTTTATTTGCTCATTTTCAAAATTAGTTGAAGTTGTAAGAAAAAATAACCATACGGCGTCAGTGGGGTTTTAGCCGACTTTTCTGCTGTCGCCATACGATGTCTTCGGTAATGAAGCAGGCTAACACTCTAAGTTCCAACGCCAAATGGCGACAGCGGTACCGAATGTGTTTAATGAAAACGTCAACGACGAAAAAAATACATGTTGCATAACTTGACCATATGAGGAAGCGACCCAAAAAAAATTCATCAAGATCCGCCTGGTAGTTTTGTTGAGTCCGCGATCACAAACTATGTAGATAGAAATCACAGAAAAAGCTACCGGCCGCAATTTTGAATATGCAAATGAGCAGCGAGTGCATAACAATGCCTTAGGGTTAACCTGTGTGTAACATTTTACGAACATCCTTTCATTACTTTAGAACAGTGATAAAAAAATAATGGCCAGTGGCCGCCATTTTGAATATGCAAATGAGCAAAAAAGTGCATAGTGCACAACGAGACCATAGGGCTAACATGCGTAAATTAGTTTACGAAAATCCTAGCCTTTCTTTACTTTAGGAGAAAAGTGACAAAAAGAAGAAAAACAAAATGGTCGCCCAGCGGCAATTTTAATATGCAAATGAGCAAAAAAGAACATAGTACGCAACGAGGCCATAGGGTTAACCTGCGTACAAAGTTTTACGAAGATCCTCTCATTACTTTAGGAGAAAAGTGATAAAAAGTAGAAAAACAAAATGGTCGCCTAGCGGCCATTTTGATATGCAAATGAGCAAAAAAAATACATGTTGCACAACTAGACCATAGGAGGAACGTGCGTGTGAAATTTAAAGAAGATCCAAATAGGACTTCTCTTGGAATCGCGGTCACAAGAGAGTAAAGCGATAAAAAATAGAAAAACAAAATGGTCGCCTAGCGGCCATTTAAATATGCAAATGAGCTCAGAAAAATAGATGTAGCACAACTAGACCATATGGGGAACCAATACAAAAACATTGCATCAAGATCGGCCTGTTGGATTTCTAGATTCCGCGATCACAAACTATGTAGGTAAAAATCACAAAATGGCTGCCAGCGGCCATTTTAATATGCAAATGAGCAAACAAACTAAATGTTGCACAACTAGACCATAGGAGGAACGTGCGTGTGGAATTTAAAGAAGATCCGACTAGGACTTCTCTTGGAATCGCGGTCACAAGAGAGAAAAGCGATAAAAAATAGAAAAACAAAATGGTCGCCTAGCGGCCATTTTGATATGCAAATGAGCTTAGAAAAATAGATGTTGCACAACTAGACCATATGGGGAACCAATATAAAAACATTTCATCAAGATCGGCCTGGTGGATTTCTAGATTCCGCGATCACAAACTATGTAGGTAAAAATCACAAAATGGCCGCCAGCGGCCATATAAATATGCAAATGAGCAAACAAAATAGATGTTGCACAACTAGACCATAAGGGGAACATGTCTGTAAAATTTGATGAAAATCCGACCAGTAGTTCTCTTGGAATCGCGATCACAAGAAAAGTTTACAGACACCGGACGACAGACGACGGACGACAGACGACGGACGACGGACGACGGACGACGGACCACGGACAAAAAGCGATTTGATAAGACCACCATGAGATCATGGTGGTCTAAAAAGTGAATGCCATAGGGAGCGCAAGTCACATGTGAATTCCACATAATGCCATTGAAGTTGGAAATAACACCCATCTAGAACGTAGGCTACTTGTTTAGTGGCTACACTATGCCAGATTACAATGATTTCAATATTGGATTAGTGATAAGGAAGATGGCTAAAAGATGTCTTACATCAAGGATTGATTGGGGTTTTACGCCGAACACAGAATTTTGTCAACTTTTATTTGTTATTTGGTCTGATTTAAAAACAACCAGCCTCTGGAGCCTGTTTCACAAAGAGGAGTAGCACACTTTCTTACGTAACTGCCATGGCAACCCATACCAGGATATGTTGGTATGAAAGTTACGCCCAATTTGTTAAACAGGCTTTAGCAAAGTTAGATATGAACTGTAACTTATTCCAGATGCTGTCGTAATGCGAATATCCAAGTCTTTTTACTTGGGTGGCGAGAAGGGGCAGGGGGGGGGGGGGATGAGAGATTCCAAAACAACATTCCAGGGTCTGCGCAAGGCCTAGGCAAAATCTGAAATCGAAGAATGCCATAGATGCGTTTGGAACCATTTCCAGGTTCCTGATAATGCTCAAATACTTGATTTGTAGAAAACAAAACTGATGGTTGACTCAAATTTCAATCCTTGGACTTTTCGGGTTTGGGGATCACATATTTATCTATGGGGTTTAAGGGCCGCTCAGGCACCGGGAGCACTGAAATTGATCAATGTCGAAGAAACTTTCTTCTATTAGACACTTCCAAACATGCCTTTGGTACCCCGCATTTAATAATTCTTGGAGTGGCCAGAGGCCAGCCCAACCACCACCCCCCCCCCCCCCCCCCCAATGGAAACAAAAACACTTATCAGTTGCATATAGGTGTAAAATGCAAACATAGTAAAGCTTCCAGTTTGTATTGCAAATTCTTAGCACCCTTCCTCTGTACCCTCTCCAAGTATACTTATTAAAGGTATAGCTCCCTCATTAATGAGACCAGCCTTCAAGAACCCCCTTGTCTTGAAATTAATAAAGAATAATGACTTGTAAAACAAATATAGCTCTCTCTGGGGAATACGATACTCAGAATGGCAATAATTCCCCTGCCATAATTCTCCATTTCCATGGCGATAAATCCAATAAAAAGGCGACCAATTGTTTAGCATAGACCCATTGAAGAAAAACAGATGATAGTCTGTTGAGGCTTGTTTTTATACCACACAGACAAAAGGGAAGAAATGACAATAACTCTACATTCCATAGAACTAAGCTGTAATATTCCTTGATATATTAACTGAGGCAGTATTTATTGGGGTTGTATTGATTGATTGAATGGCTCTATTGTAAATATATAAGCCCTGTACAAAAGACCCAATATTTGCCAGTAATAAAAATGAACATACAGGTTATACATTTTCAGTTCGAATCCAACTCAGTGCAAAGAAAAAGTGCTCGCCGAAGGTCGGGCTTTTCCTCCTGACAAAGAGGACGGTTTCCTCAATTACTAAAGTCATATAAGTGAAATAATCTTGAGAGCAGCATGGAACTAATTACTTATATTAATCTAGTTCAATTTACCGAACTTATGGTGATATTACATATACCAACGTTCGGTATACGAATTTGAAATACAAGGTGGAAATGATGCTTAAATTACAAGCCATGAAAATATTATTGTAACTCCTCGGTATGGACGATTCCTACCTCAGACTTCTTTAAAACTCATAAAAGAGTATTCTTGTCCGCTTTTATTACATGTAGCTATTCCAAAGGGCGTACACCTGGTCTTAAACAACAACAAACTGTCATTTCTTGGAGACTTTGCCGCCATTTTGCATGACGTTCGAACTGGGTCAAACGTAGCCGCACTTGTGTGTCTCTATCCTGGCGTAGGCCCTACTTACTTTACTTTCTTTAGGTCAAACAGTGCATGCCAAATAAATAAAACAAATAAAAATAAATAAAAGAGGACAAGAATAATCTTTTATGGGTTTTAAAGAAGTCTGGGGTAGGAATTGTCCATACAGAGCAGTTACAATATTATTTTCATGGCTTGTAATTTCCGACAAAAGTGCGTCGGACTTTACCGACCAGCATTTCAAAATTCGTTGACTGAACGTTGGTATATGTAATATCACCATAAGTTCGGTAAATTGAACTAATATTAATCAATCAATCAACCAGCCAAAGAAAAGTGAAAAAAATTGTTTGTAGTTTTTACTCGGCTGTCCTGTATGTATGAGTTGCAAGGTACACTGTACTGGCCGAAGGTCAACGATTCTTCAGTACAAACAGCCTGGTCCCCAACCCCCTTCATCCCCTCAACACACAGGTTGCTAGATTTAGTGGGAGGAAACTGGGCTCTTTGGCTGGAGGAAACCCACAGCTTTCGCCAAGTACCTGGTAACCGTTCCACATACGGCGATTCAGTGAAAAATGCAATTTTTCAGTTTTAATTGGTCTAAGTGAGATTCGAACCCGCACCGCATCAATGGAAGG
The DNA here is from genome assembly GCA_963971465.1 of Lepidochitona cinerea. Lineage (NCBI taxonomy): Eukaryota > Metazoa > Mollusca > Polyplacophora > Chitonida > Tonicellidae > Lepidochitona > Lepidochitona cinerea. Next base: position 3,637,164 of record OZ020558.1, on the reverse strand, counting down.
TCTTTATCGGATTAAGGGACAATCACCTTAACCGACTGAACCACGGAGGCCCAAATAGGACTTGGGGATGAATTCTAGCTTTTTTTCATAAATCCTGACTGTCAAGACAAATTTGTACAATCTTAGGTTAGCACCAACCGAAAGTGTTTGATAAGTTAACAAAATGGAAATAACTGAAACTAACGTTAGGCTTGAACTATCTTAAAGTATATTCTCTATACAAGTGGCTCTAAAAAGCTTCCAGTTTATAATTCTTATGAAAAATAGTTTTAAGTATTCTTTTCGCTGACATTTTGACAGATCATTTCTACAAATATTTACCAATGTTCATTATTTTCTGGCTATAAAATAAACCACGTATAAATGAATTGATTTATTTGGTTTAGGATCATTAACACTAGACACAGCGTGTTCCTCAGGGCTCATTAATTTTCGTTCATTTGGTTAGCGAGAAGAAATGAAATCCCTACACCGTGGGATAGTTTAGCCGTTAATTAACTCACCAGTGCTTGTGGGTGGTCAGAATGGCTACCGGGATAACAGAATGAGCTTCAATGGCCGTCTGGAAAACAAAACAAAAAAAAAACATTTTTTAGAGATTAAATTCTTATTTTATTCATTCACAGGTATAAGAAAATGTTAAAGTGGCATGGGCTGCCAAAATTCACACTTTTTTCATAATTTCTGATCGTTACGACACTAAAAGGCTTTGAAGGCCATCGAAAAACTAAATGATTGGCGTTGGAAAGAGGAAAATCCATACAGTATGTTGCTTGTACGAACCGAAAACGTGTTCGAAAAGCAAACCAAATTTAAATAACCGGGGCGACCATTCATTCATTCTAAGCCAAAGTTAGTTCAAAACAATACTTTATCGTACATTTTCGAGACCAGAAGCAGTAAAAAGCTTCTGAATTATACGTCTTGAGAAAAACAAGCCAATAATTTCAACATTCCGTTTTAACGTCAAAATATCAACATTTTGGCAGCTCGTGCCACTTTAAATAACGTTTTAGTGAGTTCAAGGACAATAACCTATAATAAAAACCATTAGACAAGGAAAGTAACAAAAAGAATTTAAGATTTTTGATGAAGGGAAAACCAAATTTAATGTAACTTTACATTTTCAATCAAACCAAAAAAATTGCAAAGTCAAATTTCTCAATTTACGGTAATGCATGTTTTGCAATGATTAGGGGAGCCAAGACGTCCGGTATTTATTTCCATCATTTCAAAGAAGGATTAAGTCGGATAGGTTGACGACATTGTTTTAGAAATCCATGCAAAGGTCATTGACAATAGGCAAAGGCTTACATTCACATTTGCATAATGAGGTCGTTAACTGAGAGGGTCGTTAGTGAGAGACGCTAGACCATAAATAGCCTTTTGGGAATGAAAAGGGGTTTTAAGCTTATAGGAATGGCTGCAGACAAAATAGCTTCTCTTCCAGTTAATGATCTGTTTATTAGTGGATTGGAGCCGTAGGGTTACCGGAGACAGAACGGCTGACTCAGGTCTCAGGTTTTCTATGCGACCAGAAATGTGACAATAACAGTATTCTCATATATATTTCAGAAGTTAGGATCTATTGGAACAATCCTCAGGTGTTTCTGCAAGACTTTGACATGCCTCAGCAGGCGGCACTTTTATACAGTCAGAGTTTCCCAGAAGTCTATTTTTTAGGTCGAATATCTGCCTCAAAATGATCATAAAAACTCATTTCACCCCGTAAAAAAGTAAATTGCAGTTAATTTAGATAGGAGATATTGAATTTCTTGTAACTAAAGTACACAATTCCACTTGGAAATAACTCAACCCCAGCCTCAGAAGTTTTGACTTCTTTGAACATCTGGCAGTAAATCATTGTATTTCATGTGCAGGGGTTGATATGCCAATGGCACTTTTGATTAATTCAAATTGTATCTACATCATGAGACATTTTACTACCGATACAATCAAAGGACAAAATAATTAAAACAGATTTCATTAAATGATAGAATGATAAATATAGTTAGTTGTTCTTCTAAATTCTTTAGCCTGGTAAACTGCATCTTGGGCATTAAAAATGGAGACAGATTTGGGATATTACACTGCCTTACATTAAATTTGATTAAGATTGACACTAAACCATATTACAACTGAAATTGGGTCCCCAGTGCACACCTGAAGTGTTTGCTATATCAACCCACATATAAAATGGCCTCTGTGGTTATTTTAGACAAGATTTTCCCTGTGCCCCTGTGTTTTAGTGTTCATAAATACATAAAATGGCCCGCAACCTGCCCCAAAGTATTTGATGTACATGTACCTAAATCCCCGAGTATCATTCAAGTTAATTTTAATGGCATCAAGTAATGGTCATTTTATTATTTCTTAGAAAATTTGCCACTGATCCATAGTCAACATTACAGCTTACATGTATTTAGTGAAAGTCCACACAGAAAGATAAGTAAAAGTCTACTTTAAATGTAGCTCCAGTAAACCTCAAAATGTATAAGATAAGCAGAGGCCAGGAGGAATATGTTGTACTGTTGTACGGAGTAAACCTGTAAAGTCCTTAATCAGAGTTAACCTTGAGAGCTTCATCTCCCAGGTATAAGTAAAACGTACAATTCACCAGTTTGACAGATTAATACGAGTAAAGAGCTATAATCAAGGCTCTATTTGACAGGAATCTGAGGAGACACAGGTGGATAACTTTCTCTCAGTTAGAAGTAAGTCGTTCCAACCACAAGACAACACCTGTGCAAGTATATTTATATAGCGAACAATAATGACAGTGCATTAACTAGCGATTAGTAAATGTTTTAACAGTAACTATGCTTGGACTTGCAATGTAGATGTTTTGAAATTTCACGTCCAGCTGGCATTAAACAGGTTGGATTTGTTTTAAAATGCAAGTGTAGCGTTAAATCAACTTTTCTCTAAAATACCCCTTTTTATTTGTTTTATGGATTGAACAAGTTAAAACATTGCAGAAATCGTTTTTAATACGTATTTTATTGTAACCATGTGGCTCCACAAAATTTGAGGACTGTAGTTTGAAATGGACCAGTTCCGTGTGACATGACATCCAGACAAACGTCATTTGTCATAATAGTGTGCTTTGATCTAACGGTGTGATCACAAATGCATCTAGTCTGGATGTGATGTGATAAACCCTATTGACCTACTGTGGAAAAAGTCTTTCAGTGACTTTGGCTCACCTGTCAAACCACACATTAAAGTGGCATGAGCTGCTAAAAGTTGGACTATTTCCATAGATTCTGTTTGTCACGATAGTGAGAAGCTTTGAAGGCCATCGAAAAACTAAATGATGTGCTTTGGAATGAGGAAAATCCATACAGTATGTGGTCTATACGAACCGAAATAGTGTTCGAAAAGTAAACAAAATTTAAATAACCGGGACGACAATTCATTCATTCTAAGCCTAAGTTAGTTGAAAACAATACTTTATCGTACATTCTCAAGACTATAAGTACTAAAAAGCTCCTGAATTGTAAGTCTTGAGAAAACATTCTGTTATAATTGCCAAATATCAAAATTTTTTGGCAAAAATGAATCAATTAATATTTTATCTAAAACAACTAATCCACATAGGGTGACCAGGTGAAAAACACACTCAGACATTTCAACTTTTTGAACAGGGAGGAATGTGGGTTTTCGTGAGTGTAAGTTTCATCAAGATGGCTAAAAGCCCAAAATTCGATATCTCCACCCCCCTCCCCCCTAAAAAAACAGAAAAAAAGAAACTGTTTGAAATGCAATGAGTAAATTACCTGTACAGCCTGAGCATCAGCTGGGTCTATACACACAGCAGTTTTGTTTATAGTGTCCATTACTAAATACGAGTAATTATCATCTAATATAGCAATGGGCAATATCTGTAAACCTGAAATGGAGAAAATCAGAAATTGTAATACGGGCACAAGATTGGCATCAGTTTGTTGTTTCGACACCTTTACTAAGGCATGAAACCTGAATCCAGATATGGAGGAAATCCACATGTATTTACTGGGAGGTTGTTAGGATTTAGCATCTGGACATACTGATCAGTGAAGAACTTCTACGGATACACTTTCGTAACTTGTAAGTTGTCATGACAGTTATGTCTTGCATTTAACTTACACCAGCTTAAAGTGGCACGAGCTTCCAAAATTCACACTTTTTTTATAATTTCTAATTGTCACGATAGTAAGAGGCTTTGAAGGCCATCAAAAAACTAAATGATTGGCGTTGGAATGAGGAAAATCCTTACAGTATGTGGCCTGTACGAACCGAAAACGTGTTCGAAAAGTAAACAAAATTTAAATAACCGGGACGACCATTCATTCATTCTAAGCCAAAATTCCTTCGAAACAATACTTTATCGTACATTTTCGAGACTAGAAGCACTAAAAAGCCTCTGAATTATACCCTCTGAAAACAGCAAATAATTTCAACATTCTGTTTTAACGTCAAAATTTCAACATTTTGGCAGCTCATGCCACTTTAAAGGTTTTGAGAAATAGCCTTTTTATTTCATTTGACTATTTTTCATTTATACCCATCATAGCATGGGTCTCTTCCCCAATCCTTGATGGCCATTGGAAAGCTTATGAGTTTATTTACGAGTGCTTTTTCTTATGTGGGGCCCCCGGCTAGAGCATTATCACTCTGCTTTAGCCATGTATGCTGACCCAGCAAGGAGGAACATTAAGTATACAGATACATTAGCTTTCCTGAAGTTCTATGGTCCGATGTTGAAATTTAGATGTGGCTGGGAAGGGTCATCTTTTGGTGGGTTGGTACTTTTGTTGCCATATGACCACAAATGTTGAATCAATCAATCAATCCTATGTGGATTGGATGCCAATTACCTTGAAAGTTGGGGGGTTTCTTTCGGACAAAGTGACTAGTTTCCTCCCCCAATAAACCTGCCAATGTCCCCATACAGGTGAAATAATCTTGTGGAGGCTCAAAACCTAAAACAATCAATCATTATAAAATGCTTACCATTAAATTTTGTAGGTTCAGTCTTTGAATGGCCATCTTCAAATTTTCTTCGAGCTTTTGCCAAATTTCTACGATGCATGTAATAGCCAACTCGTGTTTTCGAATAGAAATAATACCTGCATAAACAAAGATAAAGATAAAGACTGTTTAACTAGGTGATCATTTAAACAGCATTAATAATATATATTAACTATTAAGGCTAGAGTTTGGTCTACAGCCAAAGTGACAGAAAAATACACACACAGTGGGGCACATCATTCCACAGAATGGAGCCGCCATCATTCAAAATATGTATGTATTAGAGAAAAATACAGCTTTCTGATTGGTTGGTTCTAATTTCCAAATTACAGGTAAAACAACATGTCTAATCATAACTAAGACCCATGAGTTTAATACAACATATTTGTTGGGGAAACAAATGCACCCCCCCCCCCCCCCCCCCTCACCCAACCCATTATTCAATAGCAATACATACATGTAGTCCCCTACCGGATAGTTATCAATGAGTATGAAATTCAATGAATATTTTAAATGATGCCCAAAATAAACAATATTCATTTACTATTTAAAGGATAAACCGGTTGTTCAGGACGATCCCTGAAATCCTTAAAACCCATAATAAAAACTTCTAAATTGACACTTGAACAGTAAAATACCAAGCAATAAATAATGAGAGACAAATTAAATCAAAACTTGGCCTATATGCTACCATGGTGTATACACATGTAAAACAAAAATAAGCTAAACGTCTATAGACGGAGCGCAAACCTATATTCCCCTTCGGCTTCGCCAGAAGGGGCCCAATAAAAGACTGAATGTGCTACCTGGTATTGATGGGGAGAGTATGTTTGATACTGCTGACCTGCTAAAACTACAGTAGTGAATCATGCCATTTAAAATCTGATATTTTAAGACAGAAATGAGATGGGCTTTTGGGGGAGTAAATTGAAGCTACATGTACAAAGATATAAATATGGTCAACAAAAAAAAAGAGAAAATTCTGAGCAGTCCCAAAAAATTGGCTATGCCATTATTTGTGTGTCCTTAGCCATCCCTGAGACATTTGAGAGCAAAGTGATTTATCTTCAGAGCCGATCAACTGTAAAATGAAAACTGTCTGAAAATTCAATATATCTTATACGCTTCACTGAATCAGACACAATGTTCAATACATTTTTGCCAATAAAAAACACCAAATATTCTTTAAGGCACTTTTGGTGGAAAAGAACAGTCCTGTTTTATTTCACAGTACAGATATCTTGAATAAATAATTTTCTAATATACGCAATAAAGCTTTTTTTTTTTTGTCGACACTGTAATTGATCTCTCCCCCAGCGCCACGTCTCCCGTCTAAACGTTCGCAAAAGTTCGATAAGCTAAGCGAAATAGCTTCGAGATGTCATGATATTTGTAACGTCACAAAGTCAACCCTTTGGGTTAAATTTGGTTGATTGTTTGGTGTTTTCGAGTGAAAACCCAGTCAGAAAATTTTTCAATTTTTTTGGACTGAGTGGGATTCGAACCCGCGACCCATTGGTGGAAGGTTAACTTTGGAACCGTTGGTCAGAACATGCGGTGCTGGCTGACAGGTGAATTGTAAGGGTACAATGAACATAGTTGGTAGGCCAAGTCTCCATGAGACTGCAGAGGTTACACCCCTAAAAGGAGTGATTGATTGATTGATTGGTGCTTTTGTTTCAATCAAGATTATTATACTTCCATACAGACGTTAGTTATCAAGTTTATAACGAGTGTACTTGGTTCAGTGCCCAAATAAAAACGATTTATAATAAAAAGAATAACCCCTAGATAAATAAATTATTAAGAAGTGTCAAACTTGGTTATTTAAAAACCAGCAAACACATCGACCCGTCACATGCCGATCCAAATGGTCCGTTATTATAACCAATGCTACCAATAGCCGGAGGGAAGTTCCCGCAATGATTTCAAAAGATGAGGCCGAGGGACCGCACCCTGAAGAGGAAGTAAGATGACTGTTAGAGACTCTATGAGAAGTTACTGAGAGCTTCTATCAGCGTCATGTAAGGCAAACAGATTCAGTGAGAGGAAGTCGGCATACCGATAGAATATTCATGACAAGGATAACACAGAGGAGAAAAACAACGAGAAAGAAAACAGAGAATACATTATTAATGAAATCTCTTGTCAGGTTTCCCATGTAAAGAAACAAAGGCCGAGACAAATAATCAATGGGAATCGTGCATTTCTCCGTCTTACATGTTGTTCCATCTCACACTGTTATTAGCGAGGAATCAATCCACCAGCGTATTTGGCAAACCAAAATGACATGCAATCAAATCTGAACATTTATCATCATAGTGTATTCTAACAGCGTTTGTCTGTGAAATTTCTAATGAAGTTTTTTTTTTGTTTTGTTGTTTTTGGAAGAGGGCAGTTAAAATAACTTTTTTCATCTCACATGTGCCGATTAAAACAAAAACGTCAACGAGGGGCTGTGATCATGCAGATAAAGAATTGCAGAAAGAAATGGACTTAAACAGTTCCGTCTTTCATTAAATAGCGGGGATTTTTCAGTGGAAAAGAATGAGGGACATTAAAAGGTCCAAGAGCTGCCAAGATACGAAAAAAAAAAATTGTTAAAAAAGAATTAGATCATTAGGTAATTGTATGACCTCGCAATGTTTATTTTTACTAAATTACAGACAAAATAAGTAACTTGGACCTGATGTGACCAGATATATGGAATCCATCAATAATTACACAGATACGTATGATTTAGTCAATATATTTCAGAAAGTATTTTAGAAAAATTACTGGCTGAGGCAAATCTCTCTGACTGCCTTCAACCTAATGAAATATCATGGGTTTTGGTTTATTACAACAACCTATGACTGGGTATAAAACTCTAAATGACATACCCCCTTTAACCCAACTAGAAACTTGTCTCCATGGTTATTTTAGTCTTACAAGATTTTCCCTGTGCCAGTGTGTTTTAGTGTCTACGAATGATTACACAGAGAAGGCACAGACCCAGTGTTGTATATCACCTTTTCTCACCTTAGACTTTTAATAACAGGGAGCAGATGGGCGAGTTGATATCAATCTTTATTGATTGATGTTTTATGCTGCACTCAAAATAATTTGACTTATATGACAGCGTTGCCAGGTGAAGCGGGGGAGGATGCCCACAGAAAAACACCCAAAGGTGATAAACCCACTCAGAATTTTATAAAATCTGTCTTTGGAGTTAGTGGCTTCCAAATCTACAAGCCACTGGGATAAAAGGGTTGTATCTGATAGACTATTGCTCCCTCGGCTGGGCGACTTGAGGACGCGATCTATGTGTTGAGATTATGCTCATTCTACAAGAACGTCTCAAGCAACATCTATTCATCAGCTACTTAATACAAGGTTTGTACTCTCAACTCAAAACATATTTTTTCGAGGACAAATTTTAATTTTGTCTTTTTCACATTAAGAGGATTTACCTGATCAATTTTTTATGGGACATGGAATTTAGACAAAACTTCTAATTCTGGTATTACCAAGCATGATTACAAGTAGAGAGCAGAGAAAAATGTCTGTGATCTGTCAAAAACATAGATTGATTGCAAATTATCAATGTCCATTGACTGATGTTTTAAGCAACACTCAAAATTATTTCAATTATATGGCACAGTTGCCAGGTTTAGTGGGGAACAGGGCTCTTTGCCCAGTGAGTAGGCCCTTACAGGCAACTCAGTCTAAAATCCACTCAGAAATTGTTCAAATTTATTTGGTCTGAGTGTGAATCGAACCCGTTCCAAATCGATGGAAGGACTTCGTACTTTTCGTTCTATTTCATATACATGTAGTGACCTTGCAATACAGACAGAAGATTTGTCAGCGATCAGCCGTTGGTTAAAGTCTGCTATCATCCTAAAAGGCATATTCCAGCAAAACCCAGACAAAATCCGCAGTCAGTGAAAAATGGATTAGTGAATTGCCCCTAATGTGGCCAGACAACTGTAATCCATCAATAATTACACACCGTGGACATACACACTGTTATATATCAACTTTTCTCGCCCTCTCTTGAAAATGCTGAGCAAATAGGCGAGTTGAAATCAATCTTTATTCTGGATGGACAAGTTGAGAGTCTATCTTCTAACCATTTACCGAGAACATCTCAAGGTGCCGGCTGGATACATGTAGTTAAATAGTTAGTAAGTAATGGAAACATCAAAGAATTAAAATAAGGTTGATTTAAAAGCCTGTTGTTCGAAATCAGATCTACATGCATGTGCTGATAAGGACATAAAACTGATAAACCCTAAGTATCGTATTTCTTCTAAAGATTCAGTCACTTTTTCCCTATAAGGATTCGACCAATAGAAAAGAAATATGCTAAATGTGGCCAGACAAATTTGCCCATTAGAGGGAATTTAAGGCAATGTGACCCGCTGTGCAGTGTGTGAAAATGGTTATCCTGAAACACAACCCCACATCTCTGTTTTTGTCTGACTCGATGGAAAATTCCGGCCATTAGATTGGCTGAATCTTCAGAAGAAATACGGTACTGGTAAATGATGGAAATAATTCCACACCACTCAGAGACATAGATTTTTGCTTTGTGTTGATGGCACTTGACGCTCCATAAAAAACCTGCTTACACCAATCATCCTCCCCCTCCACCCCCAAACATGGCGCAATCTGGCAGCCCTCATGAGCTCTGTTAGGTGGGTTTAATCATTGGTGTTTATGCCGCACTGAAGATTATCTCAGTTAAAAGGCAGCATAGACAGGCTTAGAGCAGGAAAAAAGTGAGCTCTTTGCCCCGAGGAAAACCCTAACCCTGACGTAAATAATTCTACATGAGGCGATCGTCACAATTTTTTATTTGGACTTTGTGATTCGAACCCACGCCACATCGATGGATGATCTGTGTGGGACTGAGGGAGGATCACTCTAACCCACTGGACCACCCAGGCCCCCTGGACTGTTTGTGATTTGTAACCTGTGGCCATCTGTGAAAGGCTTGTATCTGATTGACGGCCTATTGCTCTTTCAAAAGAAATAATTGAAAGGATGTCTAATACGGTTATTTTGCCCAATGGTGAGGTAGCAAATTTTAGGGTATGTCATTTATATTTATTGATAACTTAGAGTTACATGGCCAGGTTTAGAAGGGCAGGAACCCGGTCTTCTTGCCCCGGGGGAAACTCCCAACCTTCGATGAGTAACTGCAAACTCTGCTATATTGGGAGACCGAGGTGTCATTTAGACCAATGGGTTTTCGAACCTCTGCATATCAGCTTATAAGCCCCAAATCCACGGTGGCTGTAAGGCAATCAGACACTAAAATACTAAAACTATATGTTGAGGGATCATGTCTGTTGAATCAATTGAAGAACCAAAACAACTACAGAGATACAATTTTAGCAAATATCACTTATCCTCACCAGATATGTTAATATATATTCATATATTTAATTGTGTCTGATTAGTCGGTCCATCTGGACAATACTGTCAAATATTATTACATTACCCCAGATCTGTATATTTTCTTAATGAATAAATGAATGAATAAATGCTCATAATTGCAAATGCTAATGGTACACTTGGCTCATGGTTTGATGTTTCATGTTACACTATCTTATGAAAGTTTTCATATATTTATGAACACTAAAACACACAGGCACGGGGAAAATCCTCTTGTCTAAAATAACCATGGAGACAATTAGTTTCTAATTGTGTTACAAACGGGCATATCATTTACATGTAGACCTTTATACTCAATCATATGTTGTTGCAACAAACTAAAACCCATGGCATTTCACCAGGGTTTTTCACAAATGGTATCATTGTTTGTCATCCAGGTTAAATTCCACGAGAAAACCCCATGGCCCTCCATAGACTCCATGGCAACAGTTTCCCTTATTTTGATCAAATGTGAATGTACTCAGGTAGAGGTGTAGAAAAACTTATTTTATGGTGACGCCTTAATTATATCTCATTATAATCTCAAAACTCAAGGCAATTTTGTGTCATTTCACTGTTTTTTTAAAATTTTTTGGAGGGGGGGGGGGGGGGGGGGGGTAAATTGTTTCTTTGGAAGAAGAAAAAACATGTGTAAGGATATCAAGTTTGAGTCTTTTGAATTATGAGGAATTCTATAAGGGTAAGACTAATTGATTCCTAAACCAATCAGCCCTACCGCCCACCTGATTTCAAATTAATATTTCTTCCCCTGTATACATAGTAGAGCCATCAGGATTCCATTCACTGCCAGATTCTAGAAGTAATATCGTGCAATACCAATCTATCCTACATTATGAAACCATATGCAATAAATCCATAAAAACAGAACACATACATGGGACATGAAACAATTACAAATAGACTGACTGCCTTATGACATCATCAGGGTTATAAAAGGGAAACACATGGCGGACGAAAAGCATTCTGCGCTGACAGTAAAAGCTTTGTCGGTTAACTGTTACATCCCATAATTTTCAGTGACGACATTAGTTCTTGGATTGTTGGATTGTTGGATTGTTAATAAATAACCGACCACTGATGCTTAATTCTGGGCCGCGATGAGAATCAAACTCATGACTTTGGGTTACCGGCATCAAAGATTTTCAGAACAATGGGTTATTGGTTAAGGAAGACGAGGAGATTAGAATTGCAAACAGGTGGTATTTCCTACAGAATATGTAGAGATGGCTAAAGGCCTTTTATTTTGAACAATATATTCAAGCAGTTTGTCATGCTACATTGTAGAACCACATTTTTACCCAGAATTCCATTTTATGTGACATTATGCTCCAGTCTAATTCATCACTTTTTTTTCTTTTAATGGTCAATACATCGTCCTTTTTTTTGATTGAATGACGTTTCACAATGCAAGCAACCTTATTTCAACAATACGACAGACTTACTCGGTTTAGTTGGGGAGGAAAACGGACCTTTGCCCTGAGAAAATACAAGAGATTTGGGACAGCCCTTCAACACAGGCTAATCACTCACTCAAGAGCTGCTGTTTCTTTGGACAGAGTTAGATTCGAATCACCAACCCATCCATGGAATGCTAGTGTTCATTTGAGAGACGATCACTCTAACAAATCAACCACAGTGGTTTCTTTTTTCTTGATAGTAAATACATGTAAATAACATGGTGAAATTTGACTTATTTTATCCTTTTTTGTGAAAACACTAACCGGGAAATGCCTTCAGTTAAAGTACTCAATGACTACAAATCTGTTTACTGGCATGGCTAATAATTGAGTAATATCCAGGGAAACTTGACACACCTGAAAACAAGCTTACCTGAATACATCCAACAAGCTTACAGTAATTATCAATATTGCATAATTTTATATAACAATTAAGCCCTTCGTGTAAACCAAATTAGTTACCTAAAATCCTCTGCTTCAAATATCATGCTTACTTTTTGGTACGTGCACACAGATAAAATAACGCACAGTAGCATATCACTTGTTGCAAAAGCCAATTGCCACATTTCCAAACCCTGAAAGCTCCAGAAATATTTTTTTTGATTATCCGAATTAAGCCCTTCGTGTAAACCAAATAAGTTACATAAAACCTTGTGCTTCAAACATCACTCATACTTTTGGTACGTGCACACAGTTAAAATAACTAGTTGCAAAAGGCAGATTTGAGGTTTCCAAACCTTGAAAGTTTCATAAATAAAATTAATTCAATTAATAGAATTTGAAACTGAACAGTAGATTAATAGAAATCGCATCTTAAAGAAATTTCACTTTTAATAATGTTCAATTTATTCACTGACATTGGTTTGTAACAGAAATTTTGTCCTTGTTAGCTAATCTGGGTAAAATTTATTGACGTTATTGAAATAATGTTAAGCAATGTTTAAAAGACAATTATTCAACACTTCTTATTTTTAGATTCTTTTCTGCGGTAATAGAAAAAACAAACTTCTCAACTGAAATTTGAGATCAAAAGGCTAGTAGGTCTCCTATTTTGTGATTTAATGAATGAATGGGGCTTAACGTCGCACTCAACAGCTAAGGTTATATGGTGACAAAAGTACCAACCGACCATGCTGGGTCAGCATACATGGTTAAAGCAGAGCCACAAGGCTCCAGCCTGCGGCCCTCTTATATTGTGAGAATATCTCTTCAAAAACCTTGTGGTATCTTGTACCACGCCCACAGGGGGTAGCCAAAAAATTGATCGACTGATGTTTTTTGCCACACTCTCAGTCGGTAAGCCTAACCAAAGAAAGATATATTTGCAGACCGTATTGAAAGTACATATAGGTTAACAGGTCTTTGCTGGAATAGAAAGAAATGGCAACGTGGAAAGGACTTCAATTTGCAACCACTGCACACCCAATGAGTCAGTCTCTTTGATAGCCATAATCTGTTTCTACAGTCAAATTCGTAGCCTAAACCTCTAAGATGGGAACATCTTAATAACAAATGGTTTTTAGATTACGTGAAGAAAATGATATCAGACCATATGTAATCATGGCTATATTTATGAAAACGACATGTAAAACACACAGGCACAGGGATAATATTCCTGACTAAAATAACCATGGAGACCATTAATTGTGTTTAAAAGCGGGTATGTCATAGATAGGGAAAGACTAACAGGTATATGTTTATTATATTAGTCAAACCAAATAAGCCTTAACCATTACACAATGTTCACCAATAGACTAGAATCAAAGTGATTATGTAATAAGTCATCCACCGGTCATACTGTAACAAGTACACCATATGTAATAAGTCATCCACCGGTCATACTGTAACAAGTACACCATATGTAATAAGCCATCCACCGGTCATACTGTAACAAGTACACCATATGTAATAAGTCATCCACCGGTCATACTGTAACAAGTACACCATATGTAATAAGCCATCCACCGGTCATACTGTTACAAGTACACCATATGTAATAAGTCATCCACCGGTCATACTGTAACAAGTACACCATATGTAATAAGTCATCCACCGGTCATACTGTAACAAGTACACCATATGTAATAAGCCATCCACCGGTCATACTGTAACAAGTACACCATATGTAATAAGTCATCCACCGGTCATACTGTAACAAGTACACCATATGTAATAAGTCATCCACCGGTCATACTGTAACAAGTACACCATATGTAATAAGTCATCCACCGGTCATACTGTAACAAGTACACCATATGTAATAAGTCATCCACCGGTCATACTGTAATAAGTACACCATATGTAATAAGTCATCCATCGGTCATACTGTAACAAGTACACCATATGTAATAAGTCATCCACCGGTCATACTGTAACAAGTACACCATATGTAATAAGTCATCCATCGGTCATACTGTAACAAGTACACCATATGTAATAAGTCATCCACCGGTCATACTGTAATAAGTACACCATATGTAATAAGTCATCCACCGGTCATACTGTAATAAGTACACCATATGTAATAAGTCATCCACCGGTCATACTGTAACAAGTACACCATATGTAATAAGTCATCCACCGGTCATACTGTAACAAGTACACCATATGTAATAAGTCATCCACCGGTCATACTGTAACAAGTACACCATATGTAATAAGTCATCCACCGGTCATACTGTAATAAGTACACCATATGTAATAAGTCATCCACCGGTCATACTGTAACAAGTACACCATATGTAATAAGTCATCCACCGGTCATACTGTAACAAGTACACCATATGTAATAAGTCATCCATCGGTCATACTGTAACAAGTACACCATATGTAATAAGTCATCCACCGGTCATACTGTAATAAGTACACCATATGTAATAAGCCATCCATCGGTCATACTGTAACAAGTACACCATATGTAATAAGTCATCCACCGGTCATACTGTAATAAGTACACCATATGTAATAAGTCATCCACCGGTCATACTGTAATAAGTACACCATATGTAATAAGTCATCCACCGGTCATACTGTAATAAGTACACCATATGTAATAAGTCATCCACGGGTCATACTGTAACAAGTACACCATATGTAATAAGTCATCCACCGGTCATACTGTAACAAGTACACCATATGTAATAAGTCATCCACCGGTCATACTGTAACAAGTACACCATATGTAATAAGTCATCCATCGGTCATACTGTAACAAGTACACTATATGTAATAAGTCATCCACCGGTCATACTGTAACAAGTACACCATATGTAATAAGTCATCCACCGGTCATACTGTAACAAGTACACCATATGTAATAAGTCATCCACCGGTCATACTGTAACAAGTACACCATATGTAATAAGTCATCCACCGGTCATACTGTAACAAGTACACCATATGTAATAAGTCATCCACCGGTCATACTGTAACAAGTACACCATATGTAATAAGTCATCCATCGGTCATACTGTAACAAGTACACCATATGTAATAAGTCATCCACCGGTCATACTGTAACAAGTACACCATATGTAATAAGTCATCCACCGGTCATACTGTAACAAGTACACCATATGTAATAAGTCATCCACGGGTCATACTGTAACAAGTACACCATATGTAATAAGTCATCCACCGGTCATACTGTAACAAGTACACCATATGTAATAAGCCATCCACCGGTCATACTGTAACAAGTACACCATATGTAATAAGTCATCCACCGGTCATACTGTAATAAGTACACCATATGTAATAAGTCATCCATCGGTCATACTGTAACAAGTACACCATATGTAATAAGTCATCCACCGGTCATACTGTAACAAGTACACCATATGTAATAAGTCATCCACCGGTCATACTGTAACAAGTACACCATGTGTAATAAGTCATCCACGGGTCATACTGTAACAAGTACACCATATGTAATAAGTCATCCACCGGTCATACTGTAACAAGTACACCATGTGTAATAAGTCATCCACGGGTCATACTGTAACAAGTACACCATATGTAATAAGTCATCCACGGGTCATACTGTAACAAGTACACCATATGTAATAAGTCATCCACCGGTCATACTGTAACAAGTACACCATATGTAATAAGTCATCCACCGGTCATACTGTAACAAGTACACCATATGTAATAAGTCATCCACCGGTCATACTGTAACAAGTACACCATATGTAATAAGTCATCCACCGGTCATACTGTAATAAGTACACCATATGTAATAAGTCATCCACCGGTCATACTGTAATAAGTACACCATATGTAATAAGTCATCCACCGGTCATACTGTAACAAGTACACCATATGTAATAAGTCATCCACCGGTCATACTGTAACAAGTACACCATATGTAATAAGTCATCCACCGGTCATACTGTAATAAGTACACCATATGTAATAAGTCATCCATCGGTCATACTGTAACAAGTACACCATATGTAATAAGTCATCCACCGGTCATACTGTAACAAGTACACCATATGTAATAAGTCATCCACCGGTCATACTGTAACAAGTACACCATATGTAATAAGTCATCCACCGGTCATACTGTAACAAGTACACCATATGTAATAAGTCATCCATCGGTCATACTGTAACAAGTACACCATATGTAATAAGTCATCCACCGGTCATACTGTAACAAGTACACCATATGTAATAAGTCATCCATCGGTCATACTGTAACAAGTACACCATATGTAATAAGTCATCCATCGGTCATACTGTAACAAGTACACCATATGTAATAAGTCATCCACCGGTCATACTGTAACAAGTACACCATGTGTAATAAGTCATCCACCGGTCATACTGTAACAAGTACACCATATGTAATAAGTCATCCACCGGTCATACTGTAACAAGTACACCATATGTAATAAGTCATCCATCGGTCATACTGTAACAAGTACACCATATGTAATAAGTCATCCACCGGTCATACTGTAACAAGTACACCATATGTAATAAGTCATCCACCGGTCATACTGTAACAAGTACACCATATGTAATAAGTCATCCACCGGTCATACTGTAACAAGTACACCATATGTAATAAGTCATCCACCGGTCATACTGTAATAAGTACACCATATGTAATAAGTCATCCATCGGTCATACTGTAACAAGTACACCATATGTAATAAGTCATCCATCGGTCATACTGTAACAAGTACACCATATGTAATAAGTCATCCACCGGTCATACTGTAACAAGTACACCATATGTAATAAGTCATCCACCGGTCATACTGTAACAAGTACACCATATGTAATAAGTCATCCACCGGTCATACTGTAACAAGTACACCATATGTAATAAGTCATCCACCGGTCATACTGTAATAAGTACACCATATGTAATAAGTCATCCATCGGTCATACTGTAACAAGTACACCATATGTAATAAGTCATCCATCGGTCATACTGTAACAAGTACACCATATGTAATAAGTCATCCACCGGTCATACTGTAACAAGTACACCATATGTAATAAGTCATCCACCGGTCATACTGTAACAAGTACACCATATGTAATAAGTCATCCACCGGTCATACTGTAACAAGTACACCATGTGTAATAAGTCATCCACGGGTCATACTGTAACAAGTACACCATATGTAATAAGTCATCCATCTGTCATACTGTAACAAGTACACCATATGTAATAAGTCATCCACCGGTCATACTGTAACAAGTACACCATATGTAATAAGTCATCCACCGGTCATACTGTAACAAGTACACCATATGTAATAAGTCATCCACCGGTCATACTGTAACAAGTACACCATATGTAATAAGTCATCCACCGGTCATACTGTAACAAGTACACCATATGTAATAAGTCATCCACCGGTCATACTGTAACAAGTACACCATATGTAATAAGTCATCCACGGGTCATACTGTAACAAGTACACCATATGTAATAAGTCATCCACCGGTCATACTGTAACAAGTACACCATATGTAATAAGTCATCCACAAGTCATACTGTAACAAGTACACCATATGTAATAAGTCATCCACCGGTCATACTGTAACAAGTACACCATATGTAATAAGTCATCCATCGGTCATACTGTAACAAGTACACCATATGTAATAAGTCATCCACCGGTCATACTGTAACAAGTACACCATATGTAATAAGTCATCCATCGGTCATACTGTAACAAGTACACCATATGTAATAAGTCATCCACCGGTCATACTGTAACAAGTACACCATATGTAATAAGTCATCCACCGGTCATACTGTAACAAGTACACCATATGTAATAAGTCATCCACCGGTCATACTGTAATAAGTACACCATATGTAATAAGTCATCCATCGGTCATACTGTAACAAGTACACCATATGTAATAAGTCATCCACCGGTCATACTGTAACAAGTACACCATATGTAATAAGTCATCCATCGGTCATACTGTAACAAGTACACCATATGTAATAAGTCATCCACCGGTCATACTGTAACAAGTACACCATATGTAATAAGTCATCCACCGGTCATACTGTAACAAGTACACCATATGTAATAAGTCATCCACCGGTCATACTGTAACAAGTACACCATATGTAATAAGTCATCCACCGGTCATACTGTAACAAGTACACCATATGTAATAAGTCATCCATCGGTCATACTGTAACAAGTACACCATATGTAATAAGTCATCCATCGGTCATACTGTAACAAGTACACCATATGTAATAAGTCATCCACCGGTCATACTGTAACAAGTACACCATATGTAATAAGTCATCCACCGGTCATACTGTAACAAGTACACCATATGTAATAAGTCATCCACCGGTCATACTGTAACAAGTACACCATATGTAATAAGTCATCCACCGGTCATACTGTAATAAGTACACCATATGTAATAAGTCATCCATCGGTCATACTGTAACAAGTACACCATATGTAATAAGTCATCCATCGGTCATACTGTAACAAGTACACCATATGTAATAAGTCATCCACCGGTCATACTGTAACAAGTACACCATATGTAATAAGTCATCCACCGGTCATACTGTAACAAGTACACCATATGTAATAAGTCATCCACCGGTCATACTGTAACAAGTACACCATGTGTAATAAGTCATCCACGGGTCATACTGTAACAAGTACACCATATGTAATAAGTCATCCATCTGTCATACTGTAACAAGTACACCATATGTAATAAGTCATCCACCGGTCATACTGTAACAAGTACACCATATGTAATAAGTCATCCACCGGTCATACTGTAACAAGTACACCATATGTAATAAGTCATCCACCGGTCATACTGTAACAAGTACACCATATGTAATAAGTCATCCACCGGTCATACTGTAACAAGTACACCATATGTAATAAGTCATCCACCGGTCATACTGTAACAAGTACACCATATGTAATAAGTCATCCACGGGTCATACTGTAACAAGTACACCATATGTAATAAGTCATCCACCGGTCATACTGTAACAAGTACACCATATGTAATAAGTCATCCACCGGTCATACTGTAACAAGTACACCATATGTAATAAGTCATCCACCGGTCATACTGTAACAAGTACACCATATGTAATAAGTCATCCATCGGTCATACTGTAACAAGTACACCATATGTAATAAGTCATCCACCGGTCATACTGTAACAAGTACACCATATGTAATAAGTCATCCATCGGTCATACTGTAACAAGTACACCATATGTAATAAGTCATCCACCGGTCATACTGTAACAAGTACACCATATGTAATAAGTCATCCACCGGTCATACTGTAACAAGTACACCATATGTAATAAGTCATCCACCGGTCATACTGTAACAAGTACACCATATGTAATAAGTCATCCATCGGTCATACTGTAACAAGTACACCATATGTAATAAGTCATCCACCGGTCATACTGTAACAAGTACACCATATGTAATAAGTCATCCATCGGTCATACTGTAACAAGTACACCATATGTAATAAGTCATCCATCGGTCATACTGTAACAAGTACACCATATGTAATAAGCCATCCATCGGTCATACTGTAACAAGTACACCATATGTAATAAGTCATCCACCGGTCATACTGTAACAAGTACACCATATGTAATAAGTCATCCACCGGTCATACTGTAACAAGTACACCATATGTAATAAGTCATCCATCGGTCATACTGTAACAAGTACACCATATGTAATAAGTCATCCACCGGTCATACTGTAACAAGTACACCATATGTAATAAGTCATCCACCGGTCATACTGTAACAAGTACACCATATGTACTAAGTCATCCACCGGTCATACTGTAATAAGTACACCATATGTAATAAGTCATCCATCGGTCATACTGTAACAAGTACACCATATGTAATAAGTCATCCACCGGTCATACTGTAACAAGTACACCATATGTAATAAGTCATCCATCGGTCATACTGTAACAAGTACACCATATGTAATAAGTCATCCATCGGTCATACTGTAACAAGTACACTATATGTAATAAATCATCCATCGGTCATACTGTAACAAGTACACCATATGTAATAAGTCATCCACCGGTCATACTGTAACAAGTACACCATATGTAATAAGTCATCCAACGGTCATACTGTAACAAGTACACCATATGTAATAAGTCATCCACCGGTCATACTGTAACAAGTACACCATATGTAATAAGTCATCCACCGGTCATACTGTAACAAGTACACCATATGTAATAAGTCATCCACCGGTCATACTGTAACAAGTACACCATATGTAATAAGTCATCCACCGGTCATACTGTAATAAGTACACCATATGTAATAAGTCATCCATCGGTCATACTGTAACAAGTACACCATATGTAATAAGTCATCCATCGGTCATACTGTAACAAGTACACCATATGTAATAAGCCATCCATCGGTCATACTGTAACAAGTACACCATATGTAATAAGTCATCCATCGGTCATACTGTAACAAGTACACCATATGTAATAAGTCATCCACCGGTCATACTGTAACAAGTACACCATATGTAATAAGTCATCCATCGGTCATACTGTAACAAGTACACCATATGTAATAAGTCATCCATCGGTCATACTGTAACAAGTACACCATATGTAATAAGCCATCCATCGGTCATACTGTAACAAGTACACCATATGTAATAAGTCATCCACCGGTCATACTGTAACAAGTACACCATATGTAATAAGTCATCCATCGGTCATACTGTAACAAGTACACCATATGTAATAAGTCATCCACCGGTCATACTGTAACAAGTACACCATATGTAATAAGTCATCCATCGGTCATACTGTAACAAGTACACCATATGTAATAAGTCATCCACCGGTCATACTGTAACAAGTACACCATATGTAATAAGTCATCCACCGGTCATACTGTAACAAGTACACCATATGTAATAAGCCATCCACCGGTCATACTGTAACAAGTACACCATATGTAATAAGCCATCCACCGGTCATACTGTAACAAGTACACCATATGTAATAAGCCATCCACCGGTCATACTGTAACAAGTACACCATATGTAATAAGCCATCCACCGGTCATACTGTAACAAGTACACCATATGTAATAAGTCATCCACCGGTCATACTGTAATAAGTACACCATATGTAATAAGTCATCCACCGGTCATACTGTAACAAGTACACCATATGTAATAAGTCATCCATCGGTCATACTGTAACAAGTACACCATATGTAATAAGTCATCCATCGGTCATACTGTAACAAGTACACCATATGTAATAAGCCATCCATCGGTCATACTGTAACAAGTACACCATATGTAATAAGTCATCCACCGGTCATACTGTAACAAGTACACCATATGTAATAAGTCATCCACCGGTCATACTGTAACAAGTACACCATATGTAATAAGTCATCCATCGGTCATACTGTAATAAGTACACCATATGTAATAAGTCATCCATCGGTCATACTGTAATAAGTACACCATATGTAATAAGTCATCCATCGGTCATACTGTAATAAGTACACCATATGTAATAAGTCATCCACCGGTCATACTGTAACAAGTACACCATATCTACAATCTATCTCCATACAGACATCAGGGGCTTGTTATTCAAAACACTCTGCTGAGTGGATTTTTCACTCGATTGCCGTTTGTGGAAGTTGCCAGGTACTCGCCGTTTTTTCCTCTGAACCATGAGCCCAATATCCTTCCCCATTAAACCTAGCAACGCCGCCATATAAGTGAAATAATCTTGAGTGCTGCGTAAAACATCAATCAATCAAAACACTTTTCTGTGTTTATGTAACTGGCTGAAAACATAATTATTTATGATAGCATTAAGTGGCATAAGCTGCCAAAATTCTTATTTTTTTCTAAAAATTCTATCGACAATAAAGAGGCTTTCAAGGTCACCAAATAACTAAATGATTGATGCTGGAATGAGGAAAATCCATACACAAATTCTTGAGAAAAATAGATCCCATGTCAAATTTGGTTGAAACACATTCAAAAAAGACATTTACTGAATGCCAAAAGGCTGGGTGACTGCTTTGGTCGCCACAAATTCGGAGACCCTAATTACATTTTTGTATGAAATTTAAAATCCATGCGATACATGTAGTTCCTTAGATACAGAATGCCAAAAGGACAAAAAACTTTCTAACCTTGTTTTATATCTTGAAAGTTGTTGCCAAAAATCAATGGCTTGAAAATATCGGCTATATCGTATATGGACTGAATACTAAAGAAAACCAAAAAAAAAAAAACCCTAAAAACAAGTTCTCTATCACATATAACCAATACCTACTTTTTTTGTTTCTATTAATCAAAGGAAAAATAAAATTGATTGATTGATGTTTTACGCAACACTCAGAATTATTTCACTTATATGGCAGCGTTGCCAGATTTAGTGGGGGGAGGAAACCTGTCTCTTTGCCAGGAGGAAACCCCCCCGACCTTTCGATGAGTACCTATCAACTCTTCCACATATGCCGATCAAGTGAAAAATCCACTCTGCATTTTTTGTATTTTTATTTGGTCTGAGTGGGATTTGAACCCGTGCTGCATCGATGGAAGGCCTGTGTCGAACTGAGGGACGATCACTCTAACCCACTTGACCACCAAGGCCCTGGCATCAATGGAAGGCCTGTGTCGGATTGAGGCCCCGAAAACAAGAGATCAGTTAAACTGATCCAGGCGACCACCATAGAACACTATCAGAAAGTGAGGCTGCTTGTAAACGGATCGCAAAGTTGATATGTGAAATTTATTTCTTCGGTTGGTGGTTGGCTGGACAAGAACAAAGTTTCTTCGGTAGATAGTGGCTGTTATATGAAAACTCAAAACCATCTTTGTTTCAAGGAGGCCGCACATTTACGCTACTTACCGGAGCTACATAATACATGTACATTGTATGCACACAGGCCAGTCAGTGATATCGCTTGTTTGAGTCCTGTACACAATTAAAATTTACAAAATCCACTACGATTGTACACATGTTACTAAGATGCATTTAGTGTTTGTTTACAAATCAAAAGATAATGTATATATCTGTCAAAAAAAGCCCGTGAAAAGCGAAGAATGCTTTCAGTTACTTTATTAGTAAATAGCATTTACAATTGCGAAGTCAGTTGCTGTACACAGCTGCCTGAATGCAAATTCGATCGGCAAAATAGTGATTGTACGTTGCCGTGTATTTCATTTCATTTTGAAATATTTCTTCCTTTCACACTCCGAAAAATACCATATGGATCTTCTTAAGTGTCTTAGGGAACACTCTCCTTTAAAAATATTTATTATTGTTACATTTTTGGAAAGAATTTAGGCGATTAAAACCCAAATTCGAATAGGCCATTTTACCAGCTTCGCACAAGCCGTGGCGGCCGGGAACAGGCATATTGATAAACCATTTCTTGTACTTATAGTTATAGTCGCCCTTAGAAATCTGAAAGGAGTCCATTTATATACGTTTTAAAATGACCCGAGGATTGCAATTTCACTCTGGGGTTTATAAAAGCTCCGATAAATGTCTTGTTTTTCACTACTCTGGACTCGGAAATTCCAAAATATCGTCATCAGTGCCAAAAATAGCTTATTTGTCTTTAACTGGGTCGTGCTTTCAAAATGCCTGGTAGGGGCCCTGTGATTGACAGCGGGAAATCGCACTAGCAAACTGATTTCACCACCCGATTTTAGCACTTTTTAATCATATATATTTAAATATCTCACCCATAGTCAGTATATTGGAGACAAGGAAATATATATTAAGATCTGAAGCTGTAAATATGAGGAATTCCTTTTCTTGTTATATACGTATGCTTGAGGTGTCCGTTCGAACCTAGACAAAGTTGGAAGTTATCGGTGAATTACGCGTCCGTTAAAGTAAATTAAACCTCTTAACCGTATTCCAAGATTGAAAAAACAAAACACAAAGCAACCAACAGATGCAACATGTGATTTTATTTGCTCATTTTCAAAATTAGTTGAAGTTGTAAGAAAAAATAACCATACGGCATCAGTGGGGTTTTAGCCGACTTTTCTGCTGTCGCCATACGATGTCTTCGGTAATGAAGCAGGCCTAACACTCTAAGTTCCAACGCCAAATGGCGACAGCGGTACCGAATGTGTTAAATGAAAACGTCAACGACGAAAAAAATACATGTTGCATAACTTGACCATATGAGGAAGCAACACAAACAAAATTCATCAAGATCCGCCTGGTAGTTTTGTTGAGTCCGCGATCACAAACTATGTAGATAGAAATCACAGAAAAAGCTACCGGCCGCCATTTTGAATATGCAAATGAGCAGCGAGTGCATAACAAGGCCATAGGGTTAACCTGCGTATAACATTTTACGAACATCCTTTCATTACTTTAGAACAGTGATAAAAAAATAATGGCCAGTGGCCGCCATTTTGAATATGCAAATGAGCAAAAAAGTGCATAGTGCACAACGAGACCATAGGGCTAACATGCGTAAATTAGTTTACGAAAATCCTAGCCTTTCTTTACTTTAGGAGAAAAGTGACAAAAAGAAGAAAAACAAAATGGTCGCCCCGCGGCCATTTTAATATGCAAATGAGCAAAAAAGAACATAGTACGCAACGAGGCCATAGGGTTAACCTGCGTACAAAGTTTTACGAAGATCCTCTCATTACTTTAGGAGAAAAGTGATAAAAAGTAGAAAAACAAAATGGTCGCCTAGCGGCCATTTTGATATGCAAATGAGCAAAAAAAATAAATGTTGCACAACTAGACCATAGGAGGAACGTGCGTGTGAAATTTAAAGAAGATCCAAATAGGACTTCTCTTGGAATCGCGGTCACAAGAGAGTAAAGCGATAAAAAATAGAAAAACAAAATGGTCGCCTAGCGGCCATTTTAATATGCAAATGAGCTCAGAAAAATAGATGTAGCACAACTAGACCATATGGGGAACCAATACAAAAACATTTCATCAAGATCGGCCTGGTGGATTTCTAGATTCCGCGATCACAAACTATGTAGATAAAAATCACAAAATGGCTGCCAGCGGCCATTTTAATATGCAAATGAGCAAACAAACTAAATGTGGCACAACTAGACCATAGGAGGAACGTGCGTGTGAAATTTAAAGAAGATCCGACTAGGACTTCTCTTGGAATCGCGGTCACAAGAGAGAAAAGCGGTAAAAAATAGAAAAACAAAATGGTCGCCTAGCGTCCATTTTAGTATGCAAATGAGCTTAGAAAAATAGATGTTGCACAACTAGACCATATGGGGAACCAATATAAAAACATTTTATCAAGATCGGCCTGGTGGATTTCTAGATTCCGCGATCACAAACTATGTAGGTAAAAATCACAAAATGGCCGCCAGCGGCCATATAATTATGCAAATGAGCAAACAAAATAGATGTTGCACAACTAGACCATAAGGGGAACATGTCTGTAAAATTTGATGAAAATCCGACCAGTAGTTCTCTTGGAATCGCGATCACAAGAAAAGTTTACAGACACCGGACGACAGACGACGGACGACGGACGACGGACGACGGACCACGGACAAAAAGCGATTTGATAAGACCACCATGAGATCATGGTGGTCTAATAAAATTGAACAGAAAGTTCAAATGATAACCACTGTTTAATTCCTCTCTCTCCTGATGAAACTTACACTGTACATAATATTTATTGATTAACATACTTATTATATTTGTACACAGCAACTAATACAAATTTGTTAATCGCATACTAAAAGGCGTTAGTTCAAGCAATACAGTAAAAAAATATTTGTTGCTCATAACTGGATTATACATGTACATTAGAAACTGTAAGATACAACATGTTTTGTAGCCATAATTACATTATACAAAAGGACCCCAGGGCAGAACATTTTAGATATTTGGCCAAAAATAGACTAAAAATACAAAAAAGGCTAGGATCAACGTGCTTGGGGGCTTCAAAGCAGGAAAAAACGGGTACAAACTTCTAAAATTTGTGAAAGACATTGAATCTACCATATGCATTTGACAGCTGTTTCCATTTCAATTTTTGTCATCCATAGATTTTCTGGCCTTGTGAACGATTTGGCTATGAATGGCGTCCGTTACTAGAGGCGAAATTATCCCAGAGACGATGACATCGTTGAGAGATAATATCGACATGGGTTTGCCAGACTCTCTGGAGACTAAATACACTTCAGGCATTCTGGATTTGAAAAAAATCTCTCTTTTTGGTTTGATTCTGGATAAAATACTTCCTGATTCTTTGGCTCCGCTAAAAAATATTTAATAGCAGATTGAAGATCAAAGGTCTTGGTGAAGAAATTCTGTTTCATTTTTTAATACAATTCTCAATTTTCTTTACTTCAGTGAGAAAAGCTAAGAAAAAATTATGCTTTAAATTCGAAGTTTTTTACCATGTATATGTAGTCTTAAGCCAAGCCATTTTTCAAGATTTTTCGTCATAACATAATGTGCACAATTTTTACCAGGTAGTGTACAATCAATATAAAACAGACGCACTCAAATTTTACATGTATTAGTCTTATTAGGACAACAACTCTATTTAACGTGAACATTTTAGATAAACTACACCAAATTTAATTTGAGAGACATTTAAAGTAAGCTTTTGGTTATTTTTTGTAATATTTCTAAAAGAAGCTATGATTCAACATGTATTCATATACAGGTGTATTTATGACGTCGAGTTGCTGTAAATTACACTGTACATGCTCGTGTATGGGAATAAAGCTTTTTTATGCTTGTAAACTTTTTCTTTTAAATATTAAATTTCTTCTGTATATTTAGAGATAAGTCTTTGTTTAAACTCAACATCCGCAATATAAAATTTCCGAAGAATAAAATTTAAAAAAAAATAGCAGTAAAGTATCCTATCCCAATGACATCATTTCGTCTGACTGTCAACACTAAATAATTCAAAGCTCCTGATGGGGAAATTATCCAACATACATGAATGTTTGGTAAACATCTATATAATTTATGATGGGGTATAAAGTTCTAAATGATAAACCTCTTTTTAACACAATCAGAAACTTGTCTCCGTGGTCATTTTAGACAAGAAGATTTTTCCTTGTGCCCGTGTGTTATAGAGTTCATCTTTTACATGTAGTTTTATGACCAATAACTTTTAATATTTGTAGACACTAAAACACATGGACACAGGGAAAATCTTCTTGTCTAAAATAATCAGGGAGACAAGTTTCTAGTTGTGTTAAAAGAGGATATATCATTTAGACCTTTATACCCAGTCATAAGTTGTTGTAATAAACCAAAACTCTAGTCCAGGTTTCTGACTCCAAAATGACATTCTTATATCCTGACAGGCGTCCAAAATACGCTCGTGAGTATATAAAAAAGTCATTTTGGAGTCAGAAACCCGGACTTCCAAAACCCATGATATTTCATTAGGTTGAAGACAGACAGGAGTTTGGCCTTAGTCAGTAAATTTCTTCCTGAATACTTGACAAAATTGTACATCATGACATGTACAGTATCATATTTTCTTGATTTACAGAATTTATGGATTCTAGCAGCTTGTCATACTTTTAGTATGCCTCTTTAAAAAATAAAATGGATATCGTTTATAAGACGACACTGAACGATAAAACCATAAAAAAATTCCCAGTTTAATCATAGATGGAAGTCAGAATTAGGTCGGAAGTGAAGTGTATTTCTTTATGATTCGTTTGGTAAGGACAGTATGAGATGATTATCATACTTGCTGGCAGCTGGTCAGATGTAGCCAGGAAATTCTCCTGGCTCGTTGGACATTTTACGAGAACTACTTCTAGTTGGCTATTGATCAGGGATGAGATTCTCAATGGTTGGCTAGAGCTAGGGAAAGGGCAACAGAGAAAGGAAATCAGCGCTCAAGTCAGCCCTATTGTCACCGGCGGTAACGAGTGAGTTGGAAATGAATCCGACCAGCTGCGAAGAAAGTAATAATTTATCTGCTCGGGCAAACAGAGCACCTGGGTCACATGATATGATTTGTTCAAAGACAATTCTCTAGACTGACCGGCAACTAAGTAACACAGGAAGAGAGACATACGAGTGCGACTAGACTGACCGGCAACTAAGTAACACAGGAAGAGAGACATACGAGTGCGACTAGACCAACTATTCCGTTTGTGTAAGGTGCACTTTATGACCTTATTATTGTCTATTAAAGTTTGTGGATGAAAAATATTCATGAACTTTTGCAAAGATTTTTCAAGGTTTTCAAGCCATGCAAGTGCACAGTTACCAGGCAGAATCTAACCGTCTTTAATATGTTTTGATGTTTTGGGGGGTTTTTGGCTGTTGTAATACGGTACATGTATCTAATTTTCAAGCCCTAATGTTGTGAGTGTTTCTGTTTTTTTAGATTGAAAATACAACATTACAAATGACCATCAGGATCAGTTCCACCATCACGGTCTCTCTAGACTGTTTTCTGTCTCACTTAAAGTGGCATGAGCTGCCAAAATTCACACTTTGTGATAATTTCTGATCGTCACAACAATAAGAGGCTTTGAAGGCCATACGAAAACTAAATGATTGGCGCTGGAATGAGGAAAATCCGTACAGTATGTGGCCTATACGAACCGAAAATGTGTTTGAGAAGTAAACAAAATTTAAATAACCGGGACGACCATTCATTCATTCTAAGCCATAGTTAGTTCAAAACAATACTTTATCGTGCATTTTCATGACTAGAAGCACCAAAAAGCTTCTGAATTATACGTCTTGAGAAAAATAGCCAATAATTTCAACATTCTGTTTTAACGTCAAAATATCAACCTTTTGGCAGCTCATGTCACTTTAAACTAGCAAAGTCTAGACATTTATGAACACTAAAATACACAGGCACAGGAAAAATCATGTTGTCTTGGAGACAAAGTTTCTAATTGTGTTAAAAAGCGGTATATCATTTAGACATTTATACCCATTCATAGGTTGTTGACATGAACTGAAACCCATGATACTTCATTAGACTGACTTTCTGGAACACTTTTGTCTAGTAGATACATGTATTTTAGAGAAGAAGATTTCCCTGTGCCCGTGTGATTTAGTGTTCATAAACGTTTAAATCATATGCCCCTTTTTAACACAATAAGAAACTTGTCTCAGTGGTTATTTTAGACAAGAAGATTTATAGTGTTCAAAAATATAATAAATGAATTTATTTAAGTCAAGAAGATTTTCCCTGTGCCCGTGTGATTTAGTGTCTATATTATAAGAGAGAAATCTTATACATGTACAACCCAAAATGACACGCATTGCTCTTGAACCTTTTTGACATGTTTGAAATACTTAAGATTAGGCTCTGGTGACAATATCTTATTATTTCACTGTGCTCTAAGAACAATTCCATCGAGTCCACGATATATATTTTGTTGGAATTACTGTGGGAGATTGCATTCAAAAGTGGGATTTGTTTCTCTCTAAAACAAGCACGAGGGGGAGGGAATTATCCAGTTAGTTGACTCAAGGCGTAGAGCGGATGGAAAACCAGATTAGTTCTTAGGGCCTAATAAGATTTCATTTCTTTATAAAACCTTTAAGGGATGTGGCAACCTCTTCCATTAACCCAGAGTTAATAGTTGAAGTGCTGAGTGAAATGAATCAGGAGCCAGGGGCCAGCTAACTCATCACACTCATATTTATAATGGCCGCCGCCGACGCAAGATTAAGGTCATATGATGAGAAATCCCGAGCCAATAATGTAAAAGCAGTAAAGTATAAGACAGTAAGACAGAGTACAGTGGGTGAAAGGTTACAAATAAACGATCTACATCCACTGTACGAAGATAATTATTTCAAAATACCAAAATGTTTTTTATGATCTAGCAAAAGTAAGTGTATAAACCTTCAATTCATATTGGCTGATTGATTGATTGTTTGGTGTTTTAGGCCGTGCGCAAGATTATTTCACTTACATGGCGGAATTGCCAGTTTTATTGTGGGAGGAAACCTGGCTCTATGCCTGGAGGAAACCCACAACCTTCAAGTGGTACATGTAACTGTCAACCATCCCACATAAGTCGTTTTTCTTTGGACTGAGTGAAATTATTTGAACCTGAGGCCCATTGATGGAAGGCTGTTCGGACAGAGCGTCCAACACTCTAACTACTGAGCCACGAAGGCCCCTCAGTTCATATTGGAAAGGGCTCAACAATTAAGGTGACCTCAACTGCCAAAATTGAGACTTTTTTTTTAATAAATTCCGTTTGCCAAGAGAAGTTGAGAGTATCTTGAAAAACTAAGGATATAACATATATTGGTAATGTAGCTACATGTACATGTATGCTGCTATTGGACTTCAACAAAGGCTCAACTGTTGATGTCCAGAAGAAATCCATAATCCAGAAAGACTGAAAAGAAATCGCTTAAATTTGTGCTCTTCTAATGCTGTTTATATGAAGATGAGGTTTCCGGATGACCATTGGTAACTTGCTTAGCTCCCATGGACCACTGGGTAGCGAGTTTAATTTGGGAATTTCCTAGTCAGCTTTGTTTTTATGAGAATTGAGAAGGTTTTGCTGTCCTTGCTTACAGCCATTAACTGCACATGTGGTGCATTCTCGGCTGGCAGACAGAAAACAATAGCTACAGATTATTTCCAAAATAACTCTTTAAATATACTTGTTTGCCGGAAAATTTACGCTTCATCCGAGATTGAATACTTCTTCTTCTTTAGAGTCAACGAAAAATCACAATAAATTTAGGCAATGTGTCCTTTTAAAGCAGAAATCTTTTGCCACCCAGCAACAAATAGATTGATTTCTAGACATGGCAGATCTACAGTTATTCGACAGAAATATAATGAGAAATAATTAAAGGGGCATGAGCTGCCAAAATGTTGATATTTTGACGTTGAAACAGAATGTTGAAATTATCGGCTATTTTTCCCAAGACGTATAATTCAGAAGCTTTTTAGTGCTTCTAGTCTCAAGAATGTACGATAAAGTATTGTTTTGAACTAATGTGGCTTAGAATGAATGAATGGTCGTTCCAGTTATTTAAATTTTGTTTACTTTTCGAACACATTTTCGGTTCGTACAGACCACATACTGTATTGATTTTTCTCATTCCAATGCTTATCATTTAGTTTTTCGATGGCCTTCAAAGCCTTTTACTGTCATGACGATCAGAAATTATGAAAAAAGTGTGAATTTCGGCAGCTCATGCCACTTTAAGGCATCACCACTAAGTAAGTATTTGTGAACATACATTTTCAACACCAGCTTTCAAGGGTAAATACTAGTAGTATCATGTACCCACTCCTCCACTCCACTTGTCGCTCCTGGTTACAACCAGTCAGGTATGTAAGCTTGAAAATGTGTTTTTAACAAAATATATTTTGAAATGTTCAACAAACAAAATCTAGAATTGCAGAGATTGTTACCACTATGACTAATGGCTGATAGTTGTTTAAACATAGCTTCAAGGATACGTTCATCCCTGGGATCTCAAAATGGAGTGTCCAACATACATAAATATTATAGCTATATTCCACAAAATTGGGTGCCCAAAATGACCTACTTTTTATTTTGACCATGTTAAATTCCTGTATTCTAGAGCATCCATATTAGCTTAATTTTGATAACAGGGTACCTGGACACCCTTTTTGATGGACCCATGGCTTTAAGAACAATCTCAATTTAACAGATACAGGGAATGTACAATCTTATGAAAAACAATGGTTGGTTTAATAGCTCCTGGAAAAGGCTTTCATCGCACTTAATAAAGCTATCATATTCTACACCACGACTTCACTAAGTGAACCCAGTCATTTGATTTCACCAATATGTTAGGAGGCTCTTAAAAACAGGCTATCACTCAACAGAAAGATTACCCATAATCCTCTGCCATCGAACAGCGTCTTAGTTAAATCAATATGAAGGCTAAATAGTGACTTGTGTTGAGAAAGGGCCAGTAGTTAAGTCTCCCCATTTGTAGGCTATACCCTCTTTTCCGTTGCCGGAATTCATTTTTTCAAATTGATTACAGCTGCTAGAGAAACGAATAAAGTCACAGAACTTAAAGCTACGGGAATAAAAACGCAGTAAAATGGAGGGATCTTTGGAGACGTCATTACAGGCAGACATCTCCATGTAAACTCAGAACAAGATTGAAGATCATAATACTTTTTTTGTGTTTGTCCAACACAATGTAAGAGGAAAGAGGTAGAAATTTTTGGAATTTGGACTTTTAAAGCAAGTTGCCTGGAACAGTTTGTGTACCAAGCCAAGGCATAAATGTAGGCTGCTTTGTTGAAAAAGTGCCAAATACAGCATTTTTGTTGAAGCCACGAGTCATGCGGTGCTAAATATTAATAAATCAATCATTAAATCATAAGAATCAATAGTGTTCTTCAAAGATTTATATTTTTTTAGAAATGACATGCAATGCTAATTGACTATAGGTTTGGTTTATAGGGACCAATTATATTCACAATAAATATATCGGACAACAAATGATGTGTACATTTTTCCATTTACATTCGTATTTGGTTGAAAAAGTTTCGATAACAAAACACAGATTTTAATGGGTTACCCCCTCCAATTTAATATTGAGCACTATACCTACATGTATAATATACATGTAGGTCCTCCTTTTTTGTGTGTGTGTATGTATGGGGGGGGGGGGGAGAAAGACGACATTTCTCTCTGGAAACTCCAAAATTTCATAGCAATGGCTTAAATTACTGACTGTTGAAGTGGCATGAACTGCATATTTTGACTTTTGTCATTAGTTCCGATACTTTTAGCATTAAAAATATGCAAATTCTTACACCACATTAAAATGTACTTGAGTAAAAAAAAATTTTAAATTGCTAAAGACCCGTTCTCACCGTGCGATATAATCAAGGCTTGAATACATTCTGTCAAAATAAAAGTAAGCTACCGAATTGCAGTCTAAACAGTTGAATTATTAGAGCATTTTTTCTTATATTGATGTGCTTGTATAGCTGAATTCAGCTACCGACAGGCGACAGGTAGCTCTTTTTAGCTATTGACGTATTATACATGTACCTCTTTAAAGTGGCATAAGCTGCCAAAATCAAACTTTTTAAATAAATTCTGAATGTCATGAACGGTTGAATGTTTGCGGTTAATTGAAAAACTAAAGATTGATGCTGAAATAAAAAATATTGGAAAAGGCAGTATCCTTTACAAACCAAAGAGTGAAAGACGTGTGCAAATAACGGAGAAAAATTATGTGAAATAACAATTAATAGATTGTATTGACGTTTTATGCCAAACTTTAGATTATTTCACTTGTACGGCATCATG
This sequence comes from Lepidochitona cinerea, assembly GCA_963971465.1. Classification (NCBI taxonomy): domain Eukaryota; kingdom Metazoa; phylum Mollusca; class Polyplacophora; order Chitonida; family Tonicellidae; genus Lepidochitona; species Lepidochitona cinerea. The sequence continues at coordinate 3,603,404 of OZ020558.1, read as the reverse complement.
GCAGGTTTAGTGTGTAGGGTTGGGTTGGGGTGGGGGCTAAATAATACTTCATTTGTATGGATGGAATTAGAACCTGTGACACGCTGATGGAAAGCTTAATGTCTCCCTGAGAGAGTGTTTCTATATTAAATTTAATTATCAATTTATTATACAAAATGAGCAACCAATCCCACCCCCCCCCCCCCCTCCCCTCCCCACATTACGATTACCCAATGCACATTTTGAGAACTTATCCAATGTACAGCAGCAGTAGGCCTGTATTGCCCAGCATGGAGCATGGAGTGGAAGATGGCATATTAATATTTGTCCTACTAAATTGTGATCCCATTGAGGATTAGTAGTGTGACTTACCCCATTTGAAAGAGGCATCCCCCTGGTCTAGTAGCCATAATTCCTCCCTGTTCCTGATCAGTTGATTAGAGCTGGTGGCCGTTTGTTCATCAACTCCCTGTAGAAAACCATCCAATTTCCACTGCCGATTCACAAAGGGACGAGGTTACAGGCGAAAGCGACTCTCTTCTGTCTGGGCTTGGCAAGCAACTCAAGCAGGAGACGTGAGAACGGATTTCTTCCCTGTACACCAACACGATCAGCTAACCGTCTTCTGTCTTAATATCCTCACACACGCACGTCTTCAAAGGAACTTCATGTTTCAAAGAATTTCCAGACGGAATGTTTGCGTTAAAAACTTTGCACGCAAAGTGAAAAATATCAGCTGTCAATGCTTATCCTTTCTTGCCATCTCCTTAGAAAAAAAAAAGAAAACGTCAAGTTGACAAAAAATAAAATTTACTGAGACGAACAAACGGTTTCAAAATCGTCCCCCCTGTGAACTAAAATTTGGATGCAACTCTGAATATTCTTGAGACGGATGCCAAAAGAAATAAGTGACAGATGCGAGTTTTTAGAACAGAATTCTTACAAAATACACTCGTCGGCTAAGTGACAGTCGACAACTTCAATCCGACTTCTGTCGAATCGCCACAACATAACATGTGCTTCCCCCTCGCCACCTAGCGGACACTTATTTCAATACAATCCAATTTGCAGACTGTCCATATTAAGTCGGTTCTCTTTTTTTATTGGTTGATAATATTCCCCCAGACTCATTCTTATTGGAGAGTTCTGTTACACAAATACTCGATTGGTTAGTTTTTAGATTGTAATATGCAGCCTCCTTATGGATTCTACTTTGTTTACTTTGACTTGGATACATTCCATGTGGCTGAACTGTCAGTTTGATCCATTGCAAATAACGGACAGAATGATAAGAGCGAATCGATGAGAATATGTGTCCCAATCTTCCCATTAATACGACCTCGTAAATATTTTGCGTCGATCGTGGCTCAGTACAGAACGAAACCGTTATTGTTTGATTGATTTCGTATCCAATAAAACACGCGATGTAATCAAAGCCGACAGAATCTAAGTCAGTCTGGAGATGCAAATGATTGGGGAAGACGGCCTTGATTTTATAGAAATCTGATAATAATTGATGTTCAATTCACTTCTTTATAATTTTTATTGTACAATGCATCCGTTGAAAGACAAGTACAACAAAATAAACAAACAAACAGTCAAATAAAACAGTAAAAATATATAGAGCATATAAAATATGCGTTATGGATTGATTAATAGATTTCTGATATCAATTGTCAGATTACAAAATTAAAAAGAGGCAGGTAAGTCAGGAATTCACTGTCGGTGAATTACCCCAGGGGAGAAATTCCGGCGGCCTCCTAATCTTCATAGTAAATAATTTTAGTGAGAAGTCTTCATTTAATTTACTTCACTCAAGTAAAGGTCTTTAATTCTCCGGTATTTAATAATTTCTGACATTTATTGGTCAGTAGCTTACCTGGTCGTAACGAGGTACCTGTAGACAGCATTTAATATTATTGAACTACATTTACTTAGGCCACTCACCTTAGAACTTCGTTCAATAGATCTTGACATGATTGACCGGTTGACCACGGCTATAGTATAAACATAGGCTACAGATTGAGATATATAACAGCAAAGTGAAACATGTCGTAGGTAGTCAAATATATCTTCTCGTACTGACCTACGAAATAGCCGCACTCATGTGTCTCTATCCTGTTTTACTGACTTGCCGTTCAGGGACAAACCTACCCAAAATATATTATAGCTAAATGGTCATCGCATATATATATTTTGGCCACACAGATTAGACATTTCCAGTAGCGTAGCGAGAAATTGGGTCAAGGGGGGGCCAATTATCACAGGTCAACAAGGCGAGGGTCCAGGGGCCGCCCAGGCCCCGGAAGCTCTGGGGTCCTAGATCGCCAGAGATGCGTTCTGAGCGTTTTCCAGGGAATAAATCTGAACTTAATTTGTGAAGATTTATTTTTCTATTTCCGACTTATTTTTCAAAAACAGGAAGATCTACTATTTCATAATCAATATTCGTTTATTTTGTTATCATTCTAAATGCAGCGCTGCAAGCCAATTATGGTCTCCGGATCTCTCCATGAGCCTGTTTTTCATTTTTTTTTCTATATATATATAGATCCGCCAATGGGCCCTGCTAAAGCGCCATAGAGCGCTAATCCCAAACTGGAGGTACCGGAAGACACTTCCCTGGAAATTTGTCTGTTTGGAGACCCAAACTTCCGATTTTCATACATTCGAACTCGAAGAGACTAACATCCACCTAGAACTACACTTTGGTTAGGTACCCCTCACCAAGTCTCTCTGAATGTTTGAAATTCAAATTTGTAACAATTATTACAAAGTGCAACTTTGTTGTTGCAATCAAACAGTGCTCTGTGCTGTGCTCTGAGACACATTTTTTTTTTGGGGTGTGGCTGAGGGGGGGGGGGGGCCATGGCACCATGCCCCCCCCCCCCCCTGGCTACGCTACTGGACATTTCCGTCCCGTCTAAGAGCTAAAGGCGTAACTATTAGGTAACTGCCAGAAGATGACTGGATGAGTTACAGTACGTCAACTCCCGTTATTTTGGGATTACTACGGAAGCCCTGGAGGCTCATTTTATCTTTTTTTTTTCACTTCTGACTTCCGACTTCTGACTTCAGAGTTCTAAAACGTTCCATAGGCCTACATGTGAGTGCAAATATGGCGACTGGTGCGTCAGGAAAAGAGGTAGGGTCAACACGCTTATAAGCGCTCTAAAAATTGCATTTATAATTTTATACGGTTTGAATATGCTTCGAACTTCGAAGATAATCGACGTAAGTCCTGTCCTAAATCGAAAGTAACAGGCCGACAAATTTTATTTTCATGAAGTGCCCGCACAACAACATAGGCATGCTTGATGTTATTATAGCCTACGCTTATTGTTATTAACTCGCATCGGACTCATTAGCTTGACAGCGTCTCGCCGAGGGTACAGAATTTATGGTAATGAGTATCTGCAGATCTGTATCCCATAGTTCGGCGAAGCGATAACTTTGCGCCATGTTTGGGTCATGAAACAGACGACAGATATCACGTGATCAGGTATATCCATTCAAGACTGCGCGTATAATGACGTCATATAAAATATATGTTTCAATCTAAAATAGAGATTGATCCTACTGCCATTCGTTGAGATATCAACTCTAAAACGATTGAGTGACATGTTTTAACATAAAGGGAGACCACTGCTGTCCACGTCCTTCAAATTGTAAACAACGACACGTGACACTGATAGTTGACTCGGTTGTGTAGAGAGATATTCGATATAATTCTGGTAGGTAAAGTTTAAGCCGCCGACAACCTGTCTTGTTATATTGATTGCTACTCTCCTAATACATATAATATGCCTTAAAAAACCTTGAAGTCCATATCATATTTTGCCTTGACATCCATGGGCGCTGCCGTCTTGTTTTAGAATGTATTTAAGAGCTAATGTAGTGCCGAATATATTTTTGATTTTTAACAAGTATTTCTGCCCTAAGAACCTGCAATGCAGCATATTATAATAGGGTTACATGTTTGCGAACAGAATAGAACAGATAAATAAATAGTATATAGATTAAAAATTCTCAGTAGATTTCTTGCAGTTAACTATGCGCAAAATGGAGTGCGACGGCTCTCGAGCCATGTCTCGAGTTGAAGATCTCGTAGAATGGCACGAGATCTCGATTGATATATGTTTCGGACTCCTCTGTAGGTCATACATCGAAAATATTGACCCGTCACGGGGTACGTATTGACCAATAGAATGGGAGTAAACCCTAATGGATATTAATGAGGTATAATAATGTTAGCTAATTCATTCGGAGGTACCCATTTAAACCTTGCACACTTTATGGGCCCATACAATCTTAAAGACATAGTCTTTAAATAGGTCCTTAGTGCCAGGTCGATGAGTCAGTAACTTACAAGTGATAGAATTATAAACATGTAGCTCAGAGACGCTATAGAATGACTCTCTAGGCCGATTCGAAAGATTTTCAGGGGGGAGAATTTGAAGTTTGTTTCTAAAGAGTGGATGTGCTAGTGTGGGTGGGGGTAGGCCCTATTCTAGGCAAATATGGTAGGCATAATGGGCTGCTGAAAATCTCCTGGATGGCTCGTTATTTAAGTTTTCAGTTCTGACTTCCGAGTTCTGAGTTCTGACTTCCGAGTTCTGACTTCCGAGTTCTGACTGCCGAGTTCTGACTTCCGAGTTCTGACTTCCGAGTTCTGGGTGTATCCCAGACACCAATCAATCAATCTAATGTATGCTCAAGTCCCCTGGCCTATTTCATAAAGAAGTTTGCCATGATTCACCCTTACATCTTAGTAGACTATCTGTCACAAGTCGGCTAAATATGTTTTATTAAATGGCCCCCCAGGGTTCCACTTCTAACCTCGGACTTGTAGCATCGGACTACCAGCTTATTACTTCGTATTTCAGAGTTTGCTGAACAAGACGGACTCCGCATCGCAGATTGTACGTCCTTGATCAGTATAATTTACACTCACAATTACCGCCGAGCATGATGACGTCACATAGATTTACGCAAAGCTTTCTGGGTAATATATACCTCAGTTCGCCATTTTGTTTATTGGTACTTAGCAAGATGTCACTTTTTGGAAAACATTGATGACATAACTTGTTTTTTATCAACACATTTTTCTGGGAACTTTACGCCTTTAACGTCTACTTCTCGATGCAGTATTATTTCTTCCACCATATTTTAAAATTATGTTAACATCCCTCAATCCTCCGAAATATTTTGCCCGTAAATTCCAAGTGACGTCATTAAGCAATCGGTCAATTGAGATTTCATGTATTATGGAGAAATGCAGGAGATCTGCTGCATAGACAAAATGTGAAACACGGATAATCTTCGAAGTCTTGAAATAAATGGGAAATAAAATTTAGCGTGTCTCCTTTTGCAGATCCAAACCAGCAGAGGCCTACAAAAGATGGAAAATGCCATGGCTACACAGCAAGCATCTGGTATGTCCATAAATTTATCCCACCTCACACTGAATACTTCCTATTGATTGGTTCAAACCAGTCTCGTGGAGACCGTGTATATTTCCATATTACGTCGCCGTCCTGATCCATACAGGGCGACTACCATATATGGTTTGTGACGTTTGTGACGTGCCATACACATTAGAAAACAGCTTTCGGAGTTCACTTTCTGCCTTTTATGAAAGCCAATTTTCAGAAAGAAGACTTGGATATCGCACAAGTTAGGTCTTCGGTGGGATAAATTCGTTACAGGGTTTCTTCGAGGGGGGATACGGAAATATATGGGGTCAGTAAACAGTATAAACAGTAATATTCGTTTACTGACCCCATATATTTCCGTATCCCCCATCGAACAAACCCTGTAACTAATAGTATCGGCTGATCGTTCAAATAAACAATAAGCGGTCTGCATTTTACCATGGGGTCTACTTACCACAAAGAGGCGTACCCAAAACAGTGGTGGAGAGCATCATCTCACGATTGATTGATTGATTGTTCGGTGTTTTACGCCGCACTCAAGATTACTTCACTTATATGGCAGCTTTGAAAATTTTCCAATTGGTGAAAATTGGCGGAAGGCTGCTTAGATTGGGCACCCAACGCTGCTCAGGTAAACAAAATAAACCTTTAGAGCCACCAGAGTGACTTAACATGATTTTCCTCACATTCAGTACCATTTTAGCTGTGACGACGTAATTAAGACGATGCTGACGTCTAAATTTCATGAAAATCATAAGATAGGTGTTCTCGTTCAAATTAAGATCATATTGGTGATTCGCCAAATATTACACTCTACTTGGAAAAACGGCCTCAATCCATAACCAGGCTGCCTTTATTGCAGGAAATGTTCTTCTGGCAACAAGGACTAACCAAGGTCTCTCCTCTTTCAAAATAACGATGATTGAAACGCAACTCATTTATTAAAGAATTTTATGCCTTTTCTGAATAAAATATGTACACATAAAAATAAAATAAATATCCCTTTCTAAATCATATGTTTACATTTCAGATAACTATGACTCAACAAAACGAAAAGATAGTATACAGTCCCTGATAAGTAATATAAATGGGATGATGGCATCAAAATAAAAAAGACCGAAATCTCATGGAAGGCACAAAGTTCACAAACTCTATATAGGCTGGAGGCACAGCGAGGGGGTTGACAAGCCATTTAAAATGGTCCGGTTTAAAGACGGGGGTGGTGTACGTTGTATTGAGTATCCTGTAGATCAGCCACAGTCAGTCTACAGCATCACACAGCTTGGACTTAAACGTTTTTTCCCTGAAGGGAAAAACCAATTGGGATCACTTGAAAATTTAGAACTATCACTCGGAATTTTTTCTGGGCGTTTTATAGATGAGTTTAAAGATACTGAGGGACAACACTGTACATTTCAGGAATACCTTCATTCCTATGGACTTTTTTCTTCAAAAACTTGATACTTTTTAATAATATCTTGAACTATTTCTTGTCAGTCTCAGTGTGCTGTTTTCCTGTTATCGTTCCAGCTTTTATAAGATTTCATAGGCTAAATTTGAGTTGCGAATATTGAGTTCTATACTGTTGTTGTTTTTTATTTTTGTATAGATTTATTTTGTTCGCACAGAAACAGTCAAGCAGGATGATTTGGTGCTATTCTTTATTATTTGAATTTTATCCGTTAACAAAGTTTAAAGGGGCATGAGCTGCCAAAATGTTGATATTTTGACGTTGATACAGAATGTTTAAATTATCGACTATTTTTCCTAAGACCTATAATTCAAAGACTTTTTGATGCGCCTAGTCTCGGGAATGTACGTTAAAGTATTGTTTTTAGCTAACTTTTGCTTAGAATGAATGAATGGTCGTCCCGGTTATTTAAATTTTGTTTACTTTTCGAACACGTTTTCGGTTCGTACAGGCCACATACTGTATGGATTTTCCTCATTCCAACGCCAATCATTGGGTTATTCGATGGCCTGTAAAGCCTCTTACTGTCGGGACGATCAGAAATTATGAAAAAAATGTGAATTTCGGCAGCTCATGCCACTTTAAATGTTTCAGGTTTTATTGTAAAATTCTTTAGTTCAATCGCATGCTCAAAGCATAGCATTGTCACGAGAAAGATAATATATAATATATAATAACATTAAATTTCGAGTTTTTATTTTGATATTTGTTGTGTTGTTTGTTTGTTATATTACAAAAAATGATTTACGAAAGGAATCTAATTTACATTTTAATGTCAAATTTAAATCCACCGGAGGTCCGTCGAGTTTTTAAACGAGTCTTTATCACTTTTCAAAATTTGCTTTATGAAAGAATTATTTTAAAGTAAAAACCAAAACAGCTGAAAAGTGAGTGACAACTGAAATGTAGGCCTCCATCATGTTAACTGTTTAACTGTTCTTAACAGCATCGGTCAGCTTCAAAAATAAATCTAGCGCTTCCTCCACAGAGTTGGGAATTTTCAAATTTGGATGTAGTAAATAAGCTAACTCTACAAATTGATGGCAGCAAGGTTGTAAAAGCTGTTGCGGGACTCCATACAGTTCAAGACAGATTAACACATCTTCTTTGTCAATGCTTGTTCCACAGTTTTCTGTGCCATATAACTGTGGCATGAAATACATAACATCGGGTTTTCCGGATGGCAGCTCTGCGTTTCTGTTTTTCCGTATCATGTGCAAATTCCAGTGTCTAGAAATTCGGTCCAGTTCAAGCTGTAGCACATTCATGAAACAAAATTTTAAACACTCCCTATGTATAGGGTTAGCATCGAGAAAAATGTCAGTGGATCTCATGTCTTTAAACAAGTTTATCCACCAGTTTAAACCTTGTTTTCGTAGAATTGACCAAAAAGCTTCAATGCGTTGATTTGAAGTACTCTTTCCCAGCACAAAACTGTTTAAACAAGCTTCTGGGTCAGTTTCATTACAATTAAAAAATGGTTGGAGAATTTTCAACCCCGAGTTTTCTGTTCCTAAATCGCATCTAAGCTTTGATGGAGCAAGTCCAGTATCCCGGAGCGTTTCGAGGTAGTAGGTGGATATAATTGTTGGATTATTGTTACTTTGACCGACCCGTAGCCAAAGCACACGCCGGCTAAATCCATCAATGCATCCATGGATGCAGAAACCAAATGGTTTAAGTTTGTCGTAACCATCCACATGCCACACTGCATTTGGTCCTGGACAGACGTACTTCCTCCTCTTTAACCGATTTCTTTTCCTCAGAGCAACACCATCTGGGTCCACCAAACGCATAATTTCCAAAATCTTGTTTCTAGGATATCGTATACCATGGTCAATGCTTAATCGGCGCCAAATGGATCGGTGTCCCAAACAACTACCGCTATGCTGCATTTCAGTTATAACGGCGACTGCAACATTTTCAAGACTGATGCTATCCCTCCTCATGCGTCTTCTTAATCCCAGTTCTCTCAGTTTCCTTTTAAGGTGACTGAGACTTATTGTATATCCATGGACAAATGTTATCGCTGCTAGGATCTCCAAGTTGGAAAAACCATTCCTGAAAAATTGTTCGATTAACTCATTCGGACTTAGTAAGTTGTCGTTAAGACATGGGAGATAAGCTTGTGTCCTTGTAACAGTTACCGGCGGCAAGGTATCCATGGCGTTAACACTTATGGTCAGATAATTTACACCTGTAAAACAAAAAGTCAAAAACAGTTAAAATTCCATACCCACAATCCACAAAAAACGGTTGGAAATATCTATAAAAGACTATTTATGCTATGTTTAATAGGCCTATGTTACATGAACGCATTGTGACTTGTTTGTTTTAACAGCTGTAACCGACTATATTGGGAATTGATTTGCCTCGGAAAGTCTATATAAATAGCCACCTTTGAATGAAGGTGTATGTTTAATAAGTCGGAAGTCAGAACTCGAAAGTCAGAACTCGGAAGTCAGAAGTCGGAAGTCAGAACTCGGAAGTCAGAAGTTGGAACTCAGAAGTCGGGACTCGAAAATCACAATTGGGCTTAACACCACCTCGATCGACCAAATTTATGAACTGGCAGAAAGATATCACCCAAAAGCCTATACCTCTCGACAACAGAATACCCTATTAGACATTCTTAACGTTCCCCAAAATACATTCTTATAACGTTCCCCGTTAGTAAGCTGATAGAGAAGTCATGTTGCCCTAGCCGGAGGGCTCCGACAACAAAATTTGAAATTGAACGTGAAAAACAGGGGTTTGCTACAGGTCATGTTATCTACCAGTTATTAAAACATTCTTAGCTCGATAACAACAACTATCTTTACGAGGACCTGAGAAGAAACGACACGTTTGATTGGGATTCAGGGGAGCTCGCTTAAAGAATTCAATTATTTTACAATTATAAATGATCCAAAAGTAAGCATCCTATGTGTGAAATCATTTGAAATACTGCTCTTGCTCTCTGAAAATACATTAATTCCAACCGTGCTCACCTCACTCCAGATCACGTCGGCCATGTTGAATACAGAAACATTGAAGTCAGAAGTCGGAAGTCAGAAGAGAAAAAAAATATATATAAAATGAGCCTCCAGGGCTTCCGTAGATTACACTTTATTGAAAAATTGCAGAAATCCTTGAACTACTGATTTTAGGTGAAGAATCAAACGTCGCATCTGCCGCCAGCACTAAATACCAGCCAATCGGCCTCCTAAAAAAACTAGGTACCGGTAGGCCTAGTTAGCTTAATGTAGCATAGCACTAAACTGTTCTATAGCTTGTAGATACATGTACTACAACTCAATAAACTTTACAAACCAGATTTTCCCCGATAACTTTTTGTTGTCAGAGGTGATTCTTATATCAGGGTTTAAGAATCCCCAGGTGTAATGTATTTAGAAGAAGGAAATATTGGCAAAGAAAAAAGTTAAGCACCCCCCTGGAAAGTCTGCACCGACCGATAAAATCATTGGTGTAGGGAGATTGTTGGCAAACTGAAACGATTGTGATCATAAAGGGCAACATTCTGGCGATAAGAAATCACCATAAATGGCAAATTTGAATTCCACAGAAAACGTGACCTCGACACTAAAAAATAAATCTAATCCTTTGAGCCCCTTGTTAATGTTTTGCGAAAGTACAGTGTCTCCAGTTCTGAAATACGTTATAAATATGAATATTCATGGTGAGTAAATGTCATGCGCAGATCAGTTAAACACCGGAAGTGTTTTGGCGTCTGCTGTGATTGAAAGAGTACAAAATCAGCACATTTTGGCTTCCGAATCTCCTTTGATCTACCTGCCCTATTGTGTCAATCAAGGTAATTTATGTACCTTTTTGAAGACAAAGCTATACTCTATCAAAGTATACCATTATTTTCCGTTACTTGGCAAAAATATTGTACTGAAGGGCTTTAATATAACGTAATGTTACTTGCTGCCACGTTTTGCGAATTTTGTGATTCCGTCACGAAAAGTTACATTTTTTAATTTTCGGAATATTTCTTCCCAGTAGTAATCTTTTTCTTTTTATGACTAAATACAAAAATCAGTTTTGAGTTTACAGCCAAAGTGTTTGTCCCCTATCCTTGATATTATTAGATAAATTCGCGTGACGGAATCACCGAAAATTGTGACGGAATCACAACATGTGTTGTGATTCCGTCACACTGAGGACAGCCACAAGCGGCGCAATAATAATATGAAAACAAAATATACACTAATGCCCAAAATATAATAATTTGCTGGTTGGGAAATATCACTATCAATAAATACATAAAAAAAGTTTAATCATTCATATATTGTAATACATAATATTGGAATAACTTAATTATAAACAGTACTGGTAATATGTGAATTTGGTCAACCAGTGAAAATACAATTCGTTACTTTTTAATTTTCAGTACCAGGTAGGCCCTAATATGCCGAAAACTGGTGCCGAGCGACAGAGGGAGCGTCGAGAGAGGTTGAGGGACGATCCAGACGCGTGGGCCTTGTACTGCGCTCGAGACAGAGAGCGCAAGAACAAACGGAGAGAGGAACTGCAACCGGACGAGTTATTAGCATTGCGCAGAAGAACTTTGTTAAGTACGCGAGAATGGCGTCAAACTAGAGTGAGGGCAGGAACAGAGACCCCTAAAAGTTCCACGCCATATTTGTCTGCAGCAACCTTTGCCGCCGCAAAGCAGAAAGATCACTCCCCCAAAGCCCAAACAAGCGGGTCGCAGTTGTGAAAAGATTAGCCACTGAATATCTATCACTCAACATATCCAATAACACAACCAGTCGTCAGAGTCTGGATAACAACATCAAGATGGCAGTTCTAGAACATTACCAAAGCGACACAATCTCAAGAGTAGCTCCTGGTAAAGCAGATGTTTTAACAGTTCGCCATGACGATGGGACAAAATCCAAAGAACAGAAGCGTCACATGACAATGACAATCTCTGAATGCTTCCAGATATTTAAATCCGAGAACCCGGACTGCGCTATCGGCAAGTCATCCTTTGCAGCGCTGCGACCGAAATTCGTCCAACTGTCCTCTAAGATGCCACAAAATGTATGCGGTTGTAAATATCACAGTAATGTGATATTGCTTCTAGAAAGCCTCCATCGAAAATGTCCCACTATCCCACTTTACTCCCAGTCAGAGTTCCTAACCCATTGTGTGTGTGACTTGCAGAATGAGGATTGTATGTCAAATAATTGCGAAAATTGTTCAGAGGGGCAAAAGTTTGAAAGTAGATTTACCCATTTAGACAACTTGGCAGAGGAAATGAGCTGGTTTCAATGGGGTGAAGACGTCCATGGCTATCTAGTTAAACAACAACAGACGGGAACCGTACAGGAAGCTCTCACTAAACTTCAAGTGCAGTTACCAGATTTTCATGGCATGTCTTTATTAAAAATAAGCAGTCTCAAGCATATGAGGGTGACAAGGCTTACGCAAAACAGCCTGAAAGTGTTTCTTGTGTTCTCCAAATGGACTTTGCAGAAAATTATACAGCCACTTCTCAAGACGAAATACAATCAGCCCATTGGAAGCAACCTCAGATCACCATCTTCACTATAATGATGTGGTGCAGGGATGTCATAAAATCCTCCATTATCGTTTCAGATGTGCGAGAACACGAAAAGAAGTCCGTTTCTGCTTACACCTACAAGGCTTTGGAAATGATACGTGAGCAATTCCCATTTGTAGAAAACGTTAACATATGGACAGATGGGCCTAGCAGCCAATTTAAAAATAGGTACATTTTTTCGTTACTTTGAAAACTCGAAGAACGTTTTCCCTTTAAGCTGACATGGAATTATTCAGCCACAAGTCATGGCAAGGGACCAAATGATGCACTTGGAGGTGCAGCTAAGCGGATAGTTCATCGTTCCGTGATGAGCAGAAATGCAGTTGTGTATGATGCAAAATCCTTTGCAGCTGCTGTTGAATCAGGGTCTCCAAACATTTTTGTCACCGTTTTTTCACAGACTGATATTCAGGAGCGTTGCTCCCAACTTGAATTAAATGAGTTGTGGTCCCAAACTCCAGTTGTACCAGGAACAATTAACTTTCATTGCGTTGCTCCATGCACAGAAGGAATCCAGTGTAAGTTTTACAAGTCATCCGAAAATGTCCGCATCACCTCACTCAGAAAACCCCTTCAACAGCAAGAATCTAAAATGTCTGAGAATGACCCCTTGTGTTCGTCCGATTCTGAGGATATTCCGCTTGCACAGATAACTAAAACCCAATGGCCTTGCGATAACTGCGGTTGGCACTACGGAAAAGAAGATGATCCCAGGGGAGAAGAAGACTGGCTGCGTTGTGACTGTGGGAGATGGTTCCATGAGGGTTGTACAGAGAACATAGGCGTTATTGGTGATGAAACATTTACCTGTAATAACTGCTCATAAGACCAAAGATCTGGATTGAGATATGTAAAAGCTTAACTAAATCAGATGACAAGGAATAGAGCAGTTTTTTGTATTAAGAATGTTAAACTCAATGAAATAAATTCTTAGTTCTTTATCTTCAAACAGCTTATACTTACGTCATTAGTGAACCAAATGTAACATGATATCGTACTCGTGATTCCGTCACAGAATATTAGTGATTCCGTCACAGCATATAATCGGCTCATTTGGAAAAACTTCTTAGAAATTTGATGTCAAATTTGTTGTACAAGGAAGCACTGACATTGAGTTATTATTTTTAGTTGGGATATATTAACAGTTTTCTGTCAAAGGGCACGGATTCGCAATAGAGCTCATGGTGTGCAAAAGAAGGTTCTTTTTGCTGTGATTCCGTCACGACGATTTTAGGAGAAAAAATAGAAATAAGTATACATGTATGTCGTATCGAATTAATTATGTAATAATCTAGAATCATTGGGCGTCCTTTTAAAATCAGTTCCACTCATTTTTGACAAGAAATGGCTAAAGTGTGTGGATTTAACAGTTTAAAAACACGTACAAACCGTGATTCCGTCACGCTGGAATTCGCTCTATACAATTTATTCCGGATATCGTTAGCCAAATCAAAAGTGTATTTTAACAAAATAAAAAGATGCTTGTAAGTATGAAACTTCAGAGTCCATCTGGCTTCACAGGGCGAACATATTGAAGTAAAAATGTCACTTTGATTGTATAGAACACATCCCTAGAGCAGAAGGTCAATAGCGCGTATATCCTCCATTAGCTTCCAACCTGCGTTTCATCCCTCCAGTGAGACGTCGGATCTGTTGAAGGGGTATAACTGCGCGGATTTGAATTCTTTAGAGCACATTTAGGTTAGGATGGGCAGAAACATTCAAGCCCTAGAGCCTCCTGTACAAAATCTGCAGGAATTTGCCACTTTTCCGCGTAACAATGACATGACGCCGTGGCACCAATCTAAGACCGGACAAGCCCAGCTTCCATTTCGACTTCAGCTATGTTCATTCAAGCTCCCGTTTCATGCAAAAAAAAAAATTCGCAAAATTTGCTTATTTCAGACATAAGCTGTCACAATATCGGGCTTCTTTACTAAAATATGTTGTAAAAATGTTGAAAGTCTTGAGTTAAAAACAGAGGGATGCTTTGTCCGGTGTATACCTATAGGGCCGTGATTGTGACGTCGCTAAATTACGTCATTTTCAAGTAATTGGCAAATCACCTATTGGAAGCCGTATTACATAGTTATATACCCCTTCAACAGATCCGACGTCTCACTGGAGGTATGAAACGCAGGTTGGAAGCTAATGGAGGCCATACGCGCTGTTGACCTTCTGCTCTAGGGATGTGTTTTTACTTCAATATGTTCGCCCTGTTAAGCCAGATAGACTCTGAAGTTTCATACTTACAAGCATCTTTTTAATTTGTTAAAATACACCTTTGATTTGGCTAACGATATCCTGAATCAATTGTATAGCTTATCACTATTAATGGAGATTTCTTATCGTCTTATCGTCTTTATGATCACAATCTGTTCTGCAACATCAGTTTGTCAACAACCTCCCTCCCTACACAAATGATGTTATCGGTCGGTGCAGACTTTCCAGGGGGTGCTTAACTTTTTTCTTTGTGTATACAACTGTCGATTTTATCATTTCCTTATCAAATAAGCTTACAAAACATCTCAAATTGACATATGACCCTGATTCCCGGCTGGTAGATTTCTTACCTCATTCACTAATTGCAAGATCTATCAGCGATAACCTAAGGCTCAGGGACAATAACGAAACCAAGAAGGCCAGGCGTACATGCTATGCTTTATTTAGGTAATTGAGGGCATATATATATTAGTAGCTCCTGGGAAAGAAAATATCAGTTTCTAAAAGAGTTCCTAGTTTGCTCCCACACTAAAAAACCTGGCAATACCACCATATAAGTGAATAAATCTGGAGTCCGACCATAAAACGTCAATAAGGTGAAGAATTACTCATGGATAAAACATCAATCAATGGCTCTGAAAAAACACTTGGGAATGCCTAAGATGGTAGTCAATAATAGGTAAATAAGTGGAATTTTAAAAATGGAAATCAATAATAATACATGCAATAGAAGCAAACCCTGTCTCCCCCCAAAGATCATTCTCAAATGCACGAGATGAAATATCATAGGTTTGGTTTGTTACAACAATTTATGGGGTATAAAGGTCTAAATGATATACCTCTTTTTAACACAATTAGAAACTTGTCTCCATGGTTATTTTAGACAAGAAGATTTTCCCTGTGCCCGTGTGTTTTAGTGATCATAAATATATATATTTGCCTGTGCCAGGGGTTTCTCTTCTTCTTCTAATAAAATGTGATTGGCGACTCCATTCTACAAGAATGATTTGCGTTGTTTTTAAACAAAAATTACCCACACATTTTCACACGGTTGGAAGCAGTCTGCAGCATTGTTGAACTTTCTTGATCCACATTTACTTATATAATCTACTATTACCGTTTATCTTTAAACACTTGACTAGTTTTCGTATAGTAATTATTTCTTTCATTTGAATTCTGTCTTTTAACATTTGAACAGTTTTATCTCATTCAATATAGAATAGGCTATGTGTTTCTACCCTAGATTACCTTATATTGTTACTCTTCAGTTATTGTAATTTCCTTTTGATTTATAAACTCAAGAAATTCAACATCCCTTAGACTTGTTTCTTTGGCTACTGAGGAAGGAAATTTATCCGAAAAGCTTCTAGCCAACCGTGTGCAATTACGTTTTATACTATGTATTCTTTGCTTGCTGTAAAACGCTGTATATATATTACTTTCTTTTATATGTTTTTATTGTTTATGGCCGTTTTGTTTGTTGGTTGTAGGTTATGAGAGATGGAGTTTATAACCTTGTTGTTTGTGAGATGGAGTTTATGGCTGTTTTGTCTGTTGTTTGTTACATAGTTATGTCTGTGCCGGGGGGGGGGGGGGGGGGGGGGGCAATCTCAGTCCACCAATGTTCTTGCCATAGTTAAGATGCGTAACCATTGTCAATGTGTTACAAAAGGATTCCAGACAATTCTACTGACCAATTTATGGGTATAAAGGTCTAAATGATATACCTTTTTTTAACACAATTAGAAACTTGTCTCCATGGCTATTTTACACAAGAAGATTTTCCCTGTGCTCGTGTGTTTTAGTGTTGATAAATATCAAAGGCAGAGTGAAGGCTGGAGAAATGTTTTTGAACAATACCTTGTTAGTAAAATATCCACAGAGAGACCCAGCTGATTTCCAGGTTAGAAGACAAAGTATGACTACAAGAAGATTTTCCCTGTGCCCGTGTGTTTTAGTGATCATAAATATAATCCTTTAACCTTTTTCTTTTGAATGACAGCCTTGCAATGGTTTTGAAGTTATGGAATGGACAGGAGTCGAAACAGACTGACAGACCAGTATAAATAACTAAGAGTGAATAATAACTGAACACAAGAGTTCTACTTCAGAATATAGTATATTTACAATCAAAAACTCCAGGAAATAAGTAGAAAAGATGGATTATAAATACATATTATTATTTTGACAAAGCAGCATCACAAGATATAAACTGACAATGGCTGACTATTTACATGATGACAAACATAAACATATTTGGACTTCCCTAACGACTTGTAAGCCAGATATGAACAAGGGAGATAACTTGACTTAAAGAGAAACTTTTTCACCAGCAGTTTAAAGTCACTATTATATTATAATTAATAAGCATACCTTTGTGAAAATAACACCTGATAGACACATTTAGCTATCTGATTCTAATATTGATGCCCTGTTAAAAGTAATCATACTTATTTAGCGTAAGAAAAATTGGATTAGTTAACGAAATTGGTTGAAAGGATAATATCTATGAGAAACATTGAAATTATTGTATTAGATGATATGATTGATTGATGTTTTACGCCAACCTCAAGATAATTTTACTAATAAGGTGGCTTTGCCAGGTTTGAAAGGCTCTTTGACCAGTGGTAACCCAAGGGACTGGCAACTCTTCCACATTGGGTGAACTCACTGAGTACCTGGCAACTCTTCCAAATAGAGCGTAGGTAATAAGAAGAATTGTCGGTGACATATGTTCGAAAAGGTTAGACAATTTCAGCCAAATAGCTCTGGGAGGTCATGATATCCGTGACGTCACAAAACCAACACACTGGGTTTGTCTAGGCTTTTGGATATTGGTCAAACATGCTGACCAAGAGGTCCATGAATGATGTGAGAGGAATAAAAAATATAGAAAATTCTCAACCTCCTGTTACACTATCTACTGAAAGCCTACATATATACATAGAGGACAAGTGTACACATTAAAATCATAGACATATCAATGGCAAACATACTGTACATATTTACAAAAACTTGTAATTTAAGATTTTTTCTTAAAATATGTCTTTGGAAAATACAGAAAAAATAATTCCAATAACAAAATCTCTGACGAAAATATTTTATTTCAGAGAAAATTTGAAAAAAAAGGTAAATGTTTTATTGCATGAAGAAAGCTTTTCCATCATCAAAGCATACACATACTTTAAAATATTTTAGGAGTTTATTTCCAGGGTTTCAAATGTCTTAAAGGGACATGCTGTGAAAGGACAAAAATCATTGTTAAAACATGTGCTAATTCAGAGTTTCTAGCATAAAAATTAGCATGACTTTCCTTGCTGGATATTGAGATTTGGAAATTCATTTTCCTGCTTTTTTATTGTTATGAGGTTTGACCCAGTTTAGCTGTATACATTTACTCTCTGCACATGTGATGCATTCTCAATCCGAAATAAAGAGTCACCAGTCGATTTTCCATCAAAAATTATAAGAGTTATTTAGGTCATAGTATTTGTTTGTTATTGTCTGACAGTAACTCTTTTTTATGGCGACCTTTTATTTCGGATTGATTTCTTCTTATTTTTCCACAAAACCATAAACCTTACCGATATGTCCCTTTGAGCTAAACTATTTTTTGTAATGCATGTAGTTATTTTTTGCTGAGGTTGGAATATTACAAAACTACTTATCAAGAACTAAGCGTAAAATTACAAGGTCGGAAATATAACACAAGTACATGTACTTATCGAGAACGGAGTGTAAAATGACAGCTATATTTATTGTAGATGCATACAACAACAACAACAAAAATGAACGCTTTACGAATGCATTAATTATACTGGCTTTTCATAGTCTGGACATGTCAATGTCTATTTTATTAATGGTATGGAGACAAATTATGACAAAAGCAAATATGTACAAAATTAAATAGATCTTGTATATTAAAAAAAACATATTAAAAAGCTACATGTAGTTCTAAAGATTACTTGATATGTGATATTGTTAGACTGTCTGACCAAAATTCTATTTTGTTTCTACAAAAAACTAAAATGGCCATGTCAGGGGAGGTTTATCTTGACAAGGCAAACTTTTTCTACTTCAAAACACAATTACCATAACTGTAATTTGAAGGGGAAAAGATTTCTACATTTTTAATAGGAGGCCTATCATTATCTGTTATAGCAGGTTATTTATTTTAAAATGGTAGGAGTTGCGTAAGTTTTGACCTTGGTCTTAATTTCTGATTGTCATGAAATAGTATAAAAAATATAAGTTTGTTTTCTTTCTTCTGACTGTGTGGATTCAAATTCAGGGGGGTGGGTGGGGGCTACGTGTCTCAGTAGGTAGAGCGTTGGACGCTCAATCCAAACAGCCTTCCACCAATGGGTCACGAGTTTGAATCCCACTGAGTCCCCCCAAAAATTCTCTGACTGGGTTTTCACTTGAATGACCTATGTAGGATGGTTGCCAGTTACCACCGGAAGGTCGTGGGTTTCCTCTGGTCAATGAGCCCGGTGTCCTCCCACAATAAAACTGGCAACACCACCGTATAAGTGAAACAATCTTGAGTGCGGCGTAAAACACGAAACAATCAATCAAACTTAGGGTACATTAACATCCTCTTGGGGTAAATAAATGCTTAATGGAACACAAACACTCAACTCTTGGCAGCTGATTTCAATAGGCTTCTAAATACACTTTAAGAACAGAGATAATATCGTTAAATGGTTGTAGAAATGGTTAAAGTGACATATATGTTCCAAAGTGTAAAAAATGACGTTATGTACAGTGATGAAAAAACCTCATTTAACTGTTCACTGATATATGAGATAATATCTATAATGCTGACAGATCTATAATTTGAGAATAAAGAATTCAGATTTTGGATCAATTAAAATTGCTGAGGACTTTCTTCAAATTGATTAGCATGATAAAAAGGTACACTAAAAAGTTGTTTTGACTCAGTAAAATAAAATTAATTTAATTTGACATTTTTTTCTTCTCAAATTCTATATGTAGTATGAATGTTTTCTATATCTCTAATGGAATCTCTTATACAGAATTATACTTAGATATGCACAACAAATTTAAAAAGAAAAAAAAATCTGTTTTTTTTTACTAATAAAATAAGGCAGAAATAAGGCTTAAAATGGAAAGTTTGATAAAAGACTTTAAATTAAGGCAGAAAATGTGCACAGTCATAAATAGTATTGATATATTACACAAGCCAACACAAATATATATACAAATTCACAAAAAAAAAAATGAAAAATCTACTTGAATAAATAGAATTTATATAAAAAAAAGGCTCTGATATGAAGAAAAAAAATGACTTAAAACGGTAAACATAAAGCTTATTATCAAATAAATTTGAGAGCATTTCAACGAATACCAGTAATAAATATCTATACCAAAATGACTGAGAAATTAAAATGTTTATAACTATCCGATTTAATAATTCTTGGAAGTTGCGCAAGATTATTTCCCTTATAGGGTATCATTTTAAATTTAGTCGACAAGAAAACGGAGTAAACCTAGACATTTGGCAGGAATTCTTTGAACATACTAAGATCAGGCTCTTCGTGCATTGTTTGTCGCAAAATTTATTTCACTAAAGGTTACCAAGTACTAGTCAAAGAGGGGTGTTTAATGAAAGGCATTTAATTAGCCATTTAAAATCTGATGACAGTTTTGTGATTTCAGAGTGAAACTTTGTCAACCAGGGGCGGTTTCCCAAATGATTTACGCACAGCGTAACTCCAAGACTGGTTTTGTTCTATAGTTGAAGGTATATATTCCCATGACATGTAGATCTTGAACTAACGTTACACACATACATCGGCGTAAATATTTTTCGAGAAACAGGCCCCAGCTGAACACCGTCAGACTATTATTCCCATATCAAATAGAATTTACCAAGACCTTAATATTAATAAAGGTGCAATATTTTACTTTGGGATCTCGATGAATGTATTTGTTCTAGGTGAGGTTTCCATGGTGATTTATATGTTCAAATCAAATTGAATGTGTGTAAATTAAATTTAACATAGAACTTCAATAAAATTTAAAAAAATCGGACAGAATATTACTGGTATTGCTTAAAATTTTGCTTTTGAAATTGCTTTTGAAATGTTATAAAAAAAAGGCTGTTAAGAAATTCAAAGCACACAATGGTACACTTTCCATGAACCATATATACATCATGTATGTAAGACAAATGGTTTTAGGCAGGCTTTTTAAATATCTAAAAGTTTGACCAGCCACAGTCAAATTTTGAATTTTAAAAGATATAAAAGTTTTGTACCTTTAAGCATGTGTTTTGACAATTTTGACATGAGGTCAGCTTTAAAGCGCTGAATTTTTGACAACTTTTAATTCATCAACT
The DNA here is from genome assembly GCA_963971465.1 of Lepidochitona cinerea. Lineage (NCBI taxonomy): Eukaryota > Metazoa > Mollusca > Polyplacophora > Chitonida > Tonicellidae > Lepidochitona > Lepidochitona cinerea. The sequence continues at coordinate 3,582,357 of OZ020558.1, read as the reverse complement.
TTGGCAAATAGGATGAAGAATTTGTGATGAAACGCCAACTGCATTGTTAATTTTGGCTTGAATTAAAATCAATCCACATGTAAAAGAGAAAAGGGCAAGAAAATTCATTGTGAATTCATCAGTAAAAAATAGTTGATTTTAAACAATCATGAATATAAGAGGTATTTTAAAAACAGCCAATGAGCAAGCACATGAAATAAAATGATATAGAGTTATCTCCCCTCCTAGTGCATTTCTTGCACATAGTTGGCAGGGAAGATTCCTTCCTTGCCATGGAGTTCACCTCTCCACCAATCATCTCCATGTTTTTCATAAATATTGATGATATCCCCTGCAAAACAAAAATATATTATCAGAAAATTCATCCAATTTTATATAGATAAAATCAGAAAATTCATCCAATTTTATATAGATAAAATCTGAGAAAAATTGTTAGATTCCCCGACAGGAATGTGTTGTTTTTTTTTCAAATAAAGGAAGAGATTGTCAAAACATTTAATATTGATGTTTTATGTCACACTCAAGATTATTTCACTTATATGGCGACATTGTCAGGTTTAGGGGAGATGGAAACCAGGATCTTTGACAGGAGGAAAACCTTCAGTAAGTATCTGGCAACTATTCCACATAGGCAATATAGAAAAAGCCACAAATTTATTTGGACTGAATGGGATTCAAACCTGTGACCCACAGATGAAAAGTATGTGTCGGACTGAGAGACTATCATTCTACCCATTGAACCGCCGCGACCCGTTAACCTTTAGGAATCAATAAGGTCATGACCTACCTGAGTTAAATTTGTTAGTGCCTTTTAGAAAGTGAGTATAACAGTATTCTCGTTATTTTTTGGGATTACACTTTCTTGAAAAATGGCAGAAATTCTTCTACCAATTTTGGCTGAATGGATAACGCAGCCGGCATTTAGTGCTGGCGATAGGTGCCATACTCTGGGGCCCGGGTTCGAAAAATAACGAGAATACTATCATGACGTACCTGCATGTATAGAGAGTTCATCACTATGGATGGCTTGGTATTCATACAGAGCTCTACATCGTCCTATCACAGGGTCATCATCTTCAAACTCGTCAAAATCTAAAAGAAAGAAAAATAAGTGGTTAACACTGGATTAATGGATTCAATGATTGTTTTACGGCACACTGAGGATTGTTTACAGAGAAGATGTCGGCTTTAGTTGGAGAGGAAACCCGGCTCTGCATGGAGGAAACCACGACTTGACAACTTTTCCATATACAATAGGGCGATTAAGTCAAAAGCCATTGGGTGGGATTCAAACTTGCCGACCATTGATGGAAGGCTGGTGAGAGAGTATCGACTTAGCGACTGAGCCACCGAGGTGACAAATGTCCATTAGACGTACACCCAGTGTAAATATTTTTGAGATTGTGACCATGGCAAACATGAGTGATTTGCATTTCCAAACTGCTTTTACATTTGTACACATGCAATATTTTATATGAGTTCACTAATAACAAAGAGTCATGTGTATCTGGTTGCCTGGTTACAGTAGTTCGCTTCAACCAACAATTAGGACCACAAATTAAGCTTCAGGGGCCGGTTGCACAAAGGTGTATTATGCTTAAGTCAGGCTTAAATATGTCGCTTCATAAAGAAACTTAATTATGACGTCGCATAAATAAGTCAGACTTAAAGGCACACTTGCCGCGAAAATCAGGAATATTGTTTACATTAAAAAAGAAAGACCGTTTTCTGTATTTTTCCCAGACAATATAAGTTAGGAACTTTCTATTTTTACCAAAATTTAAAAGTTTGGACGTCACTTTGTATTTTTGATTTGAATTTGAAAATTTGAATTGTTAGGTGCCCGGAACGTAAACAAACCAATCTGCTCGCATAGGCGATGTTATGTTTCAGTCGAGTGAGTGAACTAACGGCACAGTGTAATTTTACGTAGGCCTATTTATCTGAGAAATACAGACTGACGATCGGTTAACAGCGACTGGAAAAACCTGCTGATAATTGTTTGAGTGTAAACCACAGATAAAAAGGCCTGAAATGAGGGTAATCCAACACGAAAGTTGTCCGACACTGATCGTTGTTGTTGTAATCAGGCTTCGATTCTTCGTTTGTTTTTCATCCCATTTCTACATTCTAAAGCTAACTAGACATGTTTTATGTGTCCTATGTTTAAGTTTAGTGGTATTGGTCGTATTATGTAAATTGGTTTTCTTAGCAAATTTAAACAGGCTACGGCGGCAAGTGGGCTTTAAGCTTAATACACCTTTGAGCAACCAACTCCAGTGATTTATTAAAGTTTTCAGCATGATCGACTATTTCACTTATATTGGTGGTGTTGCCAAATTCCAATAGGAAAGAATCAATGCTCTTGGCCAACAGAAACCTCTAGCCTTTGGTGGCTTCCAGACCACTGTTTCACGTAGAGCGATTGAGTTAAAAATCCACTCAGAACTTTGATAGTCCCGGTGAGGAAAACTTCTGTCAAGTGACAAGTTTAGGCGTATAACTTACTGTTAAGTAGGACGTAAAACCCAAATCACTCATCCACTCACTCACTCTGTCAAGTGACAAGTTTAGGCGTATAACTTATGACTTGTATCTTACCGAAATCTCCATCTGCATCATCAATGTTACCATACTGAGGAGGTCTCTGTGACGGAACTGGAACTGATGCCATGTTGTAGTTGTTACTCCCCTGGGCCAGGTTTAAAGGTAACTTTAATAAACTCAGTGGAAGGCCCTGTAAGTCAGACAAAATAAATACCTGTACACTTGACAGACGTTAGATTTTTTCCTGTGTTAATATACTTGTTAAATAACCTTGATATACCTGCATCTGATTAAACTAGTATTTTCTCCTTTCTTGACGAGGGGTCAGTTTACACAAGCTTCATTGTATAAAAAGATCCTTAATCGGTTATTGTCCTTAGACATTTCTTTTTGAGATAAAAATTTACACTAATACAGATGGCTTTGTGGGCAGTCAGCCCGGAGGAAACCATGCCAACCTTCGGTGAGTACCTGGCAACGGAGCCACAAATACTGAACACCTGAAAAGCATAATTTTCGTAAAAAGCTCTATTGCTTGAGATTCTAGTGATATTTTTATGACATAAAAATGATTTTTGGCTAGCATGGCCATCCTGCCTGAGGTAGTTAGGCAGAAACGACGACCCTTTGCCAAGGGAAAAACCCGCCCAAATTTGGTTTAATGGAATCACATTCGTGCTACAGCTTATCGATGTAAGGCTGGTCCCCCTGTGAGACATTCCCTCCCCCCCAATCCCTCCCCACCCATGGTGACCTGAAGAGAAGTAATAAATAAGTCTACACTTACCTGTTTATCTTTGGAGTGTTCTATATATTGTGAAAACGGATGATTGGGTTTTGTTTTTCCTTCCATATTTGCTAATGCCGAGCTTATTTTATAGTGAGACGCTTCCAGTAAGTTTAATGTATAGGTAGTCTGAAATGGAACAGAACAATGATCAAAACCACGACAATGATTTAACCTTTTTATTTGATTTAATACCCTTATAGGTTCTATGCCCTAGTTTAAGTTTCTGCAGCAATAAAAATTGATCCCCATTATGTTGGAACTTGCACAAAATACCCCAAAATAGGGGAAGCAACTCTTGCCTACACTATACTGAAATATCCTAAAATAGGGGAAGTAACTCTTGTATACATGATACTGAATTAGTTCCCTTTAAAAAGTGTGGACTGCAAATGAATTTCTTCTTACCCCAATCAGTTTTTGACGTGTGTCTTCTTGAGCTTCTTGGTCAGCAAAGTTTGGACGATTTTGATAAACTTCTTTTAATTTTTCTACACCTAAAATAGAAAAGAATTGTTGTGAATGTGAAAGGATTTAGTGTGAATATCAGAATGAACAGGTAACAGCACAAAAATACTTCTGAACTATCCTTAAGCTAAACACAAAAATCCATCAAAGTTTCAAACAAATTTGAAAATCTAAAATATCATGGAACCAGCAATAATGAATACTTTTATCGTCAGCATGTAAAACATTAATTCAAGATTTTTGAAGATTGATCACAGAGAACTGTTAAGAACCCACCCAGACAATACTTCTTACAGTTTAAAAAAGGTTTTTAAAATACTATTGATGTCTGATTTGATTTATTAATCATTTTGACAACAAACAAGATTATTTTACAATGGCTGCCTTGTCAGGTTGAGAGAGGAAAAAAGCTGGGCCAGTCACTTAAATTAATTGATCCTTCACGCTGTATTCATGATTATTTCACTTATATCCAGGCATTGCAAATTTTGGTGGGGGAGAAAACCGTGGCATTTTGGAAACACCTGACAACTCTTCCACATCAAGAGATCAAGAGAAAACTCTCTCTGTTTTGGGGACTGAGTAGGAAGTCTAAATGAAACTTTATCCAAAAATCAATCTTTGTAAATAAAGCTTTGCTGCTGGTATTGCACCTGGTATTCAACGTATACTGACAGTCAACCATGTTACATACCTTCCTTTGCTTTACGTTCCCGTTCTATAGCCTGTTGTAATGTTAGGAGATAACTCGTTAATGCATCTCTCCGTCTGTCTTTGTTCATATTAAATGACATATCTTCAGCCTATGGAGCAACAATAACAAAAACATAAAGATAAAAATGGGCAACCTTATTTACTTGTTACATGACAGCTTTTTTCCCCCATTTACTTTCAATCAAAGATTGATTGATTGATGTTTAATGAGGATTTCACTTATTTGGTGGTGTTGCCCGGTTTAGTGAGGGAGTAAGGCAGCTTCTTTGCCCAGGGGTAACTCAAACATCGGCGAGTACCTTGCAACTATTCCACATAAGGCGATCGAGTGAAAAACACATTCAAAAACTTTTCTGCTATAGTCGCTGTACAACATCAAATCCAAACAGCTATGTACATGTAAGTATATATATTTACAAGTGAACCGAGCGTCAAAAAATTGCTTGACGACGACCATTTAATAATTCATACCTCATTGTAGAAAATCAGAAAATTTGCTTAAAATCTGTTAGGAAAACAGGTAAATGAAATTTGTTTGGTTACTTTAAAAAGCTTTTTTCACATTCTGCCAATCATTATATCTGTAGGAAACAACTTTGATATTGAGTTTGTAAAAAAAAGGTTTATATACTCACATAACAATCTATTAATATTTGTTCTGGTTGATTTGGGCCAGTTCCCTTCTGTTGAATTACAGTCCGTAAATCCACCTCCAAGTCCACGGATATCACAGCTTCATGTAGCTTAGCGCACTCCTACAAGGGGAGATAATAAATAGCTTTAACAACAAGGAATACTAAGTAGACATTTAAATTTTGTTGAAAATAAGCATAAAAAGTGTTGAGTTTTAGATTTTGAACATGTAATAAATAAATAAATAAAACTTATGAGATGTATAACATTTGAAGTTTTAAAAAGGCTTGATCAGTTTTAATAAAACAAACTTGTTCAACATTATTGAACTAATAATTGAACTCACTTGTGTTAATTTTGGACCAAGTTGCGAGACAAAACCATTGTATTTATTGAGATAATCTTGCATGTTGCGAATTCGTTCCTGCTCAATCTCCTGCATCTGGGAACTTCCCTAAAAAACAGAAAAAAAGCTTGTATGACAGACAGTAAGGCCAGATCATGGAGAGTCGAGATAAGTCCAGATATACTGGATAAAAGCCCGTAACTGATTGATTGATGGTTTTAGTTGAAAACAAATTTATTTCAAAAGAAAAGGGTTGATGAACAGGCAATTTCCTCTCCATAGTTTGATGTGTTCCGCCGCAGTCAACATAATTTCACTGATATGGCTGCGTTGCTCGGTTTATTGGGAGGCCGGTTGGCTGAATGGATAAGGCAGCCGGCATTTTAATAGTGCTGGCGATAGGTGCCATACTCTGGGACCCGAGTTCGATTCCCGTTTTGGGCGTCACCCAAAAATCGGTAGAGGAATTTCAGCCATATTTTCAAGAAAGTGTAATCCCAAAATAATGAAAACCTGTCCCCTGTCTTAACAAACATCTTGTCTACATGTTGAAGAAGTTTACCTTAGCGACAGAAACCTCCCAATCCTGACGACTTTGTTCTGCCTTCTGACAGGTTTCTGTATAATCTTTATCTGCCTTTCTAAGGCTGTTTAATGAAACTTTACATTTTTTCTCCAACTGAAATAGACATATAAAAATAGTTTTAGTATTTTATACAGGGCGACTTTATTGAATATCCCATTGAATACTGACTTTATTATCAATTTCTCAGATACGGTTGATTTGATTTTTAGTTGTTTTCGTGCTAATTGTTTTCACATTGAGTAGGAAGTAACCATGTAAATACTAATTAATACCCCCTGGACAGGAGTGAGAGAAGATACGTCGCTTAACATTGTCGTAAACACAAAAATAGTAGTGAAAAGGAAAAAGAAAATAATGATTGTAGATAAAAGCGAGCTGCTAAAACTGGTACTTTTCTCATAAATTTTTCATAAATCCAAGATTGACGTTGAAATAAAAAGCATTGGAAAGAGCCCAACATATGAGCTACTAACAAACAAAATTCAAATAGCAAGAACGTATGAATATGTGAGTTCGATTTTCACCCTGGCCCGGAATTTTTTCCGGGTCAATCAGTGTCGGTTAATTTACTAATTCAGTAATTTCCCTGATGATGATAGCAACTTGTATGAATACATATTGGGCTTTTTTTTAAACTAGCTAAACATACATTTTCATGATAGGTATCAGCGAACAGCTCTTACTTTGTACTTTTTGATAAAAATGACCGACAACTAATTCTGTCCCATCAGAATTTTTCCTGTATTTTGCAGCTCATGCCACTTTATGGTTTCAAGAATATAGAATGATTTCCTACCTTACTAATATCTCTGTCTGACGGTGACTTGCCTTTACCCACACGGGCGTTAGAAACGGCATCTTGAGCTTTCTCAAAATCTTTGGCACATGAAAAACAATGTTTCTTTGACTACAACAAAAAGACAAACAAATAAACTTATTGTCTAAAGGCCTGTACTATTAAACAGAATTAGGACACTTTTGACAAAGTTGATAATTCGCTATGGATAAAAGGCATAGAAGGGCATTGAAACAAAAATCCTACATACAGGGGACTGTTTCTCAACACATTTACGGCCGTCGTAACTTTGCGTCTGGCCGCAATGTTGAAGGTATATGTTGCCATGACATTACGGCCAGGCGCAAAGTTACGTTGGTGTCGAGAAACAGCCCCCAGGTCTGCAACAACACAAGCTCTGCAAGGGGACACATCAATACAAATTATTATCTTTTAAAAACATTGTTGGAAGTTGTAACAAAAAGTCTATAGCTTGGACTTCCTGATAAAAAAAAAGGCAACAAAGCTCTTTCCTGTTTCATCCAAAAAAAGAGATCATTTTTGGAAACTGTAAGTAAGAATGTTAAAAAAAAAAAACGACAAAAACTAAGGAATTATCTTGATATGAATATGCTTACCCTGGATTCATCACTGCGTCTGTCCAAAAGACTTTTTAAGGATTTCTCTATCATTGTTTCAACCTGAAAATGAACACAGGACACATTATATTTTAATGCATTTCTCATCTCAAGCTTGGCAGTGTTTCATTCATGACCATTATATCTAAATCTCGAAATGCTAATTCTGTGAATACTTAAAGTGGCATGAGCTGCCGAAATTCACACTTTTTTCATAATTTCTGATCGTCACCACAGTAAGAGTCTTTGAAGGCCATCAAAAAACTAAATGATTGGCGTTAGAATGAGGAAAATCCATACATTATGTGGCCTATACAAACCGGAATAGTGTTCGAAAAGTAAACAAAATTTAAATAACCGGGACGACCATTCATTCATTCTAAACCAAAGTTAATTCAAAACAATACTTTATCGTACATTCTCGAGACTAGAAGCACTAAAAGGCACTATTATACGTCTTGAGAAAAATAGCCAAAAATTTCAACATTCTGTTTTTACGTCAAAATATAAACATTTTGGCAGATCATGCCACTTTAATTATATTGTTGGCCAAAATCCAATTGAAATAAGCATGTTCAAAAATTTTATTTAGGATAAGAATATAAGGTAATTGCCTCAGGACAAACGTTTTCAATCTAATATTAGGCACTTTGTGTCTTTTGGAAATCAGGGGCCTCGGTGGCTCAGTCAGTTAGAGATGGTGCATCAGTCCAACACAGGCCTTTGCCTCAAGTGGCACGGGATCAAATCACAGTTGACCGGTACTGGCCAACAGTCCCTGGGTTTTCTACGGACACAAGGGCCGGTTTTGGCCCCCCAATAAACAGGACAAAGCCACCATATATAAATGAAATAAACTTGAGTGTGGCATAAAACACCAATCAATAAATCTTTGGGAAATTAAGTTATAGTATACAGTATTTTGTCTTTCTTTCAAAGAAATTCAGTGCTTGCTCTTCTATGTAAAATAATTTATAAAAAAAGCTAAACAATGACCCAGAATGCTCTGGGGCAAAGAAGCTTGTTGAGCAATGCTTTAGCATAACCAGCCTATTGTAGTGAAATATAAACAAGCTTACATCAAATACTGTACAGCCTGGTAAGTCGTGCAAGGAAGTGAACCAGAACAATAACATTTAATTTGATTTAATAAAGGACAATAAAAATTAATAAAAAAATTAATAATAACAGATCGTTAAGGGTATAAGTGTAACAGAGTAAAACAATTAATCATTTAACGTAATTAAAATTAGCGTATAAACCCTTATCATATGTCCATCAATTACTTAGATCTCATTAACTTGTAGCTAATTATATAACTACACACAATACCATACAAATTTAAATTAATTATCTTATGATTAAAATGATTTTATCATAGTCTGTAATGACATTCAATTATCGTAAGAGGTAAACAGGATATAAACTTTATTCTGTTGTTAATCTAAAAATGTGGATATACAGTACATGTATTGTGCCTGTGTTTATTAAGTGATCATAAATATATATTTATGATCACTGAAACACACGGGCACAGGGAAAATCTTCTTGTCTAAAATAACCATGGAGACAGTACATGTATACATGTACCTTCATTCCCATAGGGAAATAAATGAATCTCATAATATTGTGCTATTGGTTCTGAGGATTTCTGGCTGCCCTTCGTGGATGACAGGCAACAGACAGCATGAACACAGCATGTCTCTCAAACATATGATGGGGAAAATGTGGTAAAATCTGTCAAAATTCTTATTTTTCTACTTAATACAAAGTTCATCAAAAATCCATGCAGTTTGAAAAAAAAATCCCTGAATGTTCGGAAATATGAACCTTCTTCTTATATTTTATGATGGGGAAAATGTGGTAAAATCTGTCAAAATTCTTATTTTTCTACTTAATACAAAGTTCATCAAAAATCCATGCAGTTTGAAAAAAAAATCCCTGAATGTTCGGAAAGATGAACCTTCTTTCATTTTAATCCCGTTTCTTCAAAACATTACTTTAAAACACATTCTTGAGACTAAAAGATTCTTATTTAAAAAAACTTATTTTAACGATAAGAAAATATCAACATTTTCAGTGTAAATTTCAGTGTGAAAAGTCCAAAACATGACAGGATTCCAAATCCTTTACGTGACGGGTAGGCACATGATAAGTGCAGCATGACACAATCTGCCTACTCGATGACTCTTGACAGAAAATCACAAGAACACTTTAATGGTATTTTCAAACGACTACTTCAAATAGCTTTAACATCTGTAATTGAATCTTTCTAGAGTATTTTTGGACAGTTCTCCTCCTTGCTCAAACATATCACCTTGTAATTGAAAACAAACAGTCTGTGTCTGGAGCTAAACGCCTACCTGGATTTTTACCTGATGGTAATGATGTAATCAGTTGAAACATTTAGCAACACACAAAGTGGTACAACATATTAGTTCTGGTTTGTATTAGAGGCTAATGGGTGGGAAGGAGTGAAAATCGTACAAATGTTCCGGGAACTTCTTTTTAACTATGACAACAATAAGATAACGAAATGCATGCAACTAATTTAAGATTTTTTTTGGATTTTTTTGTTTTACGCAGCTTTCAATATTATTTCCCTTTTTATGGCTGGAAAAAAAGCTTGGCCAGATGAATCCAATATCGCTTGGATCAAAACACAGACAAAAAATCCCCATTTTGAAGGAGCTTTGAAATTGCCATTTCATCGTTTAATTTTTCTAAAACATTCATCAAGGTGAGAACAGATATATAGCACCACAAAGATATGTAGTCTGCCTTTCCTAAAGGAGACAAGTGTGAATCTCAACAGTTCAACAACATTTTCAAGAACGCTTTCACAGAATTTGGCCTTGCTCATACCAAATAACCTACAGAAAACAAATAGGGTACACACTGGCCATAATTGGAAGCGTAATTGGTTCTATACAGATAACTTACTGGTTTTCTGGCTTTATGTTGCTCCTCATTCAGACTTTTTAATGGTTTACAAATATCATCATGTAAAGATGTCGCCAAGTTTCTGAAAACAAAGATGGTAGAAATTTCCATAAGGATAACGTTCAGGTGGTTACGGTGTTATAAGTAATACATAATACGAAGTAGTATAAGTTTTAAATGTCATTTAGAAGTAGGGATAGATAAACAAAATTTAAAACTTTCTGGATTAATACTTCTATTTATTGCTCTTGATTGACGCTAGAGGCATATCTGGTGAAACGTCGTAAGCAATAAATAGAAGTAGTCCCGGTAATCCAGAAAGTTGTGTTGTGTTCCTTGTAGTAGTGTCTTGCTTGTGTTATTTTGAACATAACTTTCAGGTCCTAAGTTACAATGGTGTAAGTAATATATAATTTAGCATTGTAGTAGTGTTTTACTTGTGTAATTCTGAAGATAACTTGGTTACGATGTTATAAGTAATACATAATTTAGCATTGTAGTAGTGTCTTACTTATGTAATTCTGCCTCGCTTTCCATCTGAGCTGCCACAGCATTCCATCCTGCAGCAAGCGTACTGTTAAATGAAAAAAAGCATGATTTATACAAAAGGATTACACAGACATACAGTTGGTATTAAAGTGACTACAACAAGAACACCTACATCTACACATGTATCTACTCCAGCCATAAAATGCAAAACGTGAGAAATAATTCCCAAAGATATGACCAATTAATCCAATGTTTATCTTTTTTGTTTATTGCAAAGAATCTCTTGCATTATTAAACGTTAGCTCAGTAATTTGTACATTTGCTCAGCAATTTGTACATTGCTCAGTTGTTTCCTCAATAATTTGTACATTTGCTGAGTAATTTGTGCATTTGCTCAGTAATTTCCTCAGTAATTTGTACATTTGCAAAGCAATTTGTACATTTGCTCAGTAATTTGTAAATTTGCTCAGTAAATGTTGTTTTGGTCTCGGCTTAAGTTGTTTAAGTAACATATGTACATGCCAGTTGCAACATTGACAACAAGTTACTTATATTTCATCAGTTGAGTATTCATTGTAACTTCTTTGAAAACATCAGCATTGATTATTTAACGTTTGACGCCACACTCAAGATTACTTCCTTTATATAACGACATTGCCAGGTTTAATGGGAGAGGGACCGTGCCCATTTGTCCAGAATAAGTCCCCAGACTTCGGCTGCTCTAGGGGAAAACCCACTCCCCCACCAAAACAAAACAACTCATGACCTCAATACAGAAAGACTTTTTGATCCCTCTACCAGTTAATTGCTCTCACAGTCTCGTGGGGTCAGTATGATCCCAAAATGTAAACATGGCAACATAGAATAATCACATGACTATTCTGTCCAATCAGAAGAGTTTAGGTCAATCAACATGTGACTATAAGATGACAGTGAACTAGTTTGAAATTGTCAGGTTGTAATAACAAACAAACAAATGTAACAGACACAGATATCAATGTTACAACAAAACATCCAATAACGAGAAGAAAAACAAATGCAAAAATATATGGCTAAAGGTAAAAAAATGAAATTAGGGAGAAAAACAAAACATCATAAATACATCTGTCAAAAAACTCACAACCAGCTCAACAAGAAAAATCAAAGAAAAATAAAAAGATGCGTAATAAAAATGAAAAAAAAAAAAATAAAAATAATAATAATTAAACATGCATTAGTTTTACCATTAAGGTTTTTTTTATTAAATTTGGGTCTGAGACTTTCTGTTGTCATACATTTGCAATGTAAACACAGGAATAATTTACATAACCTGTTCTTTGTAAAGAAAAGGTTTTATGCAAATTCACAAACGACTCAAACAATATTTTAACTCAAACAACAACCATTCATTTGACATATTAGTTGCATAACCAACCAGGCAAGTCAGTCCATACATGGTTACTATAGCAACCCATGAACTCTCACCTCTTTATTCGCCGTGGGTTACCACGTCCATACCTAGAAGTTAGTCTATGTATTAGTAAACTGGGTTTCTATTGAACACATGCAAAAGGATTCTAAACAATGAAATTAGCTTTTTCATTCCAAGATACAAGGAATCTAACATGGAGGGTTGATTGGATTGATTGATTGGAGACGCAACATCAAAGTAAACTCTTTAAAAAATCTGTTTTTTGGAAGGTATACATTTTAATAAAAAAATAAATATGGCGTAAACATTAAAGACACACTCTTACATGTAGTTAAAATCAAGACAGAAGAAGTTAGAAACTTTCTACTTTTTGAAAAATTTGACATCATTTTGAATGGTCTAAGTGAGCTGATGGTAGATAACTTTACAGACTTTATTTGAGAAATACAGATAAAACATTTGGTTTGTGGGACACACAAAGCCTGTCAATATTATATTTTTTAACACTAAAACACAAGGACTCAGAGAAAATTGTCTTGTCTAAAATAACCACGGAGACAAGTGTCTTATTGTGTTAAAAAGGGGTATATCATTTAGGCCTTTATACTCAATCATAGATTCATAGCTTGTTATATATAATGTGCCCCATGTTTGATTTTGATTTTAGTGGTTTTATGAGTAGGAAGCTAATTGTAAATTTTCTCTCTTCACAAATGGCTATGGTACTGAGTGTGCCTTTAAGTAGGATTCAAATTGTCAAAACTGGACAAATATGGGTAAAATATAATTAAAATGAACTAAGTACAAAAAGCTATTAAGAAATGTAGAGAGAAACATTTGTTTTTAGTTAAATTCCAATATTTATTTAGGAACACCCATAACAAAATATGGAACTGTTAAGACTTAGGAATGGGAAAAAAAAGTAACAGCACATAGGTTAATAATGGAAGTCATTTTTATTTCACAATAGATGGAATGTGATTGAAAAAGGTAGGGTTGGCTTTTGTACATGTAGGTAGCAGACAGGGGTGGGGGGGGGGGGGGGGGGGGGTACAAAACGAAAAAAGACCAACTTACCCCAAACTATTACTGGCTGCCTTAGTTAATTTGATACTCAGTCTTGATACATTTTTGGCATATTGATTTTCTATGTCAGATCTGAAAAGGAATAGGGATTAATATCAGTTTATCAAGCCATATCTTTATTAAAGAATATAATATCAATAAACAGATCTTAAAGCCGACTACATGTAAGTGAGAAAAATGTGAAAATTTTCTGACCCGGTGATTTCATCAGGTCAACCTATTTGGGATAGGTGCCTAGTTCCAAGAAAAGGTCTGCGGTTCCCTTTTCGAGCTTATCATTAGGTGGGTTGTGGGGGAGAAGAAGAATTTTATCTTTAGACAAAAATAACCCACGTGTTTAAATTGTATGTTATATTTATGAACACTAAACACACAGAAAATCTTCTTGACTAAACATGTAAATGTACATGTATGTAGGCCTTTACTGTCTGCTTAGAGCCTATATCAGGTTATATATATTTATGAACACTAAAATACACGGGCATAGGGAAAATCTTCTTGTTTACAATAACCATGGAGACAAGTTTCTAATTGTGTTAAAAAGAGGTATATCATTTAGACCTTTATACCCAATCATAAGTTGTTATAATAAACTAAAACCCACGATATTTTATTAAATGTAGGTTAACGACAGACACAATATATACATGTATATATACTTTTGACAGGATATATATATATATATATTTAAGAACACTAAAACACACGGGCACAGGCTACAGGGATAATGTTCTTGTCTACAATAACCATGGAGACAAGTTTCTAATTGTGTTAAAAAGAGGTACATGTATATCATTTAGACCTTTATACCCAATCATAAGTTGTAATACATGTACTTATCCCAATTCAGAGAAAATTCTAGGCCTCCGATTGGTCAGCTGGCCTCGGATAACCTGCCGCATTTGCTCTCTCGGCCTTCGTGAAAAAATTGATCTTCTCAACGAAATATCAGGCTGTATACCCATACAGCACACTGGTATAACTTATAATGTAAACTAAAACCCATGATATTTTATTATGTTAACGATAGGCAGGCTATATACACGTACATGGTGTATGTACCTACAGCAGAAAGGTGATTCCTTGACTAAACAGTGAATTCACATACACATGTACACATGATTATAAAATACATGTGTAAAACCTCAGTGATCCCAGATAACGTATTCATTACATCAAGAATACAAGAAGGGCGAAATGTCAGAAGTTACCCAATGTTTTCCTTACACACCAAATGTAAACAAAACTAGTAAATAATATATTGATGAATGTAGTACATGTGCTGGTTGCCATAGAAACCAATATTCACTGAAATAAAGAATATGCATTGCCCTACCACTAAGCATGGTATAATAATGCAGACTCTTAAGTCTTATGTTTTATGATTGATTGATTGATTGTTTGGTGTTTAACGCCGCGCTCAAGATTATTTCACTTATATGGCGGCGTTGCCAGTTTTATTGTAGGAGGAAACCGGGCCCTATGTCCGGGGAAATCCATGACCTTCCTATGGTAACTGGCAACCATCCCACATAGACAAGTTCTATGTGAATCGTGAAGTTGAGGGTTTAATGTGAATTTGGAATGATTGATTTGGGTTTAATGTCGCACTCAACAGCTACATACATTGTATAAGTTCACATGTGGAGCAAACCAATGAGAACTTCCATGTCTAAATCTTATCAGTTCAACAATATCTGATTTAGGCATTAATTGGTACACTATTAAAGATAATAGAATCCTGCAGTCCATGTCACCCAAATGTTAGCATTTGCATGATATCTTGTGGCACGAGTGAGGAACTAAAAAAATTCCAACCAGCTGTGTTGCTTCAAATTAAAAGAAGAAAAATGTGGCATTTTTCAACCCCTTTCAAAAATCTACTGGCCAGCATAACATCAGACTATATAATTTGGTTAATTTCAACTGCATGTATCAATCAGCTTACCAGATCGTGCAATTGGTAGAAGGACAATAACAATAATAGAAAGCAATTTTTGTACAGTATGTGTTTTTTTTACTTACCTCTCTTGTAATATTGTAACAACTTCCTTACAGAATTCACTCCCTTGTTTGATATATTTCCGAAGTTCGTCAAAACCATTTAATCCCTGAAACAAAGAGAGTATGGAGTAAAATAATTGGCAGTCTTTAAAAATGTGTATTTATTCTAGAATGCAGATGGCATTTTACCCCAATTAAGTTCAGATAGATGATAAAACTTACATGATTGATTGATTATTTGGTGTTTCACGCTGCGCTCAAGATTATTTCACTTATATGGCAGCGTTGTCAGTTTTATTGTGAGAGGAAACCGGGCTCTATGCCCGGTGTAAACCCACGACCTTCCGCTGGTAACTGGCGATAAAACTTACAGGTGAAAACTGGTAAAAATTGAACTAGAGCACCTCTTACAATTCAGATTTTTGCTGCGTTAAAAAATTGCAGCAGATTACAGAGTTTTCTGCAGGAAAATGTGTTCTCTGCAGCATTTTGATATATTCATTTTGGATTTAGATATATAAATGGATGGACATCTAAAGTACAGATTTTCTGCAGCAATTATTTTCTCCTGTGGATATTGCAGCATTGCTTATTGTTGTTAAGGAGCTCATTGGTCCAGTGGGTTAGAGTTATCGTCCCTCAATGCCACACAAACCTTCCATCGATGCGGCGCGCGTTCAAATCCCACTCAGACCAAAAAAAATTTGACAAATTTCTGAGTGGATATTTCACTTGGTTGCTAGATTTGCCAGAAAACCGAATACCCAATTATTCCGAAATTCAACCTAGCCAAAAAACAAAGCTCTACGCCATTTTTGACAGCCATTAACTTTTGTCAAGAATAGTTAATTTTGGACCCCCTATTTTCAGATCCTGGATGAATGTTTAGTCCATACATGTATCTTGGAAGTAGATTATCAGACATTGCAAGGAACCTTTCAGTTCTAATAACAATGTGCTAAAGTAATCCGGGAGATTATTATTATGTCGACGCATGATTAATGATTGATTGATTGTTTGGTTTTTTACGCAGCGATCAAGATTATTTTGCTTATATGGCGGCGTTGCCAGTTTTATTGTGGGAGGAAACCGGGCTCTATGCTTGGAGGAAACCCACGACCTTCCGGTGGTACATGTAACTGGCAACGTTCGCGTGAAAACCTAGTCAGAAAATTGTTCACATTTTTTTCAGACTGAGTGGGATTCGAACCCACGAATAATGTAAACCCTAAGGCTACAGGTTAGATGTACATATATTGAATAATGAGAGAATTCATGTAACATATTAATAATTCAGATATCACCGTCCCGAGATTGTACAGATATGTCCTGTGTAATAATTTATTTACTTGTTTTGTATGTATACATGTATGATCTATCTTTACATCATTTGGGGTAATTTATCATGTTTCAAGCTATATTTACATTAATAAAATCAAATGTCAAGAGTTTTTAGACATCACATAATTCATCTGACATTGGGGATATTGTTTAACTTAGGATCTCTATATCTATATCATAATTTTGTACTCTCTACGAACCCTGATCAGGGCTCAATGTAAGTACCTGCCCCCGGACACCCGGCTAGTGAAATTTGGGGAAGTGCTAGCGAAAAACTACCAAATACTAGACCAAACTGGCAAGCTCCCAGCAAAATTGTTTTAATGATAATAAAACAACAAACAACAGCCATGGAAAGACTCGTCTGGGTTATCTGAAAAACGGGATCCATTTTTCAATCAAAAGTGTGTTCATATTTCATAACCCTCACTCTGAGTTTAGAATTATTGCAAACATTTTCATTTTTTTATCTCAATTCCAATATTCATATCAGTGGGCTAGTTATAATGTATTGTTATAATTTATTGAGGGCTAGTAAAATATGACCCACACTAGCCCTTGTTTGTAAAGCTGAGCGCAATTAAAGCAGTGAATTCAGTCTGTCTGTGCCTGAAATTCAATTTGATGATAAGTTTGACTTGTTTTAAAATAGGAAATAATAGTAAAAAGTTGTAAATAAATCATCTTTTTCAAAGTAGCGATTTTTCATTTTACAGCAAATTTCCAAATTTTTGCAGCGCATCCTAATTTAAATGGGCATGAGCTGCCGGGGTAGCTACACACCTTTTTCGTAGTTTCTGACCGTCACAACAGTACGAGGCTTTGAAGGCCATTTGAAGGAGTAGAGTAGGCTCTAAACATGTATAACAAATGTTGAGGTGCAGGCATGCTTTAAAAATACACATACATAAATGTGCATGCATATGCTTGTCGCAGTGACAGCATTTGAATACCCCTGGGCCCTGTCTTACGAAGCTGGCGTAAGTTACGTCGGACATAAATCAATGTTAAAGCTATAGGAACTTACGCCCTAGTCGCAATTGGTCCATGCTGTCGGCCTATGCGCAACTTTACGCCAACTTCGTAAGACAGGGCCCAGGTCATTCATCTTTAGACTAGAGTAAAATGGCTCGACCTCTGAGCCAATGGACAGTCCTTGCTTATAAAAAGAACAAGAGTTTGAAATATCTACATCATCATGTACTCAGGAGTCGGGAACTGAACTCCATTCTCTGTCTGTAACCAAATTACATACTTTCAATTTCTTTTCAAATTAATTATGATATTTTGTTCAATTTCAGTTTACTCGACTTCTTGCAATAGCTGAAGATCCGTACAGCTTGTCAATGTATTACAAAGTATTCCAGAAAATTCTACTGACTAAAGCCAAACTCGTGACTGTTTTAGTGTTCATAATTATATATATTTTTTAACACTATAACACAAGGGCAATCATAATTATGTATACGTATGCATAATTTGTTTACACTGTCACAAGGACTGTGTCATTGCATACTTTCACTTGATCAGCTGGTTTTGTTACCTCGTGTTATAACCTGATCAAACAGGTTGTAAATACATAATGTGAATACGCGAACAAGCACCTGTTTAACAAAACAAAAAATAGGCCAATAAAAAAAAAACATTATATTTTTCACAGGCTTCAGTCACTTTTTTATTTCTATTTCTAGTTTAAAAGCATATCATTTATCAAAACTTGGGCTAATTGAAGAACCGGTAATGCAAACTGTTACATGTATAGAGGCAAATTTAGTTATCTGACAGGCCAAGATACATGTACATGTAGTGGAGTGGTAATGTCTAACTTCGGCTCTCTATTGTAGCTTACTGGTAACATGAAGCTTACTGGTATCCAATTTAAAGTGGTACATGTATGCTGAAGCAAAATAAGCTAATTCGTGACTATTTTTCTCAGGAAAGTACAAAATAAGAGCTTTACGATACGATATCAAAGGTAGCTTTATAACCAGCAAAACTCACACATCTACATCACGGCAATTTGAATTTGTTTAACACATTCATAACCAAAAAAATATGCTGACTTGATTTTGTCAGTGTAAAACAACTTTTTAACCTTGGATGTCAGTACATGTACTGTAGTTATACATGTACGACACGTTAATAACCTTAACATTACGCTGACATACATGTACAGTGTATGCTATTACATGTAAATGGGTGATGAATCTCTTGTACTTTTTAATTTACATAAAGTTCGGCCTTTATTTTCAATTTAAGCTAATGATTTATTTCACACTTCTCAACATATTATTCCCTGTGTCTCTTTTAAGCCGTTCAACCACATAATTGTCTGTCCATGTGGTATCACTGTTCAACAATCTTTAACAAAAACAAAGCTGGGAATGTTGATTGGAAACCTAGATTAGGATCTTCTTTGTAAGGTATCATATTATAGAAAATGGGGGAAATATGAGAGAAATATATATGTATGATATTCATGGTGAGTCACTGAGTGCGACTGTGTGGTGTGTGATAAGACTGTGTGTTATTGTATTTTCTGGCCCACCTGGCTGTTCAGGTATTGATAGCATCACAAGGAATCTCATTCTCCAGGTAACTAACATAGATATGCAGGTGGGATTTTCAGTAGTTCCGTTATCTCCTTTAATAGACCGCATCAAGTTGTGATTTCCGGGGAAAACAAAGGACTCTGTCCATCCCAGACTCTAATTGACTCAGACCTAAACTACTGTTTATATTTATAGACACTAAAACAAACAGGCAATAACCATGGAGACAAGTTTCTAGTTATAATAAACCCAAACCCATGATATTTCATTAGCTTGATGACAGAGAGGAAGTTATATAATATATTTATGAACACTAAAACATACGGCCACAGGGAAAATCTTCTTGTCTTAAATAACCATGGAGACAAGTTCCTTATTGTGTTAAAAGAGGGTTTATCATTTAGACCTTTATACCCAGTCATAGATTGTTATAATAAACAAAATAATATTTTATTAGGTGTACGACTGACAGGAGCTTGGCCTTAGTCAGTAGAATTTTCTGGAACACTTTGTAATACATTAACAATGCTTATGCATCTTAAGCTATGGCAAGAATATTGGTAGACCAAGATTGAACCCCATAGGACCAGAAATAGGAGAGTAAGCTATCAGAAGAAAGACATGTAATACATATACTGTATATTGACTCAATATTTTGGATTGCTCACTGTAATATATAACGCCAAGCTAGTTAGTTGATCATATCTTGATTTGGGCAACCTATTTGTTTAGAATGCAGGAGTCATTACATACATACATAAGTACATTTATCTTGTCCCTGGCTAGTGAATTTTGAGGTAGGGCTAAAAACTATCAAATATTAGCCAGAACTATCTAGCTTGTTGCCAAAGATGTCGTTAAAATCCATAGCAATTAAAACATTGATCTAATATTGATGAGAAAAAAATAGGGCAATAGAGATGTGTTTTTTAAATTGAAAGTCAGTCTGTCTTTAAAATTGTAAACTACACTGTACATGTACATAACCAAAGGGCAATCATTGTTTAGTTTTTTTGTGCAAAGACTAATTTTTAATCATCAATGTTTCCTCATTCTTGAATTGCAACATTAGTGTCCTTTAGTGGGCTGGAGAGATTGTAAAAGGGATAGTAAAATATAACAGAGAAAACACTAAAATTGAACCCTGGAGCCTGCATAACAATTACTTAGTTCTGTTTCAAAGAAATTGTCACCACAATCGGCAGCTTATGCCACTTTACATTGTAAGGAGAAAAAAAATAGAGGGCAAGTCCAAATCTCAATATGGTTTTGGTCTCTATTTTAAAACGTACCGTGAATATAATATATTCAACAGAGACTTGAAAATCAGATCAGGTTTCGTCAGAAGGATGGCCGTCACACCTGCCACTTCTGATAATCTTAATCTCATAATCTTTTAATCACACACAGATAATCCTTGTAATTGTATGTTAAACTGTGAACTTAACGCTGTTTTATACATAACTAATTACACGTAGTCTACTAAAGCTTTTATGAACCACTACGACCGAGTGTGACTGAAGACTGTCTCCCTTTGTTTTGTTTTTTTTGCTACTTTTTCACCTCATTTTTTTCCATCTTTAGTAATTAGATTTACCCCTTTTGTTGCTGTTGTAAAGAAATTGTATTACTCTGGTCAACGTAATAGTCTTGATACAATGTACATACGTATGACATTTTAATTAATTATGTACATTTCTCTCCTTTTGGCCAATTCTCTAGTTCAATTTGTCAAAAGTTTTTAAGGTTTACAAGTCAATAATGACGTACCAATACAAATCAATTACAGAGACTTTTCAAAATAGCCTTTCTTGTCAAAAAGACAATCTTGGAAACTTTCTTTAAAAGTGGGTTCCATTCTAATGAGAAATAGTGTCAGACTGCATTTGACACCAGCACGGGTTCACAAACAATGTTCACAGTGAAAATCCTCTTATCTTTATACATACAGTATATCTGAACTGGCCTTAATAGAATCTGATGTTGACAGCCACGCAAGATTGAATAGTATCCTAAACAGTTAAGTTGATCATTTATTCATAAACATTGATCGTGATCATATAAATGAAATAGTCAATGCTTTGATTGTGTTGTCCCTTCCTTTCTACATCTTTGATGTTTTTATTGACCATGTGATCACATGCACGACTCTGATCTTGTTTCTACTTTTTGTTATGCATATTTTTGGGCATACTGAATCACAATTTCACCATGAACTGTTTGATGGTACAATGAGTGGGTAGATATGGATAAGGGTTAAAACCGACAGATGTAATGAACGAGATAGCTTAACATGGTCACAGCTTGAATAACAGGGGGCCGTTTCACGAAGCCGTCGCACAGTTCGATCAATCGCAGTTGCCATGAAGTCGTATATCTTCAATATGGTATCCATTGGCAACTAGGCTTCTTTGCGATGCAACTGCTTTGTGAAACGAGCCCCTGATTGATTGATGTTTAATATCTCACTCAAGATTATTTTATTATTATGGTAGCATTGCCAGGGTGGGAGGGACCCGGCTCTTAGCCCGGAGGAAACCCTTGACCGTTGGCAAAATCTTCCCCATAAGGTGACGAAAGGAAAAACCCTCTCAGTTTTCGCAACTTTTTTAAAAATCAATGGAAGGCCAGTCTTTGACTGAGAGACTATCACTCTGCTGACTGATCCACCATTGATTACATGTAACAGAAATAGGGGCACTGCCAAATCGGCACTGGGATCAACATTTTGTTTTTTCCACCCTTAGCTGCAACTTTAAAGCCCTGAGCTGCAACTTTAAAACCGTGAGCTGCAACTTTAAAACCGTGAGTTGCAGCTTTAAAAACGTGAGCTGCAACTTTAAAGCCCTGAGCTGCAACTTTAAAGCCCTGAGCTGCAACTTTAAATCCCTGAGCTGCAACTTTAAAACCTTGAGCTGCAACTTTAAAACTTTGAGTTGCAACTTTAAAACCTTGAGCTGCAACTTTAAAACCTTGAGCTGCAACTTTAAAACCTTGAGAGCTCTGCAACTATAAAACCTTGAGAGCTCTGCAACTTTAAAACCCTGAGCTACAACTTTAAAACCCTGAGCTACAACTTTAAAACCCTGAGCTGCCACTTTAAAACCCTGAGCCGCAACTTTAAAACCATGAGCTACAACTTTAAAACCCTGAGCTGCAACTTTAAAACCCTGAGCTGCAGCTTTAAAGCCTTGAGCTGCACCTTTAAAACCCTGAGCTGCAACTTTAAAACCCTGAGCTACAAGCTTAAAACCCTGAGCTGCAACTTTCAAATCAAATAAAAAACAAGTCTGTGTACACGTGCATCATGGTGTATTCTTATAAATGAATTCACACATGAGGGCACATAAAATATTCCGAAAACCACAGACCATTTATGTTTTCAAGTTTTTTTTCATTAAAGATTCTCTGGAATGCGGATGTAACAGTAAATGTAAATAGCGAGGGAAAAGAAAATTTGAAAGCCTTTTTAAAACATTTGTTAATATTTACCTTATTAGCATCAGAATATGGTGTGAGCAGGACCTCCCCAGAAAAGGGTGATATAGCATGAAAGGAGTCCAGTAACATGATTAACAGGAAATGATAAATATATCCAGGTGTGAGTACTGATTAGACATCCTGTAAGGTAACTCTATGGTATTCCTCAGGTAGTCCTCACTTCATAAACACAAGTGTGAAATTTCACAGAAATCCAAACAGGTAATCCAACAAGTTATTACAAATTATAACGAATCCAGGTGGAGAACAGTTAATTTCTCATTTGTTGTGAGCAAAGAATGAGGCTTACTTTGCCAAAAATGGAGTTAAAAAATTTCAACAAATCTTAGGATCTCTTCAATTTTTGCTTCAAATAAAAATGATAAAACATATAACACCAATGATGCTCCTGTCCTTGGGCAAAGAACGGATGAAATTATTGAAAGAATTTTCGCATCAATCTTAAACTGGTAAAACAATGCACAGTTTCCATTAAAAGATGTTTCCACATGAATGATCAAACTAACAGCTTCCACTAATCGCTTCAATGACATGAACATCCAGAGACAATAATATCAGCATACATGTATTTGTAATGGCTCGTAACAAGGTAAAGGTCAGTGCTAATACATCTAATGGTTTGGTGAATTCATAGCTTCCGTTCCCACACCTTCCGTTTATCCATCAGTAGCAGTATAAACACAGGTGTGATAACGACCTACTGCTCTCAGGTAAATCCGCAGACTGACTAAGGACAGCAGCTGCTTATCCGCAAAATCAACTCTGCTCTATTTCTGTCAAGAACCACTGAACCGGTTTCATGGTGCCCTTAGGGCGTCATCATATAGAGGAATAAATGTGTGATGAATTGATAACCACACTTATACAAATTAATATCTGTTTATCTTTGTATTAAATCCTGACACAAACTGGGTTAACAAACCGCATTGACCGGACAACTGTCTAACACTGTCTAGATTGATTAATTTTTTAAGGTGACATCTCGTCACAAATGAAAAAAAAACATTCGTTAGAAAAATTACACTAACTCCATGGTATTAAAATGCCCACCACATACAGTATAAGATACCTGTACAATGTACCGTAGATAGCAGTAGGCTACATGTATGTCTAATACTAACCGGATAAAAGTTGTTCACATCAAAAATTAAATTAACAACGTAGACTCAAAAAATCACACCAAATCATACTTCCAAGCTCCAGATAATATTAATATTTAGCAAAATGAAATCTGAGCCTCCAGACCAAATAAAAAGAAAACTCTGCTTCAATGTAAAGACAACAGGCTGAAGCAATGATAAGCATCAGGTCAAGCCCAGAAATATCAAGCAAATATCAAATCAAATAGAGTTTCATATGTCAATAGGATCACATAGAATACCTGGAGAGACCCAAGAGGAATATTACATATCCCTAATCAGTCTCTCTCAAGGATAACTTGGACAGGCTATAAAAGACATTCAGACAAGACAGTAAAATCATCAGGAAAACATGTCAACTTTAATATATAAAAACCCCGGAAGGAGAAGGCTGAGAGGCTGGCTTAGATCAAACTGTAGGCCGATTGTTGTCTATTGAGCCACCCTATTTTGATACTCCACGATCAATTTTCTTTACATTATATGACAGGTTTGAAGTCTGAACACAACAGCAATCCTTTTTTTATATATATCTATTGAACTTCCTTATTTAACGTCGTGCAACTGTTTGTAAACTCAAGCTGTCCTGTCATTTCAAAAGGGTGAAGGTGTAGCTTTCTTGACAGTTCCTTTTCATTTTTCCTCATAGGTGTAACTGTTTTCGGTGAAGTCGGTTTCAAACTTTATTGACCAACTCTTAATTTAATTTTTGTAGCCTCTTGTTCCTTTCACTGGCAAGTACGTTTACAAGCAGCCAATGTAATTTTGTCTGCAGTATGTGACAAGCTTCAACACATGCATAATTCAGGGTTTTTCTACGAGAATCCGGATTCAGATTCCCTTAAACACTCCAGAAAATTTTCTTAAAAGCTTCATCTTGCAATTGCTGATAAATGTAAATTACTAAGTATCATGTTGACAAACTAACAGCAAAGGGGAAAAAATATATCCAGAGAATTTTAAAACATGCAAATAACTGTGTCGCAAAATTAGGGGATAAAAAATTGATTCCAATCATGGATTCTCATAATGATAACTTGCAAGAATCCATTTAGGTTCTCTCTCTATAAAATTAAAGGAAAGGCAAGCCCTGCATATGTACAGTAGGTGAAATGAAGAATGCCTGGGTGAAAAGCACTTTATCCCATGGTTTTCAATTTGGATTAATCGCAGAGTTGGAATCAATGAGTACCTGTTCATCTATCTACATGTGTTGTGAGTGAGATAGTCAAACAGTAGGAGCATCTACAAAACAAACATTAATCTACAAATGTACATATAACCAGCCCCTAGCCTGTGTTTAACATCACATAAGTCATTATAAATACAAAAGCCTGATCAATAATACTGTAAAACATCAAAAATTACATGTATAACTGGAGCAAATTCCTCCATGACCAAGCCTTGTATTATATGGCAGACCAAGGGCCAGATACTCTTTACAGACTATGGTAAAACTGTAAAAAAAAATCAATCAATAAATCACTAAAAAAAGTGGGGTGCTGTGGGCAAGGCGGCTAGAAATAGATTTTTTTTTCTACTAGAACTAGAATTACTGATAGTACACACAATTAGACATACATGTACAGATGTGCTGGACAGATATGGAACTGGTCTATTTTAATGTTGGTTTATTTAGTTCAACACAATCTAAAAATTGCTAAATTAAAATATTTACATGCATTGATCTCTGGCCTAATAAATATAGATCTATGGAAGGGGGGTAAACATCAATTTTAAGCCCAAAGGCAATGACTTGATTTTAATCGCTGTAATCTAAAAATAAATATTTAATTTCGGAAAATTGTGGCTTGGGTTATTTTTCTAGTTTATTTACTTTGATCAACATGCAGATGAATACAAGACACTAGTTACAATGCAAAACCTGCACCTAAACGTCCTAACGTACATGTATGATCCCTTCTTTCTACTTGGATGTAAGATATTTAACGAGAGAAGGTCCCATGGGATGCAAACAAAAAACAAAGGTGTAGACTGCAATGCATTTACATGTAAGTCTTTATGGGCTAAATATATTGTAATTGTGAACAACGTTTACTATTTATCTGATGGGGTCAACTGGACCCTATATATTGTATATGGGACCTTGGTTCTTATTTATCTCATGGAGTCCCACTACATGTATATATTTTGTAAATGAGACCTTAGTTCTTATTTATCTCATGGGGTCCCACTATATATTTTGTAAATGGGACCTTAGTTCTTATTTATCTCATGGGGTCCCACTATATATTTTGTAAATGGGACCTTGGTTCTTATTTATCTCATGGGGTCCCACTATATATTTTGTAAATGGGACCTTGGCTCTTATTTATCTCATGGGGTCCCACTATATATTTTGTAAATGGGACCGTGGTTATTATTTATCTCAAGGGGCCCAGCTGGACCCTATATATGTGCATTGTAAATGGGACCTTGGTTACTATTTATCTGATGGGGATCCACTGGGGCCCCAAGTAGTTGTAACAGGGGTGATTGTGTGTTAGAGATAATTGAATACGTGTTTGAAGCCATGTTTGAGGTTCAAATGACACAACTAAGAGTTGTAATTTTAGTTGTAAGTTAATTCAAAACACTACTTTAAGTTGGATGTACATTCTTGAAAATAGCATAAAAAGGTTTTAATTATATTTAACATAGAAATATTAACAATTGGGTAACTCATGCAACTTTAACTAAATAAAGGATTTTCTAA
This sequence comes from Lepidochitona cinerea, assembly GCA_963971465.1. Taxonomy (NCBI): domain Eukaryota; kingdom Metazoa; phylum Mollusca; class Polyplacophora; order Chitonida; family Tonicellidae; genus Lepidochitona; species Lepidochitona cinerea. The sequence continues at coordinate 3,555,681 of OZ020558.1, read as the reverse complement.
ACGTCATGTCACATCCCAGAGTACCTGGTAATTCTCCCCCATTTCACCATCAAGAGAAAAATCCACTCAGAACAATTTTTATTTGGTCAGAGTGGATTTTGATCTTAAGCCGCATCGATGGAAGACCTTTTATTGTTGTATGTTGTTTTTTTTTGGTTGTGTGAAAATAAATGTATTAGCGATGCATTCTTAGTTTAATTTTTGGCCGTCCACAATTCTAAGAAATCTGACCAAGGCTAAGCTCCTGTCAGTCGTCAACCTAATGAAATATCATAGGTTTGGTGCGTTACAACAATTTATGGGGTATAAAGGTCTAAATGATATAACTCTTTTTAACACAATTAGAAACTTGTCTTCATGGTTATTTTAGACAAGAAGATTTTCCCTGTGCCCGTGTGTTTTAGTGATCATAAATACTAAGAAATGGTGTCACAGTTCACTGTGTGAAGTTTAACCAGTGTAATTAAATGTAAGCCGTTGCAGTATATACAATGTAGGAACGACCTGCAAGCAATCTGCCTGTAAGTAGTTATTACAAGGGTTCTAATATAAACTGTATAGGTCCTCCAGAAGGATGTGATGATTGTATTGTTCTGTGTGGAGAAATGGTCAAACTACAGCTCTCGTTACACTCACATGGTGGCCACATGCACTACCAAAGACTACCAAAAAAAAAAAAATGTTATGTCGATGCAAAGTACCTTGGCTAAAGTAACTAAGAGAAACAGTCACGGACCTATCAGATCTTTAGATGTTACTGCTCAAATAATTACATTTTTTTTCTACCATCCTCACCATGCCCCCCTCCACCCTCTGCAAATATTATATATTTTTGAACACTAAAACACACTGGGCACAAGGAAAATCTTCTTGTCTAAAATAACCATGGAGACAAGTTTCTAAATCGTGTTAAAAAGGAGTAAATCACTTAGACGTTCATACCCAATCATAGTTGTTATAATAAACCACAACCCATGCTATTTCATTAGGTTGACGACAGGCAGGAGTTTGGCCTTAGTCAGTAGAATTTTCTGGAAAAGATAATTTGGCAAAAAATTATCAGAATTTTTGGTAAAGCTAACGGGCCGATTTGCTATAGGCTTTAGATATACATGTAGTAATCAATTAGGTGATATTCTTTAACATTCACTACCACAATCCGAGATAATAGGACACCCTGGGGTCATTTTTCAATGGTTTGTGTATTTTCAAAATATACCCTGTTTTTAGAATTAAGGTCAGATTCCAAAGAGCAATACTGCTTTTTTTTTTATTAACATGGCCTTTTTCTTAAAGGCAGCGAAGAATTCTATTGTAATTTCCAACATTTTCACTGCCTTATTTCCTTATCAAGTTTTTGGTAATAAAGGGTTGTTAAGCTGCTGTTCTACCTCCTCAATCATAATCCTGTCTAGACATCATGTATACTACATACTGTATATGAGCACAACAGTAGTTTTGACTATAGAAGAATAGTAAAATGTAAAGACATGGAAGATGTATACATGTACTGTAGGCTTACTTACTTTTAGTTTAAATAACATGGACAAAACAATCAGACACAGAAGTAATTAGGGTAGACATTAACACAAATTGGGCTCTGGTCTTTCTGTTATTGCATAACTAAACATTTCAAACAAGATCATAAAAAGAACACGGTAAGAGCAAAAGCGGAAGAAAATCTAATCGAGATCTAATGTTGAATACAAAAGGCCTATTACCTGAGCAATATCAGTCCTTGTTAAGGGTAAAGGGTTGGAGAAGGAAATCCAAAACTGTTCTAAAGGCTCTGGCATCAGTAAATATAAACTAGTCCGCTTTCGTTTCTTTTTCAGGTTCTGACGGTATTTACTTGAACGACATCCAGAACAAAAGTTCATCATTGGCATTATCCGATTTCTACGTCGCACTGGTGTATGATTTTGTTGTTGCTGTTGCATTTTGTTTTCTGTTACAGTTCATTGATGGGTTTTTCGCAGATTCCCTTTTGATCAGAAATCCACAAATTTTAAGACTCTAAACAAATAGGATTCTGCTCAGTCTGACAGCCACTACTTTTGAGAATTATATTACCAAATCCCGACGCGTATCTATAAACTGCAGTTTCCATTCAGTCTTGGAAATAAAAATTTTACTTTTTTGTAGTAGAACTCAATTGACATAAACTGTATCTCCTTGGAAAGAGAAATTTTCACAGAAGAACAAAACAAATTAGCATCCACTTCCAAGAACAAACACGTTCTTTGTTGAATAAAAAGGAAAACACTTTTTTCACGGCAAAAAGCAGGATGACCAAATCACAGTCTTCCTTACATGTTGTTGTTGTTGTTATTGTACTTGATCATGTGATGTCAACACTATGTGGTAGAGTTAGTAACAATCAGTCAGTGGAACTGGGATGTAACATTATACCCCACTAGTCAGCTCATTAACACACCCAGAATTCTAATTACCTGTTTTTAATTGCCCAGTGAAACACCCTGGCATCTGATGAGCACAGAGAACTGCAGAATGCTTTTGATAAACAAATACCGGTAACCTTGCTTTAAGTAGTAGGGTTAAAGTATGCGGAGAAACCAAAAATACTCTGCTTCGGTAAGCAATGTCAGAGCTTCAAAGTGTAAACACAGTTATTTTTGGAGACACGAAAAATGTTATAATTTTTTACACAATTCTATCCTGGAAGTACAAATATTTTCTTTGGATGAGCAAATTAGAGTGGCCTTAAATCATCAATCCATGAAAAGGGATGTTTGCTCAACATAAAATCAGACAGTAACTCGTCAGTGTTGGGTGTATCATAATAGAACCACAAACCGCTGATGAACAATAGAATTCAGGATAGAAAATTGAATCACAAAATTCAGGCCAAATGGCACAATGGTGAAACTGGAAGGATCTGAAATTTCGCAAATCATTGGAATGCCGTCTGAAATGGGTTAAAACTTCTCAGGCTTGCTCTCAATCTCACAGACACAACTGTCTGTTTTGTTGCCAAAAATAAGCTAAAGCGTAAAAAAAATCTGTAGGAAAGTGAGTCAGTTACCACCTAGAAAGTACACAGTGTTCACAAGTGTGTTTTAGTCACGTTTAACTAAAAGGTTCTCCACACAGGAAATACATATGGAGATTTTAACAATTGCCTTTCAGTAGCCTGTTTTTTATTACATCTAAAGAATTTTTTTAACGAGTTTTTCAGTCCAGTAAAAGCCCAGGTGGTTGATGAGTATCTGAATTCATCAGTAACTGTCCCGTCACTTGTTAACAGCAGCTTCCTATCATGATGTATAAGATAAGCTAATAACCAGATTTAGGAATTTATACTCTCGTGACTTTTCATGTCTTGGTGTGACTGTCAATCTCATGTGTACTTACATGACGTACAATACAAACAAGTATGAATTTGCCATCCAATTACCATACTGGTGAGCCAGAAATGTTACACAAACGCCTACCAGATTATATTTATGAACACTAAAACACACGGGCACAGGGAAAATCTTCTTGTCTAAAATTATACATTGATATGTTCATATCACACAGAGGTCGGTAAATAATTAACCTTAGATTTCGTATCATTAAGGCTAGGTTAACATGATGCCGTCATGACCTCATCATGAGATGAAAATGACACACATAAATATTAATGTAGTAGAGGATATTGACACCAAAATATTCCACTAAAACTCTGAACATAAACACCAATTCTTCATTCCAGTTTTCCAATTTCAAAATATTCCATATCCATGAACTTTGAAAGCTCGAATCTAGCCCTATCCAAATATCAGGTCAACATCTTGATTCTTAAAAATCAGAGCAAGTTCAGATCAGCAATATCCAATATCTTCAAGACAGATAATCCAAAATCCAATTGAGAAAAGCTCATCCAAGGAGAGGCTGTCGGCCAGAGCAAAATCCAGAATATAAAACTTGTTGTTGTTGAACAGCACAGTCAGTCTTATAACTTGAACAGTAACAGATTTTTAGTTTGGATGAAACATGTCGGAGCCTTAGCAGTGCCCAGAAGCCGTCCCATATTACATGTAGACTAACACAAGTTCTTAACTGTTAACTTGGCAGATACAAATCGGAATTTAGTTTTTGTTTACAGCATGTAGCTTGAGGTCTTCAATGATTAAACCCTTCCCAGAATACCAGGAAAGTAGCTGTTTCAACTAGTAATCCACATCCTTGTGTTCAAAGAGACACAGAGAAATGATAGTTTTCTGTCCAGACGAGCTTGGTGTAAGTGTTCTCTCAGTCTAACCTTTCCAAGGTGGCCTATAACAACACGGCTACTGTAAGGTTGACTTTGGTAGAGGGCATACCAACCTATTGGCATGAGGATCCCTTTAGTTTCAGAGGGGATGGATAGAGAGAGAGAGGGGGGTAGAACAACCTTTATAGCTTACCCACTCATCTATAAACACTGCCTCAGCTACTGTCAAAAAACAGCTGGGATGAGCATTTTCCACACAATTGAGAAGCTGTAGAAATGGGAGGGGCTATCCAGTTAATACTTTATAATGGAATTTTGGGAGTCCAGTTAAAGCTACATGCACATGTACGTAACCGATTCTTCACAAAATAACACATATTTTTTTTTTTTCGGAGACGACGAAATAAATAAAAAAAGATCCTTGTAAACAGAGGAAGCTGGAATAAGTACATTGTATCTGAATGATAAAATGCCCTTTGTGCCTGCCTCAGTCTGAAGCTAATGAAAAATGGACAAATATTATTCAAATCACAAAATTGTCAAATTCCATTCCGGTTTCAGTGCAATTTTATATTCTCCAGGCATTTAAAGATGTCAATGTTTCAATTTTATTCAATCTAATGTTTTATATTTTTTTTCAAAGAGGAAAATAAATTATACATTTTTTAAAAACTTACTGTTAAATATAGTTTTGTACCACAGGCCAGATTTCGCAACCTGTACGCTGTAACCAGCTTTAAATACTTAGAAACTGTTTGAAGGAGCATCCTTGAAAACCCCAGGGGTGACGAGGACTGGGAGGGCAGATAGTATCCTGTGTTTATTCTAACTATGGTCTGGTGGCTTCTTTAGGAATTTGTACAACATCTGGTAGGGATTGGTCCTGGCTACAAAACTAATACCTCATGAAGTTTTATGTCAGATAATAAACAGGATTTCACACTGCTGTGAGTTTGTAGAAATTTACTGTGGGTTGTATATTAATGTCTAAAAATGACATGCAGATGATGTATTTAAATACAAGCACTTACATATTAATCATATTGGTACATGTAGGTTTTGTTTTCACAAAAAAGTTTTAAATAATTAAAGAGAAATTGAACACCTCTAAATTAAGGCACAAATTCTCTGAATTAAAAGTTGTTTCCAAGTTTTAACGGGGCCTCTGTGGCTAGGTGGAGAGTTGGACGCTCAATCTGAACAGCCTTCCACCAATGGCTCGCCGGTTCGAATCCCTATCAGTCCAAAAAAAAATTGGAAAATTTTCTGACTGGGTTTTTACTCAAACGACCTATGTGGGATGGTTGCCAACTTGCCAGTTACCACCGGAAGGTCATGGGTTTCCTCCGGGCATAGAGCCCTGCTTCCTCCCACAACAAAACTGACAACGCCGCCATATACATGTATGTGAAATAATCTTGAGTGCGGCTCAAAACACCAATCAATCAATTCAAGTTTTAAAAAATTTCACCAATTGATTACATTTTCTATAAATATGGCATTTACATAACTTACTTCACAATTGCTAAGGATAAAAGAAGCCATTTCTTATTCTTATGATATTGATCCTGCTTTTAACAAATGTTGAGGTTACATAAATTGAGATAATGGATTTTTTAAAACTTATAATTCACCTATAAAATAAATTTATCTAAACCACTTAAGAAAAAAAAAACCAAACTGTAGGGACAGGGTTGGACACTGTAGAGAAAGGGTTGGACACTGTAGAGACAGGGTTGGACACTGTAGAGACAGGCTTGGACACTGTAGAGACAGGGTTGGACACTGTAGAGACAGGGTTGGACACTGTAGAGACAGGGTTGGACACTGTAGAGACAGGGTTGGACACTGTGGAGACAGGGTTGGACACTGTAGAGACAGGGTTGGACACTGTAGAGACAGGGTTGGACACTGTAGAGACAGGGTTGGACACTGTAGAGACAGGCTTGGACACTGTAGAGACAGGGTTGGACACTGTAGAGACAGGGTTGGACATTGTAGAGACAGGGTTGGACACTGTAGAGACAGGGTTGGACACTGTGGAGACAGGGTTGGACACTGTGGAGACAGGGTTGGACACTGTAGAGACAGGGTTGGACACTGTAGAGACAGGGTTGGACACTGTAGAGACAGGGTTGGACACTGTGGAGACAGGGTTGGACACTGTGGAGACAGGGTTGGACACTGTAGAGACAGGGTTGGACACTGTAGAGACAGGGTTGGACACTGTAGAGACAGGGTTGGACACTGTAGAGACAGGGTTGGACACTGTAGTGTAGAGACAGGGTTGGACACTGTAGAGACAGGGTTGGACACTGTGGAGACAGGGTTGGACACTGTAGAGACAGGGTTGGACACTGTAGAGACAGGGTTGGACACTGTAGAGACAGGGTTGGACACTGTAGAGACAGGCTTGGACACTGTAGAGACAGGGTTGGACACTGTAGAGACAGGGTTGGACATTGTAGAGACAGGGTTGGACACTGTAGAGACAGGGTTGGACACTGTAGAGACAGGGTTGGACACTGTGGAGACAGGGTTGGACACTGTAGAGACAGGGTTGGACACTGTAGAGACAGGGTTGGACACTGTAGAGACAGGGTTGGACACTGTGGAGACAGGGTTGGACACTGTGGAGACAGGGTTGGACACTGTAGAGACAGGGTTGGACACTGTAGAGACAGGGTTGGACACTGTAGAGACAGGGTTGGACACTGTAGAGACAGGGTTGGACACTGTAGTGTAGAGACAGGGTTGGACACTGTAGAGACAGGGTTGGACACTGTGGAGACAGGGTTGGACACTGTGGAGACAGGGTTGGACACTGTAGAGACAGGGTTGGACACTGTAGAGACAGGGTTGGACACTGTGGAGACAGGGTTGGACACTGTGGAGACAGGGTTGGACACTGTAGAGACAGGGTTGGACACTGTAGAGACAGGGTTGGACACTGTAGAGACAGGGTTGGACACTGTAGAGACAGGGTTGGACACTGTATAGACAGGGTTGGACACTGTAGAGACAGGGTTGGACATTGTAGAGACAGGGTTGGGCACTGTAGAGACAGGGTTGGACACTGTAGAGACAGGGTTGGACACTGTAGAGACAGGGTTGGGCACTGTAGAGACAGGGTTGGACACTGTGGAGACAGGGTTGGACACTGTAGAGACAGGGTTGGACACTGTAGAGACAGGGTTGGACACTGTAGAGACAGGGTTGGACACTGTGGAGACAGGGTTGGGCACTGTAGAGACAGGGTTGGACACTGTAGAGACAGGGTTGGACACTGTAGAGACAGGGTTGGACACTGTAGAGACAGGGTTGGACACTGTAGAGACAGGGTTGGACACTGTAGAGACAGGGTTGGACACTGTGGAGACAGGGTTGGACACTGTAGAGACAGGCTTGGACACTGTAGAGACAGGGTTGGACACTGTAGAGACAGGGTTGGACATTGTAGAGACAGGGTTGGACACTGTAGAGACAGGGTTGGGCACTGTAGAGACAGGGTTGGACACTGTAGAGACAGGGTTGGACACTGTAGAGACAGGGTTGGACACTGTAGAGACAGGGTTGGACACTGTAGAGACAGGGTTGGACACTGTAGAGACAGGGTTGGACACTGTAGAGACAGGGTTGGACATTGTAGAGACAGGGTTGGACACTGTAGAGACAGGGTTGGACACTGTAGAGACAGGGTTGGACACTGTGGAGACAGGGTTGGACACTGTGGAGACAGGGTTGGACACTGTAGAGACAGGGTTGGACACTGTAGAGACAGGGTTGGACACTGTAGAGAAAGGGTTGGACACTGTAGAGACAGGGTTGGGCACTGTAGAGACAGGGTTGGACACTGTAGAGACAGGGTTGGACACTGTAGAGACAGGGTTGGACACTGTAGAGACAGGGTTGGACACTGTGGAGACAGGGTTGGACACTGTAGAGACAGGGTTGGGCACTGTAGAGACAGGGTTGGACACTGTGGAGACAGGGTTGGACACTGTAGAGACAGGGTTGGACACTGTAGAGACAGGGTTGGACACTGTAGAGACAGGGTTGGGCACTGTAGAGACAGGGTTGGACACTGTAGAGACAGGGTTGGACACTGTAGAGACAGGGTTGGACACTGTAGAGACAGGGTTGGACACTGTAGAGACAGGGTTGGACACTGTGGAGACAGGGTTGGACACTGTAGAGACAGGGTTGGACACTGTAGAGACAGGGTTGGACACTGTAGAGACAGGGTTGGACACTGTAGAGACAGGGTTGGACACTGTAGAGACAGGGTTGGACATTGTAGAGACAGGGTTGGACACTGTGGAGACAGGGTTGGACACTGTATAGACAGGGTTGGACATTGTAGAGACAGGGTTGGACACTGTGGAGACAGGGTTGGACACTGTAGTGTAGAGACAGGGTTGGACACTGTAGAGACAGGGTTGGACACTGTAGAGACAGGGTTGGACACTGTAGAGACAGGGTTGGACACTGTAGAGACAGGGTTGGACACTGTAGAGACAGGGTTGGACACTGTAGAGACAGGGTTGGGCACTGTAGAGACAGGGTTGGACACTGTAGAGACAGGGTTGGACACTGTAGAGACAGGGTTGGACACTGTAGAGAAAGGGTTGGACATTGTAGAGACAGGGTTGGACACTGTAGAGACAGGGTTGGACACTGTAGTGTAGAGACAGGGTTGGACACTGTAGAGACAGGGTTGGACACTGTAGAGACAGGGTTGGACACTGTGGAGACAGGGTTGGACACTGTAGAGACAGGGTTGGACACTGTAGAGACAGGGTTGGACACTGTGGAGACAGGGTTGGACACTGTGGAGACAGGGTTGGACACTGTAGAGACAGGGTTGGACACTGTAGAGAAAGGGTTGGACATTGTAGAGACAGGGTTGGACACTGTAGAGACAGGGTTGGACACTGTAGAGACAGGGTTGGACACTGTAGAGACAGGGTTGGACACTGTAGAGACAGGGTTGGACACTGTGGAGACAGGGTTGGACGCTGTGGAGACAGGGTTGGACACTGTAGAGACAGGGTTGGACACTGTAGAGACAGGGTTGGACATTGTAGAGACAGGGTTGGACATTGTAGAGACAGGGTTGGACACTGTAGAGACAGGGTTGGACACTGTAGAGACAGGGTTGGACACTGTAGAGACAGGGTTGGACACTGTGGAGACAGGGTTGGACACTGTGGAGACAGGGTTGGACACTGTAGAGACAGGGTTGGACACTGTAGAGACAGGGTTGGACACTGTGGAGACAGGGTTGGACACTGTGGAGACAGGGTTGGACACTGTAGAGACAGGGTTGGACACTGTAGAGACAGGGTTGGACACTGTAGAGACAGGGTTGGACACTGTAGAGACAGGGTTGGACACTGTAGAGACAGGGTTGGACACTGCACAGAAAGGGTTGGACACTGTAGAGACAGGGTTGGACACTGTAGAGACAGGGTTGGACACTGTAGAGACAGGGTTGGACACTGTAGAGACAGGGTTGGACACTGTAGAGACAGGGTTGGACACTGTAGTGTAGAGACAGGGTTGACACTGTAGAGACAGGGTTGGACACTGTAGAGACAGGGTTGGACACTGTAGAGACAGGGTTGGACACTGTAGAGACAGGGTTGGACACTGTAGAGACAGGGTTGGACACTGTAGAGACAGGGTTGGACACTGTAGAGACAGGGTTGGACACTGTAGAGACAGGGTTGGACACTGTAGAGACAGGGTTGGACATTGTAGAGACAGGGTTGGACACTGTAGAGACAGGGTTGGACACTGTAGAGACAGGGTTGGACACTGTAGAGACAGGGTTGGACACTGTAGAGACAGGGTTGGACACTGTAGAGACAGGGTTGGACACTGTAGAGACAGGGTTGGACACTGTAGAGACAGGGTTGGACACTGTAGAGACAGGGTTGGACACTGTAGAGACAGGGTTGGACACTGTAGAGACAGGGTTGGACACTGTAGAGACAGGGTTGGACACTGTAGAGACAGGGTTGGACACTGTAGAGACAGGGTTGGACACTGTAGAGACAGGGTTGGACACTGTAGAGACAGGGTTGGACACTGTAGAGACAGGGTTGGACACTGTAGAGACAGGGTTGGACACTGTAGAGACAGGGTTGGACACTGTAGAGACAGGGTTGGACACTGTAGAGACAGGGTTGGACACTGTAGAGACAGGGTTGGGCACTGTAGAGACAGGGTTGGACACTGTAGAGACAGGGTTGGACACTGTAGAGACAGGGTTGGACACTGTAGAGACAGGGTTGGACACTGTGGAGACAGGGTTGGACACTGTAGAGACAGGGTTGGACACTGTAGAGAAAGGGTTGGACATTGTAGAGACAGGGTTGGACACTGTAGAGACAGGGTTGGACACTGTGGAGACAGGGTTGGACACTGTAGAGACAGGGTTGGACACTGTAGAGACAGGGTTGGACACTGTAGAGACAGGGTTGGACACTGTAGAGACAGGGTTGGACACTGTAGAGACAGGGTTGGACACTGTGGAGACAGGGTTGGACATTGTAGAGACAGGGTTGGACACTGTGGAGACAGGGTTGGACACTGTAGAGACAGGGTTGGACACTGTAGAGACAGGGTTGGACACTGTAGAGACAGGGTTGGACACTGTAGAGACAGGGTTGGACACTGTAGAGACAGGGTTGGACACTGTAGAGACAGGGTTGGACACTGTAGAGACAGGGTTGGACACTGTGGAGACAGGGTTGGACACTGTAGAGACAGGGTTGGACACTGTAGAGACAGGGTTGGACACTGTAGAGACAGGGTTGGACATTGTAGAGACAGGGTTGGACACTGTAGAGACAGGGTTGGACATTGTAGAGACAGGGTTGGACACTGTAGAGACAGGGTTGGACACTGTGGAGACAGGGTTGGACACTGTAGAGACAGGGTTGGACACTGTAGAGACAGGGTTGGACACTGTAGAGACAGGGTTGGACACTGTACAGACAGGCCGGGTTGGACACTGTAGAGACAGGCCGGGTTGGACAATGTATTACAACAAGTTATTGCTTGATTTAAATATTAATGAGGAAGTTCCCAATGTAGGTCACATTAATCACTGCATCTCTTAAAACAAAAACTACTCCATTCATTAACATTTTTCTAATTAACCATAACATTTTTTCCCATGATATAAGGTACAATAACATATAGCTGTATCCATGGAAACAGTAGGTACAGTAGCATCACATGGTTAATACAGATTGTATGGTATATGGTTATCAGTCAAGATAAAGCAAATATTTTCTTTTGTCATTTATTTATGAGATGTCATTCGGGTCTTTATTTTACATTGTAACATATGGTGAGTTTAGGTACAAATTCTCTGAATTAAAAGTTGTTTCCAAGTTTTAACTCCATGGCTAGGTAGAGCGTTGGACGCTCAATCTGAACAGCCTTCCACCAATGGGTCGCCAGTTCGAATCCCTATCAGTCCAAAACAAAATTGGACAATTTTCTGACTGGGTTTTTACTCAAACAACCTATGTGGGATGGTTGCCAACTTGCCAGTTACCACCTGAAGGTCATGGGTTTCCTCCGAGCATAGAGCCCTGCTTCCTCCCACAACAAAACTGGCAACGCCGCCATATATGTGAAATAATCTTGATCACATGGTTAATACAGATTGTATGGTATATGGTTATCAGTCAAGATAAAGTAAATATTTTCTTTTGTCATTTATTTATGAGATGTCATTCGGGTCTTTATTTTACATTGTAACATATGGTGAGTTTAAAAAGAAACACAATCGGAACAAATGTTTGAGCACTAAAACACACGACACAGGGAAAATCTCCTTGACTAAAATAACTGTGGAGACAAGTTTTTAACTACGTTAAATTTATTTAAAGTGGCATGAGCTGCCAAAATTCACACTTTTTTCATAATTTCTGATTGTCACGACAGTGAGAGGCTTTGAATGCCATTGAAAAACTAAATGATTGGCATTGGAATGAAGAAAATCCATACAGTATGTGGCCTGTACGACCCGAAACGAGTTGGAAAAGTAAACAAAATTTAAATAACAGGGACGACCATTCATTCATTCTAAGTCAAAGTTAGTTCAAAACAATACTTTATCGTACATTTTCGAGACTAGAAGCATAAAAAAGCTTCTGAATTATACATTTTTAGAAAAATAGCCAATAATTTTAAAAACATACTGTTTTAACGTCAAAATATCAATATTTTGGCAGCTCATGCCACTTAAAGTATTGTAGCTTGTAGTTGTAACTACATGTATGACCCAAGAATTAATTGATTGATTGTTGTTTCATGCCACATTCAAGATTATTTCACTAATATGGTTGGTGGTGTTACCAGGTCTAGTGGGTGAGTAACTGGCAACTCTTTCACATAGCAGGCCAGTAATGACATTCATTACATAAATACCGTCCATGCATATTGCTATGCATTAATCTCATTATTTTTTGGGGTTAAAATTTCATGAAAAAAAAAAATGGCAGAAAATCTTCTACCAATTTTGAGTGATGCCCGAACAGTGAAATGAACCTACTTCCCATAGTATAGCAGCTATCGCCATCACTAAATGTAGGGTCTTACTCTTTTTTGAGGAGGCCGATTGGATAAGACACCCAACATTTAGTGCTGGCAATAGGTGCCATTGTCTGGAGCGTAGACTCGATTCCCGCTCTGGGCGTCACCCAAAATCGGTAAATGAATTTCTTCCATTTCGAACAAAAGTGTAATCCAAAAAATAACGTGAATACTGTTATAAGTGGATGCCTGGACAGTATTAATAACCGAATTTGGACTGGCTGTTTTCAGAAATTTCATCATATGAATTGTGAATTGGATTGATTGATTGTTTGGTGTTTTACGCCGCGCTCAAGATTATTTCACTTATATGGCGGCGTTGCCAGTTTTATTGTGGGTGGAAACTGGGCTCTGTGCCAGGAGGAAACCCATTACCTTCCGGTGGTAACTGAATTTGATATTGGATATTAAATGGCTCTATACTGTAGGTAAAAAATACATGAACATGTAACTAATCTAAAGGATGACATTTTATTAAAATTAACATATTTGTGGCTGTAACATGTAGGACTTATTTAAGGGAATTTTAAATTACAATATGTGAGTGTCATTATGTACCCATATTGACACCACAGGCTTGATAATCCCTTCTTAATCAACCACTAAGAGTCTGTCACTATCTGTGTTGTAAACCTTTGGTGAAGTAGTCAGATATACCACAAAGCTAATCCGATTAATACTTCCTACATTGAATACTGTCTGTATCAAGTTTTCTGGTAGTGGCTTGGCATAATCATATGTTGGGGTGAAAAGTTTGGTGATTAAAGCCAAGCTCATGATTATTTCACTCCAAGTGGCATTACTAGATTCCAAACTTCACTAAGCCTGTTGAGGAGCACAAAGTAAAGCTTTTTAATCTAACAGCTCCGGGTGTTTACAATTGAATTTGGCCTAAAATATTTAAATTTTCTTTACTTTTAGAGCACTACTCGGTTTGCACAGGCAACTAATTTGGAAAACAAAGCACTGTAAGACCAAATAATCTTGAGTGCGGCATAAAACATCAAGCAATCCAAGATAATCTATCTCTATGTATCTAACAAAAAAGCCTTTTGAATCTATTCCTGTTTACAATCCTTAAAAAAAGAACATAAAAGACTTTAACAAATAAGCTTAGTAACGCGTTGCTAGGGTAATCAGAAAAGCAGCCTGGTGGGATGAACGTTATCGATCTTATTCTTGGATAAACAAAGTTATCTACCTTTTGCCATGGGACATGTGTGAAGATGCAGGTATTGATGCCAGGGCAGGTTGTTATATTAGAGCTTACACTATTCAATCTTCACAAGGGAGGCTCATTTGTACAGGATTTCAAAAGACAGTGATACAAGTGCCATTGAAAAGAACGAGTGGCTTGGTACATGTACGTTGTCAACAAATGACAAAGTGTTCCAGAAAATTCTACTGACTAAAGCCAAACTCCTGTCTGTTGTATTGATTGATAATGATTGTTTGGTGTTTTACGCTGCGCTCAAGATTATTTCACTTGTATGGCAGCGTTTCCAGTTTTATTGTGGGAGGAAACCCATGACCTTCCGATGGTAACTGGCAACCATCCCACATAGGTCAGTTGAGTGAAAACCCAGTCAGAAAATTTTCCAAATTTTTTTTTTGACTGAGTGAGATTAGAACCCGCAAGGTTCTTTGTTTGGAGAAAACCTTTGAACGTCGGAGGCTACATGAACAAATACTGTAACCCTTCAAGTTCACCATAGGGCAATGGGGTGAAAACAACAATTATCTTTGGACTTAGTGGGGTGTACATTCACATTATGATTTTAGGTAATTGAAATTGTAACATTGTAACATGTTTTTATATCACTCACACAATTTCCAAAGATTCGACTAAAATAAACATAGAACAAAATAAACACTGAGACAATTCGGAAGGATGAGAATATGACCTGATGTCCTTTAGATCATCTTTGTTTGGACAGACTGGCTGGGGAGGCTTCCTGAGGCAAGCCCAGCAGGGTTAATCAATATCTATGTGTCCCCATGTCAACTGAGGAGTGAGGACATGATCAGGCCAGCAAGTCGGTCTCAATGAGGACAAACCATCATCAATACACACTGTACATGTATACAGTCTAACAGTTAAACTTACTGCCTAACTCATGCATTCACTGTCAAAGACACTTTCTGAGAAAAAACTTTATATGACAAAGCCCGAATGACAATCTTGACATTTAAATAAAAAAATTGATTTAAAATTTACTCTATTTGATACAGTTTTATCCATACTGGAATTAAAGATAATAACATACCTTCCATTTTAATTCTGCATAATTGACAAATACATGCATTCAAATTTTAATGTCATAAGATTTGATTTATAAATCTTTTTCAAAATAGATAAATGGTTTAAAGAAATTACTTCTAAAAAGTAAAATTGATGTGACACATATACATCTAGACCCACCAAGATAAATATTACTACGTGGTGATGTCTTAATTTTTTATCATTTATAAGATAAATATTGTCAATTTATACACGTTAAATACATATGTATAATTTTTATAAACCGTTTTAATTTATAAACAGTAATAAATACATATTAAGAAATCAATATTTAAGTTTTACATTTAGTTATTTTGGTTGATGCAGGTTTTAAGCCGCACCCCCTCGGACTTCGGCGAGTACCTGGTATTGCTGGTAACTCTTACACTTGAGGTTATTTGGTCTGTTTGGGATTCAATCTCAGCCATTCTCAGGCCGCATCAATGAAAGGACTATCACTCTAACCAACTAAGCCACTGAGGCCTCAGTTATTTGGATAATTTCAATCTTACAAAATGATACATGTATAAAGAACTTCCTGGTTTAAACTGATATCTCCTTAAGTTATATTATATGTCAGCCACTTAAATAAAACATGTATATGTACAGTGTATGTCCAGTTATGCCTTTATGGGGATATAAAAACATATAAGTAAAATTGAAACCTGCCCAGAAAAACATTCAGTATTATTTTACGATAAAAACAACAAATACAAATGACATTTTGCAGTGATAACATTTCTGATGATGATCCATTGATATTTGAGACGATCAATACCAAATCCAAACATCTGATCAGCATTTTATACATTTGTGTGTTTTAGTGTCGAACAATATACATCTTATACTTGATCATACAGATTCTATCTTTATTATCAGACCCGCTATGGTTGCTCACTTTGCTAGTAGCGACGTTTGTTTGTTACGTTTCTCTTAGCCAAATACTGATTGGCCGATGCAGGCTTGTGGTTGCCGGGCAGTTTCTCTTAGGTTGGGCAGAAAGCCTTGATCAGCTTTCCCATCAGTCGGTTTGTTTAGATTTTATATTCTAATTAATTTGGTAGATAATTTGGAGCTATAGATTCATTTGAGTTGAGTTTGAAGGAAGAACTAGCCAACAAATTTGGACCATGCGCTTTTGTCACAGAGGTCCATAGTTCAGGCAAATTGCAAGAGGGGACAGAGACTGAGAAGGTTTTCATTTTTGAACATACATTGTACGCTACCCATCGATGTTATGGATCTTTTCCCCCATAGTTTGTTTACCCAACAATCGGTAGAGGTAGAATTCAGATTTTTTTGTTGGGTGCACAGGCTGGGCTACGTTGTCAAAACCAGGATAACATTTGATATTTTTTGGGGGTGCACACAAAGAAAACTGTTTGCACCTACAGAAAACTAGGCGCATTTGCACATTCTACACAACCACCATTTCTAGCCCTGGTATAGAGCCCGGGAAGATAATTGAATAGCAGGTAATTGAAACTAGTGACAGTTGGCTAAAAATAGGCTTATCTTAATTTTGCCTGGTATTGCAATTTAAAGTGATAGGTCATCACCTGGGCAACGTACATGATGTGTACATATATGGCCTAACAGTTATGAAAACTGAACCGAACAGAATTTTTTTTTAAGAATAATGAAATTGCATTAAAAAATGTCCTACATTTCCAAGGAAACCAAACTTTTCTGTGAACACCTCGTCACAGCAAAATTATAGCCTACATCCCCAGCATGAGATCACTAAATTACCCTAATTTTCCAGAATGTCTGGTCCTCTCCCATCTGTTGCCCATCAAGAATGGTCTGTTTTTCTCGGTTTTCGTGTAACGTCACATCACGATTGCAAAAACCAGGCTGCTAATCAGAACTTGAGAAGGTGGCTGAAAACAACTGCTTAGCAATGCCATTCTAACTGAAGTTTGCAAAGCTCAAACAAAATGGTGTCCAATGAGTGATTTCCACCCACTCTGAGGGTGTGGCTTCAGAGACCACATGATGATGACCTGTCCGGAATCAAGAACAATAGCGGAGCCAAAGTAAACTACTACAGTAGAATTGCTGTCTACGGGTACGGGTTGGTTCTTGGCATTTAAAATTTTCCAATATGCTTGATTTTTCCAATCAAAATAATCGGGCATGTCTCAATCTAGCCGCACCCATCTATCTTCATCCAAACTAGTTACAGCTTCAAACTGAAATAGGTTGCAGTAGTTCTGCTTTCAGATTTTAGCTACACATAAGTCTAAATAACCATTAATCTCACCTGCCTTTTAGCTATTACCTCCTAAAATACATTTAAACATTCCTCTTTTATTGTACCCGTAATTTGATTTCTTAGTATTTTGTTGATAAACTGCTAAATCCTTCTTTGTAAAAAAACAGTGTAAAAATATGTCTGACAAATTTTTAAGTCTCCCCATAGAATAGTCCGAAATATCTGCGATGATGATGTAAGACATTTCTGATGGCCTATCTGTCAGAAAATGTCTTACATCATCATCGCAGATATTTCGGACTACCCATAGAACTACAACGTATCACGTTCATGATCCACAGCTTGTTGAGAATTTCCCAAGTCACTTGGCTTTTTTAAGAGGGCTTCCCCCACCTTTATGCACACGACCCTCACTGACAGTGACACACTTAACTTTAACATCTAGGCATACACAGTCTCTTATATTAATATAACAGTTGTAGACATATGCATATTCTGACATGAACAACTTGATCTATCTATACACCATAGGCTTACCTATTTGACGTCACCGGCGCAATCCCCGCATCGCGTGATTGCAGGGTTTTGAAAAGTCCATTGATGGAGCCCAACAATATTATGGCGCCTAAGTAATGCGTGGCTCTTCCTGACAGACAAGTAAGTAAAACAGGATGAGACACATGTGTGCGGCTACGTCCAAACCAATAGATCTCCAGCCTGTTCTATCAGAAGCCCAAAACTTGGATTGGATGAAAGTTGTGTGATGACTGATGTTATGCAGAAGCCCAAAATAACTTTTTTCTTCAAAATCAAATCCATTTTTAAATATTAGGCCTATAAATTATCATCTGATCCATATACTTATTTAAATCACATGATTGACATGGTATATTAATTGTGCATATTTTTTGTGTCAATTAGAATTTTTTTTCATGACTTGACACTTGACAGAGCATCGTAATGACCATCGACATGGTTCGTCAATCAAGTCAATCATAATCAGATCGATCATCAAATCAAATGAAACGTGTCCAACGCGTTTCTCAGTCATAAAATGTACATTAACTTACCCCAAAATTGTCCTTAAACAATGCCATCTTGATGCCATTAATCCCTTCAGGCTCAATATTTGGTACATTCCATTTGTTTGTCTTTTTCTGAGTGGTGGATAAAATAAAACATTGATTTTTGACACTTTGCAATTTTTGTGTCAAATTCGCAACAGGAAGTTGTGTAAATGTCAAGGTCGTTGACAGGTGAGATGAATATAATTTGCTGCGCTTCCATTGGCTGTTAAAGAGACAGGCCTTTGTTAGGGTTTGTTCGGATATCATTCATTGGTTTGTATTTTGGACTTTAGGCTATTTTAATAAAGGACTTAAACTGACTTCGTTTCCTATGAACCACCCGTCTTTTATAATCAATAACAACAAACTTGGGCTTTTACCAAAAACAGGTGGCCCAGGGGACAAAACTCTGTAGCAGTGTAGGTTGTAAGGGAAAGATGCACTCGTACATTTTTCAATTTCACTATCGTTTATCAAAGCTGGCCCTAACTCCTATGCTTCAACCTACGAAACTTATCTAAAATCTCACAACAAGCGATTTTCATCAACCATAAATAAAACTATAAACACTATTTAAGGAGACAATCGGTTGTTTTCTAGAGCAGACAATAAAAACGTACGAGTGTTTTCTGGATGTTTCCGAGCATGCGGCCTGAACATTTTCCAGTCACATGGTAATTTTAAGTTGACAAAATGGCTGACAAAAGGTAACCAAAGCTAACATTTTGTGTAATAATACGACAAGAAATAATCCTTTTTTCTGCTACCTTAATGAAAAGCTAAATTTCAGCTACCTTTGGGCTGCAAAGCTGTCAGCTGTCACCTCCAATCCGTGGATTGATCGACTCCATGACATTATCCCCCAGCGACATTTTCCCCCACGACATTTTCCCCCGCGACATTTTCCCCCACGACATTTTCCCCCGGAGACATTTACCCCCGGCGTCATTTTCCCCCATTTTAACAACACAGCATTCTACCTTACTTTTTTCTGCAAAACCTCGCGGCCGATAAACAGTGGAACGTAAATCACTTTCGATTTGCCGTTGAGTTCGGCTTTTACAATGAAATGTTAATTGTCCCAGCATATATCGATAACAGAGCAATTCTTAGTCATAGGCCTTCCAACGGGACATTCCAAGTTAACATTTTGAAAACCCGTCGATCGGCGTGGTAACTTCATAAGTCACTAAAACCAACAATCTCGGGTAATTTCAGACGACTTAATCTAGAGAACAGTCGTGTTAAATACAACGCCCCCCCCCCCCCCCCCCCCCCGACACACGCTCTCACCCACCCACACGCACACACACTCGTACGCAGGGTACATAATCCTCTAAAGGAGAAGAAACTACCAAAATGAGGGCAGGGGGCTGGGCCATCCTGAGCATGGTGTAAAACCCCAAGCAAATTAGTCTCGGATAGGTGGGTGAGAGCATGGGTCAGGGGGGGGGGGGTGGGTGATAAACCTCCTCCATTTATCAGAGATTTTTAAAATGTTAACTTGGAATGTCCAATTGGAAGGTCTATACGTTTAAGAATTGCTCTGTTATCTCTCACTAACAAATCGAAAGTGATTGAGGCTCCACTGTTTAAGGGAAGTTTTGCAGAAAAAATGTAAGGTAGGCTGTCGTATTGTCCCAGTACACTCATTAAGTTAGTGGGGGAAAATGTCGCCGGGGGAAAATGGCTCCGGGGGAAAATGTCGTGGGGGAAAATGTCGCGGGGGAAAATGTCGTGGGGGAAAATGTCGCTGGGGGATAATGTCGGCACACCGGATTGATCAGCCTAGCTTTGAATAGAAGTGGTTCAAGCCGATGCATTTACATGCACCAAATCAAATGGCATGCCTAAGCGCAAGGCTAATGCTGTGTTAGTTTAGCACAGTCTTCTATAGTTACGGCTTTTAAATGAATTATTTGGAAGGACTTCGGATTTCAGATTTAAGCTAAGTCTTAACTATCCTTAATCTCAACTACCTTTCAGCTATTACCGCCTATTATATCTTTGAAACATTCCTCTTTTCACTGAACCAGTTGATTTCTTCGAAATCCGTTGTCAAACTGTTAAATCGCTCTTTGTAAAGCATAGCATAAAAATTGGCCTAATGCGGTTACACGACTTATCTCACCCTTATAATGGCGGTTTAATGTGTGGCTCTACCTGACCGGCAAAGTAAGTAAACCAGGATAGAGAGACACGAGTGCGGCTAAGTCTTCTAAAGAACTATTTGGGGCTTGGGTAAAGTATAGTTGGTAACGTAAAACTTTCGGTTAGTCAACACACTGACAAGTGACCCCAATGTGCTTGAGGCGTGGCTGCGGCCGATGACTGTAACCAGGCTCTATTGAGTTCTACGACAACAGTGCAGGTTCCAAGCTTGTTGCGAATGGCTAGTTTTACCTTCTAATTCAACTCACCATGTGCGCCATACGGTTGAAATTAGTTTCTTAAAAGTCTAAGCATGGGTTTTTATAGCCGCACTCGTGTGTCTCTATCCTGGTTTACTTACTTTGCCGGTCAGGTAGAGCCACACATTAAACCGCCATTATAAGGGTGAGATAACTCATGTAACCTCATTAGGCCAATTGTTATGCTATGCTTTACAAAGAGCGATTTAAAAGTTTAACAACGGATTTCGAAGAAATCAACTGGTTCAGTCAAAAGAGGAATGTTTCAAAGATATAATAGGAGGTAATAGCTGAAAGGTAGTTGAGATTAAGGATAGTTAAGACTTAGCTTAAATCTGAAATCCAAAGTCCTTCCAAATAATTCATTTAAAAGCCGTAACTAGGGTTTTTAAATAAACCGAATTATCCACCCACATGTTTGACCCACCCGCGTGCAGTGCACGCTCTGTAGTTTTCAAAAATGACCATGAGGCGTAAATACATGTTCTAATGAGGCATGAATTGTTGAAGAACTGGAAGCGACCACAACCGAACATGAACAAGCTGAGGTCAATCAGAAGAATGCCAGGAAGCTCAATGTTACAGTTAGTCGCTTCCGGCTCTTCAACAATTTCAGCCTCATTAGAACATGTATTTACGCCTCATGGTCATTTTTGAAAACTACAGAATACTTTGAATCTAGATATATAGATGTATGACCATTGTAAATAGTTACATCTAAAAAAATCCATAGAAGTGTGATCAATAGTACTATTAGTAGTCTATAGTTTAATGCTGGGATCTTGAGAAATGAGTATCAATGAAAATATGAAGGTCTTCCAATGTATGCTGCCAAATGATCAAAAGGTCATCGGACATCCAGATACCGACGGTAAATGAAAGGTTGTTTGTGACCCACTCAGCCATTAAAATTTGGTAAAAAACTTCAAATTCTAATGATGAACATGTAAGATGATAAAAGCCTGGGAACGGTTTAGAATTATGAATTAATTAGTATGTTACTCTTTCCTTTCAGTGGTGATACGATTCCTCCTCCAGCTTTGTGGGCCCAGAGCAAAGATAAAGTTTTTCTAACATTTGAAATATCGGATGTGAAAGACCCTCAAATCAATCTCACAGAGTCAACTTTAACGTTCAGGTTAGATTTGGTTTGTAGTAACGCTCGTCTACGCGGATACAGGCCAAATAATTTCGGTGTTGGTCACAAACATTGAATCGGTTCTGTATATTGAAATACAGGGAACTAACCGGTACCGATGCAATTTTCGTTTTACATCATACCATATACTAGCTTTTATGATGTGTAAGATATTTTCGTTTCCGTAGATTTATAGCAACAGTAACAACATGCTACTGGAGCCGATTATTATCGTGAAATCTTATGGCCTGCAGATAGATTTTGTTTTACAACAAGACGGCTATGGTTGCAATCAAAACAAAAGTTGTACTGTGTAGACAGTGACATGCAACAGTGTAAAACATTATAAAACAAAAGTTGTCTTGTATTAAAAAAAATGTCATCTTGTATGGCCTTAAAATACTGATTTTCATCGAGATAATACCTGGATCTTTCTAGACTCTATGTTGGATGGTTGCGAGGGTGCAGCTTTGTAACAAGGGGTCTTGAATATAGTCAGAAGCATTGTCAATTACAGCAGTGATGCCCATCGCTGCTTTAAATTAATCACATATTAGTAGAAAATTAAACAAAGTTCAATGGGCCCCAAATTAGCAAAGTTTTAATTTTAAGTTATTGTTTGTACAGAAATTGAGCTTCATCGTGTACCGACCGAAGACTGAGCGTTTCCTCGGGACAAACAACCGAAGACTGAGGTTTTCCTCAGGACAAACGACCGAAGACTGAGGGTTTCCTCGGGACAAACGACCGAAGACTGAGCGTTTCCTCGGGACAAACAACCGAAGACTGAGGGTTTCCTCAGGACAAACGACCGAAGACTGAGGGTTTCCTCGGGACAAACGGCAGAAGACTGAGGGTTTCCTCGGGACAAACGGCAGAAGACTGAGGGTTTCCTCGGGACAAACGACCGAAGACTGAGGGTTTCCTCGGGACAAACGGCAGAAGACTGAGGGTTTCCTCGGGACAAACGACCAAAGACTGAGGGTTTCCTCGGGACAAACAACCGAAGACTGAGGGTTTCCTCGGGACAAACAACAGAAGACTGAGGGTTTCCTCGGGACAAACGACCGAAGACTGAGGGTTTCCTCGGGACAAGCAACCGAAGACTGAGGGTTTCCTCGTGACAAACAACCGAAGACTGAGGGTTTCCTCGGGACAAACAACCGAAGACTGAGGGTTTCCTCGGGACAAACGACCGAAGACTGAGGGTTTCCTCGGGACAAACAACCGAAAACTGAGGGTTTCCTCGGGACATCGACCGAAGACTGAGGGTTTCCTCTGGACAAACGGCAGAAGACTGAGGGTTTCCTCTGGACAAACGGCAGAAGACTGAGGGTTTCCTCGGGACAAACGACCAAAGACTGAGGGTTTCCTCGGGACAAGCGACCGAAGACTGGCGGTTTCCTTGGGACAAACGATCAAAGACTGGCGGTTTTCTCATGACAAACGATCGAAGACTGGCGGTTTCCTCGTGACAAACGACCGAAGACTGGCGGTTTCTTAGGGACAAACGACCGAAGACTGACGGTTTCCTCGGGACAAACGACCGAAGACTGACGGTTTCCTCGGGACAAACCACCGAAGACTGAGGGTTTCCTCGGGACAAACGACCGAAGACTGACGGTTTCCTCGGGACAAACGACCGAAGACTGACGGTTTCCTCGGGACAAACGGCCGAAGACTGAGGGTTTCCTCGGGACAAACAACCGAAGACTGAGGGTTTCCTCTGGACAAACAAATGAAGACTGAGGGTTTCCTCTGGACAAACAACCGAAAATTGGGGGTTTCCTCAGGACAAATGAACGAAAACTGAGGGTTTCCTCAGGACAAACAACCGAAGACTGAGGGTTTCCTCCGGACAAACAACAGAAGACTGAGTGTTTCCTTGGGACAAACGACCGAAGACAGAGGGTTTCCTCCGGACAAATGACCGAAAACTGAGGGTTTCCTCGGGACAAACAACCGAAGACTGAGGGTTTCCTCCGGGCAAACAACAGAAGACTGAGGGTTTTCTTCAGGACAAACGACTGAAGACGGAGGGTTTTCTTCGGGCCAAAGACTGAAGACGGAGGGTTTTCTTCAAGACCAACGACCGAAGGCTGAGGGTTTTCTTCGGAACAAACGGTCGAAGACTGAGGGTTTTCTTCGGGACAAACAACCTGGTTTTCTTTCCACTGAGACCTCAATCGATCAAGTGGTCTGACTTTCTTCTCCCACCAAACCTGGCAACACTGGTACACACGTGAATTGAACTTGATGTGTGGATTTCAAACATACCACAAAGAAAGCTTGAACGTAACTTTCCAACACTTTTAGATTTCACAACAGGGCTGCAATTGTTAGATATATACAGTCACAGTGAGATGTTTTCCAGAGGCATTTATGTTTGTTGCAAAAATATCAAAATGTTGGAACTCTGCTGTGAAAAGCATGTTGTAAATTTTCATGAAACATTCTTTAAATATTTGAAGCTCCTAAAGACTTACATGCTTTATATTTTCAGGGGAACTGGAGGAACAGCAAAGAAAGATTATTCCAACGAAATTACGTTTTTCAAACCGGTTAATCCACAGGTAAGAATAGTGGAAACATTTTATGATTTCTATCACCAAAAAGATGAAATAAAAGCCGATAACATTGTTAATTTGTTTTTAAAAAAAAATTGAAATATTTTGACAGTTAATGCCACTTATAAAAAAATGTTATGTTATTCTACATGTATTTTCTGTATATTTTATGTCATCTCTGTTTTTAGGAATCAAAGCAGTCTATAACACAGCGACAAATTTATTTTGAAATAAAGAAAAAAGATACAGAAGAGTCCTACTGGCCTAGGTTAACAAATAAATCAGTGAAGGTAAGTGCAGGTCAATGTTTGAATTGATTGTATTTTATTGCAGAAACAAAATTGTGACAGAAGATTGTCACTCTCATCATTACCTCTCCAGTCCGAAATAAAGCAATGGGATTGAGAATCAAGTTCAAGTTTTGTAATAACAAAATTAACGTCAAATGTAGTCTTTTGTTGTTTTGTACACAAATCACGTCGTCACGGCCTGATAATAGATCAAATGAACCACAGAAAGGAAACTTTTCAATCTAACATGACATAGGTTTAGCAGAAAATTTGTATTAGACAGAAAAATGTGTCTCCCAAGAATTCTTTTATAAGAACCATTTTTCGGTTTAAAGGAATTTTTTGGGCCTGAAATTGACTTCTGGAATTCATTTTCTTAGAATGAATTACGGTATTGTTTCCATTTCAGCACCACTGGCTTAAAACGGACTTTAACCGATGGAGAGATGAGGATGATTCTGATGCTGAAACGAACGACGGCGGCATGGCAAATGATATGAACTTGGAAGCTGTAAGCCCTTATTTAATTCTTTATAGCAGCAAAATTCTGAGTGGGTTTTTTGCTTTGGTTGCTGGGGCCTCCGGGGCTCAGTAGGTAGAGCGTTGGATGGTCAATCCGAACAGCCTTCCACCAATGGGTTACAGATTAGAATCCTACTCAGTCCCAAAAAAATTGAAAAATTTTCTGACTGGGTTTTCACTCAAACCACATATGTGGGATGGTTGCCAGTTACCACTGGAAGGTCGTGGGTTTCCTCCGGGCATAGAACCCGGTTTCCTCCCTCAATAAAACTGGCAACGTGCCATATAAGTGAAATAATCTTGACACCTGAATGCCTACGTTCTGTACAAGACAAAATGAAGAAAAAAAGCTCATATCCTAGCAAAGCCATTTTTTGCAGTTTTATTTTGCATTTGATTCTTATAGATTTTGAATTTGGTTTGATGAAATGGTTGATATCGTTTTTTATTGAATTTCAGATGATGAATTCAATGGGTGGAATGGGAGGCGGGGACTTTGATGTAAGTTATCACAACTTTTCACAATTATTGCAGTAGGAATTGCTTTGGTGGCTCAGTTGACAGTGATACCGTATTTCTTCTAAAGATTCAGCCACTTTTTTCCTCATAAGGATTCGACCATTAGAATAGAAATATGCTAAATGAGGCCAGACAAATTTGCCCATTAGAGGGAATTTAAAGCAATATGACCCACCGTACAGTGTGTGAAAATGGTTATCCTGAAACACAACTCCACCTCTGCATTTCTGTCTGACTCAATGGAAAATTTAGGCCATTAGAATGGCTGAATATTTAGAAGAAATACGGTAATCCCTCACCCCAACACAGCCTTCCATCGATTAGTCGCAGGTTTGAATCCGACTGAACCAATCAAATTGAACAGTTTCTGAGTGGATTTTTGATCATTGTTTGTGGAATAGTTGCGGATTACCTGGGAGGATTCCGCTGGGCAAATAACCCCTCTTTCTATCCCATTATACCTGGCAAAGTTGTCACTCAAGCCAAGAAATACTTTAAAATCTCACTGGACTGAAACTAGATCGTGCCATGTTTACCAAATACCCTCACATGGTCTGTCGTTTCCTCCAGGGCCCTATTCTCTCCCCTACTAAACCTCAAGCCTCAAATAGAAGGACTCTCTGGCTGGGGGCAGTGTGTTTTTTGTCATAGCCATTTTCGCCTACCTAGCATGGAGGAAAATTATGTATGCGAAATACATTAGCTTTCCTGACGTTCATATGGTCTGTGGAGGTTTTAATGTTAAAATTCAGGTGGTATGGGGGGTGGGTAAGATCTTTTGGTCAGTTGGTACTTTTGTCGCCATATAACCTTAGCTGTTGAGTGCGACGTTAAGCCCTAATCAATCAATCAAATAGAAGGCTAAGACTTCATTGAATTCCCCCGCTCTTGGCTTCTTAATTCTTAAAACCTCTGTTTCTCGTATGTTTGTGTTAAAATTCTCATTGATCCATTCTTGTGTTTCAGGCCAATGGAGAAGACAGTGATGATGAAGGTATGTGTCTTGATCTACCTGAAGTTACTTCAGTTTTTGCTAAGACTCTCACTAAACAATTTAGCTCGTTAAAAACCACAGGCCTGTACATGAATCTAATCTCATTTGTGACTGATTGGCTTGAGTTGACAGCCATTAATCAGAAAACCCAGAAATACTAGCTTACCTTTTTTCAAATAGATTCATGTTTGTGATCAGCTACAAGCATTTCTTTCTTTGCTATTTACTGAAAGGCCTTTAGCAGGCTTATATTGAGTTTACCAAAATTTTTGTTAGTTACCCTTGGTCGGGGCATTGTGGTTTTGCTTTAGTCATGTATGCTGACCTAGCAAAGAGGAACATTAAGTATACCCAACACATTAGCCTTCCTGATGTTATATGGTCTAATGTCAAAATTTAGAGGGGTGATTTTTTGGAGTTGGTACTTATGTTGAAATATGACCATAACTGTTGAGTTTGTGCTACAATCAAATCTTGTTAGTAATAGACACACCTGTAACTTTTAGAGAGAAAATAAAATGGTCTGTCCCTTTTTTTTTCCAACATGCTATTGATAATAAAAGAGCATTTCTCATTTTTTCAGATATGCCTGACTTAGAAACCACACCTTCATCTACAGACTAAGGAAGATTGTCTATAAAAATTCCAAAAACATCAAATTCATGTTGCCATGGTGATGACATTTACTTGACCTTTCAACTGTGTTGCCATGGAAACTGCCAAGGTGAAGAAAAGTATGCAATTAGACATGGCTGCCTTGTGTTAGAAATATCCATGATAAATGGGTGAAAGTTTTTAAATGACTTTGCTTTGTTGAAAACCAACGTATGGAGTTTTCGTTGTTGCATTTTTCCATTTGCATCAAAACCGAGAGCTTGGCAAATATGAGACAGGAACATCATTTTGATTATCAACTTTTTGTGTAAATCATTCAAGAATAAACCCTAGTTTAGTAGTTGTTAGTCACAAATCAGCAATCTGGTACCATGAACCGTTGATGTTAAGGTTTTATCAAGTATTCTTTCTTAGAATTTCATCATAATTTGGCTTTTTTTTAAGTTCCAAAGAACAAAATTTATATACCTTTTTGTACATGTAGTTCACAAAAAAATAAGACTGGAAAGCAACTATCACAAAAATGTCAAATCAAAGAAATCATGTGTTGACCTCTGTTGCTAGATGATGAAGCGATGCAATGGAAAGTACAGCATTTCCTCACTGTTTTTGATGTATTAAAATTTTTACTCAACAACAAATGTATTAAAGACGTCTGGGGAAGAGAGTATAAAATTTTGTCAAAAAAAATGTGCTTGTTTTTGTTTATGTTGAAAATCTGGTTTATGTCTTTGGGTATTTTGTAGCTCTAAAGATCCTTTCTGCTTTACAAATTCAATTTATCAGTCATTGCCTCTGATAGTTTGTCAGTCCGACACAGGTCTTCCATCGATGGTTCGCCAATTCGATTCCCACTTGTACAACTGTATGGGGTCTTCAGTCACAATGTGGAAGAGTTGCTTGTTAATTCCGGAAGGTGGGGGCTTTCCTCTTGGCAAAGAGCCCACTTTCCTTCTCCTCATTTACCCCGACCATAAAAAGAATTGATCGTGAGTGTGGCTTAAAACCTGTCAATCAATCAATCTTCCCCTGCTATACCACAGTTTTGACAAAGCTGCCTGCTATTCGGGATAGAAAGTCGCACATTTTATTCATTCTTGCCACTCTAACCTTGTTAATAAGACCAGTTAGGATTTAAAGGAGAAGAAAACAAAAAAATACTTTATGGTTCAAAAGAAGCGCGCTTGCTTTTCCTTTCCAACGGTACCACACATATTTTTGCGATTTTTTTCATGGGACATAATACAGTATTTTATAAACTGCATCTTGTTACACACACAAAACAAATTGGTCAACTTTCAAAATCTCCCATTAAAACCAAGGTTAATTTCACTCTCTTCAAAGTATTCCTATGTCCAGCAAATTGCTTTCAGTTTCACGAAACTCATATTGAATTACAAAAGAAGCTTTGAGGAAAATGTGACTAGCAAAAAAATGGTCTGCGTGCCATATTGGAAAGGAAAAGTTAGTGCGCTTCTTCTGAACCCTAAAGTGATTGTTTGTTACCTCCCCCTTGAAAGGGTTAAAACATCTGTGCTGGAATAGAGAAAACAGATTGAGTGGCCAAAGGGAATGACTGATTGGAGTAATGTTGCACTTAAGAGAGCACCAAAGGGCCTCGGTGACTTTCTATCAGCATTGTCTGATTTCCATGCAAAATACCCCTTCGTTCTGCAGTCAACCTAAATACACTTTTATTACTAGTTTCCCTAAATGCTTTGCAAGCAGCAAGAATATTAGACTTGAGCAAACCACAGCATATGAGTGGGAACAAAATCTAATATCATGACAACAGTTTTTGCAGAGGTTGCCCTTGTTGGGCCATTAAGTTATATACAAGATATTTTATTGTTCACTGAGCGACTCCAGAGAAACGAGGGGCCTCGGTGGTCCAGTGGGTTAAAGTGATCGTCCCTCACAGACCTTCCATCGATGCAATGCGGGTTCAAATCACGCTCAGACCAAATGAACAATTGAAAAAGTCCCATTTGTGGAAGAGTTGCCAGGTGCTCACCAAGGTCAGGGGTTCCCTCCGGGCAATGATCCCGGTTTCCTCTCCCACTTAATCTGGCAACACCGCCATATAAGTGAAATAATCTTGAGTGTGCTAAAACACCTATCAATCAACTGGAGAAACGACCAGGTTCCTATCGAGGGACAACAGTTGTACTTTGAGTTTATTAAAGGCACACTTGCCGCGAAAATCAGGAATATTGTTTACATTAAAAAAGAAAGACCGTTTTCTGTATTTTTTCCAGACAATATAAGTTAGGAACTTTCTATTTTTACCAAAATTTAAAAGTTTGGACGTCACTTTGTAATTTGAATTTGAATTGTTAGGTGCCCAAAACAAACCAAACTGCTAGCAGGGGCGATTTTATGTTTCAGTCGAGTGCGTGAACTAACGGCAGTGTAATTTTACGTAGGCCTATTTATCTGAGAAATACAGACTGACGATCGGTTAACAGCGACGGGAAAAGCCTGCTGATAATTGTTTGAGTGTTAACCACAGATAAAATGGCCTGAAATGAGGGTAATCCAACACGAAAGTTGACTGACACTGATCGTTGTTGTAATCAGGCTTCGATTCTTCGTTTGTTTTTCACCCCATTTCTACATTCTAAAGCTAACTAGACATGTTTTATGTGTCCTATGTTTAAGTTTAGTGGTATTAGTCGTAGTAAGCTCATGTAAATTGATTTTCTTAGCAAATTTAAACAGGCTACGGCGACAAGTGGGCCTTTAAAGTGAACACATTAGGTAAAATACATTATACTTCATCTTAAAGACAATATCTACCTGGTCCCAAAACATGGTTTATTTATTCTTTAGGACTTTCCTACAAGAAGCTTTGGTTAATTATTCTCAGATGTCAAGTGATTGGAGGTCACTGAAACATGTGCACACCTGGTATGCTAACCTGCTATTGGTGTATTTAGTGTAAGGTGTGCACATGTTTCAGTGACATCCAGTCACTTGACATCTGAGAATAATTAACCAGAGCTTCTTGTAGGAAAGTCATAAAGAATAAATAAACCATGTTTTGGGACCAGGTAGATTTTGTCTTAAAGATGGATGAAGTATAATGTATTTTACCTAAATTGTTCACTTAAGTTAGAAAACAGGGGTGCTTCTTATTGACCTCATTGTCTGTTTTCTTTGGGTGAAAAAGGCTACCAGAAATTTGTTACAAGCCACATGAAGAAAAAAACCTGCCTTTTAGGTGGGGCGTATAATTCATAAAATTTAAGCCAACAGTTCTGGAGATATCTTACAAGCTATAGTTAAAGGAAAACAGACATAATGAAGACCGGCAGAATTTTTCAAACCAAGATTTCATATAGGGCGATAAAGTGGTCAGCCCATTAGGAAATATTTCAAGTTATGTCTTTGAACCAAGATTAAATCACGCAACACATGTAAAGAAATGTTCAGTTCCTCAGACATTAATGCCAGCCGTAACTTTGGACATACCGCGTCACCTTGCATTAGACTTAATTCGGGCGTAAATCTTTCGAGAAAGACCCCTGCTATGGTAACGTACCTTCAATATTACAAACACGCGCAAAGTTTTTGAGAGACCGCTCTCCCACAGTCCTTATTAATATATTTTAGTCGACCAGGTAGGTACAATACCCATTACTGCTCTTTGGTGGCTGAAATACATGTAGATCTCAGCAAAAACATGTGTTGGTAAAGTTGTGTAATGGATTGAATGCTCTGATCTGCATCAAAATGTGTCAAACATCAAAGAAAAAATGCAACACTGGCAAGTCACCCCTCCCTCCATATTACAAGTTGAATGATCCCACCATGATGCTGGAGTAATAGAATACAAAACAAACGTTATAAGTTAAGGATTTATTTTGCATTTAATTGATTCAGCTGTTGACAAATACATTGAAAATCAAGACAGATTGACAATTGTGATGGATTTGCTTAATGTAAATATTAAAGATCATAATTTTGCCTCCTTAACAATATTCCAAAATTGTTAATTGTCGAGTTTTCACAGAAAATAATCTCATTCGGACTGAGGTTTGATGTTTTCTTCAGTAACATACAACAAGGAACACGAGATTTAGGCTTCTTGGTACAAACATGGTTTAAAGAAATTGTTTAATAACTTGATTTATGAGGTAGCCAGCTCATTTAATTTCAGTGAAATAGGACTGAGTTAAAAAAAAAAAAAAAACAATTTTATTTCTTGGATGCAAAATATTAAAACCTTTTCAATCTGACAAAATTTAAATTATTTGTAAATTATAGTATTCATTGAATACAATATTATCAGCATTAAAACAATGTCTTTAATCAAGCAAATATATCCTCATTCGTATTTTTCGTAGGCTTTATTTGTTCTTTAAAACATACCTATAAAACAAACAACATTCAAACAAAACGTTTAAGCCGGAGAAGAATAAATAATGCATAAAAATGTTTTCATGATATTAACAACAAATTGTTATTACAGATATTGAAAATGACAGCGTATCTTTTTTAACTTCTTCAAATTTGAACACCTAATCTTCAATTATCATCACTTCTTTACTGATCCCAGAGCCTTCATCCTTTTGGCCGTTTCTTTCGCTAGTTTAGCTTTTAGGTCCTCCTTGTAAGCAAAGATCCCGCCCTCCCACTTTGTCACAGTCTCGTTTTCACATATCCAAATCTCGTCAGTGACCTATATAAAATAAAGATCAATTTTACTAAAAGAGAAACACAAAATTCAATACGATTATTGTTGTGGCCTACTACAATATGGTAAAGATTTGTAACTCAAAATGACCTGTACAGGCAGACATATTTTGGAAAATGAAATATTTCCAAAATACAGGCATCAGTAAATTAAATGTTATTTTGGAGACATTCTGACTAGCTACCACAATATTTCGCTTTTATAGTGACGTTGACAGATTTACTCAATGATTGATTGATGTTTTACCCAGCACTCGAGATTATTTCACTGATAATGCTAAGTTTGCAGGGAGAGGAGACCTTTCACCAGTAACTGACAACCCCAGACTTTTGGCCAGTAGCTGGCAGCTCTTCCACACACGGCAAGTGAGTGAAAAATCCACTCAGAAATTGTTCAAATGTTTTTTGGCCTGAGTGGAATTAAAATCTGTGCCTCATGGAGGGATCGAGGGACAATAACTAAGCCTTTAACAGGTTTCAAACACAGGGGCATATTAAACAGTGTGTGATTTCATTGGTTTAACTTTGTCAACTGTCATATTTTGACCAATGGAATCACACAGAAATTGTATTATGCAATTTTAGGTTAAAGGCACACTTGCCGCGAAAACATGGAATATTGTTTACATTAAAAAAGAAAGACCGTATTCTATATTTTTCCCAGACAATATAAGTTAGGAACTTTCTATTTTTACCAAAATTTAAAAGTTTGGACGTCACTTTGTATTTTTAATTTGAATTTGAAAATTTGAATTGTTACGTACCCGGAACGTAAACAAACCGATCTGCCCCCTATTGGCGATTTTATGTTTCAGTCGAGTGAGTGAACTAACGGCACAGTGTAATTTTACGTAGGCCTATTTATCTGAGAAATACAGACTGACGATCGGTTAACAGCGACTGGAAAAGCCTGCTGATAATTGTTTGAGTGTAAACCACAGATACAAAGGCCTGAAAGGAGGGTAATCCAACACAAAAGTTGACCGACACTGATCGTTGTTGTTGTAATCAGGCTTCGATTCTTCGTTTGTTTTTCACCCCATTTTTACAGTCTAAAGCTAACTAGACATGTTTTATGTGTCCTATGTTTAAGTTTAGTGGTATTAGTCGTAGTAAGCTCATGTAAATTGGTTTTCTTAGCAAATTTAAACAGGCTACGGCGGCAAGTAGGCCTTTAAAGAATAGATGTGTTTTAAATTTACCATTCTGACAGCATCAAGTATATATTTTCATACTTGACTGCCTATGGTAAGAATTCTGCTCATTCAAGTACTCCAAACATTATGAAAAGCACTCTGAAAGTTTGAGACTTTTCGTTGGGTGTCTTACCTCCTGCATGGGGCGACCGGTAATCCTATCAAGCAATCGCTATTGTTGTTGTTTTAGACCAAACATGGCAGAAAGCAGTCTAATAATTTGTTATCTTCACATTGCTCGTCCTTCAATTAGCGGAATTCTTATCGTATATCAACATTCAAGTTTAAAAACAGGTACCGAAGATAAATTAAAATGTTAAAACAAAGAGCATTTCATAGTAATGACTGGCCATAACTTGAGTTTTCGAGCATTGTCAGAAGTGAACTATTTACCTGTGAAATAAGCCTGAAGTCGTGACTAACAAGCATCAAGCCACCATTGAAATCCTTGATGGCATCAGCCAGACTGTCGATAGTTTCTATGTCCAAATGATTGGTGGGTTCATCAAATAAGAGCAGATGAGGATTTTGCCAGGCGATGTAAGCAAAGATTACACGACACCTCTGACCATCAGACAAGTTCTTCATAGGGACAAGCT
Source organism: Lepidochitona cinerea (assembly GCA_963971465.1). Taxonomy (NCBI): domain Eukaryota; kingdom Metazoa; phylum Mollusca; class Polyplacophora; order Chitonida; family Tonicellidae; genus Lepidochitona; species Lepidochitona cinerea. Next base: position 3,521,731 of record OZ020558.1, on the reverse strand, counting down.
GCCAACAAACATTTTCATCAGATTTATATTTTTGCCAACAAACATTTTCATCAGATTTATATTTTTGTCCACAAACATTTTCGTCAGATATATATTTTTGTCCACAAACATTTTCATCAGATTTATATTTTTGTCCACAAACATTTTCATCAGATTTATATTTTTGTCCACAAACATTTTCATCAGATTTATATTTTTGTCCACAAACATTTTCGTCAGATATATATTTTTGTCCACAAACATTTTCATCAGATTTATATTTTTGCCAACAAACATTTTCATCAGATTTATATTTTTGTCCACAAACATTTTCATCAGATATATATTTTTGTCCACAAACATTTTCATCAGATTTATATTTTTGTCCACAAACATTTTCATCAGATATATATTTTTGTCCACAAACATTTTCATCAGTTATATGTTTTTGCCAACAAACATTTTCATTAGATATATATTTTTGTCCACAATCATTTTCATCAGATTTACATTTTTGTCCATAAACATTTTCATCAGATTTATATTTTTGTCCACAAACATTTTCATCAGATTTATATTTTTGTCTACACACATTTTCATCAGATTTATATTTTTGTCCACAAACATTTTCATCAGATATATATTTTTGTCCACAAACATTTTCATCAGATATTTATTTTTGTCTACAAGCTTGATTTTTATGAAAGAGATAAATTCATATCGGTCAAATAAACAGACAAGAGCTGCCAAGATGTGGGTATTTGTCTAATAAAATAAAATTTTGAAATTAACAGCTTTTCTCCTAAGGCAAATTTGAAGCTTTTTAGTGCTGCTAGTCTCAAGAATTTCGCTTATTGCAAGATTTATCATTTAGTTTTTGATGAACTTTTTGTCTTGGAAATAATGATTTATGGAAATAGTGTGAATTTTGGCAGCTCATGTCAATTTAAATGGCACAAATTTGGACGAGATTAAATCTATTTTATAGTTAATTATTTGGGTCTTTTGACCAAAATTATGGAAGAAAATAACTTAGATTTTTACTCCAGTTGAACAAACGTTTCTGATGGTGTTGATAAATTCTACTAAGGAGTGGTTTTACTCCAGCCAAAACATATAGGACAACTGGTACCATATTGTATTGTATACACCATCATTTACAATACAGTGCGAGGTTACTGGTGTTGTTGACTGACCTGTTGTTGCCCGGTTAGTCCGTACATGCCGACCATTCTTCTCATCTCCTCCTTCTCCTTAACGTCAGGGTAACATTTCTGTAACCAGTCTACAGCACACATATCCAGGTCTAATAACTCTGATAAATGCTGAAACATAACAAATACAGCCCTCTAGTAAACAGGGTAACATTTCTGTAACCAGTCTACAGCACACATATCCAGGTCTAATAACTCTGATAAATGCTGACACATAACAAATACAGCCCTCTAGTAAACACGGTAACATTTCTGTAACCAGTCTACAGCACACATATCCAGGTCTAATAACTCTGATAAATGCTGAAACATAACAAATACAGCCCTCTAGTAAACAGGGTAACATTTCTGTAACCAGTCTACAGCACACATATCCAGGTCTAACAACTCTGATAAATGCTGAAACATAACAAATACAGCCCTCTAGTAAACAGGGTAACATTTCTGTAACCAGTCTACAGCACACATATCCAGGTCTAATAACTCTGATAAATGCTGAAACATAACAAATACAGCCCTCTAGTAAACAGGGTAACATTTCTGTAACCAGTCTACAGCACACATATCCAGGTCTAACAACTCTGATAAATGCTGAAACATAACAAATACAGCCCTCTAGTAAACAGGGTAACATTTCTGTAACCAGTCTACAGCACACATATCCAGGTCTAACAACTCTGATAAATGCTGAAACATAACAAATACAGCCCTCTAGTAAACAGGGTAACATTTCTGTAACCAGTCTACAGCACACATATCCAGGTCTAACAACTCTGATAAATGCTGAAACTTAACAAATACAGCCCTCTAGTAAACAGGGTAACATTTCTGTAACCAGTCTACAGCACACATATCCAGGTCTAACAACTCTGATAAATGCTGAAACATAACAAATACAGCCCTCTAGTAAACAGGGTAACATTTCTGTAACCAGTCTACAGCACACATATCCAGGTCTAATAACTCTGATAAATGCTGAAACATAACAAATACAGCCCTCTAGTAAACAGGGTAACATTTCTGTAACCAGTCTACAGCACACATATCCAGGTCTAATAACTCTGATAAATGCTGAAACATAACAAATACAGCCCTCTAGTAAACAGGGTAACATTTCTGTAACCAGTCTACAGCACACATATCCAGGTCTAACAACTCTGATAAATGCTGAAACATAACAAATACAGCCCTCTAGTAAACAGGGTAACATTTCTGTAACCAGTCTACAGCACACATATCCAGGTCTAACAACTCTGATAAATGCTGAAACATAACAAATACAGCCCTCTAGTAAACAGGGTAACATTTCTGTAACCAGTCTACAGCACACATATCCAGGTCTAATAACTCTGATAAATGCTGAAACATAACAAATACAGCCCTCTAGTAAACAGGGTAACATTTCTGTAACCAGTCTACAGCACACATATCCAGGTCTAACAACTCGGCCAAATGCTGAAACATAACAAATACAGCCCTCTAGTAAACAGGGTAACATTTCTGTAACCAGTCTACAGCACACATATCCAGGTCTAACAACTCTGATAAATGCTGAAACATAACAAATACAGCCCTCTAGTAAACAGGGTAACATTTCTGTAACCAGTCTACAGCACACATATCCAGGTCTAATAACTCTGATAAATGCTGAAACATAACAAATACAGCCCTCTAGTAAACAGGGTAACATTTCTGTAACCAGTCTACAGCACACATATCCAGGTCTAACAACTCGGCTAAATGCTGAAACATAACAAATACAGCCCTCTAGTAAACAGGGTAACATTTCTGTAACCAGTCTACAGCACACATATCCAGGTCTAACAACTCGGCTAAATGCTGAAACATAACAAATACAGCCCTCTAGTAAACAGGGTAACATTTCTGTAGCCAGTATACAGCACACATATCCAGGTCTAACAACTCTGATAAATGCTGAAACATAACAAATACAGCCCTCTAGTAAACAGGGTAACATTTCTGTAACCAGTCTACAGCACACATATCCAGGTCTAATAACTCTGATAAATGCTGAAACATAACAAATACAGCCCTCTAGTAAACAGGGTAACATTTCTGTAACCAGTCTACAGCACACATATCCAGGTCTAATAACTCTGATAAATGCTGAAACATAACAAATACAGCCCTCTAGTAAACAGGGTAACATTTCTGTAACCAGTCTACAGCACACATATCCAGGTCTAACAACTCTGATAAATGCTGAAACATAACAAATACAGCCCTCTAGTAAACAGGGTAACATTTCTGTAACCAGTCTACAGCACACATATCCAGGTCTAATAACTCTGATAAATGCTGACACATAACAAATACAGCCCTCTAGTAAACACGGTAACATTTCTGTAACCAGTCTACAGCACACATATCCAGGTCTAATAACTCTGATAAATGCTGAAACATAACAAATACAGCCCTCTAGTAAACAGGGTAACATTTCTGTAACCAGTCTACAGCACACATATCCAGGTCTAACAACTCTGATAAATGCTGAAACATAACAAATACAGCCCTCTAGTAAACAGGGTAACATTTCTGTAACCAGTCTACAGCACACATATCCAGGTCTAATAACTCTGATAAATGCTGAAACATAACAAATACAGCCCTCTAGTAAACAGGGTAACATTTCTGTAACCAGTCTACAGCACACATATCCAGGTCTAACAACTCTGATAAATGCTGAAACATAACAAATACAGCCCTCTAGTAAACAGGGTAACATTTCTGTAACCAGTCTACAGCACACATATCCAGGTCTAACAACTCTGATAAATGCTGAAACATAACAAATACAGCCCTCTAGTAAACAGGGTAACATTTCTGTAACCAGTCTACAGCACACATATCCAGGTCTAACAACTCTGATAAATGCTGAAACTTAACAAATACAGCCCTCTAGTAAACAGGGTAACATTTCTGTAACCAGTCTACAGCACACATATCCAGGTCTAACAACTCTGATAAATGCTGAAACATAACAAATACAGCCCTCTAGTAAACAGGGTAACATTTCTGTAACCAGTCTACAGCACACATATCCAGGTCTAATAACTCTGATAAATGCTGAAACATAACAAATACAGCCCTCTAGTAAACAGGGTAACATTTCTGTAACCAGTCTACAGCACACATATCCAGGTCTAACAACTCTGATAAATGCTGAAACATAACAAATACAGCCCTCTAGTAAACAGGGTAACATTTCTGTAACCAGTCTACAGCACACATATCCAGGTCTAACAACTCTGATAAATGCTGAAACATAACAAATACAGCCCTCTAGTAAACAGGGTAACATTTCTGTAACCAGTCTACAGCACACATATCCAGGTCTAATAACTCTGATAAATGCTGAAACATAACAAATACAGCCCTCTAGTAAACAGGGTAACATTTCTGTAACCAGTCTACAGCACACATATCCAGGTCTAACAACTCGGCTAAATGCTGAAACATAACAAATACAGCCCTCTAGTAAACAGGGTAACATTTCTGTAACCAGTCTACAGCACACATATCCAGGTCTAACAACTCGGCTAAATGCTGAAACATAACAAATACAGCCCTCTAGTAAACAGGGTAACATTTCTGTAGCCAGTCTACAGCACACATATCCAGGTCTAACAACTCTGATAAATGCTGAAACATAACAAATACAGCCCTCTAGTAAACAGGGTAACATTTCTGTAACCAGTCTACAGCACACATATCCAGGTCTAATAACTCTGATAAATGCTGAAACATAACAAATACAGCCCTCTAGTAAACAGGGTAACATTTCTGTAACCAGTCTACAGCACACATATCCAGGTCTAATAACTCTGATAAATGCTGAAACATAACAAATACAGCCCTCTAGTAAACAGGGTAACATTTCTGTAACCAGTCTACAGCACACATATCCAGGTCTAACAACTCGGCTAAATGCTGAAACATAACAAATACAGCCCTCTAGTAAACAGGGTAACATTTCTGTAACCAGTCTACAGCACACATATCCAGGTCTAACAACTCTGATAAATGCTGAAACATAACAAATACAGCCCTCTAGTAAACAGGGTAACATTTCTGTAACCAGTCTACAGCACACATATCCAGGTCTAACAACTCTGATAAATGCTGAAACATAACAAATACAGCCCTCTAGTAAACAGGGTAACATTTCTGTAACCAGTCTACAGCACACATATCCAGGTCTAACAACTCTGATAAATGCTGAAACATAACAAATACAGCCCTCTAGTAAACAGGGTAACATTTCTGTAACCAGTCTACAGCACACATATCCAGGTCTAACAACTCTGATAAATGCTGAAACATAACAAATACAGCCCTCTAGTAAACAGGGTAACATTTCTGTAACCAGTCTACAGCACACATATCCAGGTCTAACAACTCAGCTAAATGCTGAAACATAACAAATACAGCCCTCTAGTAAACAGGGTAACATTTCTGTAACCAGTCTACAGCACACATATCCAGGTCTAATAACTCTGATAAATGCTGAAACATAACAAATACAGCCCTCTAGTAAACAGGGTAACATTTCTGTAACCAGTCTACAGCACACATATCCAGGTCTAACAACTCTGATAAATGCTGAAACATAACAAATACAGCCCTCTAGTAAACAGGGTAACATTTCTGTAACCAGTCTACAGCACACATATCCAGGTCTAATAACTCTGATAAATGCTGAAACATAACAAATACAGCCCTCTAGTAAACAGGGTAACATTTCTGTAACCAGTCTACAGCACACATATCCAGGTCTAACAACTCTGATAAATGCTGAAACATAACAAATACAGCCCTCTAGTAAACAGGGTAACATTTCTGTAACCAGTCTACAGCACACATATCCAGGTCTAACAACTCGGCTAAATGCTGAAACATAACAAATACAGCCCTCTAGTAAACACGGTTACATTTCTGTAGCCAGTCTACAGCACACATATCCAGGTCTAACAACTCTGATAAATGCTGAAACATAACAAATACAGCCCTCTAGTAAACAGGGTAACATTTCTGTAACCAGTCTACAGCACACATATCCAGGTCTAATAACTCTGATAAATGCTGAAACATAACAAATACAGCCCTCTAGTAAACAGGGTAACATTTCTGTAACCAGTCTACAGCACACATATCCAGGTCTAATAACTCTGATAAATGCTGAAACATAACAAATACAGCCCTCTAGTAAACAGGGTAACATTTCTGTAACCAGTCTACAGCACACATATCCAGGTCTAACAACTCGGCTAAATGCTGAAACATAACAAATACAGCCCTCTAGTAAACAGGGTAACATTTCTGTAACCAGTCTACAGCACACATATCCAGGTCTAATAACTCTGATAAATGCTGAAACATAACAAATACAGCCCTCTAGTAAACAGGGTAACATTTCTGTAACCAGTCTACAGCACACATATCCAGGTCCAACAACTCTGATAAATGCTGAAACATAACAAATACAGCCCTCTAGTAAACAGGGTAACATTTCTGTAACCAGTCTACAGCACACATATCCAGGTCTAACAACTCTGATAAATGCTGAAACATAACAAATACAGCCCTCTAGTAAACAGGGTAACATTTCTGTAACCAGTCTACATCACACATATCCAGGTCTAATAACTCTGATAAATGCTGAAACATAACAAATACAGCCCTCTAGTAAACAGGGTAACATTTCTGTCACCAGTCTACAGCACACATATCCAGGTCTAATAACTCTGATAAATGCTGAAACATAACAAATACAGCCCTCTAGTAAACAGGGTAACATTTCTGTAACCAGTCTACAGCACACATATCCAGGTCTAACAACTCTGATAAATGCTGAAACATAACAAATACAGCCCTCTAGTAAACAGGGTAACATTTCTGTAACCAGTCTACAGCACACATATCCAGGTCTAACAACTCGGCTAAATGCTGAAACATAACAAATACAGCCCTCTAGTAAACAGGGTAACATTTCTGTAACCAGTCTACAGCACACATATCCAGGTCTAACAACTCTGATAAATGCTGAAACATAACAAATACAGCCCTCTAGTAAACAGGGTAACATTTCTGTAACCAGTCTACAGCACACATATCCAGGTCTAATAACTCTGATAAATGCTGACACATAACAAATACAGCCCTCTAGTAAACAGGGTAACATTTCTGTAACCAGTCTACAGCACACATATCCAGGTCTAATAACTCTGATAAATGCTGAAACATAACAAATACAGCCCTCTAGTAAACAGAGTAACATTTCTGTAGCCAGTCTACAGCACACATATCCAGGTCTAATAACTCAGCTAAATGCTGAAACATAACAAATACAGCCCTCTAGTAAACAGGGTAACATTTCTGTAACCAGTCTACAGCACACATATCCAGGTCTAATAACTCTGATAAATGCTGAAACATAACAAATACAGCCCTCTAGTAAACAGGGTAACATTTCTGTAACCAGTCTACAGCACACATATCCAGGTCTAACAACTCAGCTAAATGCTGAAACATAACAAATACAGCCCTCTAGTAAACAGGGTAACATTTCTGTAACCAGTCTACAGCACACATATCCAGGTCTAACAACTCTGATAAATGCTGAAACATAACAAATACAGCCCTCTAGTAAACAGGGTAACATTTCTGTAACCAGTCTACAGCACACATATCCAGGTCTAACAACTCTGATAAATGCTGAAACATAACAAATACAGCCCTATAGTAAACAGGGTAACATTTCTGTAACCAGTCTACAGCACACATATCCAGGTCTAACAACTCTGATAAATGCTGAAACATAACAAATACAGCCCTCTAGTAAACAGGGTAACATTTCTGTAACCAGTCTACAGCACACATATCCAGGTCTAACAACTCTGATAAATGCTGAAACATAACAAATACAGCCCTCTAGTAAACAGGGTAACATTTCTGTAACCAGTCTACAGCACACATATCCAGGTCTAACAACTCTGATAAATGCTGAAACATAACAAATACAGCCCTCTAGTAAACAGGGTAACATTTCTGTAACCAGTCTACAGCACACATATCCAGGTCTAACAACTCTGATAAATGCTGAAACATAACAAATACAGCCCTCTAGTAAACAGGGTAACATTTCTGTAACCAGTCTACAGCACACATATCCAGGTCTAACAACTCTGATAAATGCTGAAACATAACAAATACAGCCCTCTAGTAAACAGGGTAACATTTCTGTAACCAGTCTACAGCACACATATCCAGGTCTAATAACTCTGATAAATGCTGAAACATAACAAATACAGCCCTCTAGTAAACAGGGTAACATTTCTGTAACCAGTCTACAGCACACATATCCAGGTCTAATAACTCTGATAAATGCTGAAACATAACAAATACAGCCCTCTAGTAAACAGAGTAACATTTCTGTAACCAGTCTACAGCACACATATCCAGGTCTAATAACTCTGATAAATGCTGAAACATAACAAATACATCCCTCTAGTAAACAGGGTAACATTTCTGTAACCAGTCTACAGCACACATATCCAGGTCTAACAACTCTGATAAATGCTGAAACATAACAAATACAGCCCTCTAGTAAACAGGGTAACATTTCTGTAGCCAGTCTACAGCACACATATCCAGGTCTAACAACTCTGATAAATGCTGAAACATAACAAATACAGCCCTCTAGTAAACAGGGTAACATTTCTGTAACCAGTCTACAGCACACATATCCAGGTCTAATAACTCTGATAAATGCTGAAACATAACAAATACAGCCCTCTAGTAAACAGGGTAACATTTCTGTAACCAGTCTACAGCACACATATCCAGGTCCAACAACTCTGATAAATGCTGAAACATAACAAATACAGCCCTCTAGTAAACAGGGTAACATTTCTGTAACCAGTCTACAGCACACATATCCAGGTCTAACAACTCTGATAAATGCTGAAACATAACAAATACAGCCCTCTAGTAAACAGGGTAACATTTCTGTAGCCAGTCTACAGCACACATATCCAGGTCTAACAACTCTGATAAATGCTGAAACATAACAAATACAGCCCTCTAGTAAACAGGGTAACATTTCTGTAACCAGTCTACAGCACACATATCCAGGTCTAATAACTCTGATAAATGCTGAAACATAACAAATACAGCCCTCTAGTAAACAGGGTAACATTTCTGTAACCAGTCTACAGCACACATATCCAGGTCCAATAACTCTGATAAATGCTGAAACATAACAAATACAGCCCTCTAGTAAACACGGTTACATTTCTGTAACCAGTCTACAGCACACATATCCAGGTCCAACAACTCTGATAAATGCTGAAACATAACAAATACAGCCCTCTAGTAAACAGGGTAACATTTCTGTAACCAGTCTACAGCACACATATCCAGGTCTAACAACTCTGATAAATGCTGAAACATAACAAATACAGCCCTCTAGTAAACAGGGTAACATTTCTGTAACCAGTCTACAGCACACATATCCAGGTCTAACAACTCTGATAAATGCTGAAACATAACAAATACAGCCCTCTAGTAAACAGGGTAACATTTCTGTAACCAGTCTACAGCACACATATCCAGGTCTAATAACTCTGATAAATGCTGAAACATAACAAATACAGCCCTCTAGTAAACAGGGTAACATTTCTGTAACCAGTCTACAGCACACATATCCAGGTCTAACAACTCTGATAAATGCTGAAACATAACAAATACAGCCCTCTAGTAAACAGGGTAACATTTCTGTAACCAGTCTACAGCACACATATCCAGGTCTAACAACTCTGATAAATGCTGAAACATAACAAATACAGCCCTCTAGTAAACAGGGTAACATTTCTGTAACCAGTCTACAGCACACATATCCAGGTCTAATAACTCTGATAAATGCTGAAACATAACAAATACAGCCCTCTAGTAAACAGGGTAACATTTCTGTAACCAGTCTACAGCACACATATCCAGGTCTAATAACTCTGATAAATGCTGAAACATAACAAATACAGCCCTCTAGTAAACAGAGTAACATTTCTGTAACCAGTCTACAGCACACATATCCAGGTCTAACAACTCTGATAAATGCTGAAACATAACAAATACAGCCCTCTAGTAAACAGGGTAACATTTCTGTAGCCAGTCTACAGCACACATATCCAGGTCTAACAACTCTGATAAATGCTGAAACATAACAAATACAGCCCTCTAGTAAACAGGGTAACATTTCTGTAACCAGTCTACAGCACACATATCCAGGTCTAATAACTCTGATAAATGCTGAAACATAACAAATACAGCCCTCTAGTAAACAGGGTAACATTTCTGTAACCAGTCTACAGCACACATATCCAGGTCTAATAACTCTGATAAATGCTGAAACATAACAAATACAGCCCTCTAGTAAACAGGGTAACATTTCTGTAACCAGTCTACAGCACACATATCCAGGTCTAATAACTCTGATAAATGCTGAAACATAACAAATACAGCCCTCTAGTAAACAGGGTAACATTTCTGTAACCAGTCTACAGCACACATATCCAGGTCTAACAACTCTGATAAATGCTGAAACATAACAAATACAGCCCTCTAGTAAACAGGGTAACATTTCTGTAGCCAGTCTACAGCACACATATCCAGGTCCAACAACTCTGATAAATGCTGAAACATAACAAATACAGCCCTCTAGTAAACAGGGTAACATTTCTGTAACCAGTCTACAGCACACATATCCAGGTCTAACAACTCTGATAAATGCTGAAACATAACAAATACAGCCCTCTAGTAAACAGGGTAACATTTCTGTAACCAGTCTACAGCACACATATCCAGGTCTAACAACTCTGATAAATGCTGAAACATAACAAATACAGCCCTCTAGTAAACAGGGTAACATTTCTGTAACCAGTCTACAGCACACATATCCAGGTCTAATAACTCTGATAAATGCTGAAACATAACAAATACAGCCCTCTAGTAAACAGGGTAACATTTCTGTAACCAGTCTACAGCACACATATCCAGGTCTAATAACTCTGATAAATGCTGAAACATAACAAATACAGCCCTCTAGTAAACAGGGTAACATTTCTGTAACCAGTCTACAGCACACATATCCAGGTCTAATAACTCTGATAAATGCTGAAACATAACAAATACAGCCCTCTAGTAAACAGGGTAACATTTCTGTAACCAGTCTACAGCACACATATCCAGGTCTAATAACTCTGATAAATGCTGAAACATAACAAATACAGCCCTCTAGTAAACAGGGTAACATTTCTGTAACCAGTCTACAGCACACATATCCAGGTCTAATAACTCTGATAAATGCTGAAACATAACAAATACAGCCCTCTAGTAAACAGGGTAACATTTCTGTAACCAGTCTACAGCACACATATCCAGGTCCAATAACTCTGATAAATGCTGAAACATAACAAATACAGCCCTCTAGTAAACACGGTTACATTTCTGTAACCAGTCTACAGCACACATATCCAGGTCCAACAACTCTGATAAATGCTGAAACATAACAAATACAGCCCTCTAGTAAACAGGGTAACATTTCTGTAACCAGTCTACAGCACACATATCCAGGTCCAACAACTCTGATAAATGCTGAAACATAACAAATACAGCCCTCTAGTAAACAGGGTAACATTTCTGTAACCAGTCTACAGCACACATATCCAGGTCTAACAACTCTGATAAATGCTGAAACATAACAAATACAGCCCTCTAGTAAACAGGGTAACATTTCTGTAACCAGTCTACAGCACACATATCCAGGTCTAACAACTCTGATAAATGCTGAAACATAACAAATACAGCCCTCTAGTAAACAGGGTAACATTTCTGTAACCAGTCTACAGCACACATATCCAGGTCTAATAACTCTGATAAATGCTGAAACATAACAAATACAGCCCTCTAGTAAACAGGGTAACATTTCTGTAACCAGTCTACAGCACACATATCCAGGTCTAACAACTCTGATAAATGCTGAAACATAACAAATACAGCCCTCTAGTAAACAGGGTAACATTTCTGTAACCAGTCTACAGCACACATATCCAGGTCTAACAACTCTGATAAATGCTGAAACATAACAAATACAGCCCTCTAGTAAACAGGGTAACATTTCTGTAACCAGTCTACAGCACACATATCCAGGTCTAACAACTCTGATAAATGCTGAAACATAACAAATACAGCCCTCTAGTAAACAGGGTAACATTTCTGTAACCAGTCTACAGCACACATATCCAGGTCTAACAACTCTGATAAATGCTGAAACATAACAAATACAGCCCTCTAGTAAACAGGGTAACATTTCTGTAACCAGTCTACAGCACACATATCCAGGTCTAACAACTCTGATAAATGCTGAAACATAACAAATACAGCCCTCTAGTAAACAGGGTAACATTTCTGTAGCCAGTCTACAGCACACATATCCAGGTCTAATAACTCTGATAAATGCTGAAACTTAACAAATACAGCCCTCTAGTAAACAGGGTAACATTTCTGTAACCAGTCTACAGCACACATATCCAGGTCTAACAACTCTGATAAATGCTGACACATAACAAATACAGCCCTCTAGTAAACAGGGTAACATTTCTGTAACCAGTCTACAGCACACATATCCAGGTCTAATAACTCTGATAAATGCTGAAACATAACAAATACAGCCCTCTAGTAAACAGGGTAACATTTCTGTAACCAGTCTACAGCACACATATCCAGGTCTAACAACTCATAAATGCTGAAACATAACAAATACAGCCCTCTAGTAAACAGGGTAACATTTCTGTAACCAGTCTACAGCACACATATCCAGGTCTAATAACTCTGATAAATGCTGAAACATAACAAATACAGCCCTCTAGTAAACAGGGTAACATTTCTGTAACCAGTCTACAGCACACATATCCAGGTCTAACAACTCTGATAAATGCTGAAACATAACAAATACAGCCCTCTAGTAAACAGGGTAACATTTCTGTAACCAGTCTACAGCACACATATCCAGGTCTAATAACTCTGATAAATGCTGAAACATAACAAATACAGCCCTCTAGTAAACAGGGTAACATTTCTGTAACCAGTCTACAGCACACATATCCAGGTCTAACAACTCTGATAAATGCTGAAACATAACAAATACAGCCCTCTAGTAAACAGGGTAACATTTCTGTAACCAGTCTACAGCACACATATCCAGGTCTAACAACTCTGATAAATGCTGAAACATAACAAATACATCCCTCTAGTAAACAGGGTAACATTTCTGTAACCAGTCTACAGCACACATATCCAGGTCTAACAACTCAGCTAAATGCTGAAACATAACAAATACATCCCTCTAGTAAACAGGGTAACATTTCTGTAACCAGTCTACAGCACACATATCCAGGTCTAACAACTCTGATAAATGGGGACATATAACAAATACAGCCCTCTAGTAAACAGGGTAACATTTCTTCGCCCTTATTTCTGTATATAACCAGAAGACCTATTTTAAAAAGTTTGACTGCTACAATGACCTAGCGGACACAAACTGCTATACATTAACAATAGAGATTAGTCAGCTATCTGCCGTCAGTTGTCTCAAATCTAAATGAGTTATTCAATACCCATCAGGACTACATGTAAATATGATTTGAACTCATGGGAGGTAGTCTTGTCTACTGAAGCACCAGCGAAATCCTGACACATCACGGGCAGGGAGAATGAGTTTACAGTGTAGAGCTGAAGCAATTGATTTGGCCTAAATTGACATGTTGACAAACGCCTACTAGCAATCTGGCACATTAACATTAGGAATTATTATACATTTAAAAAATGTCAACCTGAGTTTCCATTTCGCAAGGAGACCCCTGCTAAATACTGAAACACCAAAGGATGGGAGATGGACTTAACTGTGCCAAGAACGTGGCATAAAATAACGTTTTAACGACTTAGCAGCAAACTCACACATTGACATTAGGAAGTAATATACATTTCACACAAGCCAACTTGAGTTTCCATTTAGCAACGAGACCCCTGCTAAATACTGAAACACCAATGGACATAACAGTGCCAAGAACATGGAATAAAATAACGTTTTAACAAGGACTTGGCAGCAAACTCACACGGTAACATTCATCCCACACAAACAAACTCCATTTCATATTACTTACCTGATGATATCTGCCTATTTTCACATGTGAATGTCGACGTATCAAACCGTCAGTGGGAATCAACTGAAGACGAAAAATATTAAAAAGAAATAAATTATACTTACATTTGCCTACAAATGTTTACAAAACATTTGAAAAGTGAAATTAAAGCAACCCAATTGGTTATCAATTAATTATTTAAATTTGAAAGAACAACCCCAATAGTTATGAACGTCTGCGATTGAATATTAAAGTGGCATGAGCTGCCGAAATTCACACTTTTTTCATAATTTCTAATCGTCATGACAGGAAAAGGCTTTGAAGACCATCGAAAAACTAAATGATTGGCGTTGAAATGAGGAAAATCCATACAGTATGTGGCCTATACGAACCGTAATTGTGTTTGAAATGTAAACCAAATTTAAATAACCGGGACGACCATTCATTCATTCTAAGCCAAAGTTTTTTCAAAACAATACTTTATCGTATATTCTTGAGACTTGATCGAGGCACTAAAAAGCTTTTGATTCATACGTCTTGGGAAAAATAGCCGATAATTTCAACATTCTGTTTCAACGTCAAAATATCAACATTTTGGCAGCTCATGCCACTAGGTCATTCATGTCGACTTAAGACTGGTTCACCATTCAGCCTTTCGACTGTTGTAATGATTTTGTATACGGCACTGATTGGCTGCGACCTTAAGATTGGTAGGGAGGAAATAGAACATGCACTATATGTCATTGATTGGCTGCGACCCTAAGACTGGTCGGGAGGAAATAGAACATGCACTATATGTCATTGATTGGCTGCGACCCTAAGATTGGTCGGGAGGAAATAGAACATGCACTATATGTCATTGATTGGCTGCGACCGTAAGACTGGCCGGAAGGAAATAGAACATGCACTATATGTCAATGATTGGCTGCGACCTTAAGACTGGCCGGAAGGAAATAGAACATGCACTATATGTCATTGATTGGCTGCGACCTTAAGATTGGCCGGAAGGAAATAGAACATGCACTATATGTCATTGATTGGCTGCGACCTTAAGATTGGTCGGGAGGAAATAGAACATGCACTATATGTCATTGATTGGCTGCGACCTTAAGACTGGCCGGAAGGAAATAGAACATGCACTATATGTCATTGATTGGCTGCGACCTTAAGATTGGTCGGGAGGAAATAGAACATGCACTATATGTCATTGATTGGCTGCGACCTTAAGACTGGCCGGAAGGAAATAGAACATGCACTATATGTCATGGATTGGCTGCGACCTTAAGACTGGCCGGAAGGAAATAGAACATGCACTATATGTCATTGATTGGCTGCGACCTTAGGACTGGTCGGGAGGAAATAGAACATGCACTATATGTCATTGATTGGTTGCGACCGTAAAGGATTTATGAACAGCTTTTGGAAATATTCTCTAATTTGCGTGAGGTGTGTTGTAGAACATGTACTTTAAAAGTCTGACCAAAAAGAAAATTAAATTTCGGTCGCAGCACATACAAAATTCAAGCTACGTTTACCGATCTACAATGCTTACGAAAGTTAATTATCTCAGAGACTTATGACGTCAAACACGACCTCCGGTGTGTACGTACCCTCACAGCGATGACGTAATAAACGATTTCTGTTGTCTCAGTACGTCTTCATGGCAGTTTGTACACATCGAAGGTCGTGTATGACGTCATTTTTCGAGCAGTTACGAAAATTACGGAAAATATGCATATTTCCTCCCCGTTCGTTTTTTGACTACCAGGGAACTAACGCGAAGGTTGTTTCGTTTTAACTGATAATTTTCAAATATATATTTAGTCAATAAACAAGCACAAACCAGCTTTAAATCTTGTTCATATCTCCTTTAAGATTGGTCGGGAGGAAATAGAACATGCACTATATGTCATTGATTGGCTGCGACCTTAAGACTGGCCGGAAGGAAATAGAACATGCACTATATGTCATTGATTGGCTGCGACCTTAAGACTGGTCGGGAGGAAATAGAACATGCACTATATGTCATTGATTGGCTGCGACCTTACGATTGGTCAGGAGGAAATAGAACATGCACTATATGTCATTGATTGGCTGCGACCTTAAGACTGGTCGGGAGGAAATAGAACATGCACTATATGTCATTGATTGGCTGCGACCTTAAGACTGGTCGGGAGGAAATAGAACATGCACTATATGTCATTGATTGGCTGCGACCTTAAGATTGGTCGGGAGGAAATAGAACATGCACTATATGTCATTGATTGGCTGCGACCTTAAGACTGGCCGGGAGGAAATAGAACATGCACTATATGTCATTGATTGGCTGCGACCTTAAGACTGGCCGGAAGGAAATAGAACATGCACTATATGTCATTGATTGGCTGCGACCTTGAGACTGGCCGGGAGGAAATAGAACATGCACTATATGTCATTGATTGGCTGCGACCTTAAGACTGGCCGGAAGGAAATAGAACATGCACTATATGTCATTGATTGGCTGCGACCTTGAGACTGGCCGGGAGGAAATAGAACATGCACTATATGTCATTGATTGGCTGCGACCTTGAGACTGGCCGGGAGGAAATAGAACATGCACTATATGTCATTGATTGGCTGCGACCTTGAGACTGGCCGGGAGGAAATAGAACATGCACTATATGTCATTGATTGGCTGCGACCTTAAGACTGGTCGGGAGGAAATAGAACATGCACTATATGTCATTGATTGGCTGCGACCTTACGATTGGTCGGGAGGAAATAGAACATGCACTATATGTCATTGATTGGCTGCGACCTTAAGACTGGCCGGGAGGAAATAGAACATGCACTATATGTCATTGATTGGCTGCGACCTTAAGACTGGCCGGGAGGAAATAGAACATGCACTATATGTCATTGATTGGCTGCGACCTTAAGACTGGCCGGGAGGAAATAGAACATGCACTATATGTCATTGATTGGCTGCGACCTTAAGACTGGCCGGGAGGAAATAGAACATGCACTATATGTCATTGATTGGCTGCGACCTTGAGACTGGTCGGGAGGAAATAGAACATGCACTATATGTCATTGAATGGCTGCGACCTTAAAAAAATCGTAGATTTTTGCTGACTGGGGTTTACGTCAATCAGATCCCTGAATGGACCTTTAAGTAAAGATCTTCTCCTTAATGTATTATTCATCCTTCTATTGAATATAACTAGCCTTCTGCTTACCTCTCCTAAGATGAGTTTTAACAGGGTGGATTTCCCGGCTCCATTAGGTCCAACCAAGGCTATACGTGTATCTAAATCTATACCAAAATCCAAATTACGGTATATCCATTTCTGAAAATTCAAACAGATAGATAAGTAATCAAATACGGATGAGTATGGATTACCTTAACCAAAATTGATGTTTTTCGCTTATGGCAAGACTGAAAGAACTTTATTACAGATCGATTGATTGATGTTTTACATCACACTCAAGACTATTTCACGTATATGGCGTCGTTGCCAGGTTTAGTTGGGAGGAAACAGGGCTCTATACCTTGAGAAAAGATTCCACCCTGGAAGAGTACCTCGCAACCCTTCCACATGACAGATCAAAGGGCCACTTTCAAATTACAAATTTTTTTCAGCCATATTATCAGCAAGGGCCTGAATAAGGGGGGATAATAAAACTTACCTTGTCTTCCCCATATCTAAAACTGACATGTTGGACCATGATGATAGGAGGTGGTAGTTTACCACATTCAGGGAAATAAAATGTCAACGTCTGTAAAAACAAAATGAAAGCTCAGCTGAAATCATTCCAAATGGCACATGATTGGCATGGATATTGTCACAATTGCCAGTTTGTAAGTTAAATTTCTACTTTAGATTAAAAAGATCAATTTAACCACATCGATGTAACGCCACAAGATTCTTTCATTATATATGTCACCATTAACATTAATTGGGGAGGAAACCATGCTCTTTGACAGAACTTCCTGGAGTGCCTAAACAAACTTTAACAAAAGGCAAAGGAATGAAAAACAGACACGAAATTTTTCTTTGCACCATGAGGGATTTGAACGGCACATTGATAGCAGTCCCGAGTTATTACAGATTACTGCCCTGCTGACCACTAAGGCTTGGGGACTGGATAGGCAGTATACGACTTCTATACCATCTACATAACACGTGCCATGTTTGTACTAAAATCGCACAATGAGAACGGGCATAAAAGATAGAAATATATATGCACCAAATTGATTGGCTTACCTTGTCGGACACCACTCTTTCTGTCAATCCTTTGTCTACCATTTTCTTTAACGTCTTCTCTTTACTCTGGGCTTGTGAGGCCAACTTAGCACTACCGTGTCCAAACCTGGCAATGTAATTCTGGAAAACAAATAAGGGGTCAAAAATTGTATGAAAGTTTATTTGATATGTCCATTTATTAGATTTCAATTCGCTATATAGGTTTAATCCTGCTCCAAATTACTTAATGTCACGCATCAAAGTGAAACAAATTGGATTTATTGTGAAATTATAGAATGATGGCTCAACTAAGTAATCGATGCATTAGGAAGAAGATTGCAGACAAAATATTCTGCACTGAACAGTAAAGGCGATTTGTCATTTGTCTTCTAATTTCATTGATTGATTGGTGTTTTCGCACTGAAGATTTTTTCACTTATATGGCGGCGTTGCCAGGTTTAGTGGGGGAGGAAACCTGGCTCATTGCCTGAAACGGGTTATTGCTTAAAACGTAATGTGATTAAGTAGCCTTATTGTATTACCTTCATGCTATTGATCTGGTCTTGTTCCCATCTATATTTCTTCATCTGATTTTCCTCTAACTCCGCCCTTGTCTGGATATATGTGTCGTAGTTACCCTGCAAAAACATTTAAACCATTTGTGAACAGTATTCGCAGTATCTTCAATGCACCTCTCATGTTTCAATGAACTTAGCGAGAGTTAAGATTGATAGATTAAGAATAGACTACTAAAAATATATTTATTTTTCTTCCATTCATCAGAACAAAATTGCATGCTAAAAATACAAACTTGGTGCAGAAAATGTTTCTGAAAAAATCCTTTCTACCCAACAAATGTTTCTGAAAAAATCCTTTCTACCCAACAAATGTTTCAGAAAAATACATTTCCACATAAAATTTGCCTTAAAAAAACATTTCACTCACCCCATAATATTTGAGTTTGCATAAGTTCATATGCATGATGGAATTGCAGACACCATTGAGGAAATCTTGTGAATGGGATATTACTACAAGGATTCTTTTATATCTGTAAGAAAACAAACATACACATTATAATTAAAGGATAGGGCTACTTATAAGACTCCAACTGTCAAGGATTTATCAACAAATCCCATGTGAAACTATTTTACTACTCCTGTTTGAAATAAAAACCTTCTAGCACTGGATTGATTGATTGATTGGGGCTTAATCTCAGACTCCCACGTTATTTGCCTAATTACCGCCGAGCCTGATGACGTCACATAGAATTACGCAAAGCTTTCTGGGTAAAATATACCTCAGTTCGCCATTTTGTTTATTGGTACTTAGCAAAGTGTTACTTTTTTGGTAAACATTGATGACATAACCTGTTTTTATCCACACATTTTTTCTGGTAACTTTACGCATTTTACGTCTACTCCTCGATACAGTATTATTTCTTCCGTTATATTTGAAAATTATTTTAACATCCCTCAATCCTCCGAAATGCTTTGCTGGTAATTTCCAAGTGACGTCATCAAGCAATCGGTCAATTAATGTGAACGTCAAGATGTAGGATTTCTATGGAGAACAACAAATTTTGTTTTCAATAGTTGAAATTTGGTTGAGAATTTTTAAGTGGTTAAGAAATAATGTTAAAATAGTATTGATTGTTTTAAGATACTTTCAATTAGTGTTTGGACTGAGAAGGTTTCAAACTAGCCACCCATAGACAGAAGGCCTGTGTCAGACTGAGAGACTATCACTCTCTATCGACTGACCAGCCAAGGCTGGACTGACTTACTGTTTGAGTTCTTGTTCCAGCCATACACAGGCGTTCAGGTCCAGATGGTTTGTAGGTTCGTCTAACAACAACAGTGCAGGTTTTATATACAAAGCTCTGGCCAAGGATATACGCATTCTCCAACCTCCAGAAAAATCTGCAAAAAAATACAGTGATTAAGTCTTAAAATGCTGGCTGTAAGGTTAATCTAGGTTTAATCATTGGGATTTCTCACATCAACAACTTTCTCCTGTTCATTATGTTAAAGGCATGGACGCCAGTTAGCCAGGGATACGGCCAATTTTATATAATTGAATTATAGAAATGGACATCACTTTCAAATCCAAAACACTTAGGACAACTTGTTCCATATTGTACATGATGGTGTATATTTACAGTATGAGCTTTCAAGAGTAGCTACTCCCATCATCAGATATTACAACACAAATCTCGAAAGCTCTTAAATATACACCATTATGTACAATATAGTACGAGTTGTCCTTCGTGTTTTGGCTTTAGTAAAATTTTCAAATCCATAACGGTAGCTTGAACACAAGGAATGATTACATCCACAAGTCTGTTATCCATTGGTTTATAACAGACAGATTGAACCAGCCAGTCTCCTCTATTTACCTACATCCACAAATTAGATTAACATAAATTTATGAACACTAAAACACACGGGCACAGGGAAAATCTTCTTGTCTAAAATAACCACGGAGACAAGTTTCTAATTGTGTTAAAAAGAGGTATATCATTTAGACCTTTATACCCCATCATAGATTAACATAAGACGTGTATTGAGTCACAAAGAAGAAGTGGGGATTTGGGCCAATAAAGACTCAAGAATAAGCGTAACCAATGGCTTATAAAGAAATGTGTGGTTTTGGTTTATTACAATGCAAGCAATTGAACAATTTTTGTTTATTTGCTATTATCAAATAAATAAGAAGAGATTTCAGTTAAGGCATCCATGGTAAAATGTGAAGTCAGATTATCTTAAGTCGCTTCAGGAATTTTGAGCATCATGCAGCGTTCAACCAGTCGGTTACCATGGTAACATGACCAGGAACACATGCACTGGTCTTCGGCCTTTTATGTCATCATTCTTCAAGTTTTACCAATAGTGTTACAACTGAAATATTACAATTGATCGCCATCAGTACCATATGCTGAATAACAGCAACTTTAATCAGATTTAACGATATGAATAAATCTAAAATACGCTGCTCTTCTTGCATGTTCAAAATGTGAACTTGTGATATTTAGGCTGCAAATCTTATACTTTAGTATGGTTATCTTTATATAATGCAAATTGCTATTTTAGTCCAGAAGATTCTCCCAGTGCCCGTGTGTTCATAACTATTTAATATAATGCCCATAATATTAAGAATTCTACCACTTAGAGTAGATTTTAAATCTTGCTTTGATAAGTACAGGTGCTTGTACTAGGATTCGTACAATGGAGAATTGTAGTACTGGTAGGTGAAGACTTTCGTTCAATCAAATACGAAGGGATAGTACGGAAGCGTATTAGGGCCAGTCGAAAAAAAAAAAATGTTAGTAATTCAGAGTTACTACATAGATCTCCTGATTTGGAATTAGCTGAGTCAGTCATAATTAAGCGTGATCCAGGGTACAGCAAAGGGGGGTCATAT
This sequence comes from Lepidochitona cinerea, assembly GCA_963971465.1. NCBI lineage: Eukaryota > Metazoa > Mollusca > Polyplacophora > Chitonida > Tonicellidae > Lepidochitona > Lepidochitona cinerea. The sequence continues at coordinate 3,499,675 of OZ020558.1, read as the reverse complement.
TTCCTTGTTCTAATAGAACCTCTTAGAGCCATAATGTATTACCTTTGACTTGTGTATATTGCATTTCCTTGGTGAAGCCGAGACCCCAGAGGATTTCAGCTGCACGAGCCTCCGCAGTACCAGCATCCATCTCATCTAGACGCTCGTATAAATCCATCAACCTATCGTGAGATTCTAAAGAGACATAAAAGAACAGTTAGCCATAGATTATTAATTATGTATACTGTATGTGGTGGCTATAATTTTGTTTACATCTTTTAAACGTTTGTAAAATATTTGAAAACATTCTTTTCCACCTCACCAGCAAATTATTAACATGAAAAAAAGAAACATCTGAGTACATTATAAGAAATTTGACATTCCATGATATATCTCTTATAATCAGCATAGACGCTTTCGGCTCATCGTATTTTGTTCATGACGTTGTTCAAATTGTATGGCATAGACGTCGTTTCTCTTGCAGGCGCTGTGACACGCCTATATAACATTGCATTATGGACGAAAGGAGCATGATTTCAACGTCAGATTGATTAAAAAACTCAATACGGCGTGATTTTGCTTCCGCACAAGCATAAAATCTTAAGCTGAAAAGGTCTATTCCCAGAGTCAGAGACGTGAAACAAGAAAACTCTCGAGCTTAAATACAGCCAAACCAAATTTGACAGCAACTCACTAGAATTATCAGAAAAATGTATGTCCTGATTGATTGATTGATTGATGTTTATCATCACATCCAAAATAAATTTCACTTATTGCTCTGTTTAGTGGGGGAGAAAACTGGGCTCTGACCATCAGTGGGTAGGTAGCCTTTCGACAAGCTCAGAATTTGTTATGAAGTGGCCATTAGACGGTTTAATCAAAGTAAAGGCATTAAGCTAAGCCCAGCTGAGTGGATCCGACTGAGCTGCAAAGCAAGCATGGCCGAGGGAGCAGCAGCAAATTGCTCTTTGCAGAAATAAGTTCCAGGGAATCCTGGTCACCTAAGGTCACTGACCTACGTAATTGTCATTACCCGTGATATGTAATATTCTAAGTGGCACACGCGATTATCCTTTCCCTCCTCTCAGCTCAGCTGGCAGCTCATCTGCGCCGACGATGGGATTCTTGCCTTGCGAGGCAGAAAATATGAAGCATGCTAGGTACTTTAACCGCCCCTTGAGCCGAAAATCTTACAAAAATTTACGTGCACACGGGTAAACAGCTTAGCTCTAAGCCACGCATGACCGGCAGCTCAGCCAGATTCTCTCGTGTGCGATAGGCTTTAGTGGTAAAATATGAAGTCAGATTATCTTGAGTCGCTTCAGGAATTTTGAGCATCATGCAGCGTTCAACCAGTCGGTCACCATGGTAACACGATCAGGAACACTTGCACTGGTCTTCGGCCTTTTATGTCATCATTCTTCAAGTTTTACCGTTGGATTTAAGAACTTGTTTATAGGTCTATCGTTACAACAGCCTTACCTTGATCAGCCCTGTGGCTTAATTGTTCAGCCTCTTTTTCAAGTTTGAGTCTTTCCTCGTCACATTCTATAACACACTGTAGCGCGGTCTTGTCGCTAGGGGCCATTTCCCGACGTAATAAAAACATATCTATATGTTCTGGCACTGGAAGTTCACGTGACCCTATGGCAGCTAATAGCGAAGATTTACCTGAGGACAGAAGAGATGAAAGAATTCTGATAAGACAAGATAAGAAAATATTTTTGAAGGAGTATTCAATTTTATAATTCAGAAAGAAATTCGTTTTATGCAAATAGAGCTTTATGAATAATTATTTTATCAGGACTTGCACTTGTTTGTATGTGTACATGGACTTATTTTATATTTGAAAACATTTGGAAAAACTCATTATTAGTCAAACAAAGAACAAACAAATTATGTATATTTTCAAAAACTACTGGAAGAAATCCTTAATAGCGCTTTTGGTTTAAATTAATAGGAATGAAAGATGGTTTATTTTAAGGCTAAGAAAACTCCAGGAATGGATGAAATCTAAATTAGAACACTACCCACAAAGGGCCTAAACACAGATCGACTCCTACCACCGACAACCTGTACGTCAGTAAAGGATAATTCCGTTTTGCTTATCAATGTTGCAATTTGTCTGGCTTGTCTACAGCCTCATATCAGAGTAGCCTTTTTCGACCAGTGGTTGAACTATGCATCCCTCTGACTGGAAGTTTAATTTTAGCAAAATGGGCGAGGTCAATAAACTCAATCATTTTTCAGCCAAATCATTGGTTTACTAGATCACGAACCCCCACTTTACTTAATCTGATATAGGGCAGACAATGGTCACGAAAGTTCTTCATTATTGGCTAAAAAAAGCACGGAAAACATATTGGATTGTTGTTTTAGGCTCAAATGGCACCAGCCTTTAACCCAAATATTGAAACACAACATGACTGGCTTGTCTTTTCTCAGAGTTATGATTTTGGTCTGCTTTATCAAACTATTCAGTGGGAATCATAGAAATTGCAGGCAACACTTGGAACAGTTGGCACTTACCACATCCATTCAAACCTATGAGACCGTAACGACGACCAACATTTAATTCCAGTCTGGTATCGGACAAAAGTTCTGCTCCGTGAAATGTAATGGACATATTTTCTATGTGGACATCTCGACTATCGGGGTGTGAGGCCAGCACTCCAGTACAAGATCGAAACTTTGAAGCTATATCTAAACCATCGAGTTGTTCAGCTAACGTGCTCACTGCAAAAAATGAAAAAATAAACATATGTTTTTGTAGAGAAATGGGGGGAGTATAAAATAATAATCTCATAATCTCCAGTTTAGTCCAGAAGTTTCCCTAGATATTTCGCGATATCCGGTGACAGATAACGTTTTTTGATGCTGTTGTCAGTTCGATGGACGTCTTTTGTTCTACGTCATAAATGAGCGTCACTTTCAAATAATAAAGTCCCTCTACATGCGTGTGGAATTCTCAGGATAATCCCGCTCCCTATACCTGGAAGATTGAAACCTTTACCAGGTGACCGTGACGGACATCTATCCCATACATAATTAACATCAACTTGTCTCCATGGTTATTTTAGAAAATAAGATTTTCCCTGTGCTCGTGTCTTTTAGTGTTCATAAATATATAAGTTGATCAGATGAAAACAAAGTTAGAGTTATATTCTCAATTTAACTTGGTGAACACTGGCTCTGACTGAGTATCAAACACTATGTAACCTTATCATTTATGAGCCTTTATCAAGTTTAAATCAATGCCTGCTAGTTGGTAATCAATTCTTTAAAAACTGGCACCGTATAGACCTACAGTACCAACTAAGCCCAAAGCAAAATGAGATTGCAGGCATTTTTTTTCTATCTACCGCCTAGATACGGAAATTAATTAGCTTTAGCGCCGTGACCAATGAACTATATGAGTGGAATGGTCACGTCACTTTGGGAAGATTGGATCTGGAGAGCTAAAATCGCCATCATAGCTAAGAGATACTGTCTCTTTCAAAACGCAAATAACGTTCTTCTACAAATTTATGACATCACGAATCAACGGTCAAAATTGACGTCACAAGAGTGATTTGTCATCGTGTTATGACGTAAATAACGTAGTCGTTGGGGTCAGGACTAGTGACGTCGTTCTTTCGCTTCCTCTGTAACGTCAGATAAGTATTGCCATCTCACCATGATGGCGGCGCTCGCTACAACTAAAACGTCACGTGATCTCCCTTCCACGCATATAGTTCATTGGCTGTGACGTCATTGTTGACATCTGATATGTACATTACTATTGGTGGGACGTCATACACAAATGACGTTGAGCCGGATGTCTTCGCTGTTGGTTGAAATCACACCAAAAATGTTCTAAATGTGAACTATGAAGTCTAATACGAAGATATTTCAGATTGGTGAAGGAAGATACGCATATTTTCAATCGCTGTTTCTGTGACACCCTTGGACCCTACCCAAAGTTCATTTTGTTTCAGCTTAAGGGTTTTAGATACCCGTACATATTTACTCAATTTACAGTAACAAATCACTGTTAGGTGTTCAGAAAGAACTTGGCATTTATCCTAAATTGAGGTGGTCAAATTGAACAGGAAGTGAGATTCAGTGGATCTTACCAACGCCGTCGGGTGCGTCACCATTGGCTGTGTTACCATTTTCCACGCCATTAGTTTTTTCAGCATTTTGTGGTTTCTTCTGACCACGTTGTTTGGCTGCTTCCTTCTTCTTGGCGTCCCTACGTTTCTTGGAATCGGATGGCATGATGGCCAAGAAAAGCTTGTCAACTGAAAGTAAAATGATCCCGTTTGCATGCTTGCTCACAGCCTGAAAGTGATATTATTTCTAACACAAAAATAACACGTCGTAGTTGTGTTTTCACCGTTGGTTTTTGACAACTTTGAAGCGTATCCACGCGATATAAATATTTTTACTGACAGTCAACTGACAAAAACGCAACTGATAGCTTCTGGTGTGTTTCACAAAAAAATTTGGATTAAAGAAATGATTTAGAAATAAAGAATCAAAGACAAAACAACACGATAACCGTCGATCACCATAGACTCTAATGTTAAATGAACTCATTTCTCGCGTGATCTCGCGGGGTTTTAGCCAAACTCGAAAGAGGCTTATAAAACAAAAACAACATCTCTGGCCCAAAATTCAACACATAAAGCTATTTTGACATTAAAATCTGTTGGTTTTAAGAATTTGGGCGGATTTTTTGCTTGTGAGTTTGGGCGCCCATACCTGTATACAGGTATCAAAATGTCTCTGTATCAGTCTATGCGCTTCATTTCTAAAATTAGTCCCCTTTCAACCAGCGGTGAAAGCCATTGCTGAGCAGTTGTTTTCAACCACTTTTTTATTAACAGCTTCTTTTTTCGAGACCATCACACTGCAATCAAGAATTACCATTAACAACATTCGACTGAACTCTCTAGACTGAAAGTGACCTCTACCAAATATTGAAGAGCAAAATTCAACTGAGGCCAATCAGAACAATGACCGGAAAATCAAGTTAGGCCTCAGTCGAACATGGATTCACACCTCGTAAACATTTCTGTGAATTACAGAGCAGTCACTGCACATAGAGAGATGAAACATGTGACTAGATATTTTGGTTTATTTCAAAGTACATTAATCTGACACTTTACAAGGCACAAATATAAAAATTTACAGCACACGTAGTGAGTCGACTTTGAACAAGGAACTAGCCATTGGAAACAAGCTTCAACATGCACTGTGGTCGCTGAAGTTGATAGTTAAGCAAAAACACAAGAAATGACAGAGAGATTTTTGTCCATACGTTACCTAGTCCCGGTTTCTGAATCCAAAATTAATGTTTTTTTATACGGACGGCCGTATTATGGAGTCAGGGCTCATTGCAATCAAAAAGTCGAAGTAGACTGCACGCTTCTGATCGGGCAGTTTGCAGTCAGATTTAGACAGTAAATAACAACATAACTAACTCAAAAAAGCCTTCGTATTCCTGATGATGACTGAATAAAAGTCGAAATATTGAGTCAATATGAAGTTTTTGTTTTTTGGAATAACACTACTTGTGTATAACTCAAATAGTGTCAGTACGATATTCATTATTAATTTAGCCTTTTGTAAAGTGAATTTAGCGTTTAAAAACTGAAAAACCACTAAACAGTATTACGTCATCAATGGCGGAGAGTTTGAGAATAATGTTTACTGATGGATGCTACTCGTCCATATCACACACTGGTAGGTAGCGAAATTATCCATGAACGTGATTATGAGCGGTTAGACACGATCTGAGTAGGTTATATTGCTATTTCTTTGCCTAAATCAGACCACATACTGCACGCTTCTGACCGGGCAGCCAACTCCGGCTTTTTGATTGCAGTGAACCCTGACTCAAAAATACGGCCGTCAGTGTAAAAAAATAGTAATTTTGGAGCCAGAAACCTGCACTATATGTTACCCAAAAACCCAACAATCATTAGGGTCTGTTCTCCACCGTTCTGCGGTGAAGCAGCAGTTTACCGGTCGATCAATGAATTTCCCAGACCTGTTTAGGCTTCAAATTTATTCCATTATTAAGGTATTAAAATAAACGCCAATCAAAACCGTTTACACTAAATTTACAGTTTAGACTAGACTAGAGAACAATAGATAACAGCTGCTGGGTGACATTGGCAAGTGAAGGTATTTAAACCATAATTTCTGTCATGTCCAAGTGAGATTTTATTATTGCCCATTTGGTTTTCTTCCTTATAGTTATACTAGTTCTAGCAGATCTACAATCACATAACTTATAACTTTATAAGGTCGCTGGGTGCAACTGAAAGTCAGTGCGGCTGTACTTAACAGCCTAAATAAGTCTGTCTATAATATTCATATTGGAATTAAAATCCTTCAATTTATCAAGTATTAAACACTTAACTGCATTTAACAAGCAGACATGAAGAGATCAAGATTAAAGTACCAAGCTCAAATGTATTGCCACTCTGTGCTGACATTCCGGCATCATCCTACGTGAAGTTGTCAGACGTCATTACTCGAACGCATGGCTTCCAAAAAAAGGCTGGTATTTTTTAAAAGATATTTTCTGGTGAACATTCAATGTTTCTGAAGGCCAACAGATGATTCGAGTAACAAGAATTGATGTAGATTAAATTCAGCTTACCTTAACAGTTCTTTGTTCGGTGATTTCCTGGGAAATCACACTTTCTTTAATCCCTTTTCTTCCGAGAAATGTCCCGCCTGTTACCACATGTGAATGGCGAAAGGAATGACGGAAGTAAACGAAGAAAAGCGGCTATGACGTCAATCAGATCCGACACTTCTCAGTAAGTCCTCTGCAGGAAAAAAAAAAAAAAAGGTTTGCTGTTATTTATAGTTACAATTTTGCCTTATTAATTTTATTATCGTTATTAAATCATTTAACTTAGTTAGTATGTATGTTTATGATTCCAGAAAAAACGGTTTACATTAGTTTTTCTCGCCCATGAGCAGCAGAGAAATTTTGTTTACAATTTGCAGCGCCAAAGTCACTAATCCCAAAAACCGTATGTAAGCATAATATCAAAGATAATAAAATAAACTTAATATGTTGTTCTGTTTTACTAGGTTTTATTTTACAGCCCGAACCTTGATCAATTTTTAATTTGATGAATTTAATTTTTGTTTTTAGTTTTGTTTAAAAGCATTTGTTTTTTTGGTGGCTCAAACACTTTGACTGAAGTACCCGAGCTGTGGTGTCGAAAGAGTTGGCAAACACAGATAATGTGATGAGTCAACCATAGAACCGGAAGTGTACTCATTATGGGCCATGACCTCACCGTAGTAACTGGGAATACACTTTTGAACAACTCAGCCCTGAATGGCTTTTAACCGGCGTGTTTTTTAACGTTGCTGGATAGTAGACCATTTCGGTTTAAGCATTGACGCTTGCGCATTAGCCTCTGTGTATAGCAGAGTTTTTGGATCTTTTGACGCAATGTGATAGAGGCGTGTCACGCAATGTGATAGAGGCGCCTGCAACAGAGAAATGACACCTACATGTACATGGGGTAACACATAGTTAACCCGAATCTATATTCTCTAACGTGCTATAAAATCGAAATTAAAAAAAAAGAAAAGAAAAGAGAAAGCCATAGACACGATTTCTTCGATCACCTCACATGCAGTCTGCCTTATTTATGAATTACCTCTTCCATGCCGCTTAGCTGACTGCGGGGCAACTCCAACTGGTTACCCAGTTTGCATGTACACTGTACGCTGCATGTTGAAACAGGAGCTTGTAACGAAGCCGTCGCTTCTAACTTTTCGAGTGACGTCATAAAGCTCCATACCGATTGTTTACATTAAAAAAACAAAAATAAGAAAGTTTTCGTTTTTTTCCCGAATAAAATAGATCCATTTTTGCCAAAATTCAAAAGCTTTGAAGTCAGTTTGTATTCAAACTGAAAAATCGATTTGTTATAGGTACCCTTAATGTCCACAAGCGACGAACGACGCGCTGTATGATTCGAATCGTCTAAGCGAGCGAACACATTTTCATCTGCTAAATAGAAAAATTGACTTTAGATGAAAGGTATTAAATTAATTTTCCTCGAAAACTTTAAAGTAAACTTAACATAACTTGAAAAGAGTTTTTTGAGCCTTTGTTCAGTCCCTCAATCTGGTTTAAACAAAGTCACCATACAATGAGGAGAATCCAAAAATTCAGTTAGTAAAATAATATCCTCTGGATTTTTCACCTGTTTTTCATAGGCATTTGAGGCATGTGCTCCTCGTTGTAAATCTGTGATTCCGGTTGGTTTTTCAAGGTATATATACTCGTAAGCAGAAAGTTTTCGGGCCCATTTTAGAATTAAAGATGATGTTAACAGAGGAAAAGCTGTTTGGGGCAAAAAAAAAAAATTGTTACTGTCAATTTCAAACAGACTTACAAACAAATATGAATGGCATTTTCACTCTAAACACAATGACCAGGCCCTCCTTTTCTAATTCCGCGTAATTTTTCTCATCGTTTATTAGCGACCTTGAAGAAAAAACTGCCTCTAAATTGTTCATATATATGTGTTTTGTCTGACACTGATCAGCGTGTTACCTAATATGTGTATATCTAAGGTATGCCCCGGAACGATGTCCGTAAAGTTGATTCAACACTGACAGGTAACCTGTGTACCAGGTAGGACACTACCAAAACCGAAAGGCGAGGGTTTTGGGACCGATTAGGCACTGGACGCACCAGGGTCCTTGATATACTGAGAGCTATACTGGAATTGCTTTCTTCACCGCAGACGAGGAGGAAATGTCCACGCGTGGACAAAATTATCAAACACGATAGATATTCGGCTCTCAGCCACGAATGACCAAAATCTCTTGCAAAATTGTCCGCAGACGGGAGCTATCTGCTTACGCCAAGTGGCACGAATGAAATTTGGCGAAGGCGATAGCTCTCGTCTGCGGCGGGCTTTAAAACTCATAAGATGGTTTGTTCCATACTCTTGTTGCTTTTCATTCTTTTTTCCTCTTTCCTTCCTCCCCTCTTTTTTATTGGCTTTCAAGGTTTTTAAAATAGTATTTTAAATATGTAATATATTCTTCATATATAGATTGTTAATTTTTCTCTTTCCTTCCATTTTTCCTATAGTTTGTATCAATATAGGAAAAGGGACATGTAAGTTATGATAACTTGTTCCCAATCCTACTCCTTTTATGTCAATAAAGCTAGTTCAAATCACTTCATCTTCAACCGCAATTAATATATCGATGTAAACAGTAAAACGCACGGGCACAGGGAAAGTCTTCTAAACTAAAATGACCTGCTCAAACAAAACAAAAAAAAACAAAACAAAACAAAAAAAAAAAAGGGGGGGGGGGAGGAGGGGTTAGCACTGACTAACTCGTTCTTTTTATAAGCAATGACTGGCCTTTGTCTCAGACGTCGAGCCATATTACATTGAAATAGTTTGCAGTCTTCTACTATAATCTGAGCCATATTCATATTGGCTTTGTTGAACTGAAACACGGGTGTAATAATACCTTTTTTTTCTCATGAAACGAGGTTCTGATAGCGTTGTAGTTGAACTAAATGGTCGAAACTTGGCACAATGATATATTAATAAATTTATGTTACGATGCATGTGTCGTTTTTCACCATTTTAGAAGTCCTATATAAGCCAGAAGGCGGATCAGTTACAGTATCGATATCAATCTGACTAAAGTCGAGATGGTCATTGAAAAGACCATCTGAAGATTACGAGCCCTTTTAACGTGTGTTCACGCTGTGAGGCGAGAGCCTGTGAGATAATAGACGGGCCAATCACTGAACCGCTTACTGACGGCATGTAGGAAAACACAGAAGGACATGGATGCCGATGCGCTGGGTTTTGGAATAAGTAATATATCAGTTCTAAGCAAAAAAGGAGTTTGATATTAAATTTAGCGAACACGATGTGACTATCTCTCGACTCTAGTACTTTTGCGAGCTTAAACAGAACTTTAATTCTTTTAGTTTTATGCTGGGTCAATTTGCCGACAATGCACTCTTCTTGTTACCGTCTGTCAAGTATCATCAGTGCTTGAGAGAGCTATATGTGCAGTTCAATCACAATGGCTTGACTGGGTACCCTGCCCTTACGCCGGTTACGGCCCTGATTGGAATTAACGCGCACTATACTCACTTTGCACACTCAAAGATATATATTATTCTCATTAGGAATTAAATTTGAGAGTCTGGTGGGTCAGGTAGGCTAACTAGTAGGTGAATTTTAAATGTAATTTGTGTGCAACCTATGGTGGTTGAATTTGATTGATGTTTTGTGCAAAAGTCAACAGTATTTCACTTAAATGATGGGAGTTTCAAGGTTAAACGGGGGAGGAAATCGGCACATTTGCACGAAATAAACCAACCGATCTTCGGGAAATATCCTGCCCACGCATAATTAAATTTTATGGCTTTGTTATATTTGGGAATGCTGTTGTAGTGTTGAGAAAAAAACGTTGACTTTTCTATGAAACGTATAATCTCGGATACATTGAAAGATTATCGGTAGTAAGTAGCACTAGTATGCTGGGATTTACATGAACTATAGATATACACTATTCTACCGGAAAGATCAAATTAAAAGATCTGATTAGAAATATGTTGGACGTTTTTTTCATATAAAAAAACCCCAGAAAATTACCAGCATATTGGAAGCATTCAAGTCATACAACACTCAAGGGTGATTGATTGATATTTAACGCCATGCTGAAGATTATTTCTCTTATATGGCGGCATTACCAGTTTTAGTGGGGGAAGAATTTGGGCCTCAAGGATGAAGTTATTAAGTTATTTAACTTTTGTGTGAATTAGGTAACACATTTAGTTTGAACAGGCCAGAGGCAGTTTTATTTCAATGTGAATCATTTTAGAACTGTCTAAAACTCTCTCTATAAACTAAGTCTATGACAGTTTATATATGCAATGGAACTAAATGATTCCATTACATTATGTAATTATTATTGCATAGATTTACTCTAAAACGTGGATTGGCTGCACATGACAATCAGAATATTAATATGAAAAAGTCAGAAGTTTTTGCCTTGGAAGTTACATTTGCTAAAATAATGTTTCACAATTATCTTAGTGAAACCAGAAGTAAATGAATGTCATTCATTTACTTCTGGTGAAACTAATCTTTAGAATATAAAAATATATGCTAGGGAAATGTTAAAGCGGCATCAGCTGCCAAAATTCACACTTTTTTCATAATTTCTGATCGGCACGACAGTAAGAGGCTGTGGAGGCCATCAAAAAACTAAATGATTGGCGTTGGAATGAGGAAAACCCATACAGTATGTGGCCTGTACGAACCGAAAATGTGTTCGAAAAGTAAACAAAATTTAAATAACCGGGTCGACCATTCATTAATTCTAAGCCAAAGTTAGTTGAAAACAATACTTTATCGTACATTTTCGAGACTAGAACCACTAAAAAGGTTCTGAATTATACGTCTTGAGAAAAATAGCCGATAATTTCAACATTCTGTTGTAACGTCAAAATATCAACAATTTGGCAGCTCATGCCACTTTAAGAAGCAAGTAACAAGTTATTTTCAATTTAATTTTATTATAAGGATAAAATAGGACTGTCACTATTTCCCAGTATTCATTGAGCTGGAACCAAGAGGGATGTATCGCCTTCATGACAAGAGAAAATTGCCCATTAGAACATGGCCATGGCAAGATACCCTATATACAGAAGATTTCCCGGCCTGGGTAATAAACCAATAATACATTGGCAGAAATCTTGACATAGTGATTAAGAAACTCGCCAGTCCCAGTGAGCTAAGATGTTCGGCTTATTATGGTAATGTTATGTTAAGAAAGAAGTCCACAAGAGTGTAAGGCTCTTGAGAGAACTGTATATTTCTTCGAATGGTTAGACAAAATATATTTCTTTTATTTTGGTATATTACTTCGAATGGTTAGACAAAATATATTTCTTTTATTTTGGTCTCAAGTCTATAATTCACATGTATGTGTACTCTCAATCAGTAAAAGTGACTTAAGTTGCGCTCTAACTCCAAAAGAAATTCGGAAGATTTTAAAATTGAATAAAAGCTTTGGAACAATTCCACTGTACCTAATGTCCATCTATAACTTAAGATACATGTATCACTGTTAATAGCATAAATTATTAATTTAAGAACGAGTGGGTTGAAACTCCAATTATTATTATTCACACATGGCAAAACAGGCCCACTGAACCAAGAGTAGAAACACTGGTTTATACCATGTCACATTTATCATCTGTTGGGCATTTTGACCATATGATAACTGTACATAAAGGCTGAAGTATTTGCTGGTCATTTCCAGTAGTCAGTCTGTGTATAGATTTTAATTTCAACAACTTCTCCTGGCTGCATTCCTCTTAAGCTTTCAGCATTGTCCCAGGTTTCACTATAAAACACACAGAAGATTTTCCTTATAATTCCTCCCTTGATTGGTTTGTCTGGTACCTGAAGTAAAATATGTATAAAATATGTTCGTTATAAGCCATGAAACCGAGTCGTTCAAATACAATTACAATTTACAGTTTAATGTCAATAATCTGTGAGTCAATATTACATGGAGTTTATAGTTATGCCATGTTTCTACAACTGTCATAAGAGGCTGCAAAGAATTTCTCGATTGGAATATTTTCAAAATAACATTACAAATAACAATAATTATGCCAGGATACACCCCTGTTTAATACAATAAAAAACTTATCTCCATGTTTTATTGTTTATTTTTTTCAAGAAGTAAAAAACAATTATCAATATCAGGATTACAGTAACTTTTCATTCTCTTGCCTTCCTCTGGATATTTCAGATCCAGACAGGCAAATATCTTTGAAATTCGACAAAATAATAGCAGCTGTACGTAATTTATTCTAAACTATAGTTTAAAGTTTTTGGTACATGCACACAGCTCCGAAGAAAACAAAACGCTGCCAGTGTGACTGTCAGATTATTTTTGGATCTCAGCTTGCGAATGTAGAACTTTAAAAATTTAACCTAGTCTCTACACCCCTACCGTCCTATTGGCTCGACCTGAAGTGAAGCCGGTACGGGGCCGTAGACGGTAGAGCAGACTGTAAAAGTAATTTTTCCGCGTTTTTTTTACTCTACTAGTTGAACATTATGATTGCCAGTCCCCCTTTATAGTTTGACTTTCAAACAGCAGGACCTCAAAATAACATAACATTAAGTTTTTACTACTGTAAAGATTTAGACTTACTTTGGAATCGCAGCTTTATACTTCGAGTCCGACTGTTCTGTTTACATGCAACTATGACATTAAGCATGCGCAACTCAAATCTCGTTAGAATTTTACGACCAGAACGCTGATTGGCCGACGGATCCTGTCGCAAGTCGGCTACATGAACACACGATAAAAGGGCTCGTAATCTTCAGATGGTCTTTTCAATGACCATCTCGACTTTAGTCAGATTGTATCGATATCAGCCCCCCCCCCCCCCCCTCTTCCCCATATAGTGAGAAAGAAAAATCACGTGTAGCCACGGTATTTTAATGTTCATATCTGAGTAGAATTTATTAAGAATAGATTTTAAGTTACATACCAGATTTCGATTCCAAAAGAACACAAAAACTTGGTCGTAATGTTGAATTGTTGGAGGTGAACACCTTTGCATTCACCTAAAGTCAGCGCAGTGGTCGTATACATGTGCTTTGAATTTCAGTCCTCTAGCTGTTATAGTTTGGAAGATTGCAATTTTATAAAACGAGAGCTGTTGAGTATGGTCAAAGTTTTGGCTAACGAATACCCTGACTGTAAAGTATCGCCTCGATATCGTTAATTATCTTTTGACAGTAATTAAATACCAGTGCTGCTCCAGACTAAATGGTTATTTGCCTATATGGGCGCTCTTGGAGGTGTGTTCAAGATAGTTTCCGTCAGCCTGAAAACATATCCTTATTTTAGAATGTCCATTTAGTTATCTAGTAAACTCCATCTAACCATCTTTCCCTAACTCCAGCCAGCCAGCGAGATTTTAAAGGGAGGCTATTTGGTCTTAAAATCTAAAGAACCCATGACGGATGCTTTTCCGGACCTGTGGTGGACCTGTGAGAATATCCGCACTGTTGATCAAAACGGAAGTTTACGATAAACACATGGTTTCTGTTTCGATTTGATGTTGAAATACTTTGACAGATAAGAGAAAGTAAAACGAAATGGAACTGTTTCTGTCAACAACGGCCTAGTTACAGTATACACAGCATATCAAGGCGTTGGTTTGGAATGGTTTGACTACTGTAGGTGAAAACTATGTTTGAAGGACTGTTCGACGAAACAGACTCGATTGTTGATAATCGAGGCAACGCCACTGGGAAGGTTTTTGGCCCCAAAGGCGAGGCCTTTGAAGTCCCACCTGCCCCAAGGCTCCCTTGCGGTTTAGCTGGTATAAACAACCAAGGGGCTACCTGTTACCTGAATTCATTACTGCAGACTCTCTTATACACGCCAGAGTTTAGAGGTAAATGTTGGGAGATAAAATAATATAATCGATAATAATAAAACAGATAATAGGCTAGTAGAATCAACAGACCAGCAGATTTTATGTAGGCCTACAAATTTTTATTTTTGATATTCAATTTTTTTTATTTACTCAGCACCCATCCGGGTAGGGCAAAAAACATAAATACAAGGGATAAAAGAACAAGATATAAACAACAATAACAATTGGCAACAAACATAGCATTGACCGATATATATTAAGAAAAACAAAGTAATTTATTTACAGGTAAATATTATAATTTATACAAACCGTGAACTTCAACGTTTATTGAATGATAAATCAACACGTATGCATCTCTGTAGTCCTGAATTCGATTTTGCCACAAAAGCAGAAACTTTTTAATATATTATTATTAAGTAGATAATTTAAGTGTGTTTAATAAAACTTAAAAGTTTGACTTCAAACTGTCTTGGGGGCCTCCATGGCTCAGTTGGTAGTTGGACGCTCAATCCAAATAGCCTTCCACCAATAGGTGACGGGTTCGAATCCCACTCGGTCCAAACAAAAAATTGGAAAATTTTCTGACTGGGGTTTCACTTGAACAACCTATGTGGGATGGTTGCCAGTTACCACTGGAAGGTCATGGGTTTCCTCCTGACATAGAACCCGGTTTCCTCCCACAATAAACTGGCAACGCCGCCATATAAGTGAAATAATCTTGAACATTGCGTAAAAAACCAAACAATCAATCAATCAATCAAGTTGTCTTGACCTGACGAACACGAAAAAAAAAAAAAATTCCAAGAGCCAAGATTTCTCGGCTAACACAGGGGGCTGTTTCTCTAAATTTTTACGACCGAAGTAAGTCCAATCCAACGCTTAACTGTCATGGCAACATATACCTTCAACATTACGTTACGACCAGGCGCAAAGTAACGCTGGTATTAAGAAACAGCCCACTGAATTAGGTGAATCAAATGACCTCTCTCAAAATTTTCCGAAGTCATACAGTTATGTGGAAATATGTGCAAAAGCGAAGGTTTCAACTGGTTTGAGCTGTAAAATGTCTAAAGAGGAATATTTTCGACAAAAGATGATTTAACACTACATATGTAGTTAATTGATTCACTTTGAAATAATGTTCGAAAAAGCATATGATTATCAGAAGGGTCATAACGATGCATACACCCAGAGTAAAATATCAATAACTAATTGTATTTCAGTTTGCCCTGGCAGCGCTTACATATATGACCTACATGTATTATAGACATAAAGTGATATAGTTTATAATGGGGTGATATTTTAACTTGTCAAAAAGAAGACAAATTTTTTAATTATTCAAACATTTGAATAAAATATGCATGTTTTAAAGCTGCTTTTTTATTTAAGAACTTTTTTTCCAGATTGTCTTTTTCAATTAGATGAAACTGAATTGGGTGTTTTAGAAGAAAGAGGCCAGCCAGGCAGAAAGGTACATGTGCTTCTATGTAATTTTGGTCCCACTTTCCCTTTTCGTGTGAAGTTGTCCAAAGTAAAATCTGCACAACACAGTATCCAATAAACCCAGCAAAATTATCATCTAAATGAAAAAGAAAGGACAGGCTGAATGCAACAAAGCACCAAACACCTCGATATCTCTTGTATTTCTGCCATCGTTGCAATAAAACTGAAAAAATATTGAATGCAACGTTAAAGTGGCATGAGCTGCCAAAATGTTCACATTTTGACGCTAAAACAGAAATGTTGAAATTATTGGCTATTTTTCTAAAGACATATAATTCAGAAGCTCTTTAGTGCTTCTAGTCTCGAAAATGTACGATAAAGTATTGTATTGAACTAACTTTGGCTTAGAATGAATGAACGGTTGTCCCGGTTATTTAAATTTTGTTTACTTTTCGAACATGTTTTCGGTCTGTACAGGCCACATGCTGTATGGATTTTCCTCATTTCAACGCCAATCATTTAGTTTTTCGATGGCCTTCAAAGCCTCTTACTGTCGTGACGATCAGAAATTATGAAAAAGTTTGAATTTTGGCAGCTCATGTCACTTTAAGCTTGTCATTTATTATTTGAAGTAACCTATCCTATTGGACTGTTTATGAATTTCTATTTTTGAAAATGTTATCCCCCTATAGAGCTGTCATTACTAAAAAGAAATTATCACTCCATTTAAGTTTCTCGCTGGGCGTGCCTTGCAGCTCAGCTGAATCCCCTCGTCTGCAGCTGTAATTATTTCTCATTAGAACTTATTCTTTGTTGATTTCAGGTTCGAGTGATTCCAATTCAACTTCAGAGGCTGTTTGCCAGACTTCTTCTAAGTGATCAACAGAGCGTGTCCACCACAGACCTAACTGAAAGCTTTGGATGGAATGATAATGAAGTCAGTAATATAAACCTTTCATGTGGTAATATGTAAACGGCCCTCTCATGAGCTGACAATTCCCACAGAAAATCTGAGCTTGGAAACTGGTGTAGTCTTTTGTTAAGAAAGCCGAATTGAAGAGTTTCTTGATATATTTTCATAAAAAAGATATTCATCCTGATTGATTGATTGATGTTTTACGTCACACTCAAGATTATTTCCCTTGTATGGCGGCGTTACCAGGTTTAGTGGGGGAGGAAACCGGGCTCATTGGCCGGAGGGAACCCCGACCTTCAGAGAGTACCTGGCAACTCTTCTAAATACGACGAACGAGTGCAAAAAACACTCAGAGATTTTTCAATTTTCATTTAGCCTGAGTCTGATTTGAACCCACGCCGCATCAATGGAAGGTCTGTGTGGGACTGAGGGACGATCATTCTAACCCACTGGACCACCGAAGCCCCTTATGCATCCTGAAGCTGTTTAGAAGACTGACATAGACGAAAAAAAAAAATTTATTCCAAAAAGACATTTCTTTGCTTAATTTTGCAGGCTTTACAACAACAAGATGTTCAGGAACTAAACAGGATTCTTTTCAGTGCCATAGAGGACTCATTGGTTGGTACATCTGGCCAACATTTTATCTCCAATCTCTACCATGGCAAAGTTGTCAACCAGGTAACAGAAAAACACCACAACTGGCACATTCAAACTTTCTTATCCGAGTTTCTGTTCTAAATGGTTTTGTTTGCATTGCTATTGAAATATAATGAATATATTATTTAATAGTGCTTGAAAAACATCAAATGTATGCAGATTTATAAACTATGTATCTAAATATCATTAATTAAAAGACAAAACTTCATTTTCAGATTATTTGTCAAGTGTGCCAAAGAGTTAGCGAAAGGGAGGTAAGTTGATTTATAAAAACAAGATCTTTAGAGAAATGCTGAAATTCAATACAAAGCATTTATATCCTGTAGTCAGTGCGCATAATTCTTGTTTAAATCCAATGTAGACATTAAGCTTGCCTTAATCAATCAATCTATCAATCAATCAATCAAATCCATCAATAAATTTTTGTCCCTGGGGTAGCAGTGCAAGACATTTCAAGAAGGTTATTGAAGGTTTTAACCTTGTATTATTTCAGGAGGATTTCCTTGACCTGACGTTAACAGTGGCTGGTCATGGTAGTGTGGAGGAGGCTCTATCAGACATGTACTGTCATACCGAGACTATGGACGGGCAGAATCAGTATCGATGTGAACAGTGTCATAAACTTGTCGACGCTAAAAAGGTAGTTGTATGTTAAAGTGACGTGAGTCGCCAAAATTCGCCAAATTTTTTTAGAGTAAATTCTGATTGTCAAGTTGAACTTTTGAAGCTGAAGGATTGACATTGAAATAAAAAAAAATTGCTTATGCTAGTGCTAGTAACTGAAATGTGTGCTACCGTAAATGCTCGACCCTTTCAGCGATTTTATGGGGAGGTGGGGGGAGTGACTCCCGATCTACGAAAACTTCAATGACGCCGACTAGAGAGGGGTGGGTAATTGGTTTCACGCCTGTGTCGGGTAGATGAACAAACATCGCGCCAGGTGGGCACCAGTTTGAGAGCCACGTGTTGGTCTATAACTGCCTAGCATCAGCGGACATTCGTGAGACACTTTGTCCATTTTCATGTTTAAAATAACCATCTGCCTTTCAATAGGTTGATTTAGAAAAAGAATATAAAAAATTCATGTAGAGTTTGGTTTATTTTGCGTACAAACCGTGTAGTCATGTCCACAGGTTGCACGTGAGCGTCCGTAAAAGTGTCACAAAATGACCGCAATTTTCAATGACATTTCATTTTCCCATCTTTCACTGTTTTTTTTCACAGCTGCAGGTTGATAAATTATTCATGGGAATAACAAAACAATAACAGATATTTGTCACTAATTCAAAACTGTTGACAATTTCTGCCTACATGCCCTCAGTTCGGCAGAAAACGAAAGTTTGGTGACGTTTGCAAAACATTTCAAGCTCGAGGGAGCAATCATTGTTGGGTTTCAGTGAAAAAGTATGACCAATACTCACATAGAGTTGTATGAAATAATGGTTGATCCCTTTCGCGGAGAAAAATTGATTTGGTTTGTGATCACATCCTTTTATGGTGTGTTTTGAATTATTTTGACAGAAATTTTAACACTGTTCGGATAATTTATAACTTTAATACTTTTTCTAACTCTTTTGTCATTCAATGACATCATAATTTCACAATTTTTACTAAAAATTCTTCTATCAAAAAAGTGTCTCACGACTGTCCGCCGAAGTCTTGTCAATACTGTGCCAACACATGGTTCCTTTCACTAGTCTGTGGTTTAATCAATCAAGTTTTTAAGATTTTTATTTGTATATTTTTAAGACTAATGGCCTAGTCAAAAATGTGCAGAGCATTTTTGGTTAAAAAGTGGCTCACGACTGTCCGGCGATGCTATATCCCACTGACGTCTTTTGGCGACAGCCTCCAGTTGACTCTTTCAGTTCGCAAAATTTACCCGTTAATAAACCAAATAAATATTTACTATTGTGTTTTTTTTATATGTTGGGAACATTCTTTTTCGTTTTAATGGAAAAGTTTCACCGATGAGAAATCACGTAAAACGTAAGGGTTGTAATTTTGTTTACTGCCGATATGACTTAAGTTGCACGGTAAAACAGTCGTGTTCATAGAGATATTATAGATATTTGCAAATGCCGACATCGCCCAAATTTAAACTGGATAAACACTTATGAATCTGATGTAGACTTTTGTTTGGTTTTTACAATCTGGTTGTACCGAAAACAATATATCCGATATATTTTCTGACTGGTGTTTAGTCGATCTCTTGCTGGCTTTACACAAGCTCCATTGTCGATCTGACAGCGCGCCCCTCAACAAGCATATTAAAGTGGGCTATAAGTTGCACAGTGAGTGGCCTACTTTATCCATATAAAGCGGCCCGTAGTTGAACTCTAGTCAAGGCGGCAAATTGTCCGATGCGTGAACTGCTGACTATTTTATAAACCGCTTGTACTTCGTTATTTCGCCCTTGTAATTATCAAACTCATTAATTATGCCGATATTGAAAATACTCCCACAAGTTATGATTATCGATTCCCATGAAAACACAACGGAGTTAAAATATATTGTGGATAATAAAAGAAATATTTGAATTTATGTAGAACCACCGGCCTAGGCTTATATTTTATTATTATAAGCCTGACTTGCATAACAATCAATCAACCAAATTAACGTAGGGGTTGGAATTGTATGAAATATGAGAAAGATTCTGTGTTTTCTGAAAATTAAAGCTTATAAAAACACCAACAAATTTCACGAGTATGACTTTATTTGAAAACCACATATGGTAATACGCATAGGCCTACCGAGGTGAAATAACTATCGGCCGTGTCGGTAACGGTAACTCAGACTACAGTTATAAATACGGGGACAAATCTCAAATTCATTCCTCAATCAAAATCTTCATAGCCTTTTGTTTTTCTAAAACCATTATCAAATGCGATTTTCCCCAGACTTTGTGAGATTAGTCCAAATTCCTTTCCAATAAACCACAGCCTAGATCGAAAAAAACAACAACAACAGCAGCATCGATTAAAATGCGTCAAAATCGAAAACAAGCTAAAAGAAAATTGCATTAATCGGCATATCTTTACAGATTCATTTTTTATAACAAAATAGATGAACGTATTTTCTCATTTCACGCCACAAACCGGTACATTGACGAACGAATGGACTGGCTTGCAGGTTAGTCCGTTGTCACTGTGTGAGCTCAGGCACTCTGAATATCACATGTGGGTTGTGTATTGTGTGTTTAGCACAACACCAATTTACCACCTGTGGGTAGGCCATTATACTTTTTCTAGTCTGCGAAACGGATTATCCCCACATTCCCCATTTTAGTTTCTATCATATGCTCTCTAGCTTTTCGGCGATATTCCGCCCTGGCATCGCCGAAAGGGTCGAGCATTTACGGTAATAAAGGAAAAAATCCGTACATTTTAGAGTTTTAGTTGCCTAGAAAAAATCCCTTAAAGTCTAAGATTGGTTTAAGTGAAAAGCTCCTATTTGGTACTTAATGATAAGGCAAGTATGTTTTAGGGTCTCCATGGCTCAGTAGGTAGAGCGTTGGATGCTCAATCCGAACAGCCATCCACCAATGGGTCGCGGGTTCAAATCCCACTCAGTTAAAAAAAAAATTGGAAAATTTTCTGACTGGGCTTTTACTTGAACGACCTATGTGGGATGGTTGCCAGTTACCAGCGGAAGGTTGTGGGTTTCCTCCGGGCATAGATCCCGGTTTCCTCCCACAAAAAAACTGGCAAAGTCGCCATATAAGTGAAATCATCTTGAGCGCGGCGTATAACACCAAACAATCAATCGATCAAGTATGTTTCATGCAGCTCATGCCACTTTGAATTGAGAAATTGTAAACATATCAGTGTCATAAACTGGTCAAATCATATTCTTTGAAATAAATCCACACCACATATATATGTCAAATCTAGTTTACAATTAAATGATAGAAACCCATTGGGCAAGAGATGCGCAGTTAGATTTTTAGACCACCATGATCTCATGGTGGTCTTATCAAATCGCTTTTTGTCCGTGGTCCGTGGTCCGTCGTCCGTCGTCTGTCGTCCGTCGTCTGTCGTCCGTCGTCCGTCTTCCGTCGTCCGGTGTCTGTAAACTTTTCTTGTGATCGCGATTCCAAGAGAACTACTGGTCGGATTTTCATCAAATTTTACAGACATGTTCCCCTAATGGTCTAGTTGTGCAACATCTATTTTGTTTGCTCATTTGCATATTAAAATGGCCATTTTGTGATTTTTACCTACATAGTTTGTGATCGCGGAATCTAGAAAACCACCAGGCCGATCTTGATGAAATGTTTTTGTATTGGTTCCCCATATGGTCTAGTTGTGCAACATCTATTTTTCTGAGCTCATTTGCATATTAAAATGGCCGCTTGGCAACCATTTTGTTTTTCTATTTTTTATCACTTTTCTCTCTTGTGACCGCAATTCCAAGACAAGTCCTTGTCGGATCTTCTTTAAATTTCACATGCACGTTTCTCCTATGGTCTAGTTGTGCAACATATATTTCTTTTGCTCATTTGCATATCAAAATGGCCGCTAGGCGACCATTTTGTTTTTCTACTTTTTAACACTTTTCTCCTAAAGTAATGAGAGGATCTTCGTAAAACTTTGTACGCAGGTTAACCTTATGGCCTCGTTGCGCACTATGTACTTTTTTGCTCATTTGCATATTCAAAATGGCGGCCACTGGCCATTACTTTTTTTATCACTGTTCTAAAGTAATGAAAGGATGTTCGTAAAATGTTATAAGCAGGTTAACCCTATGGCCTTGTTATGCAGTCGCTGCTCATTTGCATATTCAAAATGGCGGCCGGTAGCTTTTTCTGTGATTTCCATCTACATAGTTTGTGATCGCGGACTCAACAAAACTACCAGGCGGATCTTGATGAATTTTTTTTGTGTTGCTTTCTCATATGGTCAAGTTATGCAACATGTATTTTTTTCGTTGTTGATGTTTTCATTTAACACATTCGGTACCGCTGTCGCCATTTGGCGTTAGAGTGCTAGCCTGCTTCATTACCGAAGACATCGTATGGCGACAGCAGAAGTCGGCTAAAACCCCACTGACGCCGTATGGTTATTTTTTCTTACAAACTTCAACTGATTTTGACAATGCACAAATAAAATCACATGTTGCATCTGTTGGTTGCTTTGTGTTTTGTTTTGTCAATCTTCGAATACGGTTAAAGAGGTTTAATTTACTTTAACGGGCGCGCAATTCACTGATAACTTCCAACTTTGTCCAAGTTAGAACGGACACTTCAAGCATACGTATATAACAAGAAAATGTTAAATTTGACAATAAAAGCTTGTGGAATTCCTTATATTTACAGCTTCAGATCTTAATATATATTTTCCTTGTTTCCAATATACTGATAGTGAGTGAGATATTTAAATATATAGGATTTAAAAGTGCTAAAATCGGGTGGTAAAATTAGGGCCCCTACCAGGCATTTTAAAAGCAGGACCCAGTTAAAGACAAATAAGCTATTTTTGGCACTGAGGACGTTATTTTGGAATTTCCTAGTCCAAAGTAGTGGAAAAAAGGCATTTATCGGAGCTTTATTAAACCTCAGAGTGAAATTGCAATCCTCGGGTCATTTTAACACGTATCAAAATCGACTCCTTTCAGATTTCCAAGGGCGACAATAAGAAAAAGTTTACATGTATCTATGCATGTTGCCGGCATTTTTGACAGATATACATTATCTTTTGATTTGTAAACAAACACTAAATGCATCTTGTTAACATATGTACAATCGTTTTGGATTTTGTAAATTTTAATTGTGTACAGGACTCAAACAAGCGATATCACTGACTGGCCTGTGTGCAAGTATAGCTCCGGTAAGTAGCGTTAATGTGCGGCCTCCTTGAAGAAAGTTGGTTTTGAGTTTTCAGATAACAGCCACTATCTACCGAAGAAACTTTGTTCTTGTCCAGCCAGCCACCAACTGAAGAAATAAATTTCACATATCAAATTTGCGATCCGTTTATAAGCAGCCTCACTTTCTGATAGTGTTCTATGGTGGGCTAAGATCAGTTCACTGATCTCTTGTTTATTTCAACTCTAGTTTTTCAAATTCTTCTTTCAGCAAACTTATTATCGCACCTCGCACAGAATAATTCCATTTCATTGGCTCAAACCTGTCACATGGAGACCCTGTATATTTTAATATTATGTCTCTGTGTTGATCAATACAGGGCTATTGCCATATATGGCTTATAACATCATGTCTATACACTTGCGCTTATATTTTCAGGCATTGTTTGAGATATATACCATTGGCTTTGAAGTCTTTTTTTCTTTCACTTGAAAGTGGCATGAGCTGCCAAAATTCACACTTTTTTCATAACTTCTGATCGTTACGATAGTGAGAGGCCATCGAAAAATTAAATGATTAGCGTTGGAATGAGGAAAATCCATACAGTATGTGGCCTGTACGAACCGAAAACGTGTTCGAAAAGTAAACCTAGACGACAAGTCATTCATTCTAAGCCAAAGTTAGTTCAAATCAATACTTTATCGTCTATTTTCGAGACAAGAAGCACTAAAAAGCTTCTGAATGATACGTCTTGAGAAAAATAGCCGATAATTTCAACATTCTGTTTTTACGTCAAAATATCAGCATTTTGGCAGCTCATACCACTTTAATTAATGTTGGATTGTTCTATTTTCTAACAGGGGGCACAACTCCGTAACTTACCAAGGATTCTCACTTTATCCTTACTGAGGTTCAGTTTTAATTTCCAGACCATGGAGCGTTATAAGGTTAGTGTAAGTTCTGAGTGGATTTTTTACTCAATTGGTGTATGTGGAAGAGTTATCAGGTACTCGCCGAAGGTCGGGGGGGTTTCTTCGGGGCAATAAGCTCGGTTTCCTCCCTCCTGGCAACACCAACCAATCAATCTTCCAAATAAAGTGTTCCCAATTTTTTCTGTCTAATATAGGATATCCTTGAAAAATATAGTTTGTTGAGGGCTCTCCCTTTACTTTTGGGAAATCTGGGAAATGTTGTTCAGAGAATCGTTTCATTTTTTAAGATTTTTTATTAATTCAAGCAGTCATACGGGTTGAAACTTCCAGGGTGATTCTGTAGTTGTTGTTCACACTAAAAAGGCCATGAAAAAACGATCATGTTTTGTGAAATCTGCTCTTAAACAATGCAGCCGGTCATACCACCATTTAAGAAAGTTAATCGGGCTTTGTGCAATTGGGCAATGCAGCATGCTTGATACTCACCTTGTCTTGTTTTGATTTTTTTTTCATCATTTTTCCATTCAACAGGAAACCGGCAAAATTAGTTTCCCAACTATATTAGATATGGAACCTTATCTAAACCAGGTGGGTTAAAAACATATAAAAAAGTTTTGTCAAAAGCGTTTTTGATTTTTTTTCAAAACCATCATGCTTAAATCATGTAACTCTTAATTTCCATTCTAGAAATTTTTCAATCTTCCAAAATCATCTCAATTTAAATGTGAAAAAAAAACTAGATTATAAAATGTGATTTAATTCTTTATGGTAAAAGTCTGTTTTGTTTGAAAACATTTGGGATTGATATAATTTCTGCCACCGTCAACAGTATCCCACCTACTTCCTATTTTTAGCTGCGCCTAATTACATGTACATCAAACATTTTTGGATTGCCATTGAATCTTTTTTTCTTTATTTTAGAAATCCGATGAAGATAACCGTTATGAGTTATTTTCTGTAGTTATACATAGGGGCGGGGCTTATGGAGGTCATTACCATGCCTACATCCGTGACCTCCAGTGCCATGGCAACTGGACACACCCAGTAAGTAAAACCAAAGGATTGTGCATTATTGCTCATATCTTTCTGTTCTTCAAAGAACAGTTTTAATGAAGCCGAAAGATATATTTTCTTTAATTCAAAGGAATTACTTTCACCTATATTTCCAATCTAATCTTTCATATGGTAACTAATTTCGCTCTTTTTATTACTGCCAAGTCATTTCCTATTTTAGGCGTAACGTAAACTTTTTCTTAAATCGATCTTCAGATAAATATGTATCTATCATCTTGCAGGAGAAAGAAGAAATTAGATTACCCATAGATCCCTCAACAGGAAATGTGGATTATTTGGAAGTGGATACGCCCTTTGACCTCATACTGGCCCTGGTGTCAAGGTCAGGAGATAAGGGACTCTCATTGGACAAACTCTGCTCAGTAAGTGTGTTTTACATTCAGGTCAAATGTATAACATTTTAGGTACAGTACTGTCAGTGACTAAGTATCAATCCTCCGCGGATCCCCTGCGGACCCAGCATTTATCCCCTGCGGAACATCCCCGGACCTTTTTAAAATCCTCCGCAGAGCCGGCTCGAATCCTCCGCGGAGGTTCCACGGAGCCGACACAAATCCCCCGCGGAGGTTCCACGGAGCCGACACAAATCCCCCGTGGAGGTTTTCTATGCCTTCACCGATGCTCTTGAGTCCGTCAGCTGACAGTGGCAGTCGGTCATATTTCGTAAGGTGGTTTAAATAGAATAGCCACGTGTGGATTACACCGTTACGGCCGTACTGTATGCTGTATGAGCACTGCACAAATCACTATTTAACATTGCAAAGAATCTTGTTTTAGTTTCACAATTGAATGGGAACAGCAGGAATTTTCTAATAAATCGAAACTAACTTCATTCATTATTTCGTAAAACTTTCAAATGAATAGAAAACTCATCAATACACAGCAGGAAAAGATCGAGAGGATTCCAGTTTGACATAAATTAAGTGAGCTGTATTCAGTTTGGACCAATCAGACGACGGGAACATGACCTGATTGATATTTAAACCAATCAGCAATCAGCGAAATGACCTAGTTAAGAAACAATGCATTATCTATTTTTTTTTAAATACATACAAATTAAAAAAAATGTTTTTTAGAAATTCATTAATTGACATATAATGCTTGTCAGATGAAGACAATTTATTTGTTCAGCTGATCCAAGGCATTGAGGAAGAATGAACAGTCTTGCAGAGGTAGGCCTATGTGACCGTCTTAAAGACTAGTTATAAATTACAGTTTTACTTGTTTCAATAGCACATTGAAAATAACCAAGGATAGTACATGCTGTGTATAGCTCTACACTACAGTGGAAAATGATCTGCTTTGTTGTGGGGACAATTTTCCCACACTTGGAACATTGTTCAACCTTCAAATAGTACCCTGGCGCCAAACCTGTCTGGATATGTTGTCTCCATGACAATAGTTGTGTCTCATTACATATAGGGGGGGATACCTTCATAACTGGTGTTGTAGAATTTTTATTTTTTCTATTTTTTTTTTAACAATTGCAAAACTACTTAAAGGAATTTCAACTAAATATGCTATAAATAAGCTATATTTCTTGTTGGACGTGCATGTAAATAAAAACTCAAAATAAAAACTTTGAAAACTCAACCTCACAAAAGGGTCAGAGATGGACTCAACCTGCCTTGCTGCTAAACAGGGCATGGGTTTTAACACACAGACGGTGGATATACAAACTTTTAGATAATATTGGTTTAACAGAAATCACCTTTTTCTGAGTGAATCGCTACTTATTTCCAAATGCAAGCTATTTCTCGTGGAATAAGAAAAAAATACAACGGGAAGATGAATTTAATTGATTACGGACAGTCAGTTTCCCGCCTCAGACGTACAAGTAAGACAAACTAAGCATTTCCTCTTTTCCATTTTACACATTAGTTTTCGCCGGGGTAAGCCTAAACTTCTGTGTTGCAAGGTTTGTTACAGTCTGTCATCAGTTGCATCAATGTCTCAAATGCAGTTCAGTTCCCCTGCGGAGCCGGCACATTTCCCGTTCATATCCTCCGCGGAGGCGAGAGAAATGCCCCGCAGAGCTTCTGATTTTCCGTCACCGATCCTCCGCGGAGGTGTTAGCAAAGCTCTGCGGGGGAACGGCGGAGGATTGATACTTAGTCACTGACAGTACTGTATTACACTTTTGTAGATAACATAATTTGCATATACGGCTTGC
Source organism: Lepidochitona cinerea (assembly GCA_963971465.1). Taxonomy (NCBI): domain Eukaryota; kingdom Metazoa; phylum Mollusca; class Polyplacophora; order Chitonida; family Tonicellidae; genus Lepidochitona; species Lepidochitona cinerea. The sequence continues at coordinate 3,472,204 of OZ020558.1, read as the reverse complement.
AAGTAACCTACTAGCGATATTACCCATGAATATTTTGAATGGATGTAAAAGATTGGTTGGTTGGTTTAGCATATTGGCCAAGGATGTAAAAGAAGATGTCAGGGTTGCGAAAATTTCATTAATTGTGTCGGTCAAGTGTCGATAAAGCATTATGGCTGGGCGTTTTCAGTTCCTTTTCACGTCCATTCAGACGTTATGCAATAAAAAGGAAGTGACATCGTCAGCAACATTCACTGCCTGTAATCAAGTTGAAATGAAAACCTAAACTATGAATGATTTTGCCCAAATTCAATACTTGATATGGTTAATTTTTTGGGTAAAATCAACCAGTAAAATCTGAAGGAATGTGATCAGTAATGTTGTGTTTGTCTTACAGGAAATGACCAAACAGACGGGAGTATCTTGGAACAAACGCTTCAAGAAACAATATGGACCCATCAATAAGGTCGGTTCTCTGTTATTTCAGGAGCCTGTTTTAGAAAAGGCACCTATGTCGCTTTGTGAAGCAGGCCACTGACTACTATAGGATGTGGGGGTCTTGGGGGTCCAGTGATTGTCTCTCAATCCGACACAGGCAACGCCGCCATATGAGTGAAATAATCTTGAGCGCGTCAAAAAAAGAACCCGCAAAACAATTAATCCATCTACTGCTGGCATCTTTTTTTGGCACATTTCAGTGAACTTGAATAGGTAAAATGATTGATTGATTGATTGATTGATGTTTTACACCCCACTCAAGATTATTTCACTTATATGGCGGCATTGCCAGGTTTAGTGGGGGAGGAAACTAGGCTCATTGACCGAAGGAAACCCCCGACCTGCCGCAAGTACCTGGCAAGTTACGTAAAATGAATTCATCAGGGAAATCTTATTGCACAACTATGATCTTGATAAAGTGTGATCGTATCTGTATGATCATGGATGGCAAATGTTGCCATTTCTAATTATGATTATTTCCAATTTATCATTTTTTTAAGCACTGTCATGACCACGTATTTCTTGATGACAAGAGCGAAAACTAGTAGTCTTAAACAGAAGGTGAAATGCGTCTTCCAGGAATGAAAGGGTGACTTGTAGCCCGTCAAAAGAATGTATAGCTAAGGACATCTTCGTTTTTGAGTTGCAACCAAATATTCTATTTTCAACTTTAAAAATCAAGTGTGCGCTAGAGATAATGACAAAAGTATTTCTGAAAGACCGAAGGTGACTTAAAATATTTCACCATTTCTCATCCATACAAGAACCAGTTGCCATGAGTTTGAAAACAAATTTTTAACAGCATATAATTATTATTAAAAAACTTGATTTTTAATAGTTTTATTTTCTTTCAGTTTTTGAAAAAGTATGACGATCACTTTGACTTTGATGATAACTCGAACTGGATAACTTTGAAGCAGACTGACACTCGTAGTCATGACAACAGTAGCCATGATGGATCAGAAAAAGAAAATGGCCCCTTGAAGAGTGAATCTAAGGGAGCTAATCCCATCCATGAAAACGGAACAGAGCATTGTGATAAATCAACGGACTTCAAAGTACCCAAAAGGTAAGAAAGTGAATAAATCAAAGCATGTCACGTTTGATAGGTTCTCTGATAACTTCAAATGCTTGGATTCTCGTTTCTTCAACTGCATCACAGACAAACAACAGAAGTAACTTGATAACCTGCTTGGTTGGCTCAGTTGACCAATAAGTCTACAGGGATTTACTAGACCCTTACAAATGCATGTCTGACTTCTTTCTCTTGGACCCCAACTAGATGGTCCCATGGAATTCAACAAAAAAGCTCCAAATCATACATCAATTGTAATCCACTGACCCTATGTGACCCTACTCTTTTCTGATGGAATGGTCACTGTACCCATACAATTTTCAAAGCAAGGGAAAGTGCAGTTCTATTCTGGCAAATTTAACTTCGATCTATCGATCAATCAAGCAAACATACATTTGCTTAGGTTTAAAATGGCTGGTCAACCTGTTACTTTATGTTCTTATACAAAACTAACCTTTTCAATTTTCATTGAAAAAGCTTGTTGAAATTAAAGGATACAATTTGAAACTCAGCCTGTTTATCTCCCCTTAGGCCACCTTCTCCTCTCCCTGAACCAGGATACGGGTGGTTTAACTTTGACGACTCTAGAGTTCATCCAATCAGAGAACAGGAAATAGAGAAGCAGTTTTCAGGGAAGGAGAGTGCTTACATGCTGTTTTACAGGAGAATTTCAAAAGACACTTCACTTGGTAATTCTTGTCTAGAAATCTACAAATATTTCAACAGATATTTAAATAATATGTAGTCCTTGTTAAAAAAAATTTGTTGTTGTATCTGTTCAGTCTATAACTGCTGAACTTAAATCACAAGAAAACAAGCCTTTCTCGATAACTTTTTCTGTCAGTAGCATTTTAGTGTGATTAAATTAAATTTGTTATGGTTATTTATTATTTGTAGAGGAAAAAAATATTCCTGAAAAGTTGGTTTCCATGGTGATATCAGAAAATGAAGAACTTCATCAAAGGAGGTATGTGAGGTTTTATAACGAGTTATTTGGACATTTATCTCACTTCATATATATATAACAACTCTTACATTTTTAAAATTGCCAGGTCTGTTTATGAGAAAATCTTGCACAAATCACTGAAATGACAATCATTTTTCTATGCAAACCTGTATAAACGGACGCCTTGATAACCGGAAACCCTGCTAAAAGCGACAGTTTACAGCATTTACTAATGTATTGAAATGCATGTTAATTTCAATGTCTTAATGGATTTTTCACTTGGTCAGCGTATGTAGAAGAGTTGCCAGGTACTCGCTGAAGGGCGGGGGTTTTCTCCGAGCATTGAGCCCGGTTTCCTCCCCCACCAAATCTGGCAACGGCGCCATATAAGTGAAATAATCTTGAGTGCGGCGTTAAACATTGATCATAATCAGAAGCATGATTTGATCTCTGTAACTGTTTTAGAGTAATCGTTCAAATCTGATCATATGAATGTAGTTTTTGATTCCTTTTGTTTAGGTTGCAGTATGAATCGACCTTGTACTCTGTAAGTGTCAAAGTTCATTTTGGAAGCCGTTATGACTATGAAAGGGGAGCCCTTCAACCTCAAGACTATTGCCTGTATTTTAGGGAGATGACCCTGGACAGAAGGAAAACACTCTTTGAGTTTGCTCAACAAATACTGGAGGTAAGAAATGGTTGTATATTCCTACGGGATAGACGAACATTCTACCTGATCATGAGAGCTGGGGGCCGTTTCACGAAGCCGTCGCAAAGTGCGATTTATCACAGTTGTCATGACTCCGTATCTCTTCACTATGGTAACCACTGGCAACTACGCTTCGTTTGCGATGCGATTGCTTTGTGCCCCTGTCCAGTAAACATGTGTTTCATTTAATTTGCTTGCCAAATACTTCAGATAAAAAAGGAATTGTAATTTGTCATTTGGTTAGTTACAAATACCTGGGTTGAAAGATCAACCTTTCCTAGTCAACTTCCCCTTGCTGTAAACCTAGTAAGGACACCCAAGGACACCCAACATCAATTTGTTCTTCATTTTATTAGTTCGGAATTGTTGCCGTATACCAGTGGGTGTTGACAGGGTTTTTTGTTGTTGCTGTTGTCTGTAATCTACCCTAAAAATGTGCTAAAATGTTTAAACTTGTCTATGTAGAAATCAGGGGAGATAATTCCAGATGATTTTACCCTTCACCGTCTGAAGAACCTGCCCTCTGGCGGCCATCTCTATGAAGAGTTTCCCATTGGTCAGTATTTACTGATTATAACTTATTTATTGGGAGTACTTTGGTTGATGGGTTAATTAGCAATTACAACTTGATTCCTTGACAGAGCCCATGCGGTGTCTCTTGGAAAATTCAGCGCACCTGTACTGTGTTTTCTAAGGTCTTTCATTTTCTTCTCCTTGAACACTGCATTCAAGATTATTCCACTGAAATGGCAGCGTTAACAGGTTTAGTGTGGGTCTTTGCATGGAGGAAACCCCTTCTGTGAGTACTTTCTGCCAGATCAATGGAAGGCTCGTGTTGGACTGAGGGATTGTTATTCTAACTGACTGAGCCACCGAGGCCCTGGTCATATTACAGAGATATACTCCTTAGAAGCAGTGTGGGTTAATAACACTTGGTACCCCCAAGCACTGACTAATCATCTGGTTCCCTGTGTATCAAACCGAAACTGGAGACTGGGATTTTATCATCGCTGCTCCCAGTGTCCGACATGTTCCACAAGTGAGCTCTCATTGAGGTCATAGCATCCTGACAGCTTTTGAGCGAGAGAGGGAAGGGGGAGGTGATCTTTTTACCTCCCTTAACATCTCATGACCAAAATTGCATGGCTCATATTTTCCCACAAGGTTTCGATAGAATAGTGGCCGAATGTCGTGGGTTTCCTACTGGTGATGAGCCGATTTCCTCTGTGCAATAAGTCTGGTTTCCTCCCCTACTAAACATGGCAACGCCGTCATACAAGTAAAATAATTTTGAGTGCGGCGTAAAAGATCAATGAATCAATTTATGTGGAATGGTTGTCAGGTACCAATGGAAGATATTTCATTGACTGGCTAAATCTGGCAATACTGCCATATAAGTTATATATTCTTTAGAGTGGCCTTAAACACTAAGTAATTGTTGTGATCAGTGAATATGAGTTGAAAAAGTGAACGAAAATCAGTTTATGTTCTTTTTCTTTTTTTTTCTACACAATTACATGTACTTCTGATGTGTTTTAACTGATATTCATGAAACTTCTTCATTCTTGTTTCTGTATTATTATTTTTGGGTAGTTGACACAACAAAGACTTTGGAGAATTGTGGGATATGCAATGGTACAGAAGTTTTTGTTTGGGACGGTGAACAAGTACGTTTCTTTCTTTTATAAAAACCTGTCTTCTAGCAAAAAAAAAAAAAAAAAAATTTTTTAAACTTTTGTCCTAAATTGCATAAAAGAATTTAGATTCTGTGTTAATATATTTCAGCTGCATGGCGAGCTCGTACCATCTGGGTATGACTGTGAACCTATCTGTTTAACTGTGATATATCAAGATGAAGAGGGATTCCCCATGGAAATTATCAGGGGATTCCCTAAAAATCTGACCTTTGTGGAGTTCAAGGTCATTTTAGGTGACATTGTAAACAGACCTGCTAATGACCTTGACATTCACAAGCTTGTTACCAAAGGTAAATGTACTCTTAATGCTGCTTAACTTAAGACAAAAAGTGGGTTTGGAATTGAAAAAAAATATATATTTATAATATAACCAGCTTGAAGTCATAAAGTTGAGACTTCTGAGTAAAATGAACCTCGGGCAAGCTTTTTGCGAATACATCAACTCCCCTTTTACCCTATATTAGATCTACATGTCATTTATGTATAATTCTGGACACTATATTGGTACAAAATACCTTCATCGAGAAATGTTGTTCCATTTATAGCAATGCCGACTGGTTAATTTTAGCACTAGACGATAATGAATCGAAAATAATGTTAAAAAATACCAAGAAAATGTTCTCCTCAAATTATATCTTATGGCTGCCTCTCTGAAAAATTCATAACAATTCTATTAAACTAGCAATTGTAGTATTTCTTTTATCTCACTTAGATGGCCAAATTAATGTTTTTGAGATAAAAATGGAGGACCTGACTACCAGCCTAGAGAGCCTCAAACTTAAAGATGGAGATCAACTTGTGATATGTGTGAGAGGCTCCACTGGGTAGGACTCCTTATTATTTTTAAACAGGATTACAAATGACTGGCAAATGTTGTTTAGATATTTAGATAAGTCTATATATACATGAAATTGGGTAAGGATAGTTTGGGATTTGTTTTTTATTTTTATAAACAGATACATGCGCATGTTGAGCATTTTTTATTGGGTTTGTACCCCTCGGGCAAATTTTGCCCGAAGGGTATTGTCGTTGCCTCCGTCGTCCGTCTGTCCGTCTGTCTGTCTGTCCGTCTGTCTGTCTGTCCATTGGTCCTTGTAAACACATTATCTAAAAAAGTCTCTAACTTACAACTTTGAAACTTCACACATTTGTTCAATACAGCAAGTACAAGAAGCCTATTTAAAATCAACGCGCTCGGATGTTTTTTTCAAGAGTTATGCCCCTTTTATTACCGCTGCTATAAAAAGCCTTGTAAACACATTATCTAAAAAAGTCTTTAACTTACAACTTTAAAACTTCACACATTTGTTTAATACAGCAAGTACAAGAAGCCTATTGAAAATCAACGCGCTCAGATGTTTTTTTCATGAGTTATGCCCCTTTTATTACCGCTGCTATAAAAAGCCTCGTAAACACATTATCTAAAAAAGTCTTTAACTTACAACTTTAAAACTTCACACATTTGTTTAATACAGCAAGTACAAGAAGCCTATTGAAAATCAACGCGCTCGGATGTTTTTTTCAAGAGTTATGCCCCTTTTATTACCGCTGCTATAAAAAGCCTCGTAAACACATTATCTAAAAAAGTCTTTGACTTACAACTTTAAAACTTCACACATTTGTTTAATACAGCAAGTACAAGAAGCCTATCGAAAATCAACGCACTCGGATGTTTTTTTCAAGAGTTCTGCCTCCTTTTATTACCGCTGCTATAAAAAGTCTTGTAAACACATTATCTAAAAAAGTCATTAACTTACAACTTTAAAACTTCACACATTTGTTTAATACAGCAAGTACAAGAAGCCTATTGAAAATCAACGCGCTCGGATGTTTTTTTCAAGAGTTATGCCCCTTACATTACCGCTGCTGTAAAAAGCCTTGTAAACACATTACCTAAAAAAGTCTTTAACTTACAACTTTGAAACTTCCTACATTTGTTCAATACAGCAAGTACAAGAAGCCTATTTAAAATCGATGTGCTCGGACATGTTTTTCAAGAGTTATGCCCCTTACATGACTATCAGCCAAAAACCTTCTTGTAAATGTGATGCATGTATGTGGAGTAGTTTTTCACTCACAACAAATTGTCTGGAAAATAAATATATCTTCGGTTTCTTTGGCCCAGACCTGAGGGGTCCTGATGGCGACAGCCACTTATTTTGTTATAGGGGTGGGCTAAGATTTAATCCCCCCCCCCCCCCCCATTTTATATATTTATGACTGGAAAAAATGGAAAATGTATAAGAGATATATAAGTTACAAACAACTACAATTGTATCAAATAGTTCATTTGATTTTGTAAAAAATATTTTGATTATGTTTGATTTTTAGATCAGAGGAATTATTAAGGAGTTATTGTGGTAATCAAAACAAAATAATGTTTAAAGTGGAGAACCGCTGTGTGGAGGTAAACACATAATTTGTATGGGACTCGGGGGGGGGGGGGGGGGTCTCCTTTCGACACAGGCCTTCCATTGATGCGGCGCGGGTTTGAATCCCACTCAGACCAAATAATAATTGGAGTGGATTTTTTTCTTGATCCCCGTATATGGAACTGAAGAGTTGCCAGGTCCTTGTTGAAGGCACCAGTGGTTCACTCCCCCACAAAACCCGGCAACGCACCCATATAAGTGAAATTATTTTAATGGCAGACATGTTTGATTGATTGATGGTCTACTCTGAACTCAAGATTATTTCACTTATCTGGTGGAATTGCCAGGTTAAGCGTGGAAGGAAACAGAGCTCTTTGCCCAGAGGAAACCCTTTGACCGTCGGCTAGTTTCTTCCAACTCCTGATAACTGTGTGGCATTTAACAAAAAATTCATCTTTAAATTTGGATTGTTACTGGTAGAACAAATGTCTTAATTACTACTCAGTTGCTTTTTCCGTAGGTCAAAGAAATTTCTAGAGAATGTATATATCTATCAATCTAAAATGATACCGGTTGTACATATTCTAGAGTGGAGTATATATGTCTGTATTGTGTACAATTTAATACTAGTAATAAATCCAAGAGGTAAGCCTGGTTTCCTCTTTCAGTAAACCCCACTATATCTAAGTGATATGTGCAATGTAAAACATCAATCAATCAATCAATTATGGTGTCTACTTTTCCAACATATGTGAATGAAAAAAAAATTTTTTTTTGTTAAACCCAATTGGTATAGCAAAAATTAATATTCTGTGACCTTTTCCTTTTGACTAGGTTGACAAAGATTGTACATGGCCCATTTTATCAGTTGAGGTGGAAAAGGAAGTGGTAAGTTATCTCCCTTGTTTTTGTCAGATTGGTGTAGTCAGCAGGTCTCTGGGGCTTACTTTCTGACACTAAAGCTACGGTCACACACTACAAGCTGTTTGAGTTAAGGCACTATGTTTGACAGCTGATAGAGGAGACAGTGTCGTTGACAACATTCCATGGCCGTCATCGTTTAGACCAACTGAGCCAAGGAGATTTAGCCTGAGTACTATTGGTATCTTCCACAAGATTATGTACTACTGATGATGCTATTTCATTGTCATACTAATCAAAACCATAATCTTTCTTGTCTGTAGACTGTTGGTGAGTTAAAGCTGACAGCACTGTCTAAGGCTGGCCTGGATCAGGTACTAGAAGGAGGGCGTCTTCGTTTGGAACATGAAACTCTGGGGTTAAAACCACCGTGTAAGTTAATGTCTTATATATCGATACGTTTACCTGGTTTAATTGGTTGATTGATGTTTTATGTTGCATTCATTGTTATTTTACTAGATTAACTTTAATATCAGATGGGCTCTTAACCCATTAGGAAAACCCACAAAGAATGTTTTTAAATTATTTCTAGATGTAACATTCTATGGAACAGTGAACTCTGGAACTAAATCAACCTTAGTTCATGTTCTTTAATCTTATATTATTTCAATGATTGTTTGAGAGAGCAGGCTCTCCACCCCGAGTGTTTGGTTTTTAAGCCACACTCAAATTTATTTCAATTATTGTGCAGGAGACAATCCTGATTGTTTGACATTGACTTGTAGGCCAGGAAAACTTGACCTCAATGCACATTGGGAATTCCATTGTTACCTGGCAACCATATGACATGTATGTACATTCAATCCCATTTCAGTTTTGTTTTCAAACATTGGAAACCAAACCTGCTATAGCTTGGTGAAATGATGTTAGATTGAGTGTCATATCACTGTAATAGAGAGGGGCCATGGTGGCTCAGTCTGCAATGTTACAGTCTTAGTCTGCAGCAAGCCTTCAACCAAAGTGTTGCGGGTTCGAATCTCATTGAACGATTTCTGAGTGGGCTTTCACTCTGGGCAAAGAACTTCGTCTCCCCCTCCCTCCAACTAGAACATGTAACTTTGTCATATATAAAGTGAAATAGTCTTGAGTGTGGCCTAAACCATGAAGCAATCACATCAGCTAAGGGCAGGTCTAACACAGCGGTCAAATTGAAGCTACGTCTGACATTGCGCCACAATACAGATAGTGAAAACCACACCTTACTCCACCAGAGCCTGTCATACAAAGTTGTCACATGCTTCGTCTAACATGTTTGTCATGGTGTCACATTACGTTAGAGATTTGTTGTCTTGTAAAGCCCGGCTCAGGTCGAGTTAAGATTCGATTCGATTGTCTTAAGACCTGGTCAAAAACAATTCTCATTCTCCGACCGATTTACTACCAGCTGGAGCTTACGACAATCAGATCAGATCTTAACCTAATTTTTGTCAGCTTTGTATTAAGAAAGCACCCTTGAATTTTAAGGGGAAAAGTCTCCTTTAAATTTTGTGATTTCAGTGTTTGAGGATTTGACCTTGTCTGCTGCTAATCTCACATCAGTTACTCCCCTTGTTTTGGAGCCAGGACCTGCACCACAGAATAACCAAGTATGTCAAAATAATAGATTTGTTTTCCTTTATAATATTAGTTGTCTTGTACGTTGAGCAAGAAAAGTGTCACAGGGGTCTTCATCGGGAAGAGTGATATACATTCTCAGTGACAGAAACCTTAATTTATTTGTTGGTCGTTCAAATCAAGCTTATTTACAAATTTTGTTTGATTTCGTACTTTATTTCTTGCTCGTTTAATAATGGCAGGTAGGCCTATAGCCTACATGTACCATTGCAAGATCTGCCAGCCACAGGGTTCCTTTCCCTCCCTCAATCAGCCACTTTTTCTCCCACCTCAAATAGTATGTACTGTTACATTTTGTGAACTGAATTGCTGCCTTCTTTACTTGAAAGCTATTAATTTCAGATGACCTTGACCTTCTCTGCTGAAGGGTTCAAAGGTGAATGCCCATATTTGGAAGTAACTTTACTAAAGACTACCCCAGTAGAGGTCTGTCTTGCTCTGATGCTGGACAAGGCTGGGCTGACAGGTGGGTGGACATTTTTTTTAAGTGAACAAGATTTAATTGATTGATTAAAGATTATTTCACTTATATGGCCACGTTACCTGGCTTTTTGCCCTGATGAAACTCCCGACCTTCGGCGGGTACTTGGCAACTTTTCCACATTCAGCGATCAAAATTTGTAATTGTTATTTGGTATGGGTAGGATTTCAACCCTTGCTGCATCGATGGCAGGTCTGTCATACTGAGAGACAGTCACTCTAACCTGACTGAGCCACCGAGGTCCCCAAACAAGATTTGAACAAAGAACCCAGTCTAGAAATATTGATAAGAATTTTTTGATTGATAAGATTATAGGAGGTAACCCATTCATAATATATTCCTAAAATTGTTTGGACTGGACAAGATTTAAGCCACCTATCCAATGGGGTGTGAGCGTTTGTCCAATAAAGTACATATATTCAACACCATAGTGAGCATGGGCATTAATTAAATTGGCAAAAAATTCATCTTGTTTTGTGAATGTATCTATACGTTATCATTGGTGCAGGAAATGAATGGCATTTGCGGAAAACCAACTGGTGTGGAGAGTTAGCTGACATTCTGGATGACATGACCATAACTATAGAAGAAGCTGCTCTCCACCACGGGGACCATGTCATTTTAGAGGCAGGAAAACTTCCACCAAAGGTACATTCAAATTTTCCACACTAAAGGGGCATGAGCTGCCAAAATGTTGATATTTTGACGTAAAAACAGAATGTTGATATTATCGGCTATTTTTCTCTAGACGTATAATTCAGAAGCTTTTTAGTACTTATAGTCTAGAGAATGTACGATACAGTATATTTTTGAACTTAGACTTAGAATGAATGAATGGTCGTCCCGGTTATTTAAATTTTGTTAACTTTTCGAACACTATTCCGGTTTGTATAGGCCACATACTGTATGGATTTTCCTCATTCCAACGCTAATCATTTAGTTTTTCGATGGCCTTCAAAGCCTCTTACTGTCATGACGATCAGAAATTATGAAAAAAGTGTGATTTTTGGCAGCTCATGCCACTTATAAGTTTGCTTCCTCAGACATTATGGATTTCATCAATATCCTTATTGATTCTATACCAAGGAAAGGAAAATAATCCTATCCAAACATGCTCAGCCTGACCATCAGGTTCTTGGCACCCATTCCCAATAGGGCTATCGAATGAAAACTGGGCACCATTTATAATATTCATTGAATTCCATACTCCTTGATAACATTCCGGCTATGCAATACTCTCAGAATGCTTGTTTTTATCGCCGTTATCTTCCAGGGATATCTACGACTCTCATGCTCATTGTATCCGACACCCGGGAATCTGAATGGACAGGGAGATAACTCTGGTAGTATGTTAAACTGGATCTCACAAGGTATTGCAGGTAAACACAGAGATCTGGTAGTATGTTAAACTGGATCTCACAAGGTATTGCAGGTAAACACAGAGATCTGGTAGTATGTTAAACTGGATCTCACAAGGTATTGCAGGTAAACACAGAGATCTGGTCGTATGTTAAACTGGATCTCACAAGGTATTGCAGGTAAACACAGAGATCTGGTCGTATGTTAAACTGGATCTCACAAGGTATTGCAGGTAAACACAGATATCTGGTAGTATGTTAAACTGGATCTCACAAGGTATTGCAGGTAAACACAGAGATCTGGTAGTATGTTAAACTGGATCTCACAAGGTATTGCAGGTAAACACAGAGATCTGGTAGTATGTTAAACTGGATCTCACAAGGTATTGCAGGTAAACACAGAGATCTGGTAGTATGTTAAACTGGATCTCACAAGGTATTGCAGGTAAACACAGAGATCTGGTAGTATGTTAAACTGGATCTCACAAGGTATTGCAGGTAAACACAGAGATCTGGTCGTATGTTAAACTGGATCTCACAAGGTATTGCAGGTAAACACAGATATCTGGTAGTATGTTAAACTGGATCTCACAAGGTATTGCAGGTAAACACAGAGATCTGGTAGTATGTTAAACTGGATCTCACAAGGTATTGCAGGTAAACACAGAGATCTGGTAGTATGTTAAACTGGATCTCACAAGGTATTGCAGGTAAACACAGAGATCTGGTAGTATGTTAAACTGGATCTCACAAGGTATTGCAGGTAAACACAGAGATCTGGTAGTATGTTAAACTGGATCTCACAAGGTATTGCAGGTAAACACAGAGATCTGGTCGTATGTTAAACTGGATCTCACAAGGTATTGCAGGTAAACACAGAGATCTGGTAGTATGTTAAACTGGATCTCACAAGGTATTGCAGGTAAACACAGAGATCTGGTAGTATGTTAAACTGGATCTCACAAGGTAATGCAGGTAAACACAGAGATCTGGTAGTATGTTAAACTGGATCTCACAAGGTATTGCAGGTAAACACAGAGATCTGGTAGTATGTTAAACTGGATCTCACAAGGTATTGCAGGTAAACACAGAGATCTGGTAGTATGTTAAACTGGATCTCACAAGGTATTGCAGGTAAACACAGAGATCTGGTAGTATGTTAAACTGGATCTCACAAGGTAATGCAGGTAAACACAGAGATCTGGTAGTATGTTAAACTGGATCTCACAAGGTATTGCAGGTAAACACAGAGATCTGGTAGTATGTTAAACTGGATCTCACAAGGTATTGCAGGTAAACACAGAGATCTGGTAGTATGTTAAACTGGATCTCACAAGGTATTGCAGGTAAACACAGAGATCTGGTAGTATGTTAAACTGGATCTCACAAGGTATTGCAGGTAAACACAGAGATCTGGTAGTATGTTAAACTGGATCTCACAAGGTATTGCAGGTAAACACAGAGATCTGGTCGTATGTTAAACTGGATCTCACAAGGTATTGCAGGTAAACACAGAGATCTGGTAGTATGTTAAACTGGATCTCACAAGGTATTGCAGGTAAACACAGAGATCTGGTCGTATGTTAAACTGGATATCACAAGGTATTGCAGGTAAACACAGAGATCTGGTAGTATGTTAAACTGGATCTCACAAGGTATTGCAGGTAAACACAGAGACCTGGTAGTATGTTAAACTGGATCTCACAAGGTATTGCAGGTAAACACAGAGATCTGGTAGTATGTTAAACTGGATCTCACAAGGTATTGCAGGTAAACACAGACATCTGGTAGTATGTTAAACTGGATATCACAAGGTATTGCAGGTAAACACAGAGATCTGGTAGTATGTTAAACTGGATCTCACAAGGTATTGCAGGTAAACACAGAGATCTGGTTGTATGTTAAACTGGATCTCACAAGGTATTGCAGGTAAACACAGAGATCTGGTAGTATGTTAAACTGGATCTCACAAGGTATTGCAGGTAAACACAGAGATCTGGTCGTATGTTAAACTGGATCTCACAAGGTATTGCAGGTAAATACAGAGATCTGGTAGTATGTTAAACTGGATCTCACAAGGTATTGCAGGTAAACACAGAGATCTGGTAGTATGTTAAACTGGATATCACCAGGTATTGCAGGTAAACACAGACATCTGGTAGTATGTTAAACTGGATCTCACAAGGTATTGCAGGTAAACACAGAGATCTGGTAGTATGTTAAACTGGATCTCACAAGGTATTGCAGGTAAACACAGGGATCTGGTAGTATGTTAAACTGGATATCACAAGGTATTGCAGGTAAACACAGAGATCTGGTAGTATGTTAAACTGGATATCACAAGGTATTGCAGGTAAACACAGAGATCTGGTAGTATGTTAAACTGGATCTCACAAGGTATTGCAGGTAAACACAGAGATCTGGTAGTATGTTAAACTGGATCTCACAAGGTATTGCAGGTAAACACAGAGATCTGGTAGTATGTTAAACTGGATCTCACAAGGTATTGCAGGTAAACACAGAGATCTGGTAGTATGTTAAACTGGATCTCACAAGGTATTGCAGGTAAACATAGAGATCTGGTAGTATGTTAAACTGGATCTCACAAGGTATTGCAGGTAAACACAGAGATCTGGTAGTATGTTAAACTGGATATCACAAGGTATTGCAGGTAAACACAGAGATCTGGTAGTATGTTAAACTGGATCTCACAAGGTATTGCAGGTAAACACAGAGATCTGGTAGTATGTTAAACTGGATATCACAAGGTATTGCAGGTAAACACAGAGATCTGGTAGTATGTTAAACTGGATATCACAAGGTATTGCAGGTAAACACAGAGATCTGGTAGTATGTTAAACTGGATCTCACAAGGTATTGCAGGTAAACACAGAGATCTGGTAGTATGTTAAACTGGATATCACAAGGTATTGCAGGTAAACACAGAGATCTGGTAGTATGTTAAACTGGATCTCACAAGGTATTGCAGGTAAACACAGAGATCATTTATTATTATATTAATGTGTCTTGAAAGGATTTGAACATTTTGATTCCAGTGTAAAAGAGGATCATGGCCTTGATGCGAGGTATGGGCACTTATTGGACCATCGCTATGCCCCTCCTTTTTGCTCAATTTTATCTGATTCTCTGAAGACCCAGAATACAGAGCAATCAAAATTATCTCAAAACATATGATTTTAAAATCATGGTGTACCGTTTTTTTTTAACATCAGTGCAGGTAATGTTGAAAGAGTTTATTTTTCCAGTTACTATCCTTTTCATTTGAGAGCATAACAAGGGGGATAACTTCTCAATGGAAACAGAAATGTATTTGGAACATTACCAGGTACAACCAATGAAGATCACATGTTATTTGATTTGCATCGAATACCACCATTTCTAGGAGATGGTGCAATTTGGATCTGCACATGAGCTTCAACTATCAATGGCGGCCCATTTTACAAAGTCAGATCCAACCAATGAGACGTGTCCGTTCCACGCATGTAGTTCATTGGGTACAACACTCGATGAAATGTAGAAAAGTCCATTATACAAATGTATTACCAAATACCAAATAGTATTATCTGTGTTTTTTTATAGGAATGTTTTCCACAGCCTCATCTGAGTCAAACTCAGGAAATGCAGTTCGTCCAGTTTTTCTGGGGGAGGTTGAAATATCAAAGGAAGCATCTTTAGATGACCTTAAACTTCAGGTCATGACCTTGCCACAGGTCACGGCTCTTCCAATTCCCACCCCAGACTTTATGCGACTCCGTCTGGTGGAACAGGGGAGACTATCCACTGTGCTCAAAGGATCAGATTTTACATTGCAGTAAGTTTATAATACTTTACCAGTGTTTTTTGGCTGGGAAATTAAAAGTAAGGTTTTGGATGCTGCTAATGAACTAGATGACTAGCAATATTTTAGGTATGAATTTTAACATGGTATCTGAAATAGATAATCTATCTTCAGTTAATTAGTTTTGTTTCTATATGCCATATGATTTTTTAAAAGAAAATGAGATGTCATGAAAAAAACCTAAATAATTCAAGGCATTTTTTTCCTCTGTACGACCTATACATGGAAATAAATTGGCTTAGCGCTGTGACATCATTGTTGGATAATGCTCTTTTTTTAACCCAAAAATCGATATTTTTACAGACATTTACAGACATTTATTAAACAGTTTGAATAAATAGTGAGGGTTGAAATTTTATACAAATGAAGTTAAAAGATGATTTGTACAATCTTTTGTTAATTTATCAATATTATAGGAGGTTAAAAGTGAAACCTTCATCCTGCATTGGTGTACAAGTCCTTCCTAATGAAGAAAAACTCACGTAAGTATTTCAGCTAAATTCAAATCAAACTTTGACAGACATATATTTGAAAAAATATAAATTAGTCATAGTCAGAAATATTGTTGAATTTTCCTTTTTCTTGTCAGACAAATTATTTTTCCACACTGAAAGCGACATGGGCTACCAAAATTTGCACTCTTTTTATAAATTCCATTTGCTATGGCAATAAGACAGTGTGAAGTTCATGAAAGTGTGATTGACAACAATACAAGGAAAACCCCATTCTGTCTAGTGCCTGTACAAACCAAACTAATCTTCAGAAAGTATTAAAATGAAATAATGGTAAGGAATATTTGTTCATTTAATTATTTTAGGCCCAAATTGTTAAAAGTCATCAAAATTATTAAAATCGTTTTTATTATACATACATGTAGTGTTGCTAGTCGCTTCCACTTGTCACAGGTAAAGTCTTAGATCTAAGATTGTCGAGAGCAAATAAATAGTGTTTTCACCCAATTGCCCTATTTGGAAGGTTGCCAAATTGTAGGCCTTGGGTTTTCTCACCCACATACATGTGTAGCCTAGCAACGACACGCTGTCATATAATGGAATAATCTTGATTGTAACATAAAACTCAAATTAAACCATCAATCAATCAAGGGAAAACTGATAATATATAGGTTTAAATATTTATTTCTGCGTATTTGTTTTTTATTCCTTCTTTTCCACAGTCAACATGATGTGATATTAGAACTGCAGCAGAGGTTATGTGATAGTAGAAGCTATGGTCCTGCTGTGGAGATTGTTTGGAACACAAATAAATCAGCCTCTGCCACAAGTTTACGCCAGACTGTTGGAGATCTATTCAACATCCCTCTCCCCAGATTGATGATAGCAAAACATTTCTCTGAAAAATTTGAATGGAAGATCATCCATGACAATAAGGTAGTATATATATTTATGAAGACTAAAACACACGGGCACAGGGAAAATCTTCTTGTCAAAAATAACCACGGAGACAAGTTTCTAATTGTGTTAAAAAGAGGTATATCATTTAGACCTTTATACCCCATCATAAATTGTTGTAATAAAGTAAACCTATGATTTTCATTAGGTTGACGACTGACAGGAGCTTGGCCTTAGTCAGTAGAATTTTCTGGAACACTTTGTATTACATTGACAATGCTTACGCATCCTAAGCTATAGTAAGAATATCGTCAGACTATATATTATGGCCCCCCCCCCCCCCATACCCTTTCCCAGAAAACCTAGGTAGAAGGCAGACAGGGGAGTTTAGCCCTGACCAGTATGTCTTTTAAACTCTTGTTCTTTTTATAAGCAATGGCTGGCCTTTGGGTCAGAGGTCGAGCAAGTTTACTTTGAAGTAGTTTGTATTCTTCTACTATAATCTTGGCCATAGCGATGCTAGCTTTGTTATACTGAAACACAAATGGTATTAAGGTAGTATATTTATGTAGTATATGCAGTTTATTGGTTTTATTGTGTTTGTGTGTGTTTTTATTACTCCCTAAGCCATCTCGCTGATTCATTACTAGTGCTAGTGTGTCATTGCATAGGCACCTGCTTTGTTTTAGCTTGAACGTGATTTTTAGTTTTTATTTAATGAACGCATCTTGGAAATATAAAAACGAACTGGATATTTTCTGCAATTTTACAACATATTTTAGAAAAGAAACCCCATATTGTGACAGTTTATATATGAAATAATCAAGTAATGCGAAAAAGTCTTGCATGAGCGGGAGCTCGACTGAATACAGCTGAAGTCTGGACTTGCCAAGTCTAAGATTGGTGCCACGACGTCATGCCATTGTTATGCGAAAAAACTGGCAAATGGTCTATTGATAGAGCCTCAGGATAATTTCAGAATTTCAAATAAAGGATATATGACCCCATACTTCTTATTTTAAGAAATGTTTGAAACTCTTTAAACCTTAATCAATTTTCATTAATATCTCTTATTTTGTTATCAATTTGTTTAAGACAACACGTATTGTACGAATTTGATCAGAAAGAAAATGAGATTTCTGGTATGAAAACCTATAAAATTCAAGGCATTTTTTGCTCTCTTTGACCTCATCAGAAATTATTTATCTCCGAGAAGATCCCCCAACCCCCGCCCTTCAAAAGCACAAATTTGTAACTAGATTTTTGCCCAATCGTACAACGTGAAATTTTAACTAGTTACAGACAAAGCCAGAAGATTCTTCACGATGCAAAGCTCAGATTGAGTAATAAGACATGTTGTATTTTGTATTTATATGAAAAACTTTTTCAAAACTGTCCTTATTTAAGTGTGTAAATCATATATGTTTTTGATTTGATTTAAAGAAAACTGGAAGTAAAAAAGGAAAGAAGAAATTCCTTCAGCCGAAGAGCAACGTTAAAAATTCACCGTATTTTGTGCAAGATGGAGATAGGATTGGGGTCAAGGTGAGGAGGTTTAATTCTTAAAGTGGCATGAGCTGCCAAAATTCAAACTTGTTTCATAATTTTGGATCGTCATGGCTGTGAGAAACTTTGAAGTCCATCGAAAAACTAAATGATTGGCGTTGGAATGAGGAAAATCCATACAGTATGTGGCCTGTACAAACCGAAAACGTGTTCGAAAAGTAAACAAAATTTAGATAACCAGGACGACCATTCATTCATTCTAAGCCAAAGTTAGTTCAAAACAATACTTTCTAATACATTATTGAGACTAGAAGCACTGAAAACCTTTGAATTATACGTCTTGAGAAAAATAGCCAATAATTTCAACATTCTGTTTTAACTTCAAAATATCAACATTTTGGCAGCTCATGCCACTTTAAGCACAAATCAAAATCGTGAAATAGTCAATTTTGATTTATTCATTATTATGATGTGTTCTGAAGTTAAACGTCGGTCACATTATGTTTGTCCAGTTTTGTGTAAAATGGAGTGAAAGCATTTGTAAAATGTAAGTCAGAACAAAACCTATTTTTAGACAACAAGAAACTAGGACTTTGGATCCCACTCATTTCAGACTTCAAATGTATCCTTTGTCTGTATTTCTTAGATAAAGTCAGTAAAAAGATAAATACCTTAGCACGCGTTTACTGTTCAAATCAGTTGGCCTCTTGTACAAATGTGCAAACTCTGGGTTTTTTTCATAGCAGACAAATCATGTCACAACTTTTGGATTCATTCAATTAACTGGGGAAAATAGAGAAAACGGCCTACCTTTGGTAATGTAACCAGTTTTCTGCAGTGTGCCTTTTAAACAAAATGTTCTGCCTAAAATCCTTCGAGAGGGGACCAGTTTTTTCTTTTCAGTACAGAGCAATAAAGGGGGAGAACCTATCCTTGATGGAAATAGATTGTATGATGATTTTGATTGGTTGTAGGACTTACTATCCGATGGGGATGAAATGTATGATTTCACCACAATAGAAGATGACATGGGAAAAGAAAATCTCAAACAAATTGAAGAAGACAAGAGAAAAAGGTAGACAACTCTTCATAGTTTCAGGACTTTTGTCCATAATATCTTTGGTAAAACTCTGAAAAAAAGACGTAAGTGACCAGCTTAGTCTATCCTGGATTCACTTATTTGGCGGTGTTGCCAGGTTTAGCAGGGGAGGAAACTCTTGATAAGTACCTGGCAATTCTACTATTTTAATGATATGAAATAAACTTCCCCACTTTGAACTCCCGGCTTTATTTAAATTGAAACCAAAATCACAACTTTTTTAACTTGGACTCCCTACTTGTTTTATTTTTGTTCAATAAATAGATAGAACTGGCTCAATTGTGCCTAATTCTCGACAACAATGCTACATCTCAAGTTACAAATTGTTTTATTTTCAAAATTTGATTTTTCTTTTGAAAATGAGACTCTTTTCAATGCTTATGTTAGGTGAATAAACAAAATACAACATTTCTGTTTTAGACGAGAGGAACAGAAGCTCAAGAATAAACAAGAAGTGCGACACACACCGAGACGCCCTGAAGCTAGTTTACATATCAAAGTGGATAAATTCACGTGACATTAATACACTCCTGTTGTAAACTATAAAGGACTGTTATAATTTCTATTTATGAAATGTGATATGATTTTGTGCTTTTGTTCCTCAATTCGTTAGAGTAATTTATAGCCAACACATCTTCGCTGCGGAGATTTTTTTATTTGTACTGCTTACCTCAGACAGGGCTCTGCCAACTTACTCCATGCACCGGCAGTTAAAGTGGCATGGGCTGCCAAAATTCACACTTTTTTCATAATTTCTGATCGTCAAAAAACTAAATGATTGGCGTTGGAATGAGGGAAATCCATAAAGTCTACGGCCTATACAAACCGAAATAGTGTCCGAACAGTAAACAGAATTTAAATAACTAGGACAACCATTTATTCATTCTAAGCCAAAGTTCAAATGTTCAAAACAATACTTTATCGTTCATTTTCGAGACTAGAATCACTAAAAAGCTTCTGAATTATACCGAGAAAAATAGCCAATAATTTCAACATTCTGTTTTAACGTTAAAATATCAACATTTTGGCAGCTCATGCCACTTGAACTTTGACTGATACAAGAATTTCTATTGGTGCATATCCTTATCTAGTTCTCTATATGTGTCATCCCCTTTTCCAGTAAATCTAACAACCCTGCCATGTATGCGGTGCACTAGTCTAGAGTGTGGCATAAAACACCAATCAATCAACCGTTCTCAATAGGACATTCTGGTTTAAGGACAATTATTTTGATGGCAATGTTTTTAAAGAACTTAAGAACAGGGCTTAAAGCTGGTTTATGTTGAACTATGAACTAAATGTATATTTGCTAAACATAAGCGGAAACAAAACAACCTTCTCGTTCTTTAGTTTCCTGTGAGGATAAAATATGCATATTTTTTAACTATTTGGACAAATTGTTAAAATATGACATCATACAGGACCTTCTCTGTGTATAAACTGCTATGAAAGTGCAGTGACACAACAAAGATCGTGTTGAGGGTATGTACACAAAGAAGGTTGTGTTTGAAGTGATATGCTACTGTGCTAATTAACTTTCGTGATCATATTAAAGCGTCAAATTTTTTATGTGCTGCACCCGAAATTGAATTTTCTTTTGGTCAGACTTTCAAAGCACATATTCAACAACATACTTTTTTTAAAAATCTGATGCGGATGAAATGTATTATTTCATGATGAAAGAAAATCTCAAACAAATTGAAGAAGACAAGAGAAAAAGGTTGACAACTCTTCATAGTTTCAGGACTTTCGTCCATAGTATCTTTGATAAAACTCTAAAGAAAGACCAAGGTGACCTGCTTTGGAAAGTAATGCTGAAAGTTGTTCATCAATCCTTTAAGATTTGTAATGGCTATGGCAGAATAGTAATGCTACAATTTGGCCGGATGTAATACATTAAGGCAGCTTCATTGGAAACTTATCCCCCCTTCACCATGGAGTAATAAGGAGGTAGATAGCATGTTCGGGTGACTGGATGTTGGTCTGTCTGGATGTCCAACCATTACCAATTGAGAAACTAAACCCATGTGTGTACCAGTACATTTTATCAGCTTCCAGGTTTGTCCGTTGCTGGTTTTGAACATCTAACCTCATTTGCATAATTTATGCAGATATTGAAACTTTTAATACTCTTCTGTTTCCGAATGTTTTTTGTCCGATCCTTTCAGTGTACATATCTTTTGTGTTCTTCCAATTATTTTGCTAGATCGCCTATAGTTGATTTAGAAATGAAAATGGATCAGTTAAAAATGATATATCATGTAGTTTCTTTTACAGTATTCAAAGTATCCATTTGTGTTTTCAATTAAGTTTAAACAAACTTTATTGTACCTGATGTTTCTAGTTTCAAATTAATAATTACCAAAGTAGAGTGAAATACGATCCTATTATGCTAGACTGGCCTACCAGTTTATAATTACTGTAATGAAATGGCATACCAATTAACAATAAATAGAGTGACCTACCAATAAATGTTTGGTTTAGTAGAATAGAACATGCTTTAATACCATTGCACTAAAGCCTAGATGTGCTCTTCAATGAACATTCCGACTTAAGTCAGATTGGCTTTAACAAAACATTTTGGGGAGAGGTAACACAAAATTCCGTAGTTGTATAGCATTTTAAATTATATTAGTTTTTTTTTAAATCTTATTTTAAAAATGAAATAAAGCGGTTGGAAACTGATAGGTCTATATTTGAAGATTTGAAGGTTGATTTAACATACATATCTGTCTATCCGTACCTGTAGGTAGTTTTTATTGTATTTTTTGACACAGGTGAAAAATGTTTCCTTAAACTGTCCTAAGCTGCCATGTAAAGCGAAAATTTAGTTGAAATAGGTAAAAATGAGTAACTGTTTGGCATTTTTTTCAAGAAGTACAAAATACAGGCTTTCCGCTTATACATGTACCAATGTCGGGGATGTCCATTTAAGTGGCATGGGCTGTCAGATACAGGGGAAATTCTGTTGTAACAGAATTAGCCAATTTTTCGTTATTTTTATCAAAAATTACAAAATAACTGCTTTCCACGGATACCAATCTTAGAAATGTACGTTCAGACAGTATTTATTGCCAACAAAAAGACTAACATGTTCTAATACATCTTGGCTTTTTATATTATTTCCGTTTTTAACACAAATCTACGGTTGGTACAAATTTCTGGCTTTACTAATGTTTTTATTTCAATCTCAAACATTTAGTTTTTCAAGGTACTTTAAGCTATCGACGTTCTTGGCAATTGGTGAATTGGAATTTCTGAATAAAACCGAAAGTCTTTGGATGCCCATTCATGATAGACTTCTGGTAAAGCTCCAAACTGAGGTAGCTCATGCCACTTTAAAAATACAAGAGTTTTGGGTGTTTGTCATTATTTATTAAATGCAAAGGGAATATTTTGAAATAATTATTGAAACTGAAATAATTATTTTCTCATTGTGATCAATTCACATGTAATTATTTTTGTTACAAATATTTGTTTAAAATGAATATATGTATGTGTCTTCAAAAAGTGGAGACCAAATTTAAGAAAGAGTTTTTGTTTATTATGTTTTGCTGCTTACAGCTGCACATATGCCTGATTATGTCCCCTATCTTACGAAGCTGGGGGCCGTTTTACGAAGAGGGTGTAAGTCTGCACTGAGGTGCAAATATGGCGAAAGTCAGACGTAAGCTTTTTTAGCCGTTTTACAAAGAATGTGTAAAGTGCGACGTAAGTTACGTCGGACGTAAACTTAAAACGGGCGATAACCGTGTAAATGTCTTGAAACATTGTGGGATGCTAACGCGTCGCCGGTAAAACTAAATTTGCGACCGTTAAATCAAGCATTAACCGCCTCAGATCCTCGAATTCAACACGGTTATCCCCTAAGTAACTTGCCCCTTGGACGCAACCGGTCCATGTTGTAGGCCTATGCGCAAATTTACGCCACCTTTGTGAGACCGGGCACGGGAACGGGGGGGGGGGGGGGGGGGGGGCTGTTTCTCAAGACATTTACAACCAACGTAAGTCCAATGCAAGGCCAATCGTGCCCACATGCTTACCTCCCCTTCGCTTCAGAACTCTGTTTAGATTGATGCAAGGCCTGTCATGCAATATATGCTTTCAACATTATGTTACGACCAGGCGCAAAGTTACGATGGGCGTAAGTGTGTTGAGAAACAGCTCACAGAACAAGTCCGCTTAGCGACGATTAACCTCGATCCAATATGTCAAGTTTCTTTGTCTACACCAATCCAGACGTAGTCGCTTGTGTTAGTCTGAATATAAAAGCTTTTGAATGGTCTTCGATTGATTTATTGACTGATTGCATGATGTTTTGCGCCACACTCAAGATTATTTCACTAAAAAGCCATATGGCGGCGTTGTCAGGTTCCGGGCTCCTTGCGTGTAGGAAACCCCCGACCTTCGGCGAGTACCAGGCAACTCTTGTACATACGGCGACCGAGTGAAAATCGGGAGGCCGAGAAAATGCAAAAACACCAATATCTTTGCCAGTCATTGCTTATAAAAAGAACAAGAGTTTGAAAGACATACTGGTCAGGGCTAAACTCCCCTGTCTGCCTTCTACCTAGGTTTTTCTGGGTAAGAGGTGCGGGTGGGTGGGGGGCAAATTTTCACTGTCTTTTCCCATGACCCTATAATATATAGTCTGAGATATTCTTACCATAGCTTAAGATACGTAAGCATTGTCAATGTAATACAAAGTGTTCCAGACCAAGCTCCTGTCAGTCGTCAACCTAATGAAATATCATAGGTTTACTTTATTACAACAATTTATGATGGGGTATAAAGGTCTAAATGATATACCTCCTTTTAACACAATTAGAAACTTGTCTCCATGGTTATTTTAGACAAGAAGATTTTCCCTTGTTCATAAATAATATCTTTGTAGATTTGGTGTGGGTGGTCTTATCCGTCTTTTCAAAAGCATGCTTTGGAAATAAAAGGACGCGGTACCTGTCGATTTCCATCAACGCTAAAATACTAAACACCCGGCTGCTCATACAGTGAAAGTTATACCTGAAACTCTGTAGTTTTGCATCATTTTTGTCAAACTTGAAAGAGGCTTATTGAGAATATATACTCCAGGGGATAGGTGGTTCCTCTGCATGGTACCTGCATGGCATAAATTCAACAGAAGCATTTTTCCATTTCATTAGTTTTTGATGTATAATCGATGTTTTACTCCACATTCAAGATTATTTCACTTATGAGTAAAAAAAACCCAAACAAACCTAGCCTTAGCAAACTTTTGTCATTTCTGTCGGAAGTCTTGCATTGTCTGTCTGAAGGTCTGATGTTGCTTAAACGTCATTCGTCTGTACATGTTTACGGCATTAAACTGTTGTAATGGATCAGGCTGTTCAGTGTTTTTAAGCGATTTTGACCATAGTAAAATTCTGCATTTTGCGAAATTCATGTCTCATGCTTTTAAAGTTCCAGATTGCTACGTTTGTGCGATGGTGTTCCTGGCAAAAACATAACGGGATTCAAACTCAGATTCCAATCTTCTGAAGCATGCAGTTTCGAATCAATTTGCTACCAATGGTATTCATTTCAGAGTGCAACACTTTTTTGTATAGTGGGACCCACGCAAAGCGCTGTTAAACTGTTCAGGGATTTTACTGTTAAACAAAACTGCTACAAATATTTTTAACGAGGTCTGAGGTTAGTGATTTGAATACTTGTCAACTTTATTATGAGTATTACATCGATGCTGGGCGGGTTCGAATCACACTCGGAGCAAATATAAATTGAACAATTTCTACGTGCTTCTTTCACTCGGTCGCCGTATGTGGAGGAGTTGCTAGGTACTCGCCGAAGGTCGGGGGTTTCCTCTGGACAATGAGTCCTGTTTCCTCCTCCCACTAAACCTGGCAACGGCGTAAAACATCAATCAATCAAATCCAATCTTTCGACAGAGTATGAAACGACTGATATTCAAACTCTGTGGTATAATTGGTTCAATGACGAGGGACCTGATTATTATTAGACAAAGCATTTAACTTACGTACTTGCCATATATTTAGTAATATTGTATTGCAATTAGGTCAGTTTTTGAACTAAGACGAAAGCAATGGAAGACACAGCTGCCAATACAGAAAAAATGGTAAAAGTTGTCGGTGCACCAAAAAACTGTGTAAGTTCGCCACTTAATATCAAACCGAGTCCTGTTCCTAACATTACGATAGCCTGGATTAGTCCTTGAAGCTGGTTTTGTCCCTTGTCGTTCACCTGGCCACTGAGGTAAGTCACACCAGAACTCCACAAAAAAGCAAACATGGTCCCTAGAAATGAAACGTGTACCATTTCTTATTTATGGTTAATGCAAAATTGTACATTCAATTGTTAAGATCTGAAAGTGGCAGGAGTTGCCAGGAGTTTTCTTATTAATCCGGGGCCTCGGTGGTCCAGTGGGTTACAGTGATCGTCCCTCAGCTGCCAATACAGAAAAAATGGTAAAAGTTGTCGGTGCACCAAAAAACTGTGTGAGTTCGCCACTTAATATCAAACCGAGTCCTGTTCCTAACATTACGATAGCCTGGATTAGTCCTTGAAGCTGGTTTTGCCCCCTGTCGTTCACCTGGCCACTGAGGTAAGTCACACCAGAACTCCATAGAAACGCATACATTACACCTGAAAATACAGTCAGCTTGTAATTTCAAGTAATTTCTTGGGCTTATTAAATCTTGTTGAAATCACAGAAACTACGAGCAATTAAATAATTTTGTTTCAAACAAGAAGTTGAAAAGAAAAACTTTCAGTTGATCAAAATCTCAGAGAGGTACGTTCAGGTAGATTTAATAAAGCACCCAAACCCTAAAAGTGGAATTGGGTGCCAAAATTCGTTTTTTTTTCTCATAATTTCTGATTGTCAGTCAGGAGGAGTTTGGCGTTCGCAGTGCCTTGGACAAACTGAAGGATTGACGTTGAAATAAAAAATATCGGAAAAGTCATTTGACTGTACGAACCAAAAGCGTGTGCTAATAACTATAACATTCAAATAGCAGGAATGTTTTTTGTTTTGAATCAGCTGAAAGCTTTTTTTCAGTTTTTGATCAAAATGACCATGAATTAGCTAATTCTGTTTCACAATTTTTTTCCCTTATATTAAGCATGTCATGCCACTTTAAAATGCACTCATATATCTTGGTTCTTTGTCCGCTATTTGTCCGTTATCAGCACACAAATCTGTTAATACGAGCTGCTAGCTTTGCTGGCATTTTTTATTTCAAAATAAATCCTTTAGTTCTACTTTTCAAACTACTCCAAACGCTCATCTTCTCTTGGTAATCGCAATACGTGAAAAAAGTCCGAATGTTGCTAGCTCGTGTCACTTTAAGTGGAAAGCCCACCTATGCTATATTATCACACTGTATAATTGGTAAAAGAAACATAGATACCTTCCATGATTTCCACGGGTAAAATATAAATGGGATTGGGTATGACGGAAAAGACGAAGAACCTCAGTACATAGGACGTTATTCCAATGGCCGCCAACTTGAACTCTCCAAACCGTCTTGTCAGAGTTGGCATGAAATGAAAGACCACGAACTCGGTAAAGTTAGTGACAAAATTAGAGAAGCCAATTAAAGCTGGAGTCGCTCCTGTCAGAGGGAAGGAATAGATTACAAATTAAGGTTTTTATTATGTAGCTAATCTATAAAGGACATCAAGTAGTCAGTCTGGAAATGATGAATCCCAATTTATTACCATTTTTAAATATGGAATAGACCTACTTGTGGATTAACTTGCCTTAATAGAGAGAGAGAGATGTGGAAGAGTTGTTAGGTACTCTCCGAAAGTCCCACGGCTTTTCTCCCCCACTAAACCTGACAACGCCGCCATATAACTGAAATTATCTTGAGTGCGGCGTAAAACGTCAATCAATTGACTGATCAATGGTTCTCCATTATTAAACTGATTTAGCTCGACGTTTAACACGCTGTGTACAACATGGCTGATTACCCGACCAGGAATATACTTTGACATGGTGCTCACCTATATTCTCCATATGCCAATTCAAGAAACCCTGGGTAACGGCCAAAAATATACTGCGGCAGAATAACAACACAAGGAATGAGATATTCCTAGGTGAGCATATAACTCTTCGAAAGTCTCCATAAGATACGGTGGGACCATTCTCTTCTTGGATTTCAAGAACTTGTGGCTGGAAAACAAGACATTTAATATTTGATTCATGAGTGCGTTTTGTTTGATTATTGAATTGGATTATTGAATTGGATTATTGAGTTGGATTATTGAATTGGATTATTGAATTGGATTATTGAATTGGATTATTGAATTGGATTATTGAATTGGATTATTGAATTGGATTATTCGACCGAATTCATCACCAGCAACCATTGGACATTTTAGGCCAATAATTCATATTTTCATAGACAATATAATCTAGTAAAGCAAGAGGCACTTTGGAATTTTCCATATCAATTTGCAATTGTGCTTGGTTTTAAAATAAGATTGATTGATTGTTGTACGCCGCACTCAAGCTTATTTCACTTATATGGCTGCGTTTCCAGGTTTAGTGGAGGGAGAAAACCAGGCTTATTGCCCGGAGGAAACCTCCGACCTTCGGCGAGTACCTGGCAACTCTTGGCAACTCCACTTATGGCTATAACATATAAGAAGGTCGGTCACCGGGAAGATGTTAGTTCTTAAACAACGACGACGGAATTTGAGACGGTGTGTTAATATAATTACAATTTTTCAGTCACATGCTAAACAATTGGAGAACTGACCTTGTGTAAAATGTGTACACCAAAGAGAAGGGTGCACGTGGCGACAATAAACACGTAGAACATGTAGTAATAGTCAGCGACCTTCAACCAGAAACCGCAGAGTTTGAATTGCACAACAGTTGGTGAGACAACTAGACCAGTCGTCAAGCAGCTGAGAAATCGAAATTAATATTTCAATTTAAATATAATGGCTGGTCGTGGGCTAAAAGGGAAAAATTATGCATTTATCCGTGTCAGAAGTAAGATTAAAAAATGTATAAATTCTTGTCAGAAGATAAATTGGAACTAAGATATAAAACTTGAAAAATTGGTGTCACAAACAAGATTTTAACTCAACATATTGGTGTCAGCAGTATGATTTAAAACTTGATAAATTGTTTTAGAGGTAAGATTTAAGCTTATAAATTGGCGTCGAAAGTAAAATTTAAAAATTAATCTATTAAATTGGTTTTCAGAAGTAAGATTTAAACTTAATAAATTGGTGTCGGAAGTAAAATTTAAAAATTGATCTATTTGTGTCAGAAATAAGATTTAAAACTTGATAATTGTTTTCGGAAGTAAGATTTAAACTTAATAAATTAGTGTCGGAAGTAAAATTTAAAACTTGATAATTGTTTTCGGAAGTAAGATTTAAATTTAATAAATTAGTGTCTGAAGTAAGATATACATGTAAAAAAATTGGTGTCACAAACAAGATTTAAAGCTTAACAAATTAGTGTCAGAAGTAAGATTTAAAAATTGATAAATTGTTTTAGAGGTAAGATTTAAGCTTATAAATTGGCGTCGAAAGTAAAATTTAAAAATTAATCTATTAAATTGGTTTTCAGAAGTAAGATTTAAACTTAATAAATTGGTGTCGGAAGTAAAATTTAAAAATTAATCTATTAAATTGGTTTTCAGAAGTAAGATTTAAACTTAATAAATTGGTGTCGAAAGTAAAATTTAAAAATTAATCTATTAAATTGGTTTTCAGAAGTAAGATTTAAACTTAACAAATTAGTGTCAGAAGTAAGATTTAAAAAGCGATAAATTGGTGTCATAAATAAGATTTAAAACTTGATAAATTGGTGTCAGAAGTAAAATTTAAAAATTGATAAATTGGTGTCATAAGTAAGATTTAAAACTTGATAAATTGGTGTCAGAAGTAAAATTTAAAAATTGCTAAATTGATGTGATAAGTAAGATTTAAAACGTGATAAATTTGCACCGGTTGGCTGATTTAAAAATTGATAAATTGGTGTCATAAATAAGATTTAAACTTAATAAATTTGTGTTATGTAAGAACTTAACTTTCAACTTACATTCCACCAAATCCAAGAGAATCCCAAGCCCTCACGATCCCGTATGACCTGATATTTTCTCTTTTAAGTCCCCGCACAGTTACACTATGCACGAGACTGTCTGTTACAACGAGACAAAAATCAACCCAAGCACACAGTGGAAATAGACATAATAGAAAGAGCCAGACGTATTCATTGTTATACATCCAAGATCTGTCCCCAAGTTCCATATCAGAGTTTCGTAAGGGAACGTCTGTAGATGTGACATTCGTAAAATGGGGCGGACATTGTTCAGCTGCGTCCATTCGAGGAAAGAAGCAGAATGTGAGACCAGATCCAATATAGAGAATAATAACGCTGCTGATGAGTTTATCTTGGTTTGGGTATCTTTTTGATAAATAGGAAATGGTCATTCCACTTAAAAAGCCTCCGATAGGTTTACAAAACATCACAGTTCCGATTTGGGCTGGATTTAGGCCAAGTTCTTTGAAATATAGAGATAGGAAACTGTCCATAACACCTTTAGCGCCATACAGAGAGAAGAATACCAATTTGTATGGCCACAGTGAGATTTCTGGAGAATTGGGTTCCATGTTACCGGTCGGATCAACAATCCTTCAACTATTCACTGCACGTGGAAATGTTTGACTGAATTTTCCTTGATTTTGATTTCATGGAACCATTCGCAATAAACCAGACAGCGTGTATCTCAAAATAGATTTATTCCAAACCCTTCAATATAAAACAAGATTAAAACGCAATCTGAATAAATTTTATTTATAGCATTGAATCGTCTTCTTCTTTTATCTTTTATTTTTGATATCTTAAAGAAGTGCCCAAAAATTCCGATTTTATCAAATTGGATATTTACACCCCATAACACAAACTTTCTTCTCTAGCCAAAAAAGGTCATTTTAGAAAGAAATTAATAGGTTAATTCGTTAACTGGATACTGGAAAAAAATAAAGATTTGAAGATTGTATTTTGTGAGAGTAGATATATACATGCGACATACTTTTGTCCCTATCTGCAGAGGAAAATAAACTGAAATTAAAACTCCGTTACTCACCTGTGAGTTTTTGATCTCCATATTTGATTCTGATAGGATTTTTCTGTCCGAGACAAGGTAGGCTGAAAGTGGCATGAGCTGCCAAAATTCCCACTTTTAAAATCGTAACTCACCTGCGGTCTTCTCGATATTTTTTAT
This sequence comes from Lepidochitona cinerea, assembly GCA_963971465.1. Classification (NCBI taxonomy): domain Eukaryota; kingdom Metazoa; phylum Mollusca; class Polyplacophora; order Chitonida; family Tonicellidae; genus Lepidochitona; species Lepidochitona cinerea. The sequence continues at coordinate 3,441,492 of OZ020558.1, read as the reverse complement.
CACCACATTCTGTCCTAGACAAGCTAGGTTGAAGTGACGGATTTGAAAGCTCTTGGTTTAGAACGTGTGATATAAGGTTGATTCTAACCAAGCATTTGCTCTCACATCTAAACTTACATTTCAAAGAAATAAAATACGGCAAATTGTATAGTGAGTAATGGAAAAAATTAACAGCACAATGATGTCACAAGCTAGCATCATTTACATTTATTAAATAAAAAACCAACAGACCATAAATATTTTCTAAATTTAAAATAAAATTGTTACAATCAATTTCTTTGACTTACTTAATGTCACCCTCGCCGATAATATCCTGAATAATGTTTAGATTAAAACAGACAAAGTTGGGAACTTTTTATTTTTGCCAAAAATAGTCATCACATTTTTTAAATTTAAAATTTGATTTGATTCGTGCCCGCAATGTAAACAAACTCCGAGCTTCGGATAAAAAAATCAAACACATCCCCACCCCATAGCAGATCTACCATAATATCTTACAGTTGGCATGGTGTTTCATGTTGAATACTCTGTGCCAGGAGTCCTCCAAACTCTAATACTGCCATTAACAGCCTACAGAAGGAATCGGTTCTCATCAGACCAGTGAAGTCTTTTCCAAGATCTCAAGAGCCAACCTGTCTTTGTTGACACCAATCAACACCAGTGGTTAGTGGTCTTCTGTGATTCTAGAACGTTTTAATGATCTTCCAAGCTCTCCAGTCCGAATGCCGGAGACGATTTCTAAAAGTTTGACAGCCTCGAGATCGATGGCGAAGAAAGAGACGTTTCAAGGTGAAACTGAAGACCATTGATGTTAGCCTCAGCAAACTTTTGTTATTTCTGTCGGAGGCCTTGCTTGGTCTGTCTGAAGGTTTGTTCATTTTTTCGACGTTAAACTGTTGTAATGGCTATGGCTACCACAGAACGTTTTTATAGATGATATTGACAATAATTTTGCAAAATTCTTGTGGCATGGATTTAAGTTCTTCATTGCTACGTTTGTGCGATCATGTTCTTTATGAAATCATAACTTTCCAACGTAGGCCCAAATTAAAGAAATACCTTAAAGAACATGCAGTTCCGAATGAATTCGTACCAGAGACTTTCATTTGGGGGTGCAACATTTATTTAGAAATGTATAGCAGGACCCATGCAAACCGCGCTGCTATACTGTTCTTTGATTTTACTGATAAACAAAACTCTTACAAATATTATAAGAACCGTTTAATATAAAATAAAATTAAAACGCAATCTGAATAAAGTTTATTTATAGGATTGAATCGTCGTCTTCTTTTAATCTTTAACCCTAAGAACTGCAATTTTAAACACACACGAGAGCGTTTAAAGTTCCACGAAAATCTAATTGATGATGAATTAAAACATATCAGTAATACAGCTATTTGATTGAAGAGGTCTAAGGTGCTCACTAGAAGAAAAAGCGTACTTGTCTGGTCTAAAAGAGATCATTTTGTTACATTAATTCGTTATCCTGATTCTACAAAAACTGAAGATTGGAAGATTGTCTTCTTGGGTTGTATTTGTTAAAGGTAAATCTAAATACTCGACATAGTTTTGCCTCTATTTGCACGGGGAAATAGACCAGAATATATAATAGACTTAGTTAAAACTCACCACAATGTAAGCTTAAATTTCGTCATTGTATAGTGAGTAGCGGGAAAATTCTTCACAATGATGTCGCAAAAATAGCAAGACTAATAAAAAATAAAAAAAGCAACAGACCATACATTTTTTCAAACTTGTATTAAAACTTTACAATTAATTTCTGCTAGGTACTATTTTGATGATGAATTTAGTTGATTTTATTGATTGTTGTTTTGTGAAGCACTCAAGATGAATTCACTCAATAGCTCACTCTCGTTTGGCTGGACAGATGGAACCCCCGACCTTCGGTAGTTATCCAGCTGGTAATCAGTTTATGAGGCCATTGAGAGAAAATCCCACTCAGAATTTGTTATTTTTTAAATTACTTTAAACTGTTACGGATTCAAATGTTTGTTTCTTCGTAAGACAAGATGATATCGTTCAGCAGATTGAGTCAACGGGCATTTAGTTGAAAACGTTGATTTTCTAAAGGCTCGAGGTTTGATTTAGGTTGGTGTTATACAGCCTACACGTATGCCTTGGAATGTACCAGGGCCCAGTTTCACAAAGCGATCTTAGCTAAGTGTGATCTTAACTACCATGACAACCAATGCTAAAAGGCATATGTTGCCATTGGTAATTAAGATAACCTAAAGCTAAGATCGCTTTGTGAAACTGGGCCCAGGTGAGCTCCGATGTCTTATCATAATCATTTCCTATGAAACCTTTTCAGCAACAGAAATGGTGAAGCAGCCAGAGATCGCGAAAGGGAAAGACTGAGCAAAAATCTCAACAGCTTGGATCCCTGGGACCTGTTATACAAATCTGGATTTTTGTGCGCTTAAATTCCTGTTTAAATTTCTTAAAAATCATGTTGGGTGCCACAAATGTATTTGAATAGGAAAATGCGATAACGGGATTATTCTTATGGGGCACCCTAAAAGTATTTTTCACGGGAAATTGCGAAATGACTATTAATCCTAGTGTCATAACTATGTACTCGCATGGAAAAATTCTTAAAATATCCAACCGTCCACTTTCTGTTATAACACAAAATGTTGAAATTGTCGGCTATTTTTCTCAAGACGTATAATTCAGAATGCTTTAGGACTGGAAGTGTAAGGTATTAAGTATCGTTCGTCCTGATTATTTAAATTTTGGCAGCTAATGCAACTTTAAAAAATCTGTATGATGTGTGGTAAATGGTGTTAAAAATAACCACTGTATAACATCCATGTGACGTACTCTCTTTTTGACAAATTTAAAACTGAAAATAAGATAAATTATGCGCAGTGATGTTTACTTCCCCTGACTTGCGAAAGGCCTTTGAACACCGTCAATCAAGGTATACTATAGGCCACTAACTCTACTAAAAGCTCGAGCACTAAGTCATCAATAATAGATACCTAATGACTAGCTCAACAGCTATTTAATGTAATGAAACAAAAAGTCATACATTTCAAAATAACCTCAACAAGATTCCACAGGGTTCCATTTTAAATCCTGTTTTATTTATTCGTTATAGTAATAAGTTTTATTTTCCTAACTAACGTACAATTTAGACCTCTATTGCGACTTTTAAGATAAAATAAATAAATTGGTATTGTATAAGTTTTGTTTATTCGGCCCATAAAGATATGTATTCGGTTTAAACTCTGATTGATACCAGATTTCGAATCTGATATTTTATGCTCTTTTTTGTCGATACTGCATCACTGATTGATTGAGAAGTATTGGGTTAAATCAAAACAAACCCTTTCAATTTCAATATAATTTGCTGGAACATTTGAACTATTGTGCTTTGTCGAAATCCAAAAATAAACAATCGTCTATAGACGGCTCGGAATAAGCGGGATTTAAAGACTTTTAAAATGCGTTAAAGATAACTCAAAATGAAATTAAGGGAAAGTTTTTTATGCTTGGGCGAACAATTGGCTCAAGGATGAGTTTTATGGTTATCGTACAGAAAAAAATATTAAAACAGCCTAAAAGTGCATTCTGCGTGTTGACACTCGCGTAATAAGAGCATAAGAAAAGAAATATTTGCGCTTCAGTGAACGATTGGGTCCAGAAAGAACGTATGGCTCGAGGATGAATTGGGACGAGTAAACAATAATAAAAACGCTCGATCGCCGTATCTGGAAAAGTTGCCATACATGTACTAACCGAAGGTCGGGGGTTTCAACCTGTCAAAGAGCACGTTTTCCTCTAGAACGTGGGATATTAGGTTGATTCTAACCAAGCATATATGCTCTCACGTCTAGGCCTACTTACATTTCAAAGAAATAAAATAAGGCAAATTGTATAGTGAGTAATGAAAAAAATGAGCACCACAATGATGTCACAAACTAGCATGATTTTTACATTTATTAAATAAAAAACCAACATACCATACCATATTTTCTAAATATAAAATAAAATTGTTACAATCAATTTCTTTGACATACTTAATGTCACTCTCGCCGCTAAAATCCGGAATAATTCTTCCTATGGGGTACCTTAAATGTATTGTTAATGGTGCCATAACTATGGAAAAATTCCTAAAATGTCCAACTGTCCACTTTCTGTTATAACACTAAATATACGATCTGATGGTTTCGGCGATGTAACTGTCCACTTTCTGTTATAACACTAAAGATACGATCTGATGGTTTCGGCGATGTAACTGTCCACTTTCTGTTATAACACTAAAGATACGATCTGATGGTTTCGGCGATGTAACTGTCCACTTTCTATTATAGCACTAAAGATACGATCTGATGGTTTCGGAGATGTAACTGTCCACTTTCTATTATAGCACTAAAGATACGACCTGATGGTTTCGGCGATGTAACTGTCCACTTTCTATTATAGCACTAAAGATACGATCTGATGGTTTCGGCGATGTAACTGTCCACTTTCTGTTATAACACTAAAGATACGATCTGATGGTTTCGGCGATGTAACTGTCCACTTTCTGTTATAACACTAAAGATACGATCTGATGGTTTCGGCGATGTAACTGTCCACTTTCTGTTATAACACTAAAGATACGATCTGATGGTTTCGGCGATGTAACTGTCCACTTTCTCAGTTTCTGTTATAACCCTAAAGATACGATCTGATGGTTTCGGCGATGTAACTGTCCACTTTCTATTATAGCACTAAAGATACGATCTGATGGTTTCGGAGATGTAACTGTCCACTTTCTATTATAGCACTAAAGATACGACCTGATGGTTTCGGCGATGTAACTGTCCACTTTCTATTATAGCACTAAAGATACGATCTGATGGTTTCGGCGATGTAACTGTCCACTTTCTGTTATAACACTAAAGATACGATCTGATGGTTTCGGCGATGTAACTGTCCACTTTCTCAGTTTCTGTTATAACCCTAAAGATACGATCTGATGATTTCGGCGATGTTACTGTCCACTTTCTATTATAGCACTAAATATACGATCTGATGGTTTCGGCGATGTAACTGTCCACTTTCTATTATAGCACTAAAGATACGATCTGATGGTTTCGGCGATGTAACTGTCCACTTTTTGTTATAACACTAAAGATACGACCTGATGGTTTCGGCGATGTAACTGTCCACTTTCTATTATAACACTAAGCATACGATCTGATGGTGTCGGCGATGTAACTGTCCACTTTCTATTATAACACTAAAAATACGATCTGATGGTTTCGGCGATGTAACTGTCCACTTTCTGTTATAACACTAAAGATACGATCTGATGGTTTCGGTGATGTAACTGTCCACTTTCTGTTATAACACTAAAGATACGATCTGATGGTTTCGGCGATGTAACTGTCCACTTTCTATTATAACATTAAACATACGATCTGATGGTTTCGGCGATGTAACCGTCCACTTTCTATTATAACACTAAAGATACGATCTGATGGTTTCGGCGATGTAACTGTCCACTTTCTATTATAACACTAAAGATACGACCTGATGGTTTCGGCGATGTAACTGTCCACTTTCTATTATAACACTAAGCATACGATCTGATGGTGTCGGCGATGTAACTGTCCACTTTCTATTATAACACTAAAAATACGATCTGATGGTTTCGGCGATGTAACTGTCCACTTTCTGTTATAACACTAAAGATACGATCTGATGGTTTCGGTGATGTAACTGTCCACTTTCTGTTATAACACTAAAGATACGATCTGATGGTTTCGGCGATGTAACTGTCCACTTTCTATTATAACACTAAACATACGATCTGATGGTTTCGGCGATGTAACCGTCCACTTTCTATTATAACACTAAAGATACGATCTGATGGTTTCGGCGATGTAACTGTCCACTTTCTATTATAACACTAAAAATACCATCTGATGGTTTCGGCGATGTAACTGTCCACTTTCTATTATAACACTAAACATACGATCTGATGGTGTCGGCGATGTAACTGTCCACTTTCTATTATAACACTAAAGATACGATCTGATGGTTTCGGCGATGTAACTGTCTACTTTCTCAGTTTCTGTTATAACACTAAAGATACGACCTGATGGTTTCGGCGATGTAACTGTCCACTTTGTTATAACACTAAAGATACGATCTGATGGTTTCGGCGATGTAACTGTCCACTTAGTTATAACACTAAAGATACGATCGATGGTTTCGGCGATGTAACTGTCCACTTTGTTATAACACTAAAGATACGATCTGATGGTTTCGGCGATGTAACTGTCCACTTTCTGTTATAACACTAAAGATACGACCTGATGGTTTCGGCGATTTAACTGTCCACTTTCTGGTATAACACTAAAGATACGACCTGATGGTTTCGGCGATGTAACTGTCCACTTTCTGATAAAACACTAAATATACGACCTGATGGTTTCGGCGATGTGGAGAAGAAAAACGGATTATTAAGAGCTCTTGGATACCCTTACTGTAGACCTAACATCTCTTTTTAAAGTGGCAGGAGCTGCCAAAATGTTGATATTTTGACGTTGAAACAGAATGTTGAAATTATTGGCTATTTTTCTCAAGACACTCAAAACACTTAAAGACCACCTTAATAGCTCTACTGACTGAACTCCGTTGACAGCTCGTGTTGCCTGTTTTTGTTTTGTTTCTTTTTTTCTTTCTTTTCTCTCACCTTTTACTCCTTCATCTTTTGTTTTTTCTTTTCTTCTTTATTACTCCAATGCTTTTTAAAAAAAATGTGATGATTTCATATCTGTTGTCAAAATGAATGTGCCAATTTATATAGTTATCCAATGGGATAGAACAAGTCATTTTGTGACTTTAGTCCCGCCATATTACTGTTATGAATGATAAAGTATGGTTTGGAACCAACTTTGGGTTAGAATGAATGAATGGTCGTCCCGGTTATTTAAATTTTGTTTACTTTTCGGGCAATATTTCGGTTTGTATAGGCCGTAGACTTTATGGATTTTTCTCATTCCAACGCCAATCATTTAGTTTTCCGATGGCCTTCAAAGTCTCTTACTATCGTGACGATCAGACATTATAAAAAAAGTGTGAATTTTGACAGCTTATGCCACTTTAAGGTCCAAGTGAAAAGATCCATACGAATATCACATTAAACTGATATTTTGTCGTAAACACAGAATGTTGAAATTATCGGCTATTTTTCTCAAGACGTATAATTCAGAATGCTTAAGGGCTGGTAATGTAAGGTGTTAAGTATTGTTTTAAACTAGCTTAGAACTTAGAATGACTGAAATTTCGTCCTGATTTTGCTTACTTTTCACACACGTTTTCGGTTCGTACAGGCCACAGACTGTATGGATTCTCCTCATTCCAACGCCAATCCTTTAGTTTTTCGATGACATTCAAAGCCTCTTAATGTCGTGAAAAAAATGTAAATTTTGACAGCTAATAGCCCTTTAAGAAATCTGTGATATGTGTGGTAAACGGTGCTAAAAATAACCACTGTGCCATCCATGTGGCGTACTCTCTTTTTGACAAATTTAAAACTGAAAAGAAGATAAATTATGCGCAGTGTTTACTTCCCCTGACTTGTGGAAGTCTTTGAACACCGTCAATCAAGGTATACTATAGGCCACTAACTCAACTAAAAGCTCGAGCACTAAGTCATCAATAATAGATACCTAATTACTAGCTCAACAGCTATTTAATGTAATGAAACAAAAAGTCATACATTTCAAAATAACCTCAACAAGATTCCACAAGGTTCTATTTTAAATCCTGTTTTATTTATTCGTTATAATAATGAATTTTACTTTCCAAACTAACATGCAATCTAGCCTTCTATTGCGGCTTTTAGGATAAAATAAACGAATAAATTATGATGATATTGTATTAGTTTTGTTTATTTGGCCCATAAAGATATATATTCAGTTTAAACTCTGATCAAAACAAACCCTTTCAATTTCAATATAATTTGTTGGAACATTTGAACTATTGGGCTTTGTCGAAATCCAAAAATAGACGGCTCGGAATAAGCGGGATTTATAAACTTTTAATATGCGTTAAAATAATTCAAAATGAAATTAAGGGAAAGTTTTTTATGCTTGGGCGAACAGTTGGCTCAAGGATGAGTTTTATGGTTATGTGGACAGAAAAAAACATTAAAACAGCCTATAGTGCAGTCTGCGTGTTGACACTTGCGTAATAAGAGCATAAGAAAAGAAATATTTGCGCTTCAGTGAACGATTGAGTTCAGAAAGAACATATGGCTCGAGGATTAATTGGGACAGTAAACAATAATAAAAACCAGCCTTCACCTATTTATCAACGTTAGAAACAAAGTGCCTTTTCAAAAATTCTGTTTCGAATGCTAGCGTGTGCTTCACTCGATCGCCGTATCTGGAAAAGTTGCCATACATGTACTAACCGAAGGTCGGGGGTTCAACCTGTGAAAGAGCACGTTTTCCTCCCCCACTTAACCTGGTAACGCAGACATATAAGTGAAATAATCTTAAGTGAGGCGTAAACCATCAATTTATTAAAGTCGATCTTCCAAAGCTTTAGTAGAGTGCAATAACATTTCCACACATGAAAACTAAAAATAACTGACCTATAAGTATAGCTATAAGTAGTTAGCGGCTTTACTAAAATGATATCCATCTCAGCAAGAGAAGAAGTTATTTCAGATGTCTTTGAAAGTAACTGGCTATCTGTCTTTTTCAACCAACAGCTTTGATGCTTGACTCTTGACTTCCATATGGGCGTGAAACTAGACTCACCACAGCGGGTGTTCGGCACTGGGATGGCATTCAAAGAATCAAATTTTGAGGAAATATTTAACAAACAAGTCGCAGCATTTTGGAAGTACCTGTTCTTGATGAAAGTTGAGATAAATACTCCAATGGCAATACTCTCAGATAAGAAAAAAAACGCATTTCTATGTCATCAACTATGTTTATAGCTCCACAACTGTACTGAAACGAAAGCAAACGAAGACACTGCGGCTATAGCAGAAAATATAGCAAACATGACAGAAGTTCCAAAAATCTGTGTGAGTTGACCACTGAGCAATAATCCTAAGCCTGTTCCTAACATCACAGTAGCTTGAAGCAGTCCTTGTAGTTGAGTTTGTTCCTTCTCGTTAACCTGGCTGCTGAGAAATGTCACCGTAGAGCTCCAGAGTATCGCATACATCGTGCCTGAAAGAAGGAGATTACTATAGAGAAAAATACAACAGATTAATTCGCCATACTCAGAAATACGTATTTTGAAAACAATAATTTGTTCGTTTCAGTTCCAGAAAAAAACTACAGCATGCCTTTTGGTATTACAAACTCTCTACATACTTTTGAACAAATAATACAACACATTTCTTGTAATAGCCAAAAACCTCTATATTTGTCAGTCAAGCAATGTTCACAATCGTCTCTTTATCTACCTTCAAGAGAAATATTTTGTTCACAATTATCAGTTCACAATAATTATATTACATAGATGAATCGAAATTACCTTCAAATATTTCCACAGGTATAATGTAGATTGGATTTGTGATGATCGAGAACAAAAAGAATCTTAGAACGTATGACATTATACCAATACTCGCCAACTTGAATTCTCCAAATCTTTTGATGAGGTTAGGAGTAATGTTAAACACAAAGAACTCGGTTGTTGTTGTCACAAAGTTACATGCCCCAATTAAAGCCGGAGAAGCGCCTGTGGATGAAACAAAATGGAACAACAGTCCTGTGATCAAGATAGAACAAAAAAGGACATTTGCGATGCGAGTTTTTAAATCTGCAAATTCAGATATCTGCACTGCGAAGTCAGTTGTAAATTGATCTTGAGTAAAGACGATAAAGCTTTCACTTCCGTATATTCAGTGCTCTTACAAGTGTGGGTGCCCATAGGGATAGAGAATAAGACTATGCGAACAAACTGAGCATCCCTTGGTGGTATTGTTTTGTTTATTTAGTGTGTAGTCTAACTCAATATGCACGGCCATAAAATATTACTAAACAATAGCACAGAAAGGTATACGAGAGGACTCTGACACACCAAACGTCCAGTTGAAACACCACCGAGTCAAAATTTCAAGAACAAAATTGAATATTCAGTAAAGTGTTACACTAAGAGGAGATAAAGAAAGTTTGAAGATGTCATCCACTTCAATAAATTGAGCTGGCGCAATTAACTATTAGAAGATGCTCATAGTAAATCAACGAAGCCAAATGGCTTTTCCAATAGGAAATCTTTTGCCCAGTTGCTAGTAGCAAAACGCAGTCTGACATATTTATACAAACTCGCCAAAACGTTCATTACAAAAACAAAAATCCATCGTACAAATGCTTGAAACTGTTTGGACAACAACAACCCAAAATCGTCTGCCACAATACGCATGTTTGCTAATGCCAAGTTCCTGCGCCGTGCGTACACTTCTTTTTACCGAGAGTACAACTAAGAATCCCCATTGTTGACAATGGTTATAACCGTTACTTATAAACCGTGACGATAGACTGAAAGACTAACACTTACCAATATTTTCCAGGTGCCAATTTAGAATTCCTTGAGTCACTGCATAAAAGACGCTTCGACTCAGCAGCATGGCAACCCAAGAGAGAACCCTGACGTTATATATTGCTTGTTGAAAACCATCAGTGAGAAGTCCAACACTTCGGACGCCATGAACTTCCACATCTTTATCCTGTAAAGTATTTGAGGGTGTTAATTGTATGATACATATAACTCAGTGGGGAAGAACAAAAAACTTACACTTGTACGTTGCAATAGTTAGATTTAATTAGTAAGACGGAGAAAAGAAAGCCTTAGAATATGGATTGATTGATGTTTTACGCCGCATTCAAGATTATTTCACTTTATATGGCGGCGTGGCTAGGTTTAGTAGTGGAGGAAACCGGGGTTCGCCCGGAGGAAACCCCCGATTTTCGACGAGTACCTGACAACTCATCCACATACGGCGATCGAGAATTAAAATGGAATGGATGATGAAAATGGATTATGTGAGAACACATTTACGATACAGTATTGGGCCTATATCAAATTTGAAAACATCATTAAATTCCTGTGTTCCAAAAGGAAAAGTTCCAATACATCTCTATTGAATTAAGCCTGATACGCCTTTGAAGTTTACTCTGGAGAACTGCAAGCCAGATCAGTATACATGCAGATGGGGAAGTAGGTATACAGTGTGATGGATATTATGTACATGCAAAAATAGACAAAAATTAAGGTTGGGGGGGGGGGGGGGGGGCACATTTCAGTTTGGATAATTTTTGGTGCTCTTCTCCAAAAGAAACTTTTAAAAATATCATTACATTTCATTATTCCAGAAAATGTTTCAACACATGTTTTCAAATTTTGAACATTCTTCCTTTCACCGATTTAAGCAATCTAATTCAATTTTTATTGGAGATGTATAAACACAGAAACTTGGTAAACATTGCAATACCTTCACTCCAGAAGCAGGTACCCAAATGTCCCTGGATAGCGGTAACAAAACGTTTTCATTTTCTTACAAGTCCTTAAAATCATTCAGTCCGTCTCTACGGAGATCAGATTCCTTTCGGTCTAACACGCTCTCTCAGAAATAACATACTCTTGCTTGTGCTTTCCGAATCAGCAATAGACAGAAAGCTTAATGACGTCACTTGATAAAAACATCGTTTGGAGGAGGGATATCGTTGGAAGTGACCGATTTGTTAGACCCTTCTTAACGACACGTTAGACTGTGTACCTTTACTTTTCAGTGCAGAATCATTTCCATGCTCCAATTTATTCCTCTTATGACGTCATTATGGAATCTGTCTATTAGGCTAGCAAAAGGCCCGTCTGTACAAGATGAAGCTCAGAAATAATAACGTTTAATCTCACCAATGTTATTCCTGACCTTATCGATGTTTCCGATGTTTAGAAGAAAAATCCATGCAATGCTGGCAAATACATAAAACATGTAATGGTAGTCAGCCAAATGTAATTCATTTCCACAGATTTTAGATGTGGAGACGGTGGCTGAGATGACCAGGCCCGTTATAAGTGATCTGAAACAGAATTACGTGTCAAGAGTTTTATAACTTCTTTAAGGTGGCATGAATTGCCAAAGTGTTGATATGTTGAAAGGATATTTTGAAAATGATCAGTTATTTTTCTCAAGCACAAGTGCTTATATTTTTTCGTTAAAACAATTTTTTAAACTATCCATTATTTTTCTCAAGCACAAATTCGAAGGTATATGAACTAAATAAACTAACTAAAAATATATCCAAGTTCGTCCAGATTATTAGAATTTTGTTTACTTTTCGAAAGTATTTTGGTTCACACGGACCACAGACAATGGATTTTCTTTATTCCAACGCTATTCCTTTAGCTTTTCATGGAATTGCAAACCACATTATTATTGTTTTTAGAATTTATGAAACAAGTGCAAATGTTCTCATCACATGCCTCTTTTAGGCCCTTTCTTGTTTAATTTAGCATTTTCTTACAGCTTATTGTAGAGCCACAATAAGGGATAGAAGACTATCTTTAGAAAATTGCACATAAGCAAACCATAGAAATTATGATTTATTAATTGAATGATTAGCTGACAAATCGAGACAAAGCGGCATGGCACTCAGCAGTTAAGGCTATATTGCGACAAAGAGGCCAATCGTTTGTTTAAGCGGCATTAAGAAGTTAACGGCCACGAAACAGAGAAACATAACCATATGATTCATCCAAGATTGGTTCAATCATAATGCGTCGCTCTCCTGTTTAGTGATTGAGTGATACTGGCTTGTAAACAATTCTCCTATATGAGTTGCTTTGGCAGCGTGAATAGCAGAACAGCCCCAATCAAATAATTGAGGATCCAAGTCTTCCTTTTTTTCCCTAGAAAAAATTGCTTTCATTTACACTAAATGTCTTTAAACATTTACACTAAATGTCTTTAAATGGCTTAAGTTAAAAGTCCAACCTATTCTGTATCGATATCCATTTGCCTATAGTCGAATTATAGGTTAGATTTCACCCGTGTCTATAGCGGTGATTGGGACACTTTTCCGCGAATTACACACCGGCCATTTTCTCTCGACCAGCCTGTCCGCACTCGTTAGAAGTTAAGCATATTTTCAAATGGCTTGTTCCAGTGGCATTGAGCCTTTCGGTCAAATCGAACGCTGCTACCGCAGTTAACTGACTTTTTGCCCGAAGAAAATCGTCACTCCAAAAGCAGGAAGTCATTTCACACAAAACCATGTAAACCCATTTAGATAAAGTTGTATTCAAATCCAAGACAAATCGATGGAAGGCGATTATAGACTTTTGCTCTACCGACTGAGCCACCAAGACCCTAAACATTTATGAAAAAGGGTTGTTGGTTCGTGCAAAATTTTAAGGTGCTTAGTAATGTGATACTTATTGCTATCGTACTTACAACGATCCGTATCCTACGGCTCCCCAAGCTCGTACAATACCGTACGACCTGATATTGTCTTTACCAAGGTTAGTTATCGTTATGCTATGAACTAAAGTGTCCAATACCACAAGGAAGAAGTCAAGAGAAAATACCAGGAGGCACAAACACAACACCAGGGACCATTGTTTGTCTGTATTGAACAGCCAAGATCTGTCTTGGTTTTCAAAGTCTGTGTAGCTGATTTTAACAGAAGTATTTGCAGCATCCGTGGTTACATTTTGGGCCGGACAGACTTCACTTAAAGGAGATGTTTGTAGAAAACCAATGGATAGACCACAGACGATGTAAAAACAAATAATGATGTGCAGCAAACGAATTTGATTTTTAAAGATTTTTGTCAGGTATGAAATTGAACTTCCACTTAAAAATCCTCCAATGGGTTTCAAAAACATAATGGATCCGATTTGAGCCGGATTCAGGCCGATCTGTTTAAAATAGAGCGGGAGAAAACAGTTGATGACGGCCTTGGCTCCCATCAAAGATAAGAAACACGACTTGTAGACCACAAGCGAACCCTCGGAGGAGCTAGGGAGAGTTGTCTCTGGCAGTAACCTCTCCTCTGTTTGTGCCCTTTCAGAATCCTCCATTGAGTCATTTGTGTGAATCGAATTTCTTCGGTTATAGTTCGGATCCAAATCGGTTTCAAAACCTTCTTTCAACATCTTTATCTCTTCTGTCAATTCCATCCCCTGGTCAGAAGCCCACGGTTTAATAGCTGTTGATCAAATCCGGAACCTACAATCAAAGAAAAAGCAATAAATATAAGTCTAATGAACCTCCGTAGTTAAAGGTTCACTCACTGCAGTAGCCTTTCTGACATTTGTTAAGAAAGTCATTTTACACGAGTCTACACAGGTAAAGCCAATAAAATTAAACGTAGGTCACATTATACACGCATGTCCAGCTAGGTTTCGAATGTATAAGTTGGGGTAAAAAACATACGAAGAATCGAAGCCCGATTACAACAACGACGATCAGTTTCGGTTAACTTCAGAGCTGGATTATCCTCATTTCAGGCCCCTCATTGTCTGTGGTTTTACACTCTAAAACTTACCGGCAGTCTATTTGAGTCACTCAAACCCGATCTTTAATCTGTATTTCTGAAACAAAGTACGGTACCTAGAATTATAAATTAAATTTCCAATGTAAATATACTAAATGATGCCAAAACTTTAAATTTTTTGTAAAAATAGAAGGTTTCTAACTTCTTCTGTCTGGGAATAATACAGAAAACCGCCCACTGTTTTTTTATGCAAACAGTATTCCGGATATGCGCGGCGAGTTAAATTTATCACGTGTCTTCTCTCTTCTCGGTTTTGTTCGCCAAGTTTAAGTCAATCAACCTCCACCCATTGTAAAAAAAAAAACCAACATACATCAATCTTTTATTGAGATTGTGACTTTAAAAGATTTACTTGCCATGTTCTCCATATGCCGTCCGCAATATAGTGCAAACAGTATTCCGGATATGCGCGGCGAGTTAAATTTATCACGTGTCTTCTCTCTTCTCGGTTTTGTTCGCCAAGTTTAAGTCAATCAACCTCCACCCATTGTAAAAAAAAAAACCAACAAACATCAATCTTTTATTGAGATTGTGACTTTGAAAGATTTACTTGCCATGTTCTCCATATGCCGTCCGCAATATTGTTTAAAAGTCTTGGATTTAAAAAAAATGTTTCAGTTTCAACTCAGTTACATAAAGCGTTTGTCACTGCAGGAAAAGAGATACAGATTTTGGCTAATATCGCAAACTACAATTAACCGCTAACGCAGTGTTCTTATTATTCAACTGACCCAAAACGAATGGACTCGGTCCTGAAAATGGGGGAAATGGTTTTAAAATGAAAAGAAAAACGTTACCTGAAATTTGTCTTGCACCGAAGGTCACGGAGAATTGTGCGAGATCTCGAATGAGTAATTATTACATTCGCTTTTTAGAATAACGAGGAGACTTTTCGAGAAAATCTTATTGAACACCTATTTATCTAATCCCCGGTTTGTTTACACGTTTAATAGTGCAACTATAAACAATTTAAAATGCAAATAATGAGATATAGTTTTGTGTATTTTGTTCTGCTTTGATAGAGACGGGATTAATACAAGAACGTAAATGCAAACTGACAGACTGAATAAATAACAACTTAACGACAGTGTCAGTGAATGAAACACGAAGAATGTTACAACTTTAAATCGGAAAGAAAACAAAAAAAAACAAGATGCAATTGTAGCGGACGGCTCCCATAGACCATCATATTCAAAATCAATAACCGCTGAAATGGATTCCCTTGAATCTTATGATCCGATCTTCTTGAAACGTGTCTGGTAAAACAAAAATAGTCTGGTTCTTCTTGAATGGAATTATCGGAGTTTCATCGAGTGACACATGTGTGTCTTTAAAGTAAAAGTTGCTGTAATCTTTTTCGGGCTAGGGTTAAAGTGTGAAACGCTCAAGTGGCTCGAGATGTCAAATATGGGAAAAATATAGTTGAGACAGAGTTAATTAATTGCTCGTAATTTTTGTGACAAAGTAAGAGTAGGTAAAGTAGCCTACCTTTAGGGCATGTTGATGCATAAGCTGTAAACCTCTGGACCAGCGATTTATGTATATTGGTACTTATTGGGAAAGGGGCATGAAGGGGAATGAAGATTACTGTAACCTACCACCTTCACTTATTATTTTCATTCATCTTTAAACTTGCTGTAGTGCGGAGAAATGAGGGCAAGATTTCTTAAGAAATGAGGATGTGTTGAGCTGGAGCAAATATGTCGGGATGTACCCGTGTTTACTGAACTGAATTGCTATGTCCATCTCACACTCTGTTGGACACCCGGGGGGTATTTCATAAACCACATATAGCCGACTACGGTCAGATAGTCGACTAAGCAGTAATGTTAAAGCAGTGCTATTCTAGTCGGCTAGGTCAGTTTAGCCTTCTAAACCTGTTTATGAAATACCCCCCTGAGCTGATGTGTCTTAAACATAGTTCAACTCACTATCCTAGGAGTTTTCGTATGAAACAAATCACGACAACTGCCCACCTCAACTACGGTAGACACTGATCAGTATGAATGTCTAATTTGAAAACAGCAGGTTTGTTTGAAAATGACATGAGCTGCCAAATATGTTGATATTTTGACGTTAATACAGAATGTTGAAATTATTGGCTATTTTTCTCAAGACGTATAATTCAGAAGCTTTTTAGTGCTTCTAGTCTTGAAAATGTAAGATAAAGTATTTTTTTATGAACTAACTTTGGCTAAGAATGAATGAATGGTCGTCCCGGTTATTTAAATTTTGTTTACCTTTTGAACACATTTTCGGTTCGTGCGGGCCACATACTGTATGGATTTTCCTCATTCCAACGCCAATCAGTTAGTTTTTCGATGGACTTCAAAGCCTCTAACTCTCATAACGATCAGAAATTATGAAAAAGTGTGAACTTTAAACTCCTTGGCTGATTGGGAACTGTTAGGATTTGTTAACAGTTATTGTACATGGAATCCAACACCAACAACAGAATAAACATGCAATGGTAACTATTTAATTTCCTTGAACAGTGGGATAGTACGAGCAAGTGCTCCAACTGCTTTCTACTGAAGCACAAAACGCGAGCTAACATGTGATTGGTATGTACTGACAACTTATTACCATGTGTAAGCTATCGCATCGTCGGAACCCACGATTAAAACTTACGCTCACGCTCACTTTACAAAGGTGGGCTTGTTGAGAATTTAACCCTGGGTATCCGGGGATGAAGCTATCGAAGAATGAGGGATTGTAGAGGATAAATAGCGTTTTACGATTGATTGTCTTCGAAATATACTTTAAAAGGCCAATATTTTGAGAGAGTTTTTTTCCTAATGAAGTTGATATGATCGGTCATGGAAATCTTATTGTTTATGATCATGCCAAGAAATCAGCATATAGGGTGAAATTAACCATGCCTGATGACCGGAAAATATCATTTTTTAACTGAGAAAAAGGATCGACCCTTAGGGCACGCCACGTGTTATAAATGCACTTGAAAAAATTATTTCATGATAACCAACAGCTTGTTGTTTTCTCGGAAAGGTGGTGGGTCTCAGTGGTCCAGTGGGTTAAAGTGATCGTCCCTCAGTCAGACACAGGCCTTCCATGGATGCGGCGTGGGTTCGAATCACACTCACAACAATAAGAGTTGAAAAATTTCTGAGTGGATTTTTACTAGGTCGCCGTATTTAGAAGAGTTATCAGGTACTCGCCGCAGGTCGGGGGGTTTCCTCCGGGCAATGAGCTCAGTTTCCTCCCCCACTAAACCTGGCAACACCGCCATATAAGTGAAATAACCTTGAGTGTGGCGTAAAATGTCAATCAATCAATCTCTCTGGAAGGTAACTTTGGAACCACAGATTGGAAGTTGACCTAAACCAATAAGGGTCAACTTTTTAAGAAGGATGGAGTGCTGGACAGTATAAAAGGCCTTGTTAAAATATTTTCTAGGTCATATACCACTCAAAATTTTTATCCATGCATACACAGTCAATTATGCTTTATTTTTTTTTCTTCAATAAATGAAAACTGCATTCTTGCCGTTGATGCCACTTCCGGTGTTAAGGGGGTGAAACATGTAGCCATCTTTAATCTGTGACAAATCTTGAATTGGCTCTTATTTAATAAATATACCATGCCCATAGGTGTTTTATATACCAAAATGTTCCTTGATACACAAAGAACATCACTGGCATAATTATATAGTAAACAACAATGTAAGTAATTATATACTTACTAAAATAATTGACCATTAAACTGTACAAAAATCTCAAACCCTAAAACGACCTAAAGTCTGCAAATAAATAGAAAGATACTTTGAAGTACAAGCTAAAACATAGGCGATCCACTTTTTCAAAAATCAATCATGAGTCTTTGTAATTTAAAAAAATTAACTCACATGTGGACAACAACAAGCCGCCATTTTGGTTACTAGATGGCTCTTCACGAATGCTGTATTTTGAACTATTATATTAAAATAATAACAAAATGTCAGCTAAATCTAATTGAGCCACTTACTGTAAGAAGCAAACGTCTTACCAAAAATCTCCAATACAGGGCTGATCGATCTTTGAAACATTATTAAAACAGCGGTTATTTTGGAGCTGTGTTTTCTTTGTAAGTGGACAACCATGTGTTTTAGCTTTTGAAATCCTTACGCCAAGTTTTCATCCGAAGGTAACTTCGTCAAAATTGCCTTTCTATACTTCACAAAATAATATATCTACTTCTTTATTACTTTAAAGACCCGCTTTGTAAATTAAATTTGCTTTAAGACTGCATTATACTTTGATTTTTGTGCACCGAACACGGCACTATTTTACACTTCGTAACAGTTTCCCTATGACTGTAAATTGGTGTGGCGGGGAACTGTATGTCAACAAACACGATGTTTCATTCAGATTTCGTAAAATAGTAAGTTTTTGAAACTATTATTTTGTCCAGATTTACTGCTTACGTGCTGTTGCGGTATTTAAGAGTGACATGGTCGTAATCGCACCCAAATTAGGGATACAAAGGGTGTTGACACTGGCCCGGTTTGACAGCTGTCGTGAGGCTCACGACGCTTAATTTCGCCTCTCGTTGTTGTTGTAAAATGTGTTTTGACACAGGTTTTACAGGTATTTACACCTGTAAGGTATACCTGTAACGGGCTATAGTGCAGACCCTCACCTTCAAAAGTAGTTCAAGACTAATGGAGGAAAATTTCAATTTTGCGCCAAAGCAGTTTGTTTTAAATTCATATTTATACCAAACCTTAGACTATTTTTGAAAAAGTGGCTCGCCTATGTTTTAGCTTGTACTTCAAAGTATCTTTCTATTTATTTACAGACTTTAGGTCGTTTTAGGGTTTGAGATTTTTGTACAGTTTGGTGGTCAATTGTTTTAGTAAGTATATAATTACTTACATTGTTGTTTACTATATAATTATGCCAGTGATGTTCTTTGTGTATCAAGGAACATTTTGGTATATAAAACACCTATGGGCATGGTATATTTATTAAATAAGAGCCAATTCAAGATTTGTCACAGATTAAAGATGGCTACATGTTTCACCCCCTTAAGGCAATATTTGGAGGCTATAGAAACATTTAATTTGAATATATATCCCGTTTATACGAATTCCGTCTGTAATATATTCAAGTCTTTGGCTCGAAAGTCACATGCTTCCCCTATGTTTATTTCAGCGATTATCGTTGATTTTTCTAAAATAAACATCGGAAGCTCAAATTCCGTTGACTAGGTTAAGTCCAAGTTTGGATAGCTCGTGTCAGTCTAGCTGGAAAAATCGGTCTCTATGGTACTGAGAATCTAACACACCCTTCCTGACGTTTGCACCAGACGACATAAGAAAAAATACTACCATTGCTAGTATCTCTGCACTTGTGTCATGATAGCAATAGCGAATGATTTGATTAGTTGAATTAAATATTTCGGTGAACTTGCCTTCTCTCAAATCTTCAAATGTCCACCAGTTAACTGTCTCTGCAATCTCCTCTGGTTTAAACACACTTTTTTCTGATGCTTCCTTCTCGGTCTGCAGCCCCCCTCTGAATACAATCGGGGTGATATAGTAGCAGTTTGTGAATCTGTTTCACATGTCCATGGCGTGATAACACGGGTGACAGTACACAAAATCACCCAATTGGAACTAGTACGTACGAAAGAACGGAGTTTTTAATAATCTATGATGGCCGAGAAGGGACATCCCGTTATAGATACTCAACCAGGCTAAATCGAAATCTAAGACGCGATGAAAAATATAGCAAGATTTATTTTCGTGTTATACTTTATGAAATTGGCTCACTTCCTATGTAAAACACGATGAAAAATACTTTTCATTGCGTTTTACTTACTAAACCGCCTACATTTTGATCTCAGAAACAGTATGGAAATGCGATGGTAAATACTTACTGTTATGATTAGACCCTCATCATACTGCTATTGTCATTAAGGGGTTGATATTACTATAATGATAAGATATAACTAGAGTTGTAATGTAAATAGGAACTTCACTTATGATATTCTTTGTTTGTAAACTTCATGTTAGATGACATTTTGAAGCATATTTATTAATGGCAATTTCGTGTCCAGGGACACCAATTTAGTGTGTTTTTTTATGTCTAAACTTGGTGTTAGTTGACGCGTAATTTGCATATACTTTAGCTACCATTTTGCTATCTTGGAGTATAAATACAGGTGGAATCACTGTACTCGTCCTTTCTAAACTCAGCTAGTTGAGGAGAACCAGAGGTAGACAGATACAATTATGTTTTCCAGTTATTGTCTCCTCTCATTTTTTCATACCAGATTTTTCTCTTTTGTAAATGTTACATCCAGTTGTTGATCTTTTTACTTTCAGTGTTTTAATATTCATGCCATATAAGCTAACTGGATGACTCCTTGGGGATGAGGATCCATTCTTGACTTGTACCACCGATGTTGGATTTGTATAAAATAAAAATCATTTATTATCAAGAATCATTTCATTGTTAATAATTATGTCAAACGTAACACTTACCATCGCTTTACCACTCAAATAAAGTCTGATTTCACTTGCACTATGCGACAAAAAAGGATTTTATTTTACAAATCCTTTTTTTAGGATAAGCCACAAACGCGATGGAAACGCGATGATAAAGCGATGGTAAATATTAACCATCGCTTTACCATCGCATTTTTATCGTGTTTGTCAGTAAGATTATAGGAAGATTTGAAAGTAAAACGCGATGTCCCTTCTCGGCCATCATAATAATCGAGCTGGATAGTTCTTCGGCCGGTTGTTAAAAAATTTAGTTTAACGGCAGGTTACATGACGTCGCGTCACAAAGGGATTTCTTTGTTACGCCACGTCATTTAACCTACCGTTAAGCTAATTTTCTTTTGAACAACCGGCCCCTGATGCATAACTGCCACGCCCATTAAATACAACATTAAACGTGGAGCATGTATTTGTGTGGAGCAGATGTTAAATCATATGGTAGCGCAGGTTTTATTTTCTAACCAAGACGATATAAGAACATATCTACCAGTATCGAAATATAAGTAGCATTAGAATACCATACATATGAACAGTCTATCGGACGTTGTCGCGTCTCAAGCGATGAGGCCCGCTCTATCGGACGTTGTCGCGTCTCCAGCGATGAGGCCCGCTCTACAGGACGTTCTCACGTCTCCAGCAATGAGGTCCGCACAGATAACCTTGGTGATTTAAGTAGATCAAACACCCTCGGACAGACTGCAGGTCAGTGGTTGAACCCACTTAGACCAAAGAAAAAAATTGAATTTCTGACTGGGTTTTGCCTTGAAGGTAGACTTCAAGGAAACTCGCTACTTCAGTTAATCGAGAGAGTTTTACCCACGGGTAACCTTTGTTTCATTTTAGTACATCTTTAATTAGTTTTTTTATGTTCTTCACGCTTTGTTGTTGAGAAACACTAGCTGAGTTTTATCAAAGCTTATGAGAAAATGCGACTTTTCATTCGCATGGATTAAAGCTCAACACGAAAAGTATATTTTAGAACATTAGGACTAACAACGAGGCAGAAAAAGACCACCACAACATATGAGATTTCGCACATTCGGGGTCGGGATTTTCAGAAACCTCGACGACGAGAATACGTCGCCATATTTCCTCGTGAAACTGAGGCAACGAGATTCCCGACATCTTTACATTGACAGTGTGCACTACATTTTAGAACAATATGTGGACATATGTATTTGAAAGGATCAAATGCTGAAAAAATACAAAGTGATTTAATTCAGAAAAATAGAGGAAAATCTGAAAATGTTAAACAGCATAGCAGACTTTGTATGGGGAACATAGCGAACATATATTTTTGAATAAAAAATCAACAAAGAATCATTTATGCAGTTTGTTCTGTTTTTCAGAATGTGAAAATGACTTTTTAGAAGATTGGGACAGTGCTTAGAATTTACCCAGGAAGCCAAAACCGATGATTTGTGCTAATAACTGACAAAATTCAAATAGATGGGGTGAATGAGAGTATTCTGGTGTGTTTTGTTGTTAATAAAGCTACCGAAACATAAATATCAAAGATTGGTATCAGCGGCAAGCTCTTATATCATGATAAAAAGCACGAACAATGAACTTATTCTGTTTCAACGAAATGTCCCTATAACGCATGGCACGCTGTAATCAATGATACAGCATTGATCGATTCATCTATCATCTATTGAAGTTTGGTTTTCACGCATGAACAAAACGAACACATATTTCGTTATAATAACCACATTATTTGAACGCTACATTCGCCACACACTTTAAACCCAATTAGTTACGGTGATCAATGTCTTCCCCAGTTTTCCAAAGAATAGTCAGTCTTCTGAAAAGTCTGTCACACTCTTTTTCACACTCTTTTGAAAACTTTATCCCAGTCTACTAAGCTGAAGTCATTGGCAGTCTGTTGAATACTCGAGTCTGTCATTGTTTTCCAAAGAATCTGTCCCAGTCTGTACAGGCTTCTGAAAAGTTTGTCATATAGTCCTCTGGAGAAGGTGTCGTTGTCTCTCGACCATTCAGCAGATTGCGATAGACTTGAATATTCAGAAGACAGCTACAGACTATTCAAAAGACTGAGACAGACTTTTCAGACGATTCTGACAGACTATTTAGAAGACCTCAATAGACTTTTCAGACAACTGGCTTTTCAGAAGACTATGACTGGCTCTTCAGATAATTGTGGCTGACCCCTCAGAAAACTGAGATTTATCATTCAGAATACCGTGACAGATTATTCAGAAGGCCGTGACAGACTATTCTGAACACCGTGACAGACTATTCAGAAAGCCGCAACAGACTCTTCAGATAATTCTGACAGACTATTCAGAAGGCCGCGACTGGCTCTTCAGATAATTCTGACAGACTATTTAGAAAGCCGCGACTGGCTCTTCAGATAATTCTGACAGATTATTCAGAAAGCCGCGACAGGCTCTTCAGATAATTGTGACAGACTATTCAGAAGGCCGTGACTGGCTCTTCAGATAATTGTGACAGATTATTCAGAAAGCCGCGACAGGCTCTTCAGATAATTCTGACAGACTATTCAGAAAGCCGCAACAGGCTCTTCAGATAATTGTGACCGACTATTCAGAAGGCCGCGACAGGCTCTTCAGATAATTGGGACAGACTATTCAGAAGGCCGCGACTGGCTCTTCAGATAATTCTGACAGATTATTCAGAAAGCCGCGACAGGCTCTTCAGATAATTCTGACAGATTATTCAGAAAGCCGCGCCAGGCTCTTCAGATAATTCTGACAGACTACAGAAGGCCGCGACTGGCTCTTCAGATAATTCTGACAGACTATTCAGAAAGCCGCGACTGGCTCTTCAGATAATTCTGACAGACTATTCAGAAGGCCGCGACAGGCTCTTCAGATAATTCTGACAGACTATTCAGAAAGCCGCGACAGGCTCTTCAGATAATTCTGACAGACTATTCAGAAAGCCGCAACAGGCTCTTCAGATAATTCTGACAGACTATTCAGAAAGCCGCGACAGGCTCTTCAGATAATTCTGACAGATTATTCAGAAAGCCGCGACAGGCTCTTCAGATAATTCTGACAGACTATTCAGAAGGCCGCGACTGGCTCTTCAGATAATTGTGACAGACTATTCAGAAGGCCGTGACTGGCTCTTCAGATAATTGTGACAGATTATTCAGAAAGCCGCGACAGGCTCTTTAGATAATTCTGACAGACTATTCAGAAGGCCGCGACTGGCTCTTCAGATAATTCTGACAGACTATTCAGAAGGCCGCGACTGGCTCTTCAGATAATTCTGACAGATTATTCAGAAAGCCGCGACAGGCTCTTCAGATAATTCTGACAGACTATTTAGAAGGCCGCGACTGGCTCTTCAGATAATTCTGACAGACTATTCAGAAAGCCGCGACAGGCTCTTCAGATAATTCTGACAGATTATTCAGAAAGCCGCGACAGGCTCTTCAGATAATTCTGACAGACTATTCAGAAGGCCGCGACTGGCTCTTCAGATAAGAAGGCTTATTCTTGACCACATTCTTTTAAAGTGTATATACCATTTACCGCTTCATAATATATGAACTTGTTCCCAATAAGAACTACATGACATGTATATGATGACTTCTAGGATAAAAACCTAAACATTTGCTTAAGAAATATAAATATAGATTAAATGCTTATTTTTATACATGTTTAGTTATCAAAATGTTTAATCACATCACGGTTTTGTTACTCTTTTGATGAAAATAGTCACGGTTTCAAGGATCCTTTAACAGAGCCCATTATAGATGCATTTGCACTGCCCGTCAAAAAAAACACATCCTTTATACGATATGTGTATTTCAATAGAGTATCTCCTAAAGAGACTTGTCTGTATTTGAAAACGAAGTTGGTATATAATCGAAGGTCAACTATTGAACCTGATGAGTTAACATGCACTCACTTATCCGGTAATAGTGTAAACAGTCTTTATTTTTTTCTTTTTCTTTTTGATCGCACAACTCATATATTAAATACATTGTTAATCTTTTTAAGGACGAAAATTTATCTCATGTGTGAAAAAATGTCATGTTTAATTACAAATGCTGTGTGACTTAAATCAATCCGATATTAAAGTGGCATGAGCTGTCAAAATGTTGATATTTTTACGTAACAACAGAATGTTGAAATTATTGGCTATTTTTCTCAAGACCTATAATTCAGAAGCTTTTTAGTGCTTCTATAGTCTTAAGAATGTACGATAAAGTATTGTTTTGAACTAACTTTGGCTTCGAATGAATGAATGGTCGTCCCGGTTATTTAAATTTTGTTTACTTTTCGAACACTATTCTGGTTCGTATAGGCTACATACTGTATGGATTTTCCTCATTCCAACGGTAATCATTTAGTTTTCCGATGGGCTTTAAAGCCCCTTACTGTCGTGGCGATCAGATATTATGAAAAAAATGTGAATTTTGGCAGCTCATGCCACTTTAAATGGGACGCGGATTGTTGAAACACTACTGCGAAAAACAAAGTTATAAAAAAGCGTGTAGTGCTGGTTGAAAATATTACATACAAAAATACATCTCTATGATTTCTCATAGTAAAAGGCTGACGAAACAAACCATTACAAAGACAAACCGTTAAAGGTATTTTGCTTGTAGATGACCGGTAACACAATGATCCAATGTTATTAAATATCTAACATCAGTTTATAGTTCCTAATAATGGGCAATAGGGCCTAGTATTTTACTTTCGTCACATGTCTAGATATCAGCTTAGCTTAAAATGGTATCAGCTGGCGAAATGTGGATATCAAATATAGAAATTATCGGCTGTTTTTCTTAAGGCTTGCTATTCAGAGGCCTTTTATTTCTACTAGTCTCGTGAAATGATGTAAAAATAGGGGTTGGAACTAACTTAGGCTCAAAACGAATGAACGTTCTTCCTGGTTGTTTACTTTTCGGACACTATTTCGGCTGTGCAGTGCTCAAACTATATGAATCTTCCATATTCCAACGGCAATAATTTATGAAATTCCAAAGCCTCTCTCGTGACAACCATGACAAAAGTTCGAATTTTAGCAGCTCATGTCACTTTAAATGGAAGACTTTCAAAGTAGACCAATTTGTTGTGTTCTTTCGTAAACTTCATTGCCCGGTGCAAAAATACGTGTGAGGTGACAGTGAAATGAGAGGAGGAAAGAACTTTAAAAAGCTGTGTCAGTTGTGACAAACGTCATAAACCGCCTATTTGATATGTTGAAATTGACTGGTTTGGACCGTTC
This sequence comes from Lepidochitona cinerea, assembly GCA_963971465.1. Taxonomy (NCBI): domain Eukaryota; kingdom Metazoa; phylum Mollusca; class Polyplacophora; order Chitonida; family Tonicellidae; genus Lepidochitona; species Lepidochitona cinerea. Next base: position 3,415,209 of record OZ020558.1, on the reverse strand, counting down.
TTAGTAAGAGGAAGGCGAGGCTACTTGCCTCTTCGCGTCCTTGTCTTCTACGACTGTTCTTATTTGAAAGCTAAACAGAATTTGTGAGAAATTTCAGTTGGGGAGAAAATAAGAGAAGATGGGGCCAGTCATTAATGATTCGACCCAATAATGATACAAATCTCATATTCGAAGAGAAAGGAGCCCTATTAACTGATACACCTACATTTTTAGACATTTGATTTTCTTCTTATGTGAATATTTTGGTCTGATGTAAAATTACTAGTATGAATTTAGTTCTGAGCATCATTAATAGTGGTTTTCTTTTGTTTTTACTTCAGCTGTTTACCTTGGACCACACACAATTATACACGATCATGCCAATATCCACTCTAGTCAACGCCCTATTATTAACAGTTACCAGAAGTATTATCAAGGAGATATAATTTATGAGTATCAAAGAAAATGTCTTTCTGTTATTTTTCAAGATCAATAGATGTTTAGGAAAAATGAACAGACACAGTTCGTTAAGCTAAAACTTAATTTATAATAAAAAATATTCAAAACAAAACTCTGTACAAAAATATATGAAACTGAACTTACATATTGCGACTGGCAAGTCTGCAACAGTTTTCTTCTTTAATGAGTTTTACATCTCTCAACCAAAATTTCATGAGTTTTGTTTCAAATCTGTTGTCGAAGTAATTTCTAGCTCATGCATCGGTGATCTGTTTATTTAATACGGTGATATATCGATCAGGACAACACATGATATGCTTGTGTTTGCGGTCTATTAAGCATGTACAATATTACATGGTTCATTTCACGTCAGGGTCAAACATATACATTATCTGGACCCCACCATTACAACTTACACCGAAACTCACTTTAAATAAAACGGGCTCGTTGAGTTTTTCATTGTGGGGATCTGCGGATGACAATATGTTGTATAGATCCAAACAACCCATAGACCACATTTGTAACTCTAACTTTATCATCTGTCCAAAAGGCACACTGAAATTCGTCCCCTTAACCTTTGAGTCATTTGTGAAGAAAAATCAGTTACACGAGCTTACTATTAATACCATTAGTAAGACGACTAAAACGAAACTCGAGGCTCATTATATATATATTTCCAGTTATGTTTAAAATGTCTGAAGAATGGTGTAAAAGCCTACAACAAAATAAAGTTCGAACCCCTCTCGTCGGACCAGTGGACTCGTCTCCAAGATCTCAAGTTATATCACTGTCTGTGTCGAGCCACAAATCCGGTTATAGCCGTTTATCACTCTTTGTGAGTTAGGTCGCTTGATTGGTCTTCAGGTCTTCAATCTCAAAGCCTTGAGAGACGATTTCTTTTGTTTGTTGTTTGGTAACTGAGTGGACGATGAGGGAATCAGAGACTTTTCAGGGTGGAAGTGGAAGCAAATGGAAGGTATACATGTACATACTTCAGCAAACTTCTCCTCTCTCTTGGCGGAAAGTCTGGCATTGTGCTACTTTTCGGCTTCTGCTATTCGTCTATCCGGCAATTTTTGTTGCAATGGATGTTAGAGAACGGTTTCTACATTTCGGATGCTTTGATCTTTCATATTGCTACGTTTGTGAGATCATATTCCTCTTTGATTAGCTTCTGACAAGCCGATTAATTGATTGGTATTTTACACACAGTACTCTCTGTCTTGACACCCCCTCAAACTTCGACAGTTACCTGATTAACTTTCTACATAGCGTGATAGGGTAAACTGAGTAGAAGATCCAAACCGAATAACCATCCATAGAGGGCTTATTTTGGCGAAAGAGACTTTATGACTCCACAGACTTTGCCACTGATAACCCCTCCTCCCTCAGGCAAATTGTAAACACCCACAGGGGCCGTGCTAGGGATCTTGTTGTATTTATAAAAGTAGTTGGAAATCGCTCTTTGTGTAACACTAACCCATTGGATTTTGGTTCTGCTATTCATGAAGTCGTTGGCAATGTTAAAGTGGTTTAACGGTTACCGGGTGGAGTGGTGTCGATTGAATGTTTTGAATTCAAAGCTGATTACAATGTAGTGCGCGCTGCGCGTTTGAAGCGTAAAGATAAGTCGGTATCGTTGTCTATTCTTCTTCACTTTGAATCTACTTCTCTGTCCACTAATGTTTACCAGGTTTTCCGCGTGAAGGTATACCCCCCCCCCCCCCCCCCCCCCCCCCAGCCCTTAGATGTTACCAGTGCCAGCGCATGGGGCACATAGCCGCAGAGTGTTGGTCCCTGCTTCAAAGCCTCCAATGTGGCGATAATCATGCATATGAAGATTGTACGAGTACAGTTGCAAAACGGTGTTGCAATTGTAATGGCTCCCACTCGGCCGCCTTCCGTGGATGCCCCGTTCAGAAGGAGGCTAGTAAAGCGCAATTAATTCGAGTAACGAAAAAGGTCTCTTACGATGAAGCGTTACGTCAGGTTAGATCTGAATCCGCTGAAAATCGTATTTTGTCTGATAATATTACCCCCTCACAGCAGACTAACAGTTCTTATATCCCGCCTAGTCCTAACCTAAATCATACTTGTAATATTTCTCCTGTGTCGTCTGTTGAAAAAGTTTCCGTCGAAGCTCAAACTGAATGTGATAACGCCACCCAGACGGAATTGTTGTTATGCTTAAAGTTGATAGAAAATGGGACAATTTTGAGCAAATCGTAGCATCTGCCTCTCGTTACCTTGGTAAAAATGTGATAACCGTTCACCGCTTGGTTAAATTATTAAAGTCTAGCAAATCCATAGATCGATAATGGATTGCAATTTCATAGCTAGATTAATCTTCTTTATGGTTTTCTTAATTCATCACAACGTTTAGAGTATTTACGCGCATGGTCAAGAATTTAAGAAATATGTGTCTGATCTGGAGCCCTCACCAGATGTACTATGCTTGCAAGAAAAATTTCTCAAAGAGCCTTACCAGTTTAAATTGCCTGGATACGTTCCTGTGAGAAAGGATCGGGTGGGAAGTCGGGGAGGTCTACTGGTATTTATAAAGGAGGGTTTAGCCTATACTGAAATTGCCTTACCGCAGGTGAGCTCTTTTGAATGTCAATGTGTAAACATTTCTCGTGTGTCCGAGCGTCCTGTAAATATAGTCAATTTTTACAATCCCTGCAACCGACGAGTTCATAGTCATTTATTATTAGTCCTCCAGTCCGTCAATGGGACCCATAATCTTATGTGGTGATTTTAACGCCCACAATCCTGTTTGGGGTAGTGATAAAATCGATCATAATGGGAAAGCTGTACAAAACCTCATTGATGATAACGATTTGGTCATTTTAATTGATGGGTCTGGATCTCGATTGAATATGTCTACAGGGAGGTTGTCCTGTGTTGACTTAACCATATGTAGTCCAGAAATCTCCTCACATGTTGATTGATCGGTAGACAGTTAGGAATCATGTGGAAGTGATCACTTCCCTGTCCATGTAAAATTTTACTGGACTCCTCATTGCAATGTTCCTTCAAGCCCTCAAAGATGGAAAGTAGATCGGGCAGATTGGTCGTTGTATGCTCTGCAGTGTCAACGCTATTTTAATGATGGGTTAATATCCGACGATGTGGATAGGTTTAATGACAACATTAAATGTGCTTTTAATAAAGCAGCTATACGATCTATTCCTAAAACGTCAGGTAAACCTTGTAAGAAAAAATGTGTCCCCTGGTGGACCTAGGAATGTGGTACTGTTATAAGAGAGAGGAAGAGGGCAAAAAACAAAGCACGTAGAACACAGCTGTATGTTGATATCTTAGACTATAAAAAAAAGAAAGCCAAGGCCCAACGGGTAATCAAATCTACCCCAAAAAGTATTGGTGTAACTTTTGTTCGACTATTAACTCTAGAACATCTCTTAAAGCAATCTGGAAGAAAGTTCGATCAGTCCGTGGAGCTTCAGTGAAGAGTTACATCCCCTCCCTTATGCATAATGATAGTCTATGTGTTTCTAATGAAGATAAAGCTGATGCTTTAGTGGACAGATTTTCATATGTAAGCAGCAGCGTAAATTATGATCCTGCGTTTATCTCTCATAAAACAGATCATTTCTGGTGACTTGGCTATTAATACTTCTTTATCAGAGCTTAAGTTTGCTGTACGAGGCTAGTCGGAGAGTTCTCCAGGAGTATTCTATGATCCGATACCTACCTGAATCTAGCTTACAGGTGTTGCTTATGTTGTTCAATAAGATATGGTCATCGATGACCATGCCAAGAGCTTGGTGTACGGCTATTGTGGTACCGGCTATTGTGGCGAAATCAAATGTTTGTCTAGTGTTTATTTGCTGTTGAACCGATATCCGTCTCACCAGGTAGTTGGAAAATGAAGAAAGGATTATACACCGATATTTAAAAAGTTATAGGATAACTTTGTATTAATATATTCAACAAGAAGAGGAAATTGTAAGATTTTCAGATGAGAAAAGATTGGTTCAGTATGTTCCAGTCTTTTTGACAAATTTATTAATCGAATGGCGCGCTTTTGGATTTGGTAAATGGGTGTCAGATGTGTTTGATATGTATTCCCCCAAAGAGTTAAACCGTATGTCAGGTATGGGTAAGTAAAGGAATGATATAGGATAAGAAGGGATTTCTTATTACGGTCGTTTTTGATATGGTTGGTGATACCAGTGTTTCTTGAGATTTTCTTGCAAATATAGTTTATGTGTGTTTTCCAGTTAAGTTGATCGTTCAGAAAAATACCCCAAAAATTAAACTCACTAACCCTTTCTGATTTATTGTTATCGATGAATAAATTTGGCGAAATTGAATTTTTTCTCTTTAAATTCGGTTCTATAATCATAAATTTATTTTTTTTGATATTCAGGGAAAGTTTGTTAACCTTAAGCCAAATATAAATTTGTCCAAGTTCGATCTGCATAGTGCCAATTGCATCAGTTATTTTTTTGGAGAGCAAGAAACACTGGTATCATCTGCAAATAATGTGATATCTAACATGTTGCGTTGGGGATGTCATTTATGTATAACAGAAAAAGAAGTGGTCCTAGAACAGATCCTTGTGGAACACCACACATCACTGTTCTAGGATCGGAAATAACAGCGTCAAACTGCACGCATTGTAAACGGTGAGTTATATAACTTTTCAGCCATTTATTAGAAGCACCTCTAAACCCATAATGATGAAGTTTGTGTAATAATGTACTATGATTTACTGTGTCGAAAGCTTTGGAGAGATCCAGGAACGTGACAACAGAGCATTTGCCGGCTTCCTTGGCTGATGCTAACTTGTCAAACAGAGACTGTGTGGCAGAGACTAGTGTTATGATTAGCTCGAAACCCATGCTGATTTTCGTTAAGTATATTATTTTTATTTAGATGATCCAGGAATTGTTTAGCTATTAATCTTTCAAGAATTCCTCCTGATGGATGGCAGAACAGATATAGGTCGATAGTTGTCAAGTTTATTCTCTTGGCCAGTTTTAAAGATGGGTGTAATTTTTGCTATTTTACAATAAAATGTTTGAGGAAAGAGATAAGTTAAATAGAATAGTTAAGGGTGTTGAGATGTGTTCTTTTACTAGTTTAATTATAGACATAGGAATCCCATCTATACCCGGAGCTGACGATTTTAGATTTGTTATGGTAGATGATACATCAGAAGGGGTTGTATTAGCAAATGCATAGTTGTCAGTCACTGGATCTCCCAAGTAATCAGAAAATGAACCATCGTCAACAGGGATTTCAGATTCAAGTTTTGAGGCTACTGTGCTAAAAAAAATCGTTAAAACCAGTAGCAATAGCTTTAGCGTCACTTACAGAGTCATCGTCTATAATAAAGGAAGGAGGAAGCTTTTGGGGTTTATTTTTGTTCAGGAGTTCGTTTAGGGTTTTCCATGTATTTTTAAAATCTTGATTAAATGTATTAAATAAATGAATTTCTACCAATGAAATCAGTATTTTTTGTGACTTCTTAAGCGCATTATTGTCTTTTAAAAATTACGTATGGCATAAATTTAACCCTATAATTTGAGATATTTTACAATCTGTGTCTAGTTTGCTTTCAGATGGATTGGAAGTCTGCTTGGCGTGGGTTCCGGCACACGTGGGAGTCAGAGGGAATGAAGTAGCTGGGACCGAATGTATCTATTCCAGTCAAGCTTCTAACCTCAGAAATAATCTCTAGTTCTAACAATTATTTTTATTCACGTTGGCGGGATGACTGGGATTCAGCGCCAGATGGCAGGTTTTATTATAACTTGCAAAAGTCTGTTAAAAATTGATGTGTTCAATTGACGAATCGTAAGGCAGATGTACCTCTGTTCAGGCTACTGTCTAGTATTATTCCACTCAATGCACGTCTCCATAGAATAGGGCTTCACCTTGAAGGGTTATGTGACTATTGTCTAGTAGAGGAAACAGTTTGTCACTTCTTGTGTATCTGCACTAAGTTTAACAGGCATCGGGCTAAGCTTAGACGTATTGTTGGTGGCAACCTAACCTTGGATACTTTATTGTCTCCTGTCGAAGATTCTGCTAAGGTATTAACTGCAGTAGGTCAGTATGCTGTGGCAACTAAACGATTCTAAAACTTAAATTTTGATGATCTAGCATTTTAATATAATGTTGTGGCGTACATCAGCCCTATATTTGGACTGGCACACGCCAATAAATCTAATCACCACCCCTTTGTATGACAGATTTTTTTTAAAGGCCCACTTGCCGTCGTAGCCTATTGAACATTGAGCTTACAATTTACATGAGCGTACTACAGCTAAAACCACTAAAATTATACATAGGACACAATAAATATGTCAAGTTAGCTTTAGAATGTCGAAATTGTGGTGAAAAACAAACGAAGAATCGAAGCCCGATTACAACAACAACGTTCAGTGTCCGTTAACTTATATATTAACTCCAGAGGTTTATGGATTGCAACTTCTGTTTATTTGTAAAGCGAAGTTTCGGTTCAGATTCTAGTACCGTTTTCAAGCATGCTTGAAAACGGTACTAGAATCTGGACCGAAACGTCGCTTTACAAATAAACAGACGTTGCAATCCATAAACCTCTTGAGTTAATATTGTCACCTCAACTTCTAAATGCCTCTTAAAGAAGTTAACTTATATGTTGGTTTTATCAGTGGTTTACAATCGAGAAATTATCGGCAGACTTTTCGAATCCCTCTTACCCGATTTCTCAGATAAAGTACATAACAATTACATTATACTGTACAGTTAGATCATTCGAAGGACTCGAAACATTAGGGCGCTTGTGTGCATGTTCAGACTCGGGGTTTGTTAACATTGCGGCTACTTGACAAATCTAATTTCAAATTAAAATACTAAATGATGCCGAAACTTTCGATTTTTGGTAAAAATAGAAAGTTCCTAACTTCTTCTGTCTGGGAAAAATACAGAAATCCGTCCACTGTTTTAAATGTAAATATTATTCTGGATTTTCGCGGCAAGTGCGCCTTTAAAGATGTCGTTGGCACTGGACCATAAAAATACAACATTGCAATAAAATGTAGAGTTTATCCCATTAGCATTTGATACGTGTCTATATCTGGCTTTAAAGGGATACAATCGCCACACGCAGTTTGATACGTGATTCTGGCTTTAAAGGGATTCAATCGCCACACGCAGTTTGGGCGCTCAGCCATGTCTGCTTCCTGATGTCATATTGCTTATCAACAAGATGGATTAGTTCCGCTAGTTTAAACTATGATTTAACGAATATGATAAATGCATTACGTGCAAAAATATTGAAAGAAAACTGTGAAAGAAAACTAAAAGCCCATTCTGACAAAAAGCTGCAAATCCTTTACAACCACACGTCCGTTAAAACTTTCTTTATTCAATTTTTTTTGTTACTGTTAAACAACATTCTGAAATTACGTCCATTAAAAATCTAATTTGAGATTACTTTAGAAATACGGCATGATTTGTAGTTTTTTTTGTTTATAAGAATGTAATAAAACCTATAATGTAAAAATGTCCAACTACTGCCGTAGATGAGAAATCTGGGCTCTGCCAAATTTTTTTTATTTTTTCGTATTCGTCATAGCCCAGATTACTTCCATAATGGACAAACGATAATTTTTAACTTGTCCCTCTGAAAAAAACGGCGGCACAGATTTCACAACAATTAAGCAAATAATAAAATATTTACCATTGCATTTGGGTGACCAGCTGAGAGCTGCGCTGAAATCTGTAGCTGCTCCCTGGGCCACGCGTGCCTTGTAGCTTAGCCGGCGCCTCTCGTGTGCGCTGGGCTTTAGTGAACTTGGGTGACCAGGAACTTGCCTGAGCCTAGAGCTTATCGTTTGCACTGAAATATGTAGCTGCTCCCTGGGCCACGCGTGTCTTGTAGCTCAGCCGGCGCCTCTCGTGTGCGCTAGGCTTTCATGGTTTTTTTGCCCTGATTACATAATGTAGAAATAATCTAAAGAATTGCGATCCAGTATCGATGTTAAACTACTTGCGACCCAGTATCGATGTTAAACTCCTTGCGACCCAGTATCGATGCTAAACTCCTTGCGACCCAGTATCGATGCTAAACTCCTTGCGACCCAGTATCGATGCTAAACGATTTATCTCTGATAAGTAAGTCAAAATCAGATTACGTTTCGTCTATGGCTGTTGATTTATTTTATTTAAACATCTGTGAGAATATTTGTCAAAAATATTGACCTTTTTGTTATTGATAGTATTTCAGTGTTGCAAGGAATCACGTTTAATTCCGGAAAGTATTACGAGCTGCAAAAATTCGGATTTTTTTTTCATCAATTCCGATTTTCAAGAGAAATAGGGCTGCGTTGATATAAAGCATATCAGTACAACTTAAGATGTGTGCTTACAACGGACAGTCTTGAGAATGTACGATAAAGTATTGTTTTGAACTGACTTTGGTTTAGAATTAATGAATGGTCGTCCCGGTTATTTAAATTTTGTTTACTTTTCGAACACTATTCCGGTTCGTATAGGCCACTTACTGAATGGATTTTCCTCATTTCAACGCCAAGCACTTAGTTTTTCGATGGCCTTCATAGCTTCTCACTGTCGTGACGATCAGAAATTATGAAAAAGTTTGAATTTTTACAGCTCATGCCACTTAATAACGAAATTGGCCTTCAAGGAAATCGAAGTATTTCTTCGTTAAACTATGTAGCATTGCTCTTCGGTGAAATAACTAAGGCTGTGTATGATTGTTGACTGTCATTTTTACACTGCCTCAGACTAATGATTCTATCATTCGCATCATGTTACCAGGTTAATCTTTAAAACAGCTTGTTTTTAGATGAAATATGAGTTTTTAGAAGAAAAAAAATAAGAATTTTTTTAAATAATCAGTTGGCACAAATTTCTATAGACAAAATATACCAGTTTTATGCTTTGGTACTCTTCATCGTTATCAGCTTGAGTATTAAAAAATGCAAATATATATATATCGAAATACTTATATCTTAGACCTAGAAAAAATAACCATTAGCTTCTAAGTTCGTTTTTTTCTCTTTTTTCTCTAAGTCAGTAGATGCGATTTAAGTAACATCCATTCATTATTTCTGTTCGTTAAGAGGGTACATTAAAGAGTAATTTCGAAATTTTTACAAACAAGAAAAAGGTATGTATACTAATGTTTGCACTGTATATTTAGGAACACTAAAACACACAGGCAAAGGGAAAATCTTCTTGTCTAAAATAACCATGGAGTTTCTAATTGTGTTAAAAAGAGGTATATCATTTAGACCTTTATATACCATAAATTGTTGTAATAAACTAAACCTATGATATTTCATTAGGTTGACGACTTGCATGAGCTTAGCCTTGGTACGACTGACAGGAGCTTATGGCCCAGTCACAATGTCGGCGATCTGTCGGGGATTAGTTTCGGCCGGGGGCCGTCGAAGAAAATAAAGAATCCTTGAACAATGGAGCAGTCACATTGTCTGAGATTTTTTCAAGGATTTTGACCCGGTTTTGTCGAAAAATCGTAGGATTAGCCTCCGATCGCCTCCAATTTCATCGGAGGCGATCGGAGACGATATCTGCTAGGGTCTTTTCTTTTAATTTCCACCCCCCCCCCCCCACCCTGGGTATATGTGGGGGAAAAGGAGGGCGATTTACTACGATTCCACCGTACGATTCGTCGGAGACGATCACAGAAAGCGTACGAATCGTCGCAGGGCGCCTCCGATTCAGTTGGGGGGCGCCGGAGACTACTCGCAGACATTTAATCTCAACCTGAATTTCCAATCCCACACAGAATCTTGCGACTAGTCTCGGATTATTCGGAGGACGCCTCCGATTAATCGGAGGGCATCTTAGGTCATCGGAGATTGTGTCTGGGATGGCCAAAATGGGTGAAAAATCTTGCGAGCAATCTTAAAATGTTAAGTTCAAAGTTGGGGACCGCGACGGCTGTGGCGATGCCTAAAAAATCTGCGACAAGCCGCAGGCGTCCGGAGAGCGCCTCCAACGGGTGCAAAATCGTTAGATCTGTCTCAAGATTTTGTTAAAATTTTCCAGGTTTTACCCATCGCCGACGCATCGCAACTGATTTGTGACTGGCCCATAAGCCTTGGTACCACTGACAGGAGCTTAGTCTTGGTACGACTGACAGGAGCTTAGTCTTGGTACGACTGACAGGAGCTTAGCCTTGGTAAAAAAATATGGAACGCTTCACGAATTTGTGTGTCATCCTTATAGATGTATCGGGTAGCCTGAGCTCTGGCGTCTGACTTGAGAGTACAGCGAGTACATGGTATTACGAGTAAAGAAGAGAAAATTCACGTCACACGCAAATGGGTTGACCCAGTAACGCCTGTGCACTGTCAATATTCATGAATATCAAAAACGTCTAAAACCTATTTAACCATGCATTTATTTTTATTCATTTCTTTTAGTGGACTATAGAGTGATATGATAGCCAGGGGGTATTTCAGATGCCTCATCACGTCAGGTTTTCTGGTTTATCAAACATTCCACGCATTAGCATTACGAGGGGGGGGGGATTATTTTGATTTTGGGCATCACTGCATTTTCTGTATAGGATAATGCACGAGTAACTGTTGATTCTTTCAACAGTTATTTCAACAGTTACATTCAACAGTTACAAGTGTTTTATCGGGCTTAAACCCTGTTACTGACAGTGGATTTTATCGCGTGGGCAAGTATTGGGACACTTGTGCAGAGGCTAAGGTTGGTACTGGCATATATATATTCACAGTATGGGCACTAGCTTCATGTCAGACCACACAATTTCCAATCGTAGATTCTTGAAAAATAATCCACAATTGGAACAATAGTATGCCGCCACAACAGTGGTTTAATTGGCAGTATTTTTTGTGCGGCTTAGCCATATATTTTGTGTTTGTTTATTTTAGAGTATAAAGTGAAGTAATTATGATCGCATCATGTGGATAACCTATAGCTTGAAGACACGGAGTTTTAATTGGATTATGACGTCTAAAAATGCAGGTTACAAAGGCAAAGGCATCTGCCGATGAGTGTTACAGAGATACAGAATAGAAATCTGTGAAAATTGAGGTATTTACGTATGTTGATGAAAGTTTCAGAAAGGCAGAAAACATGCAAATTGATAAAGATTGGGCAATGGGAAACGGAAAGAGCCCATCGACAGAACTTGATGAAAATGAGGCAATGGGGCCCGGAAAGAGTACACCGACAGAACTTGAGGCAATAGAACCCCTTCGGACAGAAAATAAATTGGAAGGACTTGAGCCACCAACGTCTGCTGTTGAAAGTTACACTGAGGCAGGCAATAAATGGACAGAACTTGATGTAGACGAGGCAATAGGACGTGTTCCTCGAGCAACGTCATTGTGGCCGTACAAATTGGTATTCTTCTCTCTGTATGGCGCTAAAGGTGTCATGGACTGTTTCCTACCTCTATATTTCAAAGAACTTGGTCTAAATCCAGCCCAAATCGGAGCCGTGATGTTTTGTAAACCTATCGGAGGCTTCTTAAGTGGAATTACGATTTCTCAGTTGTCAAAAAAATTCCGAAACCAGCAGAGGTTAATCTGCGTCATCATTATTTTCTACATTGGATCTGGTCTCTCGGCTTGTTTCCTCCAGCCTTTGCCACTCGCTAAAACATGCCCAGACCTGGTGATTAATACCACAAGGTGGAACATAACACTTTCGAAACCTAACATCGAAGTAAATGAACGCTCTTGGATGTACGACACGAGCAACATGTCGTTCTTCATTTCCTGTCTATTTTTCCTGTCTTTCTGGATTGACTTTTTCCTCGTGGCGACGGACAGTCTGATGCATAGCATTACTGTGAGATGGCTGGGAAAAAGCAATGTTCGATCATATGGTGTTGTGCGAGCCTGGGCCGCTATGGGTTACGGTGGTCTGTAAGTTAACTAGAATATATCCACTGAGAACATGCCTTTTATATTTATGAACACTAAAACACACGGGCACAGGGAAAATCTTCTTGTCTAAAGTAACCATGGAGACAAGTTTCTAATTGTGTTAAAAAGAGGTATAGCATTTAGACCTTTATACCCCATCATAAATTGTTGTAATAAAGTAAACCTATGATATTTCATTAGGTTGACGACTGACAGGAGCTTGGCTTTATGCCTTTTATAAATGTGTTCTCGAGTTGTAGAATTAAGTTATTAGTTCCCGACATTAAAATGCGCTTTGCTAAAGCAGCATTCGTAAATCCCCATAACCCTTTAAGCAAGCTCAAGTCACATGTTATATAAATTCAATTTGGTAGCCTTGTATTTGCTTTTACTCTGCAATCGATCAAAGCCTTGGGGGTTTTACAGCCTAAAAACCCAGAAGTCATAAGCCCGTAATACATGCTTCGTGCCACACCATATTTGTATGACAAACGCTTTCGCTTACCTGTCATATATAGTGATGGAGATGCTAGGATCAAACAGATACAGTTGGGCAAACTTTGTGGAGTAAAACTTTCAATTTTCTTCCTTAACAATCCAAAGTAACATAAGCAAAATTATATAAAGGGTCTTTAGTCATTTTTGCATTCGTCAATCCCCATAACCCTTTAAGCAAGCTCAAGTCACATGTTATATAAATTCAATTTGGTAGCCTTGTATTTGCTTTTACTCTGCAATCGATCAAAGCCTTGGGGTTTTTACAGCCTAAAAACACAGAAGTCATAAGCCCGTGATACATGCTTCGTGCCACACCATATTTGTATGACAAACGCTTTCGCTTACCTGTCATATATAGTGATGGAGATGCTAGGATCAAACAGATACAGTTGGGCAAACTTTGTGGAGTAAAACTTTAAATTTTCTTCCTTAACAATCCAAAGTAACATAAGAAAAATTATATAAAGGGTCTTTAGTCATTTTTGCCAGCCAGTCATTTTAAATGTAAATATTCTTTTACTTTTAACCGTCTTCCCATGCATTTGTTTGTTAAATATCAAAAGTATGTCGTGTTTATACATATATTTTGCAGGTCATTGACGACCGGACTCGTGGTTACTCCATCATTGAGGCAATTTAAAGTTTGCCGTCATTTGTTAAAAGTTGAGGACTATCATTACATGTTTTATGTCTTCCTCTTCGTCGCATTGCTTCTTCTCATGGGCGTTCAAACTATTCACCAGGTACGGTCTCTGTTTATTGCACAGCAAGTTTATTGCCGTGTGAAATGATGGGTATTTGGGTATTTTTGCTTTCCACTTATGTTTATAGTAACATCATCTTAAGCCATGCTGGTTTTCTTCTTGTCAAAGTTACCACATAATTTAAGTAGGACCGTACCTTGTGTATAAAACATCCAAAATTGAACACTTTCCCACCAGTTAACAGCTTCGGAATCCATTGAATCCTTGATTTTTTTTCAGTCAGAAATTCACGAAAACCACGAAGATCAAGATGTGGCCGCATCCATTGGAGAATTTAAACAAGCGATTTGCACAGTCAAAAATATATCTTGGGTTGTTCTGTTGCTTTGTCGGAGTATATTTTATGCAGTAACGCAAGGTTTCTTAAATTGGCATCTGGAAAACATAGGTAAGACACCATGATAAATAATTTGAATGATCTACCATTTTTTAAGATGCATTCATCCAAAACTATATGAATTGTAATATATTCGACATGCTTAATTTCTTGCTCAGTTCGCTTATATTTTCCTCCTTCATGAGTGCGGACTAAAACATCAATCAATCCTCCTTCTTCATGTTGAGCGAAATTAGCCAATTTTATCATCAATAAATGTATTTCTGGACAGGAGCGTCTCCATCTTTGATTGGGCTGTGCAATTTTGTCACCACGTCAACAGAGTTTGTGGTCTTTCATTTCATGCCAACTCTGACAAGACGGTTTGGAGAATTCAAGTTGGCGACCATTGGAATAACGTCTTATGTACTGAGGTTCTTCGTCTTTTCCGTCATCACAAATCCCATTTATATTTTACCCGTGGAAATCATGGAAGGTATGTTTTACCAAGCAATTCTATTCCAGGCGTTTCAAACATCGTGCTAGCCGCCTGTCAATCATGTACTAACACTAACCGTGGACATCCAATCACCATGTTTAATAATGAATTTGAAGAAAGATATATTGCTTCCAACTCCGGAGCATGTCCAAATGCCCTTTGATTTCTATGGCATTTTACAAAACTCTTAAAGCCGTGGACAACAGCGAATAATTTGTTTTAACGATGGAATTCACAAAGTCCCAATATTTACCTTGCATTTACCAACTTAATACAATATACAACATATTGTTACCTTTACCATAGTTACGTTTGATTGATTGATGTTTTACGCCGCACTCAAGATTATTTCACTTATATGGCGGCGTTGCCAGGTTTAGTGGGGGAGGAAACCTGGCTCAGTGCCCGGTGGAAACCCCCGACCTTCGGCGAGTACCTGGCAACTCTCCTAAATAAAATCCACTCAATTTTTTTCAATTTGTATTTGGTCGGAGTGTGATTCGAACCCGCGCCGTATCGATGTAAGGTTTTTGCGGGACTGAGGGACGATCACTGTAACCCACTGGACCACCGAGGCCCCGGATTAATAAGAAAACTCCTGGCAACTCCTGCCACTTTCAGATCTTAACAATTGAATGTACAATTTTGCATTAACCATAAATAAGAAATGGTACACGTTTCATTTCTAGGGACCATGTTTGCTTTCCTATGGAGTTCTGGTGTGACTTACCTCAGTGGTCAGGTGAACGACAAGGGACAAAACCAGCTTCAAGGACTAATCCAAGCTATCGTAATGTTAGGAACAGGACTCGGTTTGATATTAAGTGGCGAACTCACACAGTTTTTTGGTGCACCGACAACTTTTACCATTTTTTCTGTATTGGCAGCTGTGTCTTCGTTTTCATTTATCTTAGTGCAAATTTTGACCAATAAAAAACAGTAACTGTCGTTTAAAAGCGAGTGGTTAAGTTATGGGATATAGACGAACCAATGAACTATGCGTGGAATGGAAGTGACGTGGTATTTGGGCAAGTATTACATCTCCAATTCGTTTCCAGTCCGGCCATTAAGTTGCCAAAGAGTTCGTCTCTGGCCTGCGGAGTTGAGGGCCTGAAGGCCAATCAAGCGAAATAAACTCACAAAGAATCAAAGGGGCCTCCGTGGCTCAGTAGGTAGAGCGTTGGACGCTCAATCCGATATGTGGGATACTTGCCAGTTACCACCGGAAGGTCGTGGGTTTCCTCCGGGCATAGAGCCCGGCTTTGGCCCACAATAAACCAGGCAACGCCGACAAATAAAAGAAATAATCTTGAGCGCGGCGTAAAACACCAAACAATCAATCAATCACAAACCACTACGTCTGGATTGCTGTCGACAAAGACAATGATAGAACTTAGATATTGAAGAAGAGTTCACTGGTCCGACGAGAACAATTCCCTTTTGCAAGCCGTCGAAGGTAGAATCAGAGTGCCGTCAGCTGCCCATGGAGCAATTCCACCCATCTAGTGAGGGGTATGAGAAGGGGACTGGTCGCTATGATTGTGTGTTCATCGTCTCTATATATGACTGTTAACTGTAATCTATTTAAATGCGAGATTTCACCATGCTTATTGAAATTTTTATTGAATTTTCATGTGAAAGTTCAGCACACGTATCCCACATGCCACAAGGTCTAGGTATGTTCGTTCATGTTACAGCCATTTAACTGTTTTCTTGGCATTTAGACGGCTGGCTCTAATAATTATTATGTTTTACTCAAACTCTTTATACAATACAGTATGGGGGTGAAACCCTTTTTTACTATGTATAAATTAGGTCTTTGGAGCAAATAATAGCCAGGGTGCTTCAATGGATTGTCAAATAACTTTATTTAGGATTGATTGATGTTTATATCCCAATCAAGATTATTTCACTTATATTGAGGCGTTGCCATTGTGGGGGAGGACACCGGACATTGATTGGGGTTTAACTTCGCACTCAACAGCTTAGGTTATATGGCGAAAAAAGTAACAACAGACCAAAAGATCACGGCGAGTACGTGGAACTCTTCCGCATTAGGCAGAGTAAACCCCACTCAAAAAATGTTCAGCCTTATATGGTCAGAGTACGATTCGATCCAGCTACCCATCGATGAAAGATCAGTATCTGACTGAGAGACTATCACTCTGCCGACTGAGTCATTGAGGTCCCATGTTTTTTTATTCATATAGTTTTCTTGCAAAGTATTTTAGGAAAGTGTGGCTCGTGAATAGAAAAACGACTATGGCAAAAAATGGCCGAGTGAAATATCAGGTTTTGCACATATTGAGTGTGACGTCATCAAGCCTCAAGGTTACGCTCATCGTCAGTCTTTGACACCTATGGGTTGAGAATATCAGTTCGAAATAGTATCCAATCAGAATGCTTCCAATTACCGAATTATCAACGAAGTAGGCCTGTTTTTATCTCGTCCATAACCTAAATATTCACCAGATTGTATTTAATAATGCTCAAAACCGAATCACAATGGTATATCCCCAATATTACAGCGTTAACACCAATCTAAAATAGAGATTGATCCTTCTGCCATTCGTTGAGATATCAACTCTAAAACGATTGAGTGACATGTTGCTTTAACACAAAGGGAGACCACTGCTGTCCACGTTCTTAAAATTGTAAACAACGACACGTGACACTCATAGTTGGCTGGGTTGTGTAGAGAGATATTCGATATAATTCTGGTAGGTAACGTATAAGCCGCCGACAACCTGTTTTGTTATATTGATTGCTACTCTTCTAATACATATAATATACCATGAAATACCTTGAAGTCCATATCATATTTTGCCTTGACATCCATGGGCGCTGCCATCTTGTTTTAGAATGTATTTAAGAGCTGATGTAGTGCCGATTATATATTTGATTTTTAACAAGTATTTCTGCCCTAAGAACCTGCAATGCAGCATATTATGATAGGGTTACATGTTTGCGAACAGAATAGAACAGAGAAAGAAATAGTATATAGATTAAAAATTCTCAGTAGATTTCTTGCAGTTAACTATGCGCAAAATGGAGTGCGACGGCTCTCGAGCCATGTCTCGAGTTGAAGATCTCGTAGAATGGCACGAGATCTCGATTGCGTTAACACAGTCTTTACACAAATCTAATTACCTTGCAAACGGAAGTACTGCCAAAATTTACTTCTCAAGGGAGCCTACTCTGGAAAGCTTAATTCTGTCATATTGATTCTCAAGTTGCCTCCCATGAACAAACGTTTAAAGTTGTTCAAATCATTTTGCAGTTTATTCAATTCATGGGGGTCAGAGTGACTGGTTTTTGTTGGGTAGTTGGTGAACAGTTTTTTTGTGTAATGAACATATAAAGAAAATGGTAAGTGCATAGCCTTGTAACATAAGAGAAGGGTTGAAGGAAGAGAAAACAAAAAAACAATAACATGCAATTGTATCCAACGGGCTCCCATAGAGAATCATATTCATGTGTGTGATTCTTGCACGTGGTTTTGTGAAAATACAATCGGTAATTAATGTCCGACAAACTCGTGCTCGGTCGCCAGTGGAGCGCGCCATTGACATTTTGAAATTGACAGAAAGAAGTATTAGTAAATTTCTTCCCTTGTGAGCTTATCGATTCTTGTATGACTATGACCTGCGATGTAAGCGGTGGGACTACTTTTTCTGAAAATTCAACAACCACCACCATAAATAGACACCAAATGCAGCCGGTCACATTTTCCAAAAAGGTTGATTTACAAACCAGTATATATTTCAAAGTTAATAGAGCATTGTCTTTAGTTATTAGCTTCTCGAAATGATCGAAATTAACCTAGGTTTAAATGGCAGACTTCTTCTTTAAGTAGAGATTCAAATAAAAAAAGAAACAAATCGGATAGCTTCTTTTCAAGGCCATCTATTGGAGCGTGTGATGTCTTAAATATGATTACACAGAGAGCTTAAACATATTCATGACAGACATGTTGACATTTTAAAAGATGCATTAGCTTAGTGTATTCAGAACAATTTGTATGTGTTGAAAAGAACAGAAAAGGTAGGGATTGATCGAAGTTCACCATAACTTTGAACTCGTCAACAAATGAGATCTGTTTGTTGTTGGTGTAAACAGACGATAAAGACGACAAAGAAGGGTTTGGACGAATTAACATCAGTTTCATTTTAATTCTGTGAAGAGACAAGCTGTTAGCATTAAACCAAAAAGAAATCGTTTGTAACTTCGAAGACATAATGTTTAGAGCTTCTTTCGTAGATGTTAACACAATGTCGTCTGCTTACAGAATGGGCTGCAACAAGGGTTAAAGGTAGGGCCTATTAACATCGGCATTAACATCATTAAACCCCTGGGCCCTGTCTTACGAAGCTGGCGTAAGTTACGTCGAACGTAAAACAGTGTTAAAACTATAGTAACACTCTAGTCTAGTAACTCTAGACACAACTAGTTCACGTTGTAAGACTATGTGCAAATCTACGCCATCTTTGTATGGCGTGTTTCCACGGCCATGCGTTAACGCGTGCGTTGACGGATGCGATTTTCTACAGAAATACTCTATAGTGTTTCCATGGTCAGTCCGATAGTTTTTAACGCACGCGTTAACGGACAGAGAATGGAGCTTGTCCCATTTTTACGAGGGATTTCGCTAATCATGACGTCATTGAGGGGGTTTTCCGACCCTACTGACCTTTTGCTGTCAGATCGAAATCCACAGAAAACACCGAGTGAGTTTGTTTACTCATTTTTACTGACTTTCGTTTGTGTTGTAAATGTATTTTGTATGAAAAGGCTATGTAGATGTCCGCTTGTTCACATTTTTCCCCAAACCGAAAAAGAATTGTTGTCAGTGATATAACCTTGACTTTTGACCGTAACCTTATGACAGATCGCACTCTAATTGATCGCATGCGTCAACGCAAGTCCTTAGAAACACTTCATCCTAGCCGTTAAACAATCGCATCCGTCAACGCACACTTTAACGCAGGTCTGTAGAAACACACCATTACACTTTAAATGTAGGCTACTTGTTTGGTGGCAAAATTGACTTGCGGCCCTTCATGTTAATTTAATGGTCCACGAAAAATCGCCACAATAGCGGTATGTCGTGTTAAGCTTCAGACCTATTATAATATTATTTTAGTTTGTTTTAGCCTCCAAGTAATTGTAGGGAAACACACAGACACGACACAATAAACTTATACCTTTAAAATGCATTCAGCCCTATTATAATATTATTTTAGTTTGTTTTAGCCTCCAAGTAACTGTAGGGAAACACACAGACAAGACGCAATAAACTTCGATGTACATTCATTTGTTACACATCGATAGTGATATGTTATTATGATTTTCTAATTCCAATCCTGTAATGAGTCCAAAGTTAATACATTCGCTGTATAAGATGACCTAGATACAGATAAATGCAAGTGATATTTTTTAATCACCATCTCACCGACATTTGGACGTATAAAAGCCAACGGCGATTTTTCTGGCGTATAAACTTTTGATATTAAACCAAAGAAGAAGAATTAGCAGCGGACGGATTAGGACAAGTTAAAGACGGGATTTTATCGTCCTTGTTATAATCAGTAAGTACTGGTTATGTTTTAGCTACGTATTTTTATTTTGTTTTACCGCGGGGGGGTGGGGGGGGGGGGGTGTCCTGTCAGCTTTCAACCAATTTATCTTGTTACTGCAAATTCCCATTTCACATTTAATTTGCTAGAGGTATCGTTATCGTTGAAGTTTGGTTCATATTGTTTTCTTTACAAAAATAGAACAACGAGTTTATGAAAAAGTGTTTATAATGAGGTTCAACCAAACATTTTTATAAGCGTACATGTATGTGAAAGTTTATTTGCCCGCACAAATGACCCTTGGGCTAACGTGAAGCCGCATTGCACTCCATTGGAGATTCTTGCATCTTCGGGATTGGCTATCAACGAATGAAATAGGGGTTAACGCTCTGCCTTGTATTGAGACATTCAACCAGGCCCGTCTGCACGATGCAACTTTTGTTGTACAACAACATACAACTTTTGTTCAATGATGTTGTACCTGGTTGCATATGAGTGTATACACAGTAATACACCGGTAAACTTTTGTTGCATGCTGTTGTACGCTGTTGCATGATAAAAAAAGAGGTGAAACAATTTTTTTTAAGAAAATAATAAAAATTGGCTGTGAAGAAGGTTTTATCTGTTGTGGTGACTGCGAGTTTGATTTCAAACATTGTTGTATGGAAAACACGACGTCGACGAGCAAGAAAGTCAAGGATACGGATAAAACAATGGTTATCCAAAAGGAATGTTAAAGAGGCTTTTCATAGCGTGAAAGAGCTGAGATCTTCAGACCCCTCTAAGCTGCAAAGCTTCCTCAGAATGGACGAAGTCTCTTTTGAAGTCGATCCAATCATATCAATGCGATATCAGCAGCAAAAAGGCTTGCTATTAAACTAAGATACAGGTCTGGCATCTGTTGTTATTTTAAATTGCCATTCCGTAGAGCTATATATCTAATACTTCTCTTAGGATCGATGACAATATATTGTAACGTTCATGATAAATCAAAACTAAGGTTAAAAATTTTTTTTTTTTTCACGCTGCGCTCACGGTTATTTAATTCTGCGATTAATATGGCAAAAACCGTGCAAATGTCCTCCATCGGTCGATCGAATAAGAAAATTGCCATTTTGTTTTCGGAACAGAATGGATTCTAACCTGCGGGGGGGGGGGGGGGGGGGGGGGGGCTCTGTGGCTCAGTAGGCCTATAGGTAGAGTGTTAGACGCTCAGTCCGAACAGCCTTCCATCAATGGGTCGTAGTTTCCCAATCTGACTAACGTCGAGATGCTCATTGAAAATATTTTCAATAAGCATCTCGACTTTAGTCAGATTGGCAATTTCCAATCCCACTCAGTCAAAAAGTAAATGGAAAATTTTGTGACTGGCTTTCCATCCAATCGACCTATGTGGGGTGGTTTTCAATTACTACCGGAAATTCGTAGGTCTCCTCCGGGTATGGAGCCTGATTTCCTCCCACAATAAAACTGGCAATGCCGCCATATAAGTAAAATAATCTTGAGTGCGGCGAAAAACGCCAAACAATCAATTAATCTAACCTGCGATGCATTGTGGAAGTGAACCAAACACCATGATATTTTCACAAAGTGAAAGACCAGCATAAGTCCAATTTTAATATTGTTAAACTTTTTTCGTCTGAAATGGTAGACCATCTAAAGCTTAGTTTTAAAAGGTTAATTTTCCAACTGGTAAGAACTTTTTGAAGGCGACTAATTTGCTGTTATATAGACACGGGAATTTGTCGTATTTTGTAATAAATCGCTCGATTTCGCTATATCCCCATCGCAATCGTATTCTCGCGAGATCTCCTTTAGACGTAACTAAGGCCTTTAGGACTAGGGTAACTTCTAATTTTAGATTGATCCCATCGTTCCATATTCTCTCGTCATGCTGAAGTCATGTGATCATAGGAATGTCACATGGACCATTGTAGCTACTGATTGGTTGAAATCAAAAGTAGGACACAACAAAAGTTGTATGCTGTTGAAAAATAGAAGCATGTTTCAAAACTGTCCAACAAGTTGCACGCTGTATAACGTTGTTGGACAAGGCCGTCTACACGATAAAACATTTGTCATTCAACATCATAGAACAAAAGTTGCATCGTGTAGACGGGCCTTAAAAGTATTGTTCAGAGAAGCGAATTTAGCAAAATGTAAAAAAAAAAAAGTTCTAATTTGTCAAGGCAAATCAAAGGTAATATTTAATTTTAAATTCGAGCAAAGAACTCGGTTTCTTCCCTCACTAAACCTGGCAACGCCGCCATACCAGTGAAATAATCTAAAGTGTGGCGAATAACCTATAACCTTAATTAATAAATCAATCATTATTTTGTTACTGTATAGCATTTTCAAATATAAAAAGTACAAACATAGGTATATTATATGTGACGGAATGCACGTATCTCGATAACCACAGGCGTAACATTTTAGTTTACTGAAGCAAATCTTAAGATAATATAGTTTCAGTTTAAGTGTTTGTGTTTGATTAGGTTTCATTAATCAATAGCGTTGTAAATTAACTACCACTGTTTACACCACTTAACATATATGCGTCCAATACCCAAAACTCAAGTTCACTATTCGCGATATAAAGTTGAAATACCGCAAACAGTCCATGTCTCGGACAGAATGGCACGATACCACGATTTTCAATGTGCCATTTTGTATGCGGAGACCAAAAAGGTCTTTTCTTGGAAGCCCAACAATTGTGCCCCTGTGATAAGCAACCTACACACTCTATTTAAACCTTTCAGATGCAATCAGTTATAATTGAAGCATTGGAGAAATCCAATGTACCAATACTGCGTCTGTATTCTTTTATTGTACACAAGATGTGGTTTACCGGGCTAAATAAACAAATATCATTTGATAAATTTATGAGTTTTTTAAAAGTATTCTCATAAGTAGGCCTACTTCGTGATGCCATTTCTATTCAACCAAAAATACGATGATTTGCCGTATAAAATGCCAACTGTCCGAGGCATATCAAAGCTGGCCTATAGCCAGCGAGGCATCCGAGATACCAAAGCCGAGTATTGCCAAAGTCGACCGGAAACCAGTGAAGACAGCCTGCTCTGAATGATTGTTTGGTGTGCTCAATATTATTTCACTTATATGGCGGCGTTGTCAGTTTTATTGTGGGAGGAAATCGGGCTCTATGCCCCGAGGAAACCCCCGACGTTCAGTTTCATCGTAGAGCAAAAGCCGACAAAATATCACATATTTTTCCCAAGAAAGCTCGAGTTTAACTATCAAGCTTTTTTATTTTCTCAAACGAAAATTGTTCAAGCAGGTGATGGGCTATAGTGATTTGACTCCCTCTTGAGCGTTGTAAAATATCCATACATCGATCCTTTCTGCAAGCTTAATTTTAGTCTGAAACTAAAGCTTGTCTATCATTTTAAAGTATATGCATACTGACAAATCGGAAAACTCACTGACGTAAAATATGGTTTGTGAGCAATGTAATGAAACTCGCCAAACAGGTGGTCTAAAGTCTGAATCGGGGATTAAACTATTTACAAATATTGAGAAATTCGATGCGCACACACTGTATGAAATCCCCTATCTTTTTTGAAGTCGAAATAAATTTGTAAAATTTATCGCCTTTTCTTGTATCAAAAATATGTCTTCTAATCAATGGTTTTCTTCCCTGTCATGTGAGATATTGTTCGGGCTTATATGTTCTCAATTGTTCTTACCTACGTAAGATTCACACACAAGTAAAGATCGTTTTATACGATTACGCGATTATTACGTGTGTTATATTACTTACCTTTCTCGAGTCCATCTGGTGACTTCACAGGGCGAACATATTGAAGCAAAAATGTCACATACCTAGAGCAGAAGGTCAATAGCCGGTATAACCTCCATTAGAGAGACGTCGGATCTGTTGAAGGGGTAACAAACATCTGGGTTTTTTTGTCATATATTCCAACCTTATCAGTCTATTGCAATAAGTAGAGCAACATGTATTTGCTTCTTTTGTGAGGGATATTATTCAAGTGGCATGAGCTGTCAAATAAAAGTAAAATTTGGTTGAAACCGTATTAACTAATTGCTGATTATTTTAATCAAAAAGTACAAAATAAGCGCTTTGCGCTGATACCAATCTTAAAGATGTACGTTTAGGTAGTTCTACATACAGCCCCCCACCCACACATGAACTGCTACATCCCAGCTATTTGAATTCGGCTTCGGCTCGTGTGGACTGCAATGTTTACCAATATTTTTTATTTCAACGTCAAAATTTATGAAAACAAATCCGAATTTTGGCAGCTAATGCCCTTGTAGCAATCATACAATCCTAATTTACCATTTGCGTTTTTTTTTTCTCAACGTACACAAATAATAAAAAATCTTGATCAGATTGGAAAAGAGAGCTCCCAGAAATCCTTGTTTTTTGTCCAATAACCCTAAAATCACACAATGATCACACATAGCCTTTCTCCAATCCTTCCAGTCGACTCCTTCGTAAATGTTTTACAAAAATAAATCTGAAATTCATATTAGGGGGGTATTTTATATGTTACTGTCACCTGTTGTAAAAAGTTGAAAAAGTACGATCGTCTCTAGTCGAGATAAAATATGGCCATTAGCCTACTTCAGTTCGGTGTAGAAACGCTTTTAGTTATAATTTCTAAAATGAAAACTCGAACCCATTATATTGAAACTGCTGGGTACAAACATTGTCAGTCGACTACCGGTACTATATGTATGCCCAGGCCTCCCTCTGTGCTACTTAAACTGAATGACATTCTTCTTCCAGTACATTTGTATAGCTTATTTTGACAAAAACCATTCATAAACATATTCATTGCTGGCCGTCGATTTACGAATTGAGCGTCCCTGAGTGGACGGTCTCTGAGGGTCATGTACAAGTTGTACTAGATCACTAAACCAGGTAAATATATATACATAACTGTTCTGAGCAATTTTCTCTCTCTCCTTAAGGGCACTAATCGTGTATCATTGCTTACATTTTTCTTTTAATTTGAAAAATAAGAGTTATTTCATTCTGGGTGAATGGTGGTAGGTTGATTTTCAGCGAAAAATGTACTATTAGCGAGCAATAAGTTGGAATTCCATGTTACATTGTTTACTGTCTGGCCGAAGGTTTCGGTGGATATAAACATAATGGGCGAACCCCACTTAAGTGAGGTGCAAAAGAGTGGCTTATATTTATCCATCTGATAAACTGAGAACTTCCGATGTTTATTTGTACGTTATAGAATCGACAAAAACCGCAAAAAGTCAATGAAATGTCCGACCAGGCTGTAAGCGTTCCACAGACCGCTCTAAAGCCTATGTTAGAAAATCCTGTCTAAAACTACAAGTAAACAAACCAGATGCAAAGAAATTTTAAAAATCGTATTCAACTCGTCATCAAAGGCTCTATCAGATGAAAGAAGTCATTTTTGCAACGTCACAAAGCCAACACTCTGAGTTTGTCTAAACTTTGGAACGTTTAGTCAAAACGCTAGCGGAGAGGGTGAGACATAAAGGTTAACTGACGAGAGCCCGTTTGTTACGATGAATATCACTCGAGTCTATTAATTTTCAAAGACTTTGGAAATTAATAGATGAGAGTGATATTCATCGTAACAAACGGACTCGAGTTGGTTAATCTTTTTCTCACAATACACAAAAATACTGCATTTTATTCTGAAATGCAGCTCTACATCACAGCCATTCTAATGAAGTCAGACCGCTTCACCGCGTTGACATGGAGACTGTATTTATACGCTACACAAGAAAGGTCTCTAAAATCAAACAATTTTGTTGCTCACGAATTCTTAAGAATAAAGAGATAAACTATTTATCCTACAAATGAATGGCACTTCTTAGAATAAAACAAAAATAAACATCTCAATAGTTCAATGTCTGCAATCCAATGACGAAGTCAGGTTTTGCTGTGACCTCTGCACCGACACAATTACGATAACTAGGTCAATGCATGTGCTTTGAGAAATCTGCGAGACGCCAGTTTGGGTAGATTGATTGATTGAAAGTTTTAATTATCCCGTGTTTAATTATTGATACAGAGAGTGTAAATACTGTTAGGAGTAAATACGGCTATGATATATTCGTATTCAATCATAATTTGTTAGAAAAACGGAAGTAAGCAGACGAGGTAGTTTGTTTATGTCAAGAATTATGTCATGTACGGTACATTCAAAGGCTTTCCTTATATGGAAGTAGCTATGACATGATCGTGGGAAAATCATACTATTTTGCAAAAATGTAGTCCGCTGTATGTAAACCATAACATGATTGGCTACCGGATCGCATAGCTGTGAGTTATACTGCCAATCACTTGTAATCTAACAAGGATGTCTTCAAGTTATTACATAAAAGGAAAACGAACGTATTATCCCTACGCTGAGAATGCAAGCTTGTGTTTTGATTAGTTGAACTTGGAAAATCATGTTTGTTAACCAATCAGCTGAAAGTTGGGCCATAATTTCACTAGTTGATTATGACAAAAATAACACACTGCCTGAGAGTGAAATGATGGGGGGTGTAGTGTGAGACATAGAGGATATTGAACAGCTGTGTTTAAATAGCACTTATATTTTTTCGAGTGAAAGTCGGAGAATAACTCACGAGACGCGAAGCGTCTAGTGGGTTATCCCTCCGCCTTTCAAGAGAAAAAATATAAATGCTTTTCAAACACAGCTGTTCAATATTCTGTTTATTATTTATACTATCATGTTTTATTCTGGGGATTGTTTATTAAGTATAAATTTATCAATTATAAAAAAGAAAATATCAACAAACTTATGACGGATTAGGTTTTTAGCAAACGTAGGAATATATATCGCTGACCAATGAAACAACAGCATGTCTGTTCTTCTCACGTGACTGTCAACTGTCAGATTTGTGGTCATTTGAATTGCCATTTTCTCCGTGAAGTTTTTCGCGATATTTCGTGTAAAAAGAAATTAAATCGATCAACATGGATTCTAACTCTGCAGCGCACCAGTCACAAGGATAAAAAATGATCTATGAAACTACTTAACATCGTTTTACTGCGTCATTGAACGGCAATTACAGTTTCTCGTTACGATTCTCCGAAGCCATGATGATGTAGCCTGTAGGCCACACAACGCTGCCAACTGACGATCCGTAATGAAGTTTTGTTTTATCGCTTTGATTTAAAGTGGTAAGCCAATCCTCTATTGAATCAATTTAGTGTTTTCAGTTGTAAATTATTTATCTTAATGCTAAATTGACTGAAAAGGCTTCATTTAGCCTATCCAAATCATATGTACTGTTGTTGTTGTACAGCAGACGTCAGTACACAAGAAAGAAGTAGGTCCGACGACGTCATCGGCTTCGACGCGTGCATTAAATAACAAAAATTGTTATTGCACTGCAGTGAATTATTACATTTCTGAGTGAAGGAAATCCCTAGTTTTCACTTATGTATAAATAATAATTGATAATATGTTTTATCATATACCTCCCTACGTCACAATGGTAATACGGACAGTGATTTTCCAAATCCATATCACCACACTAGCATAGGACCGTATAATCTGGCGGTCTGTATCACCCTACTAGCATAGGACACTATAACATTAGAAGTTTCCATTGTTTTGGCAGGGGGGTCGGATGAAAATTCTAACGGGAAACGAGTAGAACTTATACATTTCAAAGATGTATTAATATCTTTAGCTGATGGAATTTAGTTGTCAAATTTAACCATCGAGTTTTACGGCCAACAGTTTCTTTTGCAGGCAAACGGCTGGGCACACACAACATCCTGACATCCCCATTTGCGTTTTGGCGATGACGCCATTCAGAGACGTTGTGTTCTATACCGTCACACACATTTGAAAATGATGACGTTGTTCAGTGTCAATGCGTTTGACGTCACAATAAAAACATTTGATGCATATATGCTATTTGATAGGTCAGCTTTGTCCTATCCCACACCGTGTAGGGAAATCACTTATGAATGTGCTGGAAATATGATTTTAACAGGGGTATATGATAAATATGTCATCACTACAGCGTGTTGTTCTGGGCGCTTGTATCAACTCTCGTGATTGGAGGTGGAATTTCGCAGCAACCTCGACCTTCGGTCTCGGTTGCTACTCCACTCCACTTCCAATCACTCGAGCTGATACAAGCGCCCAGGGGCCGGTTGTTCAAATAAGGATTGACTTCAATGTTTCTTCGGTTCATCGAGTTATGAACGAACTTGCCCCTGTGCAAACTAAATAAATCCGCGAAGCGGTTTATGAAAAGTTTGCACAGGGGCCAGTTCGTTCATAACTCGATGAACCGAAGAAACATTGAAGTCAATCCTTATAATTTAATTACTATCACATATACAACGTAAAACAATAAAAATATTCACAGGGAGTGATATATTTTATTTTCAAGTATCAAAACAAACCAACGCGCGCAAAGCTACACTTGATGTCAAAGCTCTCTGCCAAGTGACGTCACAATCACAGGCAAAGGGACTGTACAACGTGATGACGTCATCTCGCGTCATAGCGTTGAGTCTATCAGTGCACTGTGCTGACACGAGTATAAACGTTTTCGTAAGCTGACATAACAATTTGTTCTTTATTTCTTTGAAATCTGATCGAAATTCCAAATAAATATAAGCAGCTATTAAATCAACATATTTTCAAATTGATTGCTTTCTCGGTTTCAATAAATAGCAGTAGGCCTATTGTTGTTTCGTCGGTGATTCACGTATATCGTTGTAAAAATAGTCCGGAGCTGGTTCGTTCATCGGGTTATGAACGAAAGCAGATTAGCCAATCAAATTGAAGTATTCGTTGTAAACACACTGGAAATTAAATTATAAGAAAATTAGCTTAACGACAGGTTAAATGACGTGACGTAACAAAGAAATTCCTTTGTGACGCGACGTCATCTAACCTGCCGTTAAGCTAATTTTTTTTTGAACAACCGGCCCCAGAACAACACGCTGTAGTGATAACATGTATTTATATGACGCTGTTCGAATTTATGGCATTGACGTCATCTCTATGTTGCAGCCGAGGTTACACGCTTTTATCAAATTACGTCATAGATAAAATGAGCACGATTCCAACATAAACTCAATATGGAGTCATTTTGCTATACGGAGAGGCTACTGAGCAAGCATCAATCTTTGCGTCAAAAAGGTCCATCGGGTACCGTACCGTATTATCTTGGACATATGGCTCAATTCGAGATATCGCGCAATTCTATACGTGACCTTTTTTTCGAGGCGTGGACTCGAGAATATTTGTTAAAGACCATCCAATGATTCCAGCTGTCTAGTAAAGAAAACCATGGCGAACAACTATACAAATCTATACAAAACCTATAGCGAATCGACATCCTAGCTTTATAAAAAATACGGATGATTTATTGGCCAAATTGTCTGAGAAATCCATCCCACAAGATGTGATTTTGGTTACTCTGGATGTGGAGTCTATGTATACAAACATTGGCATAGATTTGGGTCTTAAATCCATAAAATCAGCATTCCAAAGATATCCTGACCACCGTCGTCCGGATAAAGACATTTTAGAATTGCTGGAACTTAGCTTAAAAGGTAACGATTTTGAATTCAATGGGGAGATCTTTCAGCAAATTAAAGGGTGTGCTATGGGGAAACGTTTTAGTCCTAACTTTGCCTCTATTTTTATGGCTGAGTGGGAGAGTGATATTCTTCACAAATGTCACCAACAACCTTTTATTTACCTTCGGTATCTGGATGACATTTTTATCATTTGGCAACATACGTTGGAAGACCTTCATGTTTTCATTGATACTCTTAATTCTCACGACTTAAGCATTAAATTACAGCCTACTATTGATCACACTTCTGTGGGTTTTTTGGACGTAACTATTTACAAGGGTCATACATATCATACTACTGGGTATCTAGATTACAAAGTATTCTTCAAACCTACTGACACGCATCAGCTGCTACATGCTGGGTCATACCATCCTCCTCACACTTTCAAGAGAGTCATTAAATCTCAGATTTTTATATTCTATAGAAACTGTAGTTCTTTAGATTTTTTTTAACCAGGCTTGTTCTGTTCTTTTTAAAGCTCTCCTCCCTAGGAAGTATTCTATTAGATTACTCCGAAGGATCAAATCTAACACAGTAAGACAAATCATGTTTCCCCCTTCATCCCCCGATACGCTTACCTCCCCTTCACGAGTGTACCATTACCGTCCAACATTTTTCTCAGGTACATCAATGAAATGCCTTAAGACGCGATGCAAACTCGATATGTAGGGCCTACGTACCCGTTCGCGGAACCTTTTTCGGAGAACAAACTCGCGACAAATATCAAATGGCAGAGAATCTTAATTGTGACTCCTCTAATATCGTGTATGAAATCACGTGCAAAAAATGTCGCAAACAGTACGTCAGAGAAAGAGCAGCCAACCATTTATCTAGTATAAGACTTAAACATGATGTACCCGTGGCACAACATTTCAATACTCAAAGTCATTCGGTCAAGGACCATTTTGAAATCATGCCTATTGAGAAAATCCCTTTTCTCACTTCAGCTGCAGATACCAAACACAGACGTTTGGAAAGGGAAAGTTTTTGGATTCAAACATTACAAACTATTTATCCTTTGGGTTTGAACTTGGACCCCGGAAGATGTCGTGAAAACACTATAATACCATTTGTGTTTCAGTATAACAAAGCTAGCATCGCTATGGCCAAGATTATAGTAGAAGAATACAAACTACTTCAAAGTAAACTTGCTCGACCTCTGACCCAAAGGCCAGTCATTGCTTATAAAAACAACAAGAGTTTGAAAGATATACTGCTCAGGGCTAAACTCCCCTGCCTGCCTTCTACCTAGGTTTTCCGGGAAAGGGGTATGGGGGGGGGGCACATTTTCACTGTCTTTTCCCATGACCCCATAATATATAGTCTGACGATCTTACTATAGCTTAGGATGCGTAAGCATTGTCAATGTAATACAAAGTGTTCCAGAAAATTCTACTGACTAATCCAAGCTCCTGTCAGTCGTCAACCTAATGAAATATCATAGGTTTACTTTATTACAACGTGTTATGATGGGGTATAAAGGTCTAAATGATATACCTCTTTTTAACACAATTAGAAACTTGTCTCCGTTGTTATTATAGACAAGAAGATTTTCCCTGTGCCCGTGTGTTTTAGTGTTCATATATATATATATACAAAGTATGTATATAGAGCACTGCGTTTAATAAAGAACTTTTAGCTCTGCCGTAATTCCCATTTTATTTGTTTTCATATTGCAGTTCCAGATGCCCATTGCAGCTGAAGAAGAGACAAATCATCGTGATTTGGATAAAAACGATAACCATAAAAATGTTATTAACATTTCTGCCCAGGAGCAAAATGTGGAAAGCCTACAAGAGGGAGTTGAACCATTGGGCAAACATTCGTCGGAGAAGTCGCTGTTGGCTTACAAATCTTGTTTCTTTACCGTCCTTGGAGCACAAGCTGTTTTGAACTCCTTTCTTCCCCTATACCTGAAGCAACATGGACTGAATCCAGCACAAATAGGTTCTGTGATGTTTTTCAAACCCATCGGAGGATTACTGGGCGGAGCATCCATTTCTCATTTAAGGAAAATCTTCAGAAATCAAATTACTCTACTGTATATCGTCTGCTGGTTTTATTTAGTCTGTGGCCTGTCTATTAGTTTATTACCGAATTCACCATTGGCTGAACGTTGCCCTTTTGAAAACCAAAACAGACTTACAAATCATACGCACATAAATTATACAAGGTTCAACGCCGAGTTGGGAGTCCGAGATAGATCCTGGTTATTTGACACAAGTAACCAATGGTTCCTCGTATTGTGTCTGTGTGTCCTGGTGTTTTTTGTGGACTTCTTTTTCGTAGTTGTTGACACTCTACTGCATAGTATTACAATTACTGGTCTTGGTAAAGACAATATTAGATCATATGGTGTAGTAAGAGCATGGGGAGCCCTTGGACATGGAACATCGTAAGTATTCAGAAAATTTAAATTTATATCTAATCTGACAATTGTAGTAGAACATTTATTAGCAAAAATTATGTTAGAATTGTTTGAAACGTAAGTTGTTTTTTCATGATCGATTGATATACGCCGCACCCAAGATTATTTCACTTATATGGCGGCGTTGCCAGGTTTAACGGGGGACGGGCTCATTGCCAGGAGGAATCCCCCGACCTTTGGCAAGTACCACTCAGAATTTTTTTAATTTTCTGAGGGTCACAGTTACTCTGTGCCCGTCTTTGAATGACAGGGGCCTCGGTGGCTCAGTCTGTTAGAGTGATAATCCCTCAGTCCTACACAGGCTTTCCATCGATGAGTTGCGGATTTGTATCCAACTCAGACCAAATAAATTTCTGAGAGAATTTTCTCTCGATCGCCGGGGGTTTCCTCCGGACAATGAGCGCGGTTTCCTCCCCTACTAAGCCTAGAAACGCCGCCATATAAGTGAAATAAGCTTCCGTGCGGTGTAAAACATCAATCAATCTTTGAATGGCAGCTAGCTTGGTTTCGTCGATACGCTGGATGGCTATATTATTAAGTTAGAATCGTTTACTTTTTATCAGGAAATTGTTTTGTAAGGAAAAGCAACCATACTGTTAATTGTTTTGTTATAAATCCAAGCGTTTACAGTGGCATGAGCTTTCAAATATAGGACAAACTGCATGGAATCGTTTGAAACAGAATTAGGTATTGTTCGTCATCTATACAAAAATTGATTGATTGATTGATGTTTTACGTCGCAGATTATTTCACTTATATGGCGACGTTGCCAAGCTTAGTGGTGTGGGGGGGAACCTGCCCGGAGACCCCCCCCCTCCCCCCCTCCCCCCCCCCCCCCCCCCCCACTTCCTCCTCTCTTGACAATCGAAATTCATGTCAACTGTTCTCTTGTAGATCTTTGTTAACGGGTCTTGTCATCTTTTCCACTCTTTCTACGTCTAAAATCTGTGGCACGGAATTAAAGCTTGCAGATTACCATCAAATGTTTTACGTATATACCACCATTGCATGGATCATTTTACTCAATATTGGATGCATTAATAAGGTTAGAATTACTAGTGTTTTGTTATAATTACGTTTGGATTCTGCTTCCTAATAACACCATTGGTCATATACAAGAGAATTCACTCTCTTCAGTCTTCTAACTTGAACAATAAATTTAATCAAACTTGAGCACTTGTTATTATTTCACTTCAAAAGATTTTTTTCAGCTAGATTCTTGAAATTGTCTGTTTATACAATGGAATGACGTCATCAAGATTCATTCAAACTTTATAAAAATATACATATGTTTCAGGGAAATGATCCAGAAACACAAGAAGACAAAAGATTCCAGCCCTCCGATAATAGTATTAGAAAAATTATACTTAATTTTAGAATTATTTCTTGGGTTGTCGTTCTGCTGTGTCGAAGTATGTTTTATGCCGTTACCCAAGGAATTCTTAATTGGCATCTCGAAAATATAGGTAAGTGTTTTTATTATCCGTTTAATGGTTTTGTGCTAAGTGAAATCTCCCACATTGCCATTTGACTTGAATCATGTTTTTCCATTTGGGCGATGTAATGCGCCTTACAACTTTTCAATGTATCGCTCATTCTAAACCGTACTCGGATAACGCTTGTTCTAAATGTCTCCGTAGTCGAATAAAAGAAAAGCTTTTAGTAGAGATATCTTCTCTACTATTGTTTGGTTAGTTTAATTGCCCATTGTCCATTATTTTTCCATTTGCACTCTCGTATTAGAATAAATGTGTATGTCACTCGAGATTTTAGTCATGTTGATACCGCCCTCATGGCAGTTAAAACAAAAAACACAAAGCTTCTGCAAGACGTTCGTGATCATGAAACCAATTCGAAACGAACGGTCAAAACCGTTATCAAATTTGGTTTCGTTATACTGAACTTAAAACGTATTTTAATAAATTTCCAAACTTGCGATTACTTAAATTAAATGTCGACCCATACTCATCGTTCTCTGACAATGTCATGTTTACTTAGACCGCCATTTGGCCTCCTTTTCGTCATCATTATCCTTTGCTTGTGATTTGTGAATATTTTGTTATCTATGAGGCTTTAGCATAGACCAATGATAAAACAAAAGCTACTGACTTAAGGATAAATATCTTCTTTGGCTACAATACCAAAACAAGTTGTTCATACATAAATTGATCTCAGAAGTTGAAAATATGTTAATTTTTACTTTTGACTAAAATCATATTTTTTTGTGATGTCCACAGGTGCTTCTCCTATATTAATAGGATCATGTACATTCGTGACCACAACAACTGAGTTTTTAGCGTTCTACATAACTCCCTACCTCATTGAAAGATTTGGAGAATTGGTGTTGGCGAGTATTGGCATAACATCATATGTCCTTAGGTTTTATCTGTTTTCTATCATCACTAATCCATTTTACATTATACCAGTGGAAATCCTAGAAGGTGATTTTGCAAAAAATATATTCAGACAATGTAAAAAAATATATAATAACTTGAAAAAAAATAATAAATTACTAGTAATTGTGTTCGTGTGTGTTATAGTAACATTAAATGGCCCTCTCTCTAACAAATTTGTAGTAATTAAGAGCAACCTTGTTAATGTGTCAAACATCTTAGGGGCATTTATTTGTCCAAATGGCATTCAAAAATATTTAAAGCGCCCGCTTAATAACTCTTTGGACTCCGGTTAAATGTTTCCATAGATGTTTCGAAGAAATAGTCGTTAGCACTACGTTTCATATTCCGTTAAAACAAGTTTAAAAAGACACAACCCACTTGCAGGAGTTGTCGTTATCTTTATGATTTAAATGTCTTTGTTCTTGTTGATCTCGTACTGCAAACAAGTGTTTGCCATTTTTCATCACAACTTCTTCTCTCTCGTCAGGTACAATGTATGCGTTCCTCTGGAGCTCTATGGTGACATTTCTCAGCAGCCAAGTTAACGAGAAGGAACAAACTAAATTCCAAGGACTTCTTCAAGCTACTGTGATGTTAGGAACAGGCTTTGGGTTGATCATCAGTGGTCAACTCACACAGATTTTTGGAGCTCAAGTTATGTTTTCTATATTTTCCGTGTTTTCTGCTGTTACTTCGATTGCCTTTATCTCAGTCCAGTTGAAAACTTCTGTGTCAAATCCATGAAAGTCAAAACAACACCATATTTCTCGTGAACTGTGGTTATGTTAACAATGGTTACTTAATTATGCATAAACACTTAATTCAACATTTTAGCCGACAAGGTGCCATATATTCCAAGTGTCGCTTTAAAGCATTATCATTTTGGATGTAAAATTAATCCTTTCATCTTTAATGCCAAAAAGAAACATGGTAAATTCTACGGTCTTCCTTTGGTAAGTGTTCGCAAATTCTATATGATGATATCTATGTTTTACATGTCTGCAAAAAATAGGGTCCATAAAATATTACAGTTAAATTTTTCTTATTTTTAGCAGATATTAAATACTTGAATAGTATTGCAAGCCGAAATTGAAGTTATGACTAGTCAAAAATATATGCTCTACACATGGGTACCTAACAAATGAATAGATACGGTCGGGTGAAAATGAGCCATTTTAATTTAATATATATTTATGGACACTAAAACACACGGGCACAGGGAAAATCTTCTTGTCTAAAATAACCACGGAGACAAGTTTCTAATTGTGTTAAAAAGAGGTATATCATTTAGACCTTTATACCCCATCATAAATTGTTGTAATAAAGTAAACCTATGATATTTCATTAGGTTGACGACTGACAGGAGCTTGGCCTTAGTCAGTAGAATTTTCTGGAACACTTTGTATTACATTGACAATGCTTACGCATCTTAAGCTATAGTAAGAATATCGTCAGACTATATAGTATGCCCCTCCCCCCCATACCCTTTCCCAGAAAACCTAGGTAGAAGGCAGACAGGGGAGTTTAGCCCTGACCAGTATGTCTTTCAAACTCTTGTTCTTTTTATAAGCAATGACTGGCCTTTGGGTCAGAGGTCGAGCAAGTTTACTTTGAAGTAGTTTGTATTCTTCTACTATAATCTTGGCCATAGCGATGCTAGCTTTGTATAAAAGCCTGGCGATGTGTGATTAACAAGCTAAAACTTCATCGAGCAGTTTGTAATTAAAAATAACTTAATAATTTGTTTATGAGCATTTGGACGTAATTTCGTTATTTTGGTTATCAACTATGGATTTCATCTGCTGTGGCTCGTTCTAAGCTGATGTTATTATATGTTGAACAACAGGAACAAATAGTCGCAAACCGATGCGCTACTGGGCCCTGTTCTACTAAACTGGCGCAAAGTTACGCATAGGCTAACAGCATGGAGTTGCGCCACAAGACTTGCGACCATGTGTAAATTACTATCATTCAACATGCATTTGCGACAGGCGTAACTTACGCCAGCTTAGTAGAACAGGGCCCTGGGCCCTGTCTTACGAAGCTGGCGTAAAGTTGCGCATAGGCCTACAACATGGACCAGTTGCGACTAGGGCGTAAGTTCCTATAGTTTTAACACTGATTTACGTCTGACGTAACTTACGCCAGCTTTGTAAAACAGGGCCCTGATGCGCCTATGTATAACTTTTCGCCAGCTTACTAAAATAAGCATCTGATGCTTTAAGTAGCATGACCTGCCAAAATTCGGACTTTAAAAAAAATCTGACAGCCATGAAAGGTTGGGAGTTTGAAGAACCCTGAAAAACTAAAGGATATACGTTGAAGTAAAATATATCGGTAAAGTCAGTAACCCGTGCGAACCGAAGATGTGTGCTAATAGCGGTCAAAATTTAAGTAATCGGAATGTACATTTTGGGGGTTTTGTTACTTATAATGTACAAGTCAGAGATTGCTATCAACAAATAGCTCTTATTTTGTACTTCTTCATAAAAAAATACAGACAACAAGCGTAACTCTATATTTGTTAGATCATGCCACTTCAATGTGCTTGTTTTTCTAATAATGTGATTACGCAAGTCACACAAATGAAAAGACACGTCTTATTGGAGAACCTTATATAATCATACGAAATGAATCCAGCAAAACTAAGTTCTTTTTAAGTATATGAACTTGAATCAAGTATACACTATGGGGAAGCAGTTTGGAGAATTAAGTTATAGGAGACAGATTGTTCACATCTATTCTAAAAAAATGGTCATTTGATCAATTCTTCGTGAAGATGCGATCAAGACAATTTCATTTTAATGGCGTGTGGAAAGAAATCCAGCACAGAATGAGCAGAAGACCCCCCCCCCCCCGGATCGCGCCTTTCGCACCAATACCACATCCCCCCCCCCCTCCCCCGCAAGAGCCACTCCACTTAAATCGATTTCACGGAGAACCGTTTAGCAGGCATCGGTGAAATAAATCCTCCAGTTATAATGGTTTTATTTAAAGGTGAATAAAAATAACACATATTTGATGATCAATTCAAAGGTATAATGGGACACGTGGAATTAATTCTTATGTTGTTACCTAATATCCTAATATTACCTAATAAAAACTTCGCTTTTACGTTTAAAAGGTAACAAAACCGTACACAGGTAAGCATCAAAATCAAGCCATATTATACCACATACAATTGATTTTCATGGCTAAAAGGAGAAAGAATATAACATATCTTGTTGGCAAAGTCAAGATATAATATGGCACATACAATTAATTTTCATGGCTAAAATTGGAAAAAATATCACATTTTTTTTTAGCAAAAGCAAGATATAATATGGCACATAAATGTTTTTCTTAAGGCTATACGAAGACAAAATGTTACACCTTTATGGCCGGAACTCTGCTACAACATGGCACATACAATTTATTGTTATGACTACACGGTGAAAACATATCACATATTTTGTGGAGCGGAAATAAAATGTCTCTTACGAAACGTAAACAAAAAGTTACATATTTTATCATCAAACAACCAAGCAACCAAGCAATAATATAGCAGATGAGTTCAAGTATTATAATTAAAAAGGGAAAGGATAGGATATTTTTTCAACGATCAACGATAATATGGCACATAACTTGAAACATAGTTCGTATTGAAGTCTGTCAGTTTTTGAACAGAATTATCACAAAAGAGCAAGTATTATAGCAATGACATGAGTCTTTTTCCCTGCTGATTGCGACAGTAAAATTATGATAAGCTGCCTGGATTAAACCAGATATACTGTAACGTGGCTCCGCACAAACGTCCATTTTGTTTAATATATGTCCTTGAAAACAATTCAAGTCGAATTACAGTCCGTGTTTTTACAAATCGCTAATATACCATTTTGAGCCCCATCAATCCCTTGTCGACGGAATCCACGTGTCTGGGATTATGCATAGCTCGACATTGGTTTCCTCATCTACAAAACATCACAAATGTGGAAAATGAAACAAAACAATAAGATTGGTTCCGCTGTACAATACGTTGTTTTAAATTGATCAAAAACGTTCAGGGAAGGTTTCAATTGACCAAAAACATTTAGAGAGAATTTAAATTGACCAAAAGCATGAGAACGTTTGAATTGACCAAAAACATTTAGAGAACGTTTAAATTGACTAAAACAGTAAGAGAACGTTTGGATTGACCAAAAACATTTAGAGAACGTTTAAATTGACTAAAACAGTAAGAGAACGTTTGGATTGACCAAAAACATTTAGAGAACGTATGAATTGACCAAGAACATTAAAAGAACGTTTTAATTGACCAAAAACCTTTGGAGAACGTTGGAATGAACGAAAAACATTTCTCGATTCATCAATTTTTGTCAATGTCACCAAAATAGGCACTGTGATCAAATTACTCTAATACTAGTATATTTTTGAGTATGTGGTGTCAAAATTGTCGAAATATTTGAATAGCTTATTGATTAACGTTCAGCCAGCCTATTGCATGCACGGAGCGAAATCGTTATTAAACCATTATTATTCTAAAACGTTCATAGTATTTTGATAGCTCGCGAAATTATTTGCAGATACTTTTTAAGCTATGACTTGCTTTACGAAATCAGATTAAGAATTATCATAAATGGTACATTTTTGTGTAGTAAACCAATTTCAAAATAAGTTTGAATTCATTCATACCAGTTTTTCATCTTTAATTACCTTAAATTCGTGTTGGCGAGAAAGGAGGTTTTGGCGAAGTTCTCGGCGTCGTCTTCCAGGCTATTAAACAAGAAAACTCATAAGGTTTCGCTGATTTTTTTTTGTCTACCTACCTTTTTTAGTTTGCTTTAAAGTTTATGTTTTTATTAGGATAATCAATTCTGTTAGACAGTCATTAGTATTTCCATGCCTTAATTTTTTTCTATGAAACAAATTCTTGGGTTAGATGCATATTCCGTTACTTATTTATTCAAAGCAAAATACTGGTCGAAATCGTTTCCCAGACCTTTTTACGTCCTATACGGGAAACTTAATAGTTTATGACGGTTGCCCATAAACGCGCTTAAGAAAGGCGAGGTCTTGCAACGGATAGTGACAAAACGGTAAAAGCACATGGAGCAGTGGAATTCGCCACTGTAATTTAATAGATTGGTTATTTATTGACAAAGTTTAGGCAATGCTCCTGATCATCTGCGAAGTTTAGGCAAACATGACTTAGATGGTTCGGCAACAGTTGTCACATGTCTCATAATCAAACTTAGCATCAGCATCGGATTTGGTCTGAGTATCTCATATCATGCACCAGTTTGAGGTGATATAGTTATATTTCAAAGACGTTGAACTACTTTTAGTCCATGGAACTACACTACTTATCAAGAGTTATTTTAAACTTACTATGAAGTAGACAACAAGACCGAATATAATCTGGAAGAGAACGTATATGATTGAGATAATGACAAGCATGATAAGCTCCGTCCTATCAGCGACGTTATCTGCTGTAGGGAGATGATTTACTGTGGCGTGCCACCCACAGATAAACGCCATCAACACCAACTGCAGTAAAATGTACGAGTCCTGTGAATAGAAGAGGAGAAATACGCTCAACACGATAAAGAGGCTGTTGGTTTGGTTTTTTTGTTATGAGTGAAGAACTTTTTGGTCGAATAAGTGAAGATTAAGCTGCTATCATCATCAGGGAAATTACTGAATTAACTGGCAATGATTAACTCTGTAAAGATTAATTTTGCACCATGCAGTTTACATCGAAGGCTTTGTTAAAAAGTTAATACTTATGCGACCTGGCAAGTCAGACCATATTTTTATTTATTGTAATTTACATGGAATCTCCATAAATTGAAGTAGTCACTGTTAGGTTATTTCGTTGATGTAAGTGGCGGAGAGGTTAGATCGATTTATTGTGATCGATTGATGTTTCATGCTGCACTCAAGATTATTTCAGTTATTTGTCGGCGTTACCGTGGGTGAGGAAACCGGGCTCTTTTTCTCAGTGGAAAATGACTTCGCCGGATACCTGGCAACATTCTCGCATAGGGCGATCAAGTGAAAAATATTTCGATTTTTCTTCAGGCTGAGTGGGATTACAACCCATCGATGGAGGATTAGTGTCGAATTGAGAGACAATTATTCTGCCGGGGGAGGGGGGCGGGAATGGACGCTCGTGAATTTAGAGCGCGGATCAACTAAAGATGCTTGTGTAATGTTTTCATTTCTTACCATGTATGTTAAGTACGAGATCCTCGGAAGATATCGGTTAAGTGTTACTTTAAACAGTAAGGCCGTAATAAAAGTTGTTATTGACAGAGAAAGGCGAGGGTTCGTGTCCGACTTTTCCACTGCGAAAGAGCACATATGCATCAGGAATATTACTGTCTACAAGTAGAAAATGAAGACCATAAAAATCACAAAAACAGGAGTGTCTCAGTAGAGAGAAGTAATACAGTATAAACATGAATCTAAATGAACGAAAATTATATTATAGTTGATGAGATCCGCATACTTTTGAATATTTTACTTCTGCATTTCAGAATTGGTAAGCAGATTGGGAAGAAACATCCCACTTTGTTGGTGTCTTTTTACATAAACTTCAGTTTTTTTTTTAAAGGGTGGGGGACTTCAATTTTAAGCCTCTAAATAAAGCCGTTTTCTATGATCCTGTGTAGTCCTGCATCCAGTAGTTTAGATTTGCCCCCCCCCCCCCCCCGCCCCCAACAACCCCCATTTTTGCGTAATTAAGCGGATCTGCCTAGGCAATTGTGGCCATATGTTCATACGTTTCTAATGGTAGGCTGTACCTTCAATATTCTCAGGTTTCATCGTATCCTTTGAGAAAATCAAAAATAGATTTATTTCACCTATAGAGACAAACGATAGGTCAATCGCTGATATTATATATAAACTCTCCCAAGCGAAACACCAAAAACCCTACTGTTAAAATTAGATTCCCAGTTCACGTGCCTGTTTTGAGTTGTTATTCAGACAAAATCACTTTTTCCCAATGAAGTCACAAACTCGATCTTGTAGTGAGTGAGTGAGCGAGATAAGATTTAAAGCAGCTTTCAACATCATTTCAGCTTTATCGCGACGAACATTAAAATTACTGGAGCGAACAATTTTACCCAATGCAGGTCAAAAACTCGAACGCCAGGATTAGCTTCCTAGCTCACATGTTTTCAAGTCGTATTCGGAGCCCAGATGGCTCAGTCAGTCCGTCAAAGGCCTTCGATCAATGCGGCGCGGGTTCAAATCCTACTCAGGCCAAATAAATATTTCTGAGTGGATTTTTCACTCGATCGATGAATTTAGAAGGGTTGCCAGGTACTCGTCGAAGGTCAAGGGTTTCCTCCGGGCAAACCCCGGTTTTCTCCACCGCTAAACCTGGTAACGCCGCCATATAAGTGAAATAATATTGAGTGCGGTGTAAGACATCAATCCATCAATCAAGTCGTATTGTCGGTATGAACAAACTTTTCTAAATAAAAGTCATATACTCCAACGTTCGAGTTTTGAAGTTTTTCACCGTTTTGGAATGATGTGGTAGCACTTCTAGAACAGAATTTATACCTTAATATTTACCAAGCGTTAAAGTACAGCCGAACGCAGAAAAAAGCCACATATCTTCCAAGAGGTTAATACAAATTCTTGTTAAAAGGACACACTTGACTGATTGAAAATGACCTAGATAGCTGCTGTTCCGGTTATCGGTCGAATCATATTTAGAATTTTCTAAAGCTTATTTTAATTGAACCCAACGTTTCATATTTATGAAGATTTCTCCGCGGTTGAGTAACTGGGACTTTTTTACATCCTCTGAACATCAGTAACCAGACACAATGTTGCGGTTGACATACTTTAAAACATAACAGGCGTCTGGAAGCGACGTGGATTCATCCGGACATAATTATACCAATGGTATCGAAGGACAGGATGTTAGGGTTATCCTTACAATAACAACACACAGAAGTCCATCTTGTGTTGGGTTATCATCAACAACGACATCGTCAATATAATTTTAATCATCAATCATCAGCAACGACATAAAAGCGGTGAGGTAGACCAAGCATCTATTTCACAACGATACAAATTGAGCTCTCCGCCATCGCCACGTGTTTAGGCCAAACTTTCCTAAATCGTGACGTCACAGAGCTATTATCGTGTCTGATCTTTTCGAAAGTTTCAACGTGGCACTTGACGCTGACGGACAAGTCAATTGGCTTAATACTCCTGATTCTTCCAACGTGTCCTTATATCTTCAAATGCTCGACATGGTCCCCTACTCAAAGCATCAAAGGGTTCATCGGGGCTCAGGAGGAATTGTGTTCAACGAACAATCAAAGCAACCTTTCGCCAACGGTCATGGTATCCGATTCCCCTCATTGCGCAAAAAATGGGACAAAATCTTCTGACAGTTGTTTCGTTCCATCGATATATATGTGGAAATATTGTCAAGTTCCTGTTGAATACAGAGGCGTCCCCCCCCCCCCCCCCCCGCAATAAACCGGATAATGCAGCCATAGAACGGAAATAATCTCAAGTCAAAGGTAAACACAAAACAATCAATCAATCGAATTGTTGTTGAAAATCTTACCAATATTAAGAAGACGTTCCATGTGAAGAAACCGATTCTTCTCGCTGACT
This sequence comes from Lepidochitona cinerea, assembly GCA_963971465.1. Classification (NCBI taxonomy): domain Eukaryota; kingdom Metazoa; phylum Mollusca; class Polyplacophora; order Chitonida; family Tonicellidae; genus Lepidochitona; species Lepidochitona cinerea. Next base: position 3,372,153 of record OZ020558.1, on the reverse strand, counting down.
GACACGTGAAGGATAAGGCAGGTCTCAATGGCACTTGGGCGTCTCCCTCACATTCGTCCACCTCGGGTTTAGAAACCTCCACGTACTCGTACAAATGCCATTCCTGACCAAATACAAACATTGCATTAAACACCAAAGCGTTGCTTGGTCTATAAGGTACACTTCTCTAACATCCCTAGCGTATAGTGAGAATAGTAGTTAATTTATTAAGGAAAAAGGTTTTGACCGTCTTACGGGAGATTCGTCTGGTCGGAATAAATTGTTGTAACTATTCTGTGCAGCGGACACAAACAAGTAAAATCTGCAAAGCAGAAACGTCAGCACTGATATTGATATTGGGGCTTCATAAGATTTCTTCAAAGAACAATATTGTGATTCAACATTTTAAATTAAAAGAAAACTCATAAATAGGTACATGGTCGAAGATTCCAATAATTGGGTTAAAACTATGTTATTCAGTCAGATTTATATTTTTAATACCTGCTTGTCTACGAAGTTACCCTGGTAAAGAAAACTGGGATCCAGAGGGTCTGGTTTCAAAGTTATCTCCCCTGAATGATGTCCAGATGCCAAGGTTACGGTTAATTTCTGTTGGTGAGAACATAAAGTAATAAGTTTCGAATATTGACATTACTTTGCGACTATTGACCATCTCTTTTGATTAATTGCAACATTGGAAACTGATTTTTGTTAAAGTGAAATATCTTTTCTTGAATCCATGCAGTGTAACAATGAGCTAGTTGATGCCATTTACATGGATAATACTAACCAATATATTGAGTGACGTCCAAATTTATTCGAATCCGTAAGGGCAAATTTCAGGGTGTGTGGAAAGTTAATAATCGGCAATGATAGTCGAACTTTGACCAATGATTGTAAAATGCAAGCGCTATGGCAAAGCTCCTTACAAAAGTATGGCGGTTAGGCCCTTTCCACTGACATTTGACCTCTCGGATTAAATTAATTGTGACGCCACTCAATATATCGGCCATGTTGGTGGAAAACGGTTCTTATGGCATTTAACATGGCAAAACACTAAAAAGTCCAATTTTTGTACTAATGATATCAACTCGAAATTCGAAACATGGTTTGTTACACGACAGGTATATATTTTCGTGATAGTTATTCTTTACATCAGAGGTTAAGTAGACGTCAATGTTTTGAGAAACAGTCCTAGACGTCTACGGATTCTGCTCAAAAAGGTATACATACGTAGCAAAAAAATGTTACACCCCCAAATAATGAAAACCTGTGGTACATTACAAAATGTAAATTATTCGAAACTGCTCTTGAAGGTAGTTATTCAACCGGGTTTGAATGTGTTATGTTTTCATGAGGAACACGATAGCACAAACGTCAACAATCTGGAACTTCAGAACAATTATTTTGCAAAATGCAGTATCTTCTTATGGTCAATATCGTAGAAATGCCAGAATGGCGTATTACCGAGGCAGATTATTGGCCTGCACAGAGTTGGACTTTCCTTTATGGAGTTTGCAAGAAGAATCGGACGTCACCATTCCACAGTAAACCTTTGGTCCGAAAATATGAGCAAACAAATGATGTAAGTAAACCTCCAGACAGACCACACAGGTCATCTGATAGATATGGTAGAAGTTTACTGAGGCTATTAAAACGCCAGCCATCTACTTCTAGTTCCACCTAAAACGTCCCTGGCTCGGTCATCATCGTCCGCTCAGCTGCAAACCAGTAAGAAATCGTCCTGGCACTGCACAGGGTTTCCCTATTTAAATGCCGTATTAATCTTTATTCTAAATCATTTTTCCCCAGAACCACTAGAGACTGGAATTGAATCCCCACAAAGATCCGTAGTTCCAAATTAAATGACCTGAAACTATATCTATCTCCAATTAAAGTGACTCCTCAATGCAACTCATTTTCCACGATGTCATCAATCCACCATTGTCGGATGAGAATGGGACTAAGTACTCTTAGAGCCAACCTCTTCAAACATAATATAATAGAAGATCAATTCTGTTTATATTGTAATACTGCGTGTGAAAATGCTTGTCATTATTTTTTCGATTGCCCCGCATTTGATTCACAAAGAAGACCTATGCTTGAATCAATTGGTATGATTCTCTGTCCAAATGCAAAACTCTCCATTTTTGTTTACCACTGTCTAAACTATATTTGTAAATTATTTTTGGAGGGTTCTAGTGATATATCACAAAATCAAAATGTTTTAATCTTTCAAATCATCGATGGCTTTATACAGAGCACAAAGAGATTCTGAGAAAAAGGTTAAACTATATTAACACTATTTCATTTTGTCAATTTGTCTATACGTTTTGTTAATTCATGTAGTATTTTTGTCTATACGTTTTGTTAATTCATGTAGTATTTTTGTCTATACGTTTTGTTAATTCATGTAGTATTTTTGTCTATACGTTTTGTTAATTCATGTAGTATTGTTGTGTGTTTTTATGTTTTATATCTGTTGAGGAGATCCCCTAGTGGCCTTTGGGTTGTGGGAAATCCTCGTTAAAGAAATAAAGAATTAAATTAAAAACAGGGTTGAGGCCCGAAGACCAGTCAAGTGTTCTAAACTCATGGACAATCACAAACATCTACACCTGAATCGGTGTAAACAGAGACAAGAATGGAACTTGAGATCTTGGAGAAGAATTCACTGGTCCGACGAAAGCAGATTTGGTAACCATACAAGGCAATCTGGGGGAAAGTGCTCGATCCAGTTGTTCTTTCACTTTTTTATATTCATTCATTATCCAACAGAGCAATGTCCGTGGGTGATAACGGTCTGTCCTATTGTTCAAGAGATTTGAACCAGTTCATCTCGAGCAACGCTATCCAAAGCATTGCATGGTTCCAGATCTGGATCCGGGCACATTTGCCGGACCTTTTGGGGCGCAGGATTCCATGCCGGGATCCTCTCTCCCAAAATGCGCATGAATTGGAAAGGACCATTGCATGGGGAGTGACGTCAGCTGCCCGTGGAACAATTCCGTGAGGGTTATGATGAGGCGACTGGAAGCTGTGATTCAAGTGTTTGTTGAAGTTCCTGATATTGACTGATTGTGTTTCCATCGTCTCCATATGTGACTTTTAGCCTCTCAACATTAAATTGCGAGATTTCACCTAGCATACTTATTGAGTTCTCGCTTTTCATACAGATGTTCAGCACAAGTTTCTCGCGTGCCAGAAGGTCTTGGTACTCATCTAGCCCGAATTATCAGTCTCTGTGATGCTAAGAATCTAACATATACTCATGACGTATGCACCACAGATATAGAAATAAAGAAAAACCACACAGACAGGATTGCTCGGCTAGGTACTCATCGTATACATGGTGTTCCAGCCAATAAACTGTTATCTTGGTATTCACAGACATCTGGTTCATTTTGTACTTATTTAACCCCTTTCTACAATATCGTATCGTAAAAAAAACATTGGGATGTGTGTGGGTGGGCTTTGTATAGAATCAGATCATCGTTTAAATATTGTAATTTTATTCTCTTTTTTTTGGACAAAGCCATTTTCTCAGATAAACAGGCCTAATCAGTAATACAATCCATCATCTGATAATGCTGCCTCAGCAAAACTTTAATAAACAATTCGTCCACACGTAAGCAAAAGCTATCAGCCGATTTCAAAATCAAACGAGACTTATTCACTGCATTTGGTTTTGTGATCAGGCCGAGATAGGTTTATATGATTAGGACCAAACAGAACTTATTCCTTCGATTGCCACAGATTACAAAACTTGTGTTTGAAACATGTTCTTGCACGCATTGGACGATTTGGTTTTGGACAGACAAGCTTACCTGACAATCGAAAGGAAAATGGTCTAACTCCATAGTTTCGCTGAAGACCCCCCGCGCAGTCATTCTCTCTATCACAAACACTTCTCCTTCCGGGTCTACCCATAATTCCCTGTGCACAACTTTTATGACATCTTTGTCTGTATTCTCCACGTATAGCATAGGTCTCCATGGTTTTATGTGTCCCGAATTCTGAATAAAAATACGACATTTTTATTTTTTACTTAAAACTTTAAAATAGCCTGAGCTAACAACTTTACGTTGGAATAATGTTTAAACAACATGTCTTAAAACGAACTTTAGTTTGAATTTTGTTTAATTTTGAATCCTATTTCGATTCGTATTTTTTCTTAAACATCAATCATTTACTTTTTTCATTTACAAAAATTAATAAATTGTGAATTTTTATACCTCATGCCCCTTTAAAGGCGCACTCGCCGCTAAAATCCAAAAGCGAGCTGATGTTAAGCCTAGGATCCAAGATCTGTATTTTTCAAAGAAAGAATAAGTTATGAACTTTGTATTTTCGCCATAATTCATTTCGTATTTTTTATTAGAGTCTATCCTTAACACCAGACGCATCTCCATCTCAATCATGTAAGGGGGCTATTTTAAGTTTTTGAAAGTGTAAAGAAAAATACTTACAGCTGATGAGTTTCAGATAATTACACCAATTAGCAGCATAATACTTACATTGGATATGGGATCATCACGTTTGTCGTCATAATGCCAACGGGCTTGTATTATAAGATCGGCGTTAAACGTCTCCGTAACCGTGTCTATCTGACCTACTTTTCGAAACGTGATTCGCAAGAAAACGTCAATGTTTGGCTGCAATAAAAGAATAACCAAAATTAGTGAACGCAAGTTACTTGTTGCTTTAAATTTGTGTGTAAATTTACATAAAGTGGCGTGAGCTGCCGAAATTCAAACTTTTTTCACAATTTCTGATCGTGACGACAGTGAGAGGCTTTAAAGGCCATCGAAAAACTAAATGATTAGCGTTGGAATGAGAAAAATCCATACAGTATGTGGCCTGTACCAACCGAAAATGTGTTCGAAAAGTATACAAAATTTAAATAACCGGGACGCCCATTCATTCATTCTAAGCCAAAGTTAGTTCAAAACAATACTTTATCGTACATTCTCGAGACTAGAAGCACTAAAAAGCTTCTGAATTATACGTCTTGGGAAAAAAAGCCGATAATTTCAACATTCTGTTTCAAGGTCAAAATATCAACACTTTGGCAGCTCATGCCACTTTAAAATATATATGCAAAGTCCTTTCTAAACACTGTAACTGTAAACTGACAAAATATATATTTAAAATATGATGTTGAAACAAAACGAACTTCCAATAAGGGAAAGAACAGATTGAAAATATGCATATCTTCCTTCAAGGTATAAGATGCCATGACAGTTACGCCTTACATTGGACGACGGCGTAAATCTTGAAAAACAGTCCCCAAATGTGAACTATGACGTCACAGCCCTTAAACTAATTAGTTTTCGTAATTAGGCTGTAGAGAGCAAAAGGATGCCTTGGATTTTGTAGGTTTTGTGCTGGAAATATCATTTTGCTTTTGGCTGAGTTAGTTGGTCTATACGCTGCAAGCTTTTAAACAAATTGATTAGCGTATTAAACTTGTCATTCATCCTTTAATGAAATCTTGCATAAAGCAAAAAGAAATATAAAGGGACATCGCACGACTAGCACATAGCCTTATATATAACCCATTGGTACAATTTCCTTAGGACGTGAGCATTTTCCGTGAGAAATAGGCCAGAATATCACAGAAAAAAAGAAAACTTAACATATATGTACCTAACTTTAGAAGTGAGTATGGTTTTATTGACAGCCTTTTCCTTGTTTTAGACACTTATATACTCAATTGACAATAACAAATCGCCGCTAGGTGTTCAGAACGAACTCGGCATCTATCCGAAAAGCCAGACACCCTCATCCCTCATGATACGTTAACCTACTAATGTTTTCAAGATTTTTATTTACCAAATATTCTAATATATTCTTGGATCATTTTATTTTACCTTATGTTGTTTCCAAGGTGCTGCGTGGCGAGTTGAATTGATATGGTTCATGGTATCAACAGATTCATACACATTGGGTTCAACGTGCGACAGGTGGCCATTAACACCTCCCATAGGCAAGGAAACGCCGCCGACATACCCACCCCCTGATGTTGACATATTCCCCAATGGATGCCCTCTGGATGACGAGGGTCCTCCGTGGTTACCTCCACCCTGGTACATTTCTGTTGACCTGGAGATCCCGGCATTGGCCATCCCAACCGATGCTACCCTTCCTTCTGGTCCTTGGCCCGGCAGACCCTGTGGGTGATGGCCAGCCCAATTTCTCACATCGGTTCCAAGAACAGGCTCCATTTCACGGCCCCTTCGGACCCAGAACAATGAGGTCTTATAGGGGCCTGGATATGGCTCTAAATATTCCATTGGTTCCAGTCTCCCTGACCACGGATAAGTTTCATTCAGAGTGGAATTCAAGGTTCCGTTTAGTGGGGAATCATATGGCTCTATTTCACGCTTGACCTTTTTCTTCCTTTTGGTTAGCGGTTTAACTTCCGTTGTGCTATCAGCGGAACTTTTCCTCGGAGAAGATGGTTTGTTCAAATCGTTTTGCTGTAAATCCACGTTTTCTGTCTCCATGTTTGTATGTATCAGGTTTTCTGTATATTTGTTTTTTTAAATAAAAATCAAGAAAGTATTCGTTGTCTTATGGCTGGAAGCTGGACGCGGATGCTCGTTTGTTACTTACTAAGTCAAAAATTTCGTCACACCAAAGAATTCATGACGAAAATGTTTTTTTATCGATTTGATAAGATTAGGCTTTGTTGCCCTGGCAACCGAAAAAATCTTCACGTAAATAGTGTCAGTGTACTGAATTAAGTAGGTTAGCAACAATGGTTTCCATGGCCACTAGTTGATACAGACATTTTGACATTATGTCAATAACTCAGTTTACCTCTTGGTCAATAAAAACGCATTTTTAAATATGTTCTCTTAAAATGGCAGCGAAAATCTTGCCGTTCAAAACTACATGAAATCCTGTAAAGTCAACCAACGGATCTGGAATCTAGAATATAATCAACGTGTTGAAATGCAAATGTTATAAGTGTTCATAAATATCACAAACGATCCTTCGGCAAGTCATCAATCACACATGGAAAATGTAAATCCAAAAGAAATTTTACACGGAAATACCCTAGTTTGGTATGTTGGCACCGCAGTAATAGGGATTCATAAAAATATGGATGCCAATGTGTTATGTAACATGAAGACACCCATGTATCTTTCCCTAACGTTCTGTATCATTCGGATCGGAAATGATCAGAAGTGTCCTTCAACATATAAATAGCAGAAAATAGGTATCCACTCGGAAATCACAAGTTAACACCGAGATCACATTTCCGATGATTACGGTAATATGTCACCATTTTCAAAATGTTACCCCCCGGTATCCCGTTGGAATAAGACTGAAAATTATTGAATCGTCGAAGTGACAAGATTAATATCACCTCACGGCCATTTTGTCTATAGCAACACGAAAACAGCTTATCCGAAGAGATTATTTATAAATATTGGCCTGGTTAAAATATATACGATCGCTACAGTGTCAGTGTGATATGCTATTGACTGTCATACCAAGAACGAAAGCGTGCTCACCATGACGACGCCCCATTGCACCGAGTCACAGAAACTGGAACAAATCAATGCAAGTCTGAAGTGATTTCTATGCAGATGACCTGAAGCCTTTCAGCGTCTCGTAACTCCCTGTGACTTGGGTTGGCAAAGAACACGACCATTGATATTTTATTGCTCAAATTTGATTTACAGCCATTAAATGTGTTTGCACACCAAAGATTTCGGTACTTTTACAATTATGACAACAAATGCTAACTTTTTTTAATTGCCTGCTAGACCTACATAAAAATTCCATTGGCTACACATTTGCAATCCCACACGTTAAATATGGTTAAAGGTATATCATATAGTTGAGATGTTTTTTGTACGCTAATGAATAGCTATAGATTTGTCTTTATTTACTTTTCAATGCAGCAATATTTTCTAGAATCCATTAATCCTTGTTACGTCATCGCTAAGTATCCAACATCATATAACATTACAGTCCCCAATATCGACCTTACAAAATAGATTTTGGAGTTTACTCTAGACAAATCACGGGGTCGATATGTTTGGATTAAAAATTCTAGATAAATGACAGAAATTCATCTGCCGGTTTTCGGTGGTAACTGAACCGGAAATCGAACCAATATACTGGTAAAATACTGCTTCTGTCAGATCTGTCCAAATCAAGTAATATATCTATAACTGTGAGATGATTAAGTCAGAACAAAGACCTTTTGATTTAATCCTCTTATTAAAGTGGCAAGAGCTGCCAAAATGTGGACTAGAAATTCAAATGCCAAGAAGGTGATCGTATAAAGTATAAATAAAAAACCAAAGGGCTGACGTTGACATAAAAAAGTGTCCGTAGAGCCATGCAGTAACCCGTACGAATCGAAGGTCAGCGCTAATAACGGATAAAATTCGCATACCGCCACCACATTTACGGGTTTTGGTTGCTTATAAAGATTACCCTAACGTTCATTTCCGATATTGAAGATAAATGAAGAACAATTAGATTTTTCTGTTTCGAGGCAATCGGGTGGCATGAGGGTGGCACGAGGATGGCATGAGGGTGGTATGAGGGTGGCAAATTTGCCAATTGGAAGCCTTTTGTTGACAGAATAATCAGAAATGTGCGTTCAGTTAATGTTTATTGTTAACAAAAGCTGAAAATGTGAACACTGTAAGTTTTTACCCTTTAAAGGGCCACGGTTTCATTTACGTAGAATGTATATGCTCATCCACTGAAAGATGTTTTTCATTCCGAAGTGATTTATTTAGTTTTCAACGAACACGTGAAGCCATTTTCATCTAAGGTTTAAAACTAAAATCAAAAATTTGCCAGCTCATGCCACTTTAGCTTTTTTTATTGTGCTTAGAATTTCAATTTTTTTACAACAAAGATAAACTGTGAAGGTCCCGGGTTCAGGGGAAATCAAAGTCTAAAATATGTTCTCACGTTTGGATGGAATTAGCTATATTTTGTACCCCCCATAATCGGGGTCTAACGGAAGGGAATACCTTAGCCCGGATTATCGTCTTAGGCAGACTGGTATTATATGGCTGGTACTATGTCTGGTCATAATTCAATAATATTAAATGTCTACAGGAACCTCAATATTTATGTTTGGATATTTATTGGTCGGTACCAGGTAATTCAATAATATTAAATATCTACAGGAACCTCGTTATTTATGTCTGGCTATTTATTGGTCGGTACCAGATAGTCAATAAATGTCAAAAATTATTAAATTACGGAGGAAGACCTTTACTTAAAGTGGCATGAGCTGCCAAAATGTTGATATTTTGAGTGTTGATACTTTAAGTAAAGTGTCATGAGCTGCCAAAATTCGCACGTTTTTAATAAATTCTGATCGTTACGACAGCAAGTGGCTTTGAAGGCCATCAAAAAACTAAATGATTGGAGTTGGAATGAGGAAAATCCATACAGTAGGCCTATGTGGCTTTACAAACCAAAATAGTATTCAAAATTCTGAATTCTACGTCTTGATAAAAATAGGCAATGATTTCAACGTTCTGTTTTAACATAAAAATATTAACATTTTGACAGCTCATGCCACTTAATTAGTCTGATCCGATAAGTCGAAAAGTAAAAAATCCAACACAGACGATATTTCTTGACCAGCAAGACCGCAGTAGATCCGCGATCTTGCTTTGACTTGTCACGTGAACACTTTTTTAACGCTTAGTGCTTATAACGGTCCAAACAAGAAAAACCTGCAAATAGGCCTAATTCTGACGATAAATTCCCAAAAGGTACCTCATATTGAAGCGACTCGTGGCCGTTAAACTTTCCTTTCGTTTTCAGTACTGCAGCAACATCGTGTATTTTTTAGAAAACCCAAACTGGGAAGTTCTGCGATTAATCAACCCTTTTGGACAACTCACTGGATGGGTTACAAAGCATAACTAGAACAAAGATGTCAGAAGGGTAAATATTCTATGTGCGTGAGGAACCAGAAATTAACTGTCATCATTTAAGTTTCGGTGAAGAGTATCTAAAAGAAGGCAATTTTTAATTGTATTCTATATCTGTTTGGCCTGCATATTAAGTGTGGGCTACAGACTTCTCAACCATACGATGTCTATCTTTACGCCAGTAATGGGTGGAGGTGGACATAAGTTGAAATATAGACATGCGTGTGTTCAAAGCAAATTAGGCCTACTATTTACATTCAATACAAAAACACGGTTTTGCTATTGACTTTCCATATTAGCGGTTCGTGTAACACGACGCGAAATTTGATGCCGATATTTACTATATTAACTATACCAAATGTTAAGCCTACAGAGAGCCATTGTAAAGTCCTGTTATAAGGGAATTTCTGGTTACGTGAAATACGAACAATTTAATAACATGAATCACGCGTATAAGTTGGACAAATGGCAAACTGGAGCTTACATTTGTTTATGTAACGCCCTCGCTCGGGCATGACCTCAATTTGGTTTGGTGTTGTATCGGCGGTTTTGATTAAAGGCCCACTTGCCGCCGTAGCCTGTTTAAATTTGCTAAGAAAACCAATTTTCATGTGCTTACTACGACTAATACAACTAAACTTAAACATAGGACACATAAAACATGTCTAGTTAGCTTTAGAATGTAGAAATGGGGTGAAAAACAAACGAAGAATCGAAGTCTGATTACAACAACAACGATCAGTGTCGGTCAACTTTCGTGTTGGATTACCCTCATTTCAGGCCTTATCTGTGGTTTACACTCAAACAATAATCAGCAGGCTTTTCCAGCCGCTGTTAACCGATCGTCAGTCTGTATTTCTCAGTAAATAGGCCTACGTAAAATTACACTGTTCACTCACTCGACTGAAACATAAAATCGCCAATAGGGGGCAGTGTGGTTTGTTTACGTTATGGGGACCTAACAATTCAAATTTTCAAATTCAAATTAAAAATACAAAGTGACGTCCAAACTTTAAAATTTTGTTAAAAATAGAAAGTTCCTAACTTATATTGTCTGGAAAAAATACAGAAAACGGACTTTCTTTTTTAATGTAAACAATATTCCTGATTTTCGCGGCAAGTGTGCCTTTAAGGGATGTTTCGGTATAAAGACCTTTTTCATTTTAAGAGACATTTGGGTGTGGGTTTCTAGATCGTTTTGGAGCAAGGAAAGATTGTGTTTGGATTTGTTGACCGCTTTCAACCAAAAGACGTTTCGTCTAAATTCGTTTTTATTCTTTCAATTAAAGATCTGAATTTGTAGACCGTTTTCAATCAAGGGATATTTAGGTCTGAATTAGTAGCCGTTTTCAATCAAGGGATATTTAGGTCTGAATTTGTAGCCCTTTCCGAATTATCAGACCATATTTAGGTGTGAATTTAAAAACTGTTTTCAATCAAGGGATATTTAGGTGTGAATTTAAAGACTGTTTTCAATCAAGGGATATTTAGGTGTGAATTTAAAGACTGTTTTCAATCAAGGGATATTTAGGTCTGAATTTGAAGACTGTTTTCAATCAAGGGATATTTAGGTCTGAATGTGTAGGCCTTTTCAATCAAGGGATGTTTAGGTCTGAAACATCCCTTGATTGAAAAGGTCTTAAATATGTCGAAACCACATCAAACCGAAATCTAAGATCAATAGCAAACCAGAACCTATATATACCTAAACCCAACTCAAAATATGTAACGCAATGCCTAAGTTACAATGGGCCAAAAATCTGGAATTCTTTGTCAAAAAGTCTTAAAATGTCAAGTACTTTGGGAGTATTCAAACAAGCACTGTCAAAGCTGATCTTGTCAAATACATCATCCATTACATGTAAATGATATAAGTGTTATCATATTCCTATTTTCAATCTCTTATCTATGATACTTGGTTTGTCTCTTTGTTGTTTTTTTTTTTTATTTTTATTTTATATTTATCTAATTATTTATTTTTTTCTAATTGATTTCTCTTCTTCTTCGTATTATCGTTATTATTAGTATTTTTGACTTTCTTTATTCTAATACATTCATTTGTTCTATTAATCATGTCTGCAAAAACTCCATCGTACATAATTATTTTGATGGTAAATGCTTGAATGCTTAGAGGGCCTCTGGGAAGAACAGTCAGCTGACTGACAGAGTCATACAAATTGTACTACCCTCAGAAAATAAAGATCATATATATATAATGTGTAGGCGTTTTCAATCAAGGGATGTTTATGTCCGAATAGGTAGACCGTTTTCTATCAAGAGATATTTAGGTCCGAATTAGTAGACCGTTTCCAATCAAGGGATGTTTAGGTCTGAATAGGTAGACCGTTTTCAATCAAGGGATGTTTAGGTCTGAATTTGTAGGCCTTTTCAATCAAGGGATGTTTAGGTCGGAATGTGTAGGCCTTTTCAATCAAGGGATGTTTATGTCCGAATAGGTAGACCGTTTTCTATCAAGAAACGTTTCGGAGGGAATTCGAGGGCCGCTTACAACCAAGGGACGTGTTCGTCTGAATACGTAGAATGTTTTTGATCAAAGGGAATGGCCGGGGGCCTCGGTGACTCAGTCAATTAGACTGATAGTCCCTCCGTCCGACACAACCCCCACATCGATGCGGCGCCGGTTCGAATCCCACTATTAAAGACAAAATAAAAAGAATTGCCAGGAAGGCCAACTCGCCGAAGGTCGAGAGTTTCCTATGGGCAGTGAATCCGGTTTCCTCCTTCACTAAACCCGGCTACACCGCCATATAAGGGAAATAATCTTAAGTGCGGCATAAACATCAATCAATCAAGAGATGTTTAGGCCTGAATTTGTAAGCCTTTTCAATCAAGAAACGTTTTGACCTAAATTTGAAGACCGTATACTATCAAATGATATTTAGGTCTGAATTTATAGACGGTTTTCAATCTGACTAAAACCTTTTCAAGGACATGTCGACTTTATTCAGATTGCGTTGCAATGTCAGTCACGTAAACACTTAAGCCTAAGTCTAAGATATAGGCCTACCCTATGTGGACAGCGGTACGTCATTTACTGTAGGCGTACCAGTGCCTTATTGGGGATGGGGGAATCATGAGTGCTCTTTAGAGCTATTTGTAGAAAACAATGGTGTAACGAGCTGGGAGCAATAACAATAACGCTTCATACCGGAGCTACTTTAAAGCACGTTTTTCATTTTAAACACGTCCTTTTCCAAATCACCTTTACATCTAAAATGACCTCTCTTACTTATTAACATACATCTATAGATTTAATTCGCAAATCTAGATCCACGTGAACAAATGAACTAAGGGAGATAAACATTGTTGTTTTAATGAAATTATTGAATTCGATCCAGAGTTGTCGAACTTTAACAAGATGGCTTTCTGATGAAGTGTCGCCAAATGTTATTTTGTAAATATGGTTTAATTATCTAGATGTTGTTTATTTTATTCCTTTTCTGTCAGCCCAAGGAGTAAACGATGGATTTGAAGAAGAAATTTATTTCTTTTATCAGTCGCCAGGTAAGTAAAATATGGCTTGTCCTTTTTTTTTATGCTGTCCCCTGTGACAGTTGACATTTTGACAGTCTGAACAACAACAACACCATGTTGTTAAATTATGTTATTGTTTTTTGCCATACCTTAGATGCTGACTTTGAATAGAGTAGAGCTATAAAGTTATGGTAATATCATGTAAGCAAAGCCTAGATGCGAACGCAACGAATATGTTAGACAATAGTCCTATCATCCTATGTGGAAAAGATGCCAGGTACAACACTTGCCAAAAGGGGGTGGGGGTGGGGCAATAGACCCATTTAAGTGCAATAATCTTGACTGCGTCGTAAAACATCAATTAATGAATCAACTTGAAAGATCACTTGTGTCATGAGATATCGGGAAGCCACGAGATAGGGCTAATTGTTGCAAGTGTTTTTTTTTATTTGGACTTAAATATATCTATTACAATGATATACTTATAATATATGTTACCATAGGCCGATGCTTGATGGTCATTTTTATGAAGTAATACAGCGCTTCGACCACTTATCAACCAGGGATGGATAATTTCAGCTTAATCGGGATAATTTTTGTGTAACATTACATATTGTCGGAAGTTTTTGATAGGCCTGTCATTTCGAAATATTTAGTTTCATAATTATCAATTCAAAGGAAACCACTGACTGTAAGCTGTACTACCAGGCAACCATTTTTTGCACAATAGCTATTGTCAGTCATCGTTATTGTTACGTCTTTACTTTTGAGTTCATGTCTGACGTCAGGTCCAAACCACTTTTGGCGGACAGTTTTTTAAAGTGAGAAAAGTATGAGCCTGAACTTAGAATTCTCTGTGTGTGAATTTTTCATCTGGGATATTGAGAGTTGATTATTCAGATTTAATGTTTCTTTTTGTTTACCTAATTCTTTAATCAACTGTCATTTTAGTTTGATAGTTTTCATTTTCTATTTTAACAAACAATTTTTTTATGTTTTTTGCATCCTGCTAATTTAGCACATATACAAGTACAAAGCCACTGATGATGTTGCCTGATGACCCAAAATTAACAAAAATTTTAATTATCTGCGTAGCTATTTTTCTTTTTAGGTTTTTAGGGCTACTAGTTGAAAGTGTATGTTAAAGTAAAGTTTTGAACTAACTTCGTCTCGAATATAAGATTAACATTTTCTTTATTTTTCAAACACAACTTTCGGCTGCAAAGGGAAAGACTTTATATGGATTTTCCTTATCCGAGTGTCAATCAATTAATTTTTATCAGATGAACCTCAAACCCTCTTATTGTCTATTGTCTTTTCTTAACAATAAGAATGTATGAAGAGAGTGTAAATTTTGGCAGCTCATGCCACTTAAATGTTGATATTTCTGATTCAGGACTCTGGTAAAAGTCCAACTGAAGATGATCCTATTGTTGACCCTGCTCTTATCAAATTCAAGGTAAGTTGGTCAGGGTTATCCCTCATCAAATTCAAGGTAAGTTGGTCAGGGTTATCCCCCCTCATAGACTGTTGATGTCCTGTGGACCCACATCTGACAAGGGGTAGGGTCATTCAATTGCATTGTGTGTTAATGGGCTATTAAAATGATGGTCAGAGAATCTGATGCAGGTTTTTAGTGTCCGGCCATATGAATTTGCGGTAACGATGGGTTCCTGTAGCCTGTTGTTACTGTTGCTCTAAAAATCAAGAAATGAAAATCTGCTACCCAACCTGAAAGCCAGTATATATTTATGAACACTAAAACAGGCCATAAAATTTCAGTGTCAGTTCGAAACATTGAATCGGTTCCATATATTGAAATGCTGGGAACCAACTGAAACTGACACTAGTTTCTTTATGTATCATAGGCCAATACCAAATACTGGCTTTCATGATAGGTAACAGTTTTCCGTTTCCGTAGTTTTAGAGCAACAGTAACAACAGGCTACCAAAACCGATCGTTACCGTGAAATCCTATGGCCTGTAAAATACACTGGCATAGGGAAAGCCAGTATATGGTATGGTGCATATTACCGTAATAAAACTAGCATCAGTACTGGTTGAAGCCCAGCATTTCAATATATGTAGAGGGGCCTCCTTGGCTCAGTAGGTAGAGCGTTGGGAGGTCAATCCGAACAGCCTTCCACCAATGGGTTGCAGGTTTAAATCCCACTCTGTCCCAAAAAATTGGAGAAATTTTCTTACAGGGTTTTACTCGAATGTTGTTGAACTGTCTGTCAAATGTCGTCTCAATCAGCCAAGTAATCAAATGAGGTCATCAAATTTGAATCTTCTCCACAGATTATTCTACACAAACTCACCCCTAATTTATAGCACAAAGTGGTTACTTTATTGTCTCAGATAATGGGTCTTTGTTTTTCCTGTCTCCATAATGTTAAACAAGATGAAGATGTATTAGAATCTCATTTCAAGTACGCCTTTAATTTCTTACAGGAACATATTAATGAATACCCCAACAACCCTCAGGAAGATCAGGATGTCATGGACAGCATCGAAAGGGAATATTATAATGATGAAACATTTGATGCCAGTCAGTTTGAACTGGACAAACTTCCTGAAAAATTAGATTTGTTGGACATTGATAAAGATAGAGCCAGACTCAGGAGGCAGCATCAAGCGGTAAGCTTTATTATGGGAGAGGGGGGGGGGGGGCTTGGGGTGTCGCCAGGAATTCGAAATAGCCTGTCCAAATTTTGGTTACAATTTTCATCAAACAAAAAATGTCTTCTTTGTATGTCACCAATGTTAAAATTATTAAAAACACCCAGTCCAATTCGATCCTAGATCTCGGTTCAAAGAGAAACGGTGAAAATTGTGAGTTTAAGCTAAACTGACTTGTCTGACTTGTGATGAATGGTTATAGCTGACATCTTGACAAAGGAGACTGTTGTCCATTCCAGGTGTCTAAGAAAGTCTCGGAGTTAGTCTTACAGAACCACCCAGCTTATAACACAGAGTTACAGAGAGTAATGGAACTACAGAAAACACTGCAGGATGCAAACAATATCTGTACCAATGGAAGAAGGTTGGGAAAAGTTATTGTTTATACAACGAGCAGAGTAGATGTCAATTCTAGGATTGATTGATTTGGTACACTGAAGTTAATATTATTTCACTTTTATATAAAGGTACTGGGTTTCCTCCCTGACTAAACCTTGCAACGCCGCCGCATAAGGAAAATAATCTTGAGTCTGACGAAAAACATCAAGAGAGCAATCACTTATACATGTATGGCGACCTTGTCAGGATTAGTAGAAAAAAACCTGGTCTTCATCTGAAACCTGGCAAATATTCCTAGACCCTGACAAGTTTATTTAGATATCTTTACCATTTAACCCACTACTACTGATATTCCTCTGATTATCATTTCACCCTAAACCCTGACAAATTTAGACATCTTAACAATTCAACCCACTTCTGACAACTACATGTCTCACATTACTTAAATGGATGACATTTTTTCTGAATCTCCTCAGACATTTGGAAGATGCCAAGTGTGTTTTCACAACCGCCAGTTTGGGACTGTTATCCAACTACAGAAAAAGACAACAGTTACTGAGTCTTCTTAAATCTCTGAGGACAATTAAAACCCTTGTGAGTATAAACAAATTGTTTTATGTTTAAATGAAACTATCGCCTTTATTCAACCCTCAAAATTCAGATTTTTATTGTAGCGAAAAAGAAAAAAAATTGCAGCAGACTACCAACTTGTAGAATTTTATCAACTCAACCAGCCAATTGCCCTGTCAAATTTATAAAAGGAATGAAATTTTTATGGTCTCTCTTTGCGGTGGACACTAAACCTGAATTGTTTTTTCTTTGTTTCAGCAATGTACTGAGATCAGACTTAGAGAAATGTTGGAGGTGAGAAAACCCTTTTTATATTTCATGTTTAGAATCAGTATGTTCAGTATTGTACAAATGCCATTATTATACTAATGAATATACTCAATCAGTTTTTTGTTCTACGAGGCCTCAGTCGCGTAGATATTCCATCACTGTTGGGGTTAGATCAAATTTCGCTTAATCTAAATAAAAATGGACAATTTTCTGTACGAGTTTCTGACTTGAGAGTTGCCAGGTAATTGCCAAAGATCTGGGTTTTCCTCCAGGTAAATGCGTCCTGTTTCATCCCCCCCCCCCCCCACCCCCAACTAAACTCGGCAATGCCACCATATAAGTGAAATAATCTTGAGTGCAACATAAAACATCAATCAATGACACAGCCAAAAATTTAACTTAATAGTTAACACTTTCAACCTGGACGCTTTTACTTTCACTTTCGTTTTCAATTGAATGTAGGAAGAAGATTATGCCGGTGCCATACAGCTGTGTTTGGAGTGTCAGAAAGCTGCCAGTACTTTCAGACATTTCACATGTATCAGGTCAGTGTACAGGGAACGAGAGTTTCCTCCCCCACTTTACATGGCATATAAGTGGAATACTCTGATTGTGTGTAAATCATCAATCCGTCAATCAGTTCTATAAAATGTATGTCTTTTATCATCGTCAGCATATTTGAGTGCCACGGAAAAGCAGTTTTAGGACTGCTGGGTAAAGTCACTCTTTCAGTGACTGCTTCAAATATTTTAAATAGATTCCTATTATATAGATTGTACAGCCAATTATACTCACCTATTTTATGTTCACTGAATATTCTGATTTTGTGCTTGAAATATTTTGTTGTTTAAGGAGTTGTTCTCTATCCTTTTCAGTGAGTTAAACTCGAAGCTGCAGGATACGTTAGAAATGATTGAGGAACAATTAGACGTGGCTTTATCTCGTACCTGTTTGAACTTTGACCCTATACATTATGATAAGGTACAAACAGCCTATAGGATGCTGGGAAAAACACAGGTAAGATGTCTGCAATATGAGTATTGTCGTTGCCTCCGTCGTCGTCTGTCCATTGAACCTTGTAAACACATTATCTAAAACAGTCTTTCATTTACATTTTTGAAACTTCGCATTTGTTTAACACATCAAGTACAAGAAGCCTGTTGAAAATCAACGTGCTGTGATGTTTTTTTCGAGAGTTATGCCCCTTACATTACCAATGCTGTAAAAAGCCTTGTAAACACATTATCTAAAAAAGTCTTTAACTCACATTTTTAAAACTTCCTACATTTGTTCAATACAGCAAGTACAAAAAAAAAATTTCGAGAGTTATGCCCCTTACATTACCGCTGCTGTAAAAAGCCTTGTAAACACATTATCTAAAAAAGTCTTCAACTTACAACTTTAAAACTTCACACATTTGTTTAATTTTTTTTTTCAAGAGTTATGCCCCTTACATAACCGTCAGCCAAAAACCTCCTTGTAAATGTGATACATGTATGTGAAGTTGTTTTTCATTCGCAAAAAATTTCAGAGAAGTGTTTGTCTATAGTTATCCGGGACTTAAATTGGTTGAAATTAACCTGGGTTGACCAGTCAGCTATGGTTTTTTTAGTCAAGATTTTCAATGTGCCCATGGATGTGTTTTAGTGTCTATAAATATTGATATAACTATTATGCCACTTAATGAATGTTGCTCTCTCCACAGACTGCCATGGATCAACTTCACATGCATTATGCTAGTGCCATCCATAACACAGCCTTTACTATTGTTCTGGGTTATGTAGAACTCTGTGCTGGACATTTACAGACCAACTTCCAGAAGAGACAGTATCCTGATCTGTGTAAGGTAAGCTCATCAAACGTACATGTAGAACTCCGTGCTGGACATCTACAGACTAACTTCCAGAAGAGACAGTATCCTGATCTATGTAAGGTAAGCTCATCAAACGTACATGTAGAACTCTGTGCTGGACATTTACAGACTAACTTCCAGAAGAGGCAGTATCCTGATCTGTGTAAGGTAAGCTCATCAAACGTACATGTAGAACTCTGTGCTGGACATCTACAGACTAACTTCCAGAAGAGACAGTATCCTGATCTGTGTAAGGTAAGCTCATCAAACGTACATGTAGAACTCTGTGCTGGACATCTACAGACTAACTTCCAGAAGAGACAGTATCCTGATCTGTGTAAGGTAAGCTCATCAAATCAAACGTACATGTAGAACTATGTGCTGGACATTTACAGACTAACTTCCAGAAGAGACAGTATCCTGATCTATGTAAGGTAAGCTCATCAAACGTACATGTAGAACTCTGTGCTGGACATCTACAGACTAACTTCCAGAAGAGACAGTATCCTGATCTGTGTAAGGTAAGCTCATCAAATCAAACGTACATGTAGAACTATGTGCTGGACATTTACAGACTAACTTCCAGAAGAGACAGTATCCTGATCTATGTAAGGTAAGCTCATCAAACGTACATGTAGAACTCTGTGCTGGACATCTACAGACTAACTTCCAGAAGAGACAGTATCCTGATCTATGTAAGGTAAGCTCATCAAACGTACATGTAGAACTCTGTGCTGGACATTTACAGACCAACTTCCAGAAGAGACAGTATCCTGATCTGTGTAAGGTAAGCTCATCAAACGTACATGTAGAACTCTGTGCTGGACATCTACAGACTAACTTCCAGAAGAGACAGTATCCTGATCTATGTAAGGTAAGCTCATCAAACGTACATGTAGAACTCTGTGCTGGACATTTACAGACCAACTTCCAGAAGAGACAATACCCTGATCTGTGTAAGGTAAGCTCATCAAACGTACATGTAGAACTCTGTGCTGGACATCTACAGACTAACTTCCAGAAGAGACAGTATCCTGATCTATGTAAGGTAAGCTCATCAAACGTACATGTAGAACTCTGTGCTGGACATTTACAGACCAACTTCCAGAAGAGACAGTATCCTGATCTATGTAAGGTAAGCTCATCAAACGTACATGTAGAACTCTGTGCTGGACATTTACAGACCAACTTCCAGAAGAGACAGTATCCTGATCTATGTAAGGTAAGCTCATCAAACGTACATGTAGAACTCTGTGCTGGACATTTACAGACCAACTTCCAGAAGAGACAGTATCCTGATCTATGTAAGGTAAGCTCATCAAACGTACATGTAGAACTCTGTGCTGGACATCTACAGACTAACTTCCAGAAGAGACAGTATCCTGATCTATGTAAGGTAAGCTCATCAAACGTACATGTAGAACTCCGTGCTGGACATCTACAGACTAACTTCCAGAAGAGACAGTATCCTGATCTATGTAAGGTAAGCTCATCAAACGTACATGTAGAACTCTGTGCTGGACATCTACAGACCAACTTCCAGAAGAGACAATACCCTGATCTATGTAAGGTAAGCCTGATCAAATATTAATAACCATTTTCCACATTATGCAATAGAGATATAAAAAGGCAGCGGGTATTCCAGAAAAACCTAGCTTGATGTGGATCTCGGTTGGTCCATTTTTTCGAGTCAGGAAGTTTTTCTTGCGACTTTTAGGTCATCTTATTTCAGTACAAGTTGTCTCTTATACAGCTAACCGTCTGGTGATATATTTATTTTCTTGGTCCATTACAGTTTATTACTGGTGAAGTCTTTATTCCGTGTTTAATCGGGCTGTGCAAGGCATTATGGGAAGTAATGAAAAGTTATCACCTGACGATACAGTGGCACGAAGCTAAACTAACAGATTCAGGTAAGACACTTCTGATTTCCGTTTTCTTTCCTTTCCGTTAACGGGCCAAACTCAGTCCAATAAAATTTTAACAATTTTTCCTATGTTAGAAAGCCATCAACTCCCTAAAGGTCATGGGTTTTCTACGGACAAATAGCCTATTTCCCTTCCCCACTAAACCTAGCAACATTGCCATACAAGTGAAATAATCTTGAGCAGGGCGAAAATCAATGAATCAATCCTTTCTGAAGAATTTACAATTGATTGAGTTATCAATGAGTTGGACCTGTAATTGTAAAACAGAACATCAATCAATGGACTGTAGTGTATGAAATGCCAGTTTAATTGTCATGTGTAGAACTATATTCAGAGAGTAGTGCATCAGAAGTGGCTTTTAACCGTCAGTATATTAAAATTGTCATTTGAAGTTTTACGTTGTGTTGTATCAAATCATGAAGTGACCACTCTTGTCAATCTACTCTATTTTATCAGAAGCTACTTTTAACTGTCAGTATAATAAAATTGTCATTTACTTTGTGTTTCAGAGAGCACAGGTAGTGCATCAGAAGCGGCTTTTAACCGTCAGTATATTAAACAGAAACTGGAACATGGCTTGGGAAGGATCTGGCAAGACGTCCAACAAAAAGTCAAAACCTACATCTTGGCCATTGATTTGTCCAATTTTAAATTTGATGATTTTATTCAAGTCTTAGATCTTGTTAACAGGTAAGAAATCAGTGTTTTTATAAAGATGTCGTTTCATGTCTGTGTTTCACTTTTTGGAATATATGTACATGTATCTTAGTACTGGCTCTAGCTCTAGTATCTGGCTCTAAGTACTTGTCAGCACTTAACATTAGTCTTACGTAAGGCTTAACTGTCATGGCAACATATACCTTCAAAATCATGCTATGATCAGTTGTAATGTCACTTGAGACATAAATCTTCTGAGAAACAGTCACCTGAATTTTCTTGTGATAAGAGATGCCACGTTTTTTACTAATTGACTTTATTGGATGGTTGTTAACACAGTGAAATAGAAAAATATACCATTCCCTTGTTAATCCTTGAAGAGTTTTTAACAATGCTTATATTCTGGAATGATGAGTTTTGATTGGTTAATTTCAGGTTGATTTTGATTGGTGAAGAGTTCTCCGGCAGTAAGTCGGAAAGCTTACAGGACTCCCTGAAACGCCAGAGTCTGAATTATTTCCGAAACTTTCATCGTGCCAAAATGGAAGAATTAAAAATGTTTTTGGAAAACGAAGGCTGGGAAATGTGTCCAGTCAAATCCAACTTCACCATCTTACAACTTCTGGTAACAAAACACGTTTTTATTATCAATATCCCATTATTTTGATCAAGTATTTTGTTATATATTTGTGAAACCTCAAGTTTGATAACTGATCTCAAAACATGGTCTTCACTGAGAAAAATGTCTTAACGTGTAATAATAGAATAGTTAATTTTAATACTTATATAATTGTTTTGGCAATTTTTGGTTCAAACAGTATTTTATTTCATGAGGTATAGCCAACAAGTAAACTTCTTCTGGCAGTCGCAAAAGCATCAATACTTTTTTGACATTAAAGAACTCCAGTCAGTTTTGATCCCTCAGGCAATTTTGCCCAAAGGGTATTGTCGTTGCCTCTGTCCGTCGGTCCACTATACCTTTGTAAACACATTATCTCAAAAAGTATTTCACCCTCAACTTTTAAACTTAACACAGTTGTTCAAATTGGTGCGATCAGATTTTTTTCAAGAGATATCCCCGTTAAATTGCGGTCAGTTATAAATGGCCGAATACCAGTCTTAAGAATTAACTTCTATGAATCTCTTGTTAAATTCCCCTTTAACTAAAAGAAAAAATGAAAAATTTCTGCAAGTTTTTCTGTGTGGAATGCTTGCCGGATACAAGCAGAAAATCGAGGGTTCCCTTTAGGCAAAGAGCTTGGTTTCCTCTTTTCATTTTTGCGTTATCTTACTTTGAACTGAAGCGAACTGTTAGTTTTCTGATATTGTATTTATTTGAAGGAATTTCGGTTTATGAGGAAATGGACAGAATCAAATAAGGGATCATCTTCAATAAATGGAATTACCAACCCAGCCATGCAAACTTCAACAACAACGACTAATTCCAACATGGCCGCCAGTGGAGGTCAGAAATCAGAGAGGCCGGATCATGGTTACTTCAGTAAATATGTGGGAGATACGAGCCCATTTGATATACAGGTGGATGAGGAAGAGAAAGAAGATGTTTTAGCTACAAATGGGGTAGGTTTAAGTTTTAAATCTTTCAATTACATTTAGACGTTGAAAGGTTACAATAAGGTGAAGAATTACATATGGATATTATTATGCTTTAAGTTTAGCCATCAAACACACTTCTATTTTACAGGCAACACTTCACTTGTTACAAAAGTTTTAAAATTTTGAAATGGGTTTTTCACTCTCTCGGTTTATGTAGAAGAGTTGCTTGTTACTCGTTGAAGGTCGGGGATTTCCTTCGGGCAAACAGCCTGTTTTCCAATTTTCCTCCATGTAAAAAAGATGTAACTAACATACTTGTACTATGCAGGGTCTTATACTACTCACCTCTTATGTACCTAAATTAAAACTAAAGACATTTTCATTTGAATTGTATGAATCAGTTTATATTCTGTATTTTTCTTCATGTTTTTCTTTAGTTGGATGATTCTGACGCTGGTTTTAAAGACGACAGCGACTCAGACTCTGATGTACCCGATGAGTTGAAACAAGACTACGTCGACGAAATGACAGGGGACCTAACTCCTACCAAAAGGTTTACACTTGTCTTTGATCCAGGCGAAGTATCTAGTTTTCTATAACCAAAAATTCAATTTATCTTGATAATATATTATACCTAGTTGTCAACAGTGTCTTTCAGAATTATATGCAACATGCAAAGATACTCAATAAAGTTTTATTTTTGTTCAGAGGTCTCAACGCCGTGTCAATGGTTTTGTCCAAAACAATTTTGTTTTTGATTTAGGATAAGCCGCAAGATTTCTCGAAGTCGTTCCAGTTGGAAACAAGCTCCAATAATCACAAACACAACACTCAATGTTATCAGGGTATTTGGTAAGTAGAATTTCTATAATCCACATTAAAATTATAGAGTTTTACATTTTGCTTAAACTTCTCAACCTTTGTTCCTGATTTATAGAGGATGTTACATTGATTGGTGTTTTACGCCGCACTAAAGATTATTCCACTGATATGGCGGTTTTGCCAGGTTGAGTAGGGGAGGAAAGAGCTCAGAGGTGACCCATGACCTCTGGTGAGTACAAGGATTTTTAGAAACCTCTACAGAGCTTTGATCTGCTTGAGTGTCAGCTTTCTGTCAGCAACCTTTTTCTTACTGGTATTGAGTTTTAATCTGATGTGACCAGTGTTGAATTGTTGACAGATACCAGTTAAAGACTAAGTATTTTCTTCTTGCTTTACTCCGCTGATCACCTGGTGAAACCCTCATCGAAGAGAGATAATAATCCAGACACTATCAAAACACTAAACATTCTAGCTATCAAGAAAGATTTTTTTGTTTACTCAATGTGGAAGGGTTACTAATGTCTGGTATCCCCCAAAAATCTGAGATTTTCATTTGATTTTTCTATGTGGGATGGTTGCCAGTTACCAGTGGAAGGTCGTGGGTTTACTCAGGGTATAGAGCCCGGTCTCCTCCCACAATAAAACTGGGAACGCCGCCATATAAGTGAAATAATCTTGAGCGCGGCGCAAAACACCAAACAATCAATCAATCCATAAAATTCCTGTCACCGGCGCTACCAGTGCACATGCATGGAGCCTTTATCGTTCAAATGTGACGCCAGTTTTTAACCAAAAATGTTACTTTTATCTTTTTCCTATTACTGTTTATTTTAGGTAAATACATGCAAATGATGGCCTACCTTAAACCTATAGCCTTTGATGTGATCCTGTGTATGTCGCAACTCTTTGACTATTATCTCTATACGGTAATACTATCTATTAACCTACATCATTCTATATTGATAAATACTAAAACATACGGGCACAGGGAAAATGGTCTGGACTAAAATAACAATAAAACAGGCACAGGAAAAATCTTCTTGACTAAAATAACAATAAAACAGGCACAAGGAAAAATCTTCTTGACTAAAATAACAATAAAATAGTGATGAAGACAAATTTCTAATCGTTTTAAAAAGGGGGTATATCATTTAGTATATACATGTATAAACAAACACATGTTTTGGATTTGATTATGCATACAAAATTTGATTCTTTGGTGGCTCCGGGGGGCTCAGTCGGTTAGAGTGATAGTCCCTCAGTCTGACACAGGCCTCCCATTGGTGGCTCAGTCGGTTAGAGTGATAGTCCCTCAGTCTGACACAGGCCTCCCATTGGTGGCTCAGTCGGTTAGAGTGATAGTCCCTCAGTCTGACACAGGCCTCCCATCGGTGGCTCAGTCGGTTAGAGTGATAGTCCCTCAGTCTGACACAAGCCTCCTATCACACTAGGACCAAATAAATATTGAAAAATTTCTGAGTGGAAATTTCACTTGATAGCTGTATATGGGAGAGTTGCCAAGTACTCGCCGCATGTCGGGGGTTTCCTCGCAAGGAGCCCAGTTTCCTCCCCCCACCAAATCTGGCAAGTTAATGAAATAATCTTGAGTGCTGCATACAACATCAATCAATTTTTGGTGGCTACATTCTGTCTGCCACTGGATTTGATTATATTTGTAACTGAATGTTGGAATTGGGGTTAAAACTGACCATGATTTTGTATTAATGTCAACAGAAAAAAAGTCTTCCTCCCAAATTCAAATGAAATGTAGTTTTAAGTATCTAATTGAATTGTGTTTTTCAATATAAATTTCAATTTCAATTTTTTTTTGTTTCAGGTTTATACATACTTTGGTACTGATTTGGTGAGTTTTTTTACGATCTGTTTTTGAAACTTAGATACTCCTTCAATATCAATGAATGTGGAATGGCTACCTCAATCCTATTTAATAAAGCTGGTGCAAATTATGTCCGACATAAATCTGTGTCAAAGCTATAGGAGCTTACTCCCTGGTCACAACTGGTCCATGCTGCAAGCCTATATGCATCGTTACAACAGTTTTTTTTAAGAAAGAACCTAGGTAGCAGGTCAAGTCTGTTTCCCTTCGTCAACAAAGTTCAAAGTAAACTTGAACTTGGTGTAAAATATCATTCAATCAAACCTCGAATTCAAACAAGATACTGGACACTTATTACTTATTATTATGTTGTTGTTGTAGCCCGAGTTGAATGCCTTAATCCTTAGCAACCGAACCAAACTAACTTTGCAAAGGATCCGAGATAGTCTGATTATACCAGACAACATGGCTGACTCCCCGGCAACCAATCAAATCGAAGAACATCTGGTGAGTACCTTTGATGATTGAACATTTTAGGTAGTTTTGTCGCCATATGACTTTACGACATTCAATCAATGAATTGTTTCTTTGATGGGCCTATATAGTTCGAAGATCAAGAAATATCATGGATTTCAAGGAAAGGTTTATATTGACTTGTTCCAAATAAATGAGAACTTGTAATCCATCATATGTTTTTAGTTGAATCCATATTCAGCTGCTGGAATTTATATTGCTTTAGAAAAAAAAAAACATTTGTTTTTATGCAGACAAAGCTTGTGAAAAAAATTTAAATATGAGTATTTTGGTCAGAAAAAAAACCTATTTAGACGATTGAAGCTCTGTGTAAAAAAAAAAATAATAATAAATTTCTTCTCATTTAGACTGATAAAATGCCAGCACCCCAGCTGTCTTGTATCGCTGGTCTGATGACCCCTGATAGACTATTTGGATTAGCAGAGAGATTGGTAGCTGCAGAATCATTGTAAGTCATCTTCAGTATACATGTATTTTATAGCCTCATTTCAATTAAAATGAGTTCCCAATACGCACATATATTTTGGTTATTCAGCAGCTCTTTTGACAAAACGAGCTTGCGTAACTTTTTTACTTAACTCTCGTAACAGCTTATCTTCAGAATATGTTATTGCTTCTTTTCAATGAAAGAGAGTCTCAAACATGCATACATATTTTGGTTGTTCATAGGCTTGTTTCACAAAACGAGATTGTGTAAGTTTTTAAGTAACTCTCTACATGTATATAACTAACAGTATGTTATAGACTCTTTTTCAATGAAAATGAGTCAAAAATATGCACGTACAATGTATATGTTGGTTATTCAAGGGCTTGTTTCAATAAGCAAAGTTATCGTAAAGATATCTCTATAGTATGGGTCGCCATTATCTAAAAAACACTTATGTTACGTCAGTTTGATTTTGAGAGGACTTACATGTACTAAGTGAGAATGAGTGTGAGAAGATATAAAGCCGCTTTAAACATTGTTACAGTTTTATCTCTAAAGCAACTGTAACCCGAAACCATATGTATTTCTGACTCTACGTGAAACATTTCTGGCAATACACCGATATGGGGGGGGGGGGGGGGGGGGGGGGGATTTTTTGCTTTCTTTTCCCATGATCCTATGGGATTCAATCTCAGTCTACCGATATTCTTGCGATAGCTGAAGACGCTTAAGCGTTGTCAATGTATTCCAAAGTCTTCCAGAACATTCTACTGACTTAAGGCCAAGCTCCTGTCTGTTGTTTACCTAGTAAAAACTCATAGGTTTAGTTTATTACAACAATTTATGATGGGGTATGAAGGTCGAAATGATATACTGCTTTTTAACACAATTAGAAACTTTGTCTCCATGGTTATTTTAGACCATGGTCCATGGTCCCTGTGCCCGTGTGCCTTAGTGTTTATAAATAAATATGTATATGGGTGAAATAATCACTCAGTGAGTGCAATTATTAAACCTCAATTAATCAATGGGTCACAAATTCCACTCCCTCTCGAAGGCAAATAAATTCGATTTTAATGGGTAATCATTTAATCTGCGGTATGGGATGGATACCAGCTGCCAAGGAAAGATAAACAATTTCTCCTGGGACCTGTCATACGAAGCTGGTTTAAGTTACGTCGGACGTAAATCAGTGTTAAAACTATAGTAACTTGTGCCCTGGATGCAACCGATCCATGTCGTAGACCTAGGCGCAAATTTACACCAGCTTTATAAGACCGGCATAGAAACTTGTTTCCTTGCCCTTACAAACCCAGTGGCGTCGTCATACCATTGGTATAATCTTAACCACCAATCAATCTTTAACCTTTGCCTTTTCCGTGCCTCCTGTTTAGAATGTTTTTGGCCGCCCAGTTTGAGTTCCTCCATTCCCACCTAGACTCTATGATCCCCTCTAACAAGAAGGCTTTCCTTCAACAATTTTACTCTCAGGTATGTAAAATCTTTTTCGTCATTGTTAGATCCGTGGGTTGAAACAAATTATGAAATTGATACAACCAGTACAAAGCTTTTTTGGCTTTGCTAAAACAGAGCCTATGTTTTTAAATCAGGTAGTTAGATTTAACATGCTCATAGATAAAAAAACTCAATTCTCTGAAATATTAATTTGGTTTGTAGAATAACAGTTAAAAGAGCTATTCTGTAATGGATACCAATTTCAAAGAGACAAACTACAACCAGCCGTTTTATTGATTACAACAGGTTTATTTGCTCAGATTTCGTAGATCTTCCCACTTTACGTTTGCCCCTGATTTTTTACCTAACTTTCCTTTAATGACAAGTTTTGTATCTAAATTTTTGTATATTTTGTTTCTGAACATCAGACAGTTGAAATGTGTCACGAGTTACGACGCCCTATTTACGGCTCTGTGGCCGCCCAAGCAATTGATTACGACAACTTGTTACATTTGATGTCAGCTGTGAAATGGGATGTGAAAGAAATCATGTCCCAACATAATGTCTATGTTGATGTGATCTTACAGGTAAGTTGTATGCCTGAGGGGGGGGGGGGGGATAAGTTGTATGATAGAGGGAGGGGGGGGGGGTGTAGTGGTTATACAGGGAGCTTTAACTGACGCTGAAGATAGATTTAGCAAACGTATTTCTCCCTTGGACGCTGGATCCATAGTGGGTTTTTTTATGTTATTTTACTGTTATTTTTACTGTTAAGTTCTACAACTGAATGTAGCTCAAAGAGCCCACTTCTCCGTTCCACTTAACCTGGTAACGCTGCTATATAAGTACAAATTTTAGTGGGGCATAAAACAAATCAAGACTAGGATTACTTATGGATAAACAACTTCTTAATTTATTGGGTGATGACGTTTCGATGTAGTTCTTACATCATTGTCAAAGTTACATTGTTACTTAATCCAGATATTCTCACACCTGTCTTAACTTGTAATTCTGCCAACCACTATATAGTGAACTTGTACTGTTGATTGTCATTGACTTTGATAATGATGTAAGAACTACATCGAAACGTCGTCACCCAATAAATTAAGAAGTTGTTTATCCATAAGTAATCCTCATCTTGATTTGTTACTTCCAACTTCTAAATGCCACTAAAAGATTTGATACGGGCATAAAACAAACTGGCAGCATTCTTTATATGTACAAATGCACTGATGCTAATTTTTTGGGTCTGTATTCTGTAGGAGTTTTCTAACTTTGAGAAGCGGATGGTAGAAGTGTTGAAACAGGTGCCCCTGCCTAAAGCCGTCCATGATACCCTGTGGGAACAGTGTGTGAGGATTGCTAATAGGACCTTTGTTGATGGGTAAGGGGTAAAACAGGCCAATACATTTGTCTTGTGGCGGTCAATAACCCTTTGATGGATTGATTGATTCATGTTTTACACTGTACTCAAAATTGTTTCACTTGTATAGTGGCATTGCCAGGTCTAGAAGGAAACGCCAACATTTTGCGAATACCTGGCAAGTCTCCATCATACCTTGATTGAGTGGAAAATCCACTCCGAAGAATAACCATTTGACAGTTTACTTGCATTTTGACGCAAGACAATCATCTTTCTAATAAATCCAAGGCTGAGAGAGTGATAGTTAGTCAGTCTAACACAGGCCTTACATGAATGGGTCATTGGCTTGAATCTAAAGAAAAATTTAACAATTTGGTAGTGAGTCATTCACTCGATCCCCTATGTGGAAGAGTTCTCAGGTACACGTCAAAGATGGGTCTGCTCCACTAAACCTGGCGAAATGCCACCATATATTTCAAATAATCTCCATTTTTAAGCTTTTTTATCCCCCCGGCATATAATGCGGGGGGATATAGCGATCAGCTTGTCTGTCCGTCTGTCTGGCTGTCTGTCCGTAATCATTTCTTGTCAACGCATCTCCTCCCACAGTTTTTATCTGATTTTGTTTAAACTTGGTTGACATACTGGATATCATTCGAGGATGTGCACCTCCTATTTTAGTTGCGCTGGTTTCATTATTTTTAGAGTTACTGCCCTTTTCCGACAGTATAAGACGACATAGACAATTAGT
Source organism: Lepidochitona cinerea (assembly GCA_963971465.1). NCBI lineage: Eukaryota > Metazoa > Mollusca > Polyplacophora > Chitonida > Tonicellidae > Lepidochitona > Lepidochitona cinerea. The sequence continues at coordinate 3,341,706 of OZ020558.1, read as the reverse complement.
GCTTGTCATAGCATCTCCTCCCACAGTTTTTATAATTTTTCCGAAACTTGGTGGGCATGCTGGATATCATTCGAGGATGTGCACCACCTATTTTGGTTCCACTGGTTTCATTATTTTTAGAGTTACTGCCCTTTTCTGACAGTATAAGACGACAATTAGTGGTTGTCATCGCATCTCCTCCCACGATTTTTATCAGATTTTTTCGAAATTTGGTGGACTTGCTGGATATCATTCGAGGATGTGCACCTCTCATTTCGGTTGCGCTGGTTTCATTATTTTTTAGAGTAACTGCCCTTTTCTGACAGTATAAGACGATAATTAGTGGTTGTCATCGCATCTCCTCCCACAGTTTTTATAATTTTTCCGAAACTTGGTGGGCATGCTGGATATCATTCGAGGATGTGCACCACCTATTTTGGTTCCACTGGTTTCATTATTTTTAGAGTTACTGCCCTTTTCTGACAGTATAAGACGACAATTAGTGCTTGTCATCGCATCACCTCTCACGATTTTGATCAGATTTTTTCGAAACTTGGTGGACTTGCTGGATATAATTCGAGGATGTGCACCTTTCATTTTGGCTGCGCTGGTTTTATTATTTTCAGAGTTACTGCCCTTTTCCGACAGTATAAGACGACATAGACAATTAGTGGTTGTCATCGCATCTCCTCCCACAGTTTTTATAAGATTTTTTTTTCAAATTGGTGGATATGCTGGATATCATGGAAGAATATGCACCTCCTATTTTGATGGCGCTGGTCTAATTATTTTCAGAGTTACTGCCCTTTTCCGACAGTATATTATAGATATCTTATAATAACTTAAAATAAATAATAAATCTTACGCTGGGCCGGGGGGATACGGCATCTTCTGATGACTCTTGTTTCCCTTAATATTTGACACTTCATGACCTCAGACCTGGCTAGTACACACTGGTCTTGAAAAAAAATTGCCTCCCAAAATTCAACACTTCGACAAAGCTGGCTTTTGCGAAAGGAGGGTGCCAGCAGAGACAGTAAGCAATTTCTGAATAGTATTTGTTGTTGGACACAATAACTGAGCTTAATTGTCTTAAAAGTCAAGAAAGAAATTTGTGACCTCCTATTTAGCTCAATGCAGTTTTAATGAGGTTATGTTTATACAATGTCAACAAAAGTTATTGTACAATTGTATTTCATCATCTATATTGTAATGTTGTAGATATTCCAGTGCCAAGAAATGTACAAATGAAGGGAGAGCACTCATGCAGCTAGACTTTCAACAGTATATTACAAAGTTAGAAAAACTCACAGATGTTCGGTAAGTACAGATTTATCTGGTATATGTGTTTAAGAAAAACAATCTTTTTACATTGTTGAGATTATTGAGAACATTTCCCAGAATAGAATTACAAAATTGGTTGTCCTGACGAAGAGCTTGATTTCCTCCCTCGGCCATCAAGCAAATGTTTGTGAATTCCACATTGCCTTGTTAAGTAAACATTCCACTGTCACAGCTGTTGAAAGGCAATTTTTTTTCAAGAAAATACAATAACTGAATTTAAAAAAAAAAAAACAATTTGAGGCCTTATTTAAACATTTAAGGAATGTCACTTTGAAAAATAATTGCACAACACTACGAGACTAGTTTGTTGAAAGAGAAGCCTATGTTTTGTTTTTATTTCCCAGACCATTACCTGACAGAGAATATGTGGAGTCTTATATCAAAGCTTATTACCTGCCTGAGGCACAGCTAGAAGCCTGGGTCAGAGAACATAAGGTATTGTACTAGGGGTTATGAATAGACCTGAAGCCTTATGATGTCACACACAAAAAGGGCTAATTGAATTGTGGGGTATGAAAATAAATCATTTGAATTAACTTGCAAGCCCCGGATAAACGCCTTTTTACAGATGTAGTTCTCTATACAGAATAATTTGTCAGTCGTGTCCATTCCTCTAAATTTAGACCTACTCTAACATCCAATTTGGATACTCTTTTGGATAAAAAGATATTCCTACCTCATCATTAAGTAAATGCGTTCTATCAATGTATATGTTTGTCCCCCCTTTTTGTAAGGACCGTCAGCTATGGCAAAATGTCAGGGAAACTGAAATTGAACAAAATGATAATGGGAAAAGGAAGTGCAAATCTATTATTGGATAAACGGCAGACAAGGGAGTTTTGTTCTGACTAATAGATCTTTCAAACTCTTGTTCTTTTTATAGCTAATGACTGGTGGTTGGCTCAGAGGTCGACCCATTTGACTTTCATATGTATAAGAGGGGCCTCTGTGGCTCAGTAGGTAGAGCGTTGGACGCTCAATCCCAACAGCCTTCCACCAATGGGTCGCGGGTTCGAATCCCACTCAGTCCAAAAAAATTGGAAGATTTTCTGACTGGGTTTTCACTCGAACGACTTATGTGGGATGGTTGCCAGTTACCAACGGAAGGTTGTGGGTTTCCTCCGGGCATAGAGCCCGGTTTCCTCCCACAATAAAACTGGCAACGCCGCCATATAAGTGAAATAATCTTGAGCGCGGCGTAAAACACCAAACAATCAATCAATCATATGTATAAGAGGATCGTGTGGATTCTACAAATTTCCTGTCACTGGCGCTACAATTGCGCATGTGGCAAGCCTTTATCGTTTGAATGTGACAGGGGGACCTGACGTTTTAGAACAGAAGACGTCAATCAAAGTCACAACGTCATCAAAAAGCGTCATCTGTCAGCGGATATCGAGAAATCTCTTGGCGAAACTCTCAGGCCCTATAGCTTCATTATTCAGATTTTACCATGTAAATTGAGGGGAATCATTTTCATCTCCAACAATTAACATCTCTATACCAATAATTAACTCTTTACATAATCATTTTTCTTCAGGAATATTCCAACAAACAATTGACGGCTTTGGTGAACTGTGTGGATAGAATCAGTAAGAAATCTCGCCAACGTTTGAACGGAATCGTCGAGGACTTGGATCGTCAAAGGAGGTGATGAAGAACTAAAACCTATTCAACAAATGTTAGACGACAGAATCGCTGACTTTTAAATTGTGATTTACGTAACTTGATTGCCAATGAAAAAGCTGCTACCAGTTTTAGTCAGCATGCAATGGGACCATATCAGAGATGCTGAAGAAACAAGACTATTCCAAGGTTAACTTTAACATGTGGAGATTTAGGACACCTGGTTAAAAGCCACGGGTTCAAGATTGGCCTTGCTGGTGTCAAATTGCATGGTTAAAGAAAGAGGTTCACAGAATAAAAGAGTGGACATTCGAGACTGCAAGGGGCTGTTTCTCACGACAACTTTGCGCCTGGTTGTAACGTAATGCTGAAGGTATATGTTTCCATGATAGTTACGCCTTGGTCTAACATCGGGCGTAAAAGTTTTGATAAACAACCCCCAGAGTACTTCTAAATTTGAGGCCTGAAACTCTGCATTGGGGTACACAATTGAGTCTGGACTGTTAACTGATAGTGAGTTGTGAAAAGACTGTCATTATGATCATATAAATGTTTGACTTGGCCACAAGGAGCTGGCAATAGAGGTCAATTGCAATCAAGTACATAATTTGTGATTTGCCAATTACTTTCAAAGGACGTAATTTAGCGACGTCACAATTCCGGCCCTATGTAGTAGACCGGACCAAGCATGTGTCTGTTTTTAACTCAAAATTGTCATTTTCTCAGCACATTTCAGGAAAGAAGCCCGATATTGTGACAGTATATGTCTGGAATAATCAAGTAGTGCGAAAAAATATTGAAAGAAACGGGAACTCAACTGAATATAGCTAAAGTCTAATTGGAAGCAGGGCTGGTCACGACGTCATGCCATTGTTGCGCAAGAAACTGACAAATGGTCTATTATGTGATCCCTATCGAAGTCCAGTCACAAGCTTCATGTAAATATATATCTTTTAGATATGTTGGAGAATTGAAATACATGTTACTATATTATATATATTATAAATCCATGCAATATTTTAATACATACATACTTGATATATGGCATGTGGGGTCAATTGCACAAAGGTTTATCAAACTTAACCCAGGGGCTGTTGCATTGCAAACAAGACGGAGTTGCCACTGGATACCATAGTGAAGAGATACGACGTCCTGGCAACTGCAATTGATCGCACTGTGCGACGGCTTCGTGAAACGGCTTCGTGAAACGGCCCCCAGACTGAACCAAACAACGTCATTTTCAAAATGACTTTGTGACGTGCCGCATCTAAGTCAGACTTCAGGTTAATACACCTTTGTGCATCTGGCCCCTTGTTTTGAATTGTTGATACATTCCATTTGGGTTGTGTGAACTGTCATTGTCTGTTGTCCAATGGGAGTTGAGATTTATAGGACTTTTAATAGGCATCTTAATCGCATATAGCTGTACACTGTTAATTGTAAATATTGTTTGTAGTTTTGTATATAGATTTGTGAGTTAGATTGAGTGGCCAAATAATTTATTTAAACTCTTAACCCTGAGGAAAACACTGACTGACCAATCAAACTAGATTTTTTTTGAAAGGGGGTGTGTTCAAAGGGGGTGTGTCTTTGATTTTAGAAGATTCTTTTGACAAACAGACCACCTCCTCCCTCCTGTACTGACTAGCCAAAGAACATATATTGCTCTCAATCTATTTGTATACTGATTTGAATGATTTAATCTTAAGGACGACATAAAAAACACCAATCAATCAATATTTGGGGTTCAAAACAACACTCAATTTTGCTCAATCAGTAACATTACCGTACAATATTATTGTATAGGGAACGGGAGTATCGTGAGAATTTTGCTAATTTCCTGTCACTGACGCTGTCATTACGCATGTGGGGAGCCTTTATCATTCGAATGTGAGGCTCAGTTCTGACATAGAACAAAAACACCTCAATCGAGCTGACCGCATAAAAAAATGTCATCTGTCACCGGATATCCGCAAAATATCTCATGAGACTCCCAGGCCATATTATTTTAGTGTACTTTACTTTTCCTACAGAATATACAGGTATATATATTGTATATAATATCATTTAAAAGTATAGATGGTCATTCTAAATATTTTATTATAAACTATATTGCCGTTAATTTGAAATCAGATATCATGGACGGAAAAATTTCGTTGTTGCCCAAAAACCACTGTACAATTATGCAATTGTAAAATTAGCAGCATTTATCACCTATTATCTTTATTTTTTGTCAATTATCTGTTATATGATTTCATGAAATATACATGTAGAAGTCATTTTCTAATTTTGTTAGTTATGCTTTTGTATTTTCATGTACCCATATTTAATATTTTTTTACTTCTTACTGGTGTGTAAGAATGTAGCCAAGATTTGTCTGAGTTTGGCCTCTCTCAGAGTCACCAAAAGGCAGGCTTTCCTCCGTGAACAGATTGATTGTTATGTGTTTTACGCCGCGCTCAAGATTATTTCACTTATATGGCGGCGTTGCCAGTTTTATTGTGGGAGGAAACCCACAACCTTCCGTTGGTAACTGGCAACCATCCCACATAGGTCGTTTGAGTGAAAACCCAGTCAGAAAATTTACCAATTTTTTTGACTGAGTGGGAATCGACCCCGCGACCCATTGGTGGAAGGCTGTTCAAATTGAGCATCCAATGCTCTACCTACTGAGCCACGGAGGCCGCTCTGTGGAAAGAGGTTTCTTCAACCACTGAACCTGGCAACGCTGTCATATAAGAGAAATAATGAGTGCAGCGTAAAACATAAATCAATCAATCTATCAATTCACTGGAATGATATTCCCATCCACAACTTGTGTCCGTTCAACAAATAGAACTGATTAACTTTGTGTACAGTTTGTAGTTCATATCTAATGAATGGCAAGGCAGTCTGGCATCGTCTTTCAAGAGAATTAAATTGATTGATTGTTTGGTGTATTACGCCGCGCTCAAGATTATTTCACTTATATGGCGGCGTTGCCAGTTTTATTGTGGTAGGAAACCGGGTCAAGAGAATTAAAACACTTTGGAGAGAATTCCAGACAAACATTTAAATTTTTGTGTTCCCCCTGAAATGTGAATAACTTAGCATGATAAATCTTCAATAAAAATCTCAAATCTCAACCAATACCATGAAGACCAGATTTATGTATTTTATACATTTGACTATGATAATGTTAGGATATATAAGAAAATAAATATATATACATTTTACTTGTGGATTTGATTTCATTTTGTCTAGATTTATTGGTCTCTACCCTTATAAGAAAAATATCATGGTAAAAACCATTGTGTTCTGCAACAGAAACACCCATGGTTTATTTTACCATTGACCATGGTATTTTGTTTAACCATGGTAAACACACTAGTATGATGGTGTTCTGGAATACATATGGTATTTTGTTTAACCATGGTAAACACACTAGTATGATGGTGTTCTGGAATACATATCATAGTATTTTGTTTAACCATGGTAAACACACTAGTATGATGGTGTTCTGGAATACATATCATGGTATTTTGTTTAACCATGGTAAACACACTAGTATGATGGTGTTCTGGAATACATATCATGGTATTTTGTTTAACCATGGTAAACACACTAGTATGATGGTGTTCTGGAATACATATCATGGTATTTTGTTTAACCATGGTAAACACACTAGTATGATGGTGTTCTGGAATACATATCATGGTATTTTGTTTAACCATGGTAAACACACTAGTATGATGGTGTTCTGGAATACATATCATGGTATTTTGTTTAACCATGGTAAACACACTAGTATGATGGTGTTCTGGAATACATAGCATGGAGGATTGATTAACGTTTTATGCCACAGTTAATATTATTTCACTTACAATGCCAGGTTTAGGGGATATTTTAGACGTTTTATGCCACAGTTAATATTATTTCACTTACAATGCCATGTTTAGGGGATATTTTAGACAACGTTTTATGCCACAGTTAATATTATTTCACTTACAATGCCATGTTTAGGGGATATTTTAGACAACGTTTTATGCCACAGTTAATATTATTTCACTTACAATGCCAGGTTTAGGGGATATTTTAGACAACGTTTTATGCCACAGTTAATACTATTTCACTTACAATGCCATGTTTAGGGGATATTTTAGACAAGAAGATCTTCAGATGTTCATAAATATATAAGTGAAATAATCTTGAGTGTGGCATAAAACATCAATCAATCTTTCTAAACTAAAAACTGAATCTTCCTCCGTCACACTTACCATTTAACTCAGCTTAACCCTACCGACTGGGTCAAGCTCAAAAATACACAAAACAACAAATATATAACAGTTATTTATTAATCTTTTTTTAATTCTTCTAAAGATGGAAAGATATCCAAGATGATTTTTGAAGTTATAAAATACTATTAAATAATTTAATAAAAAAAAACGATATCAATAGACTGATTGATTAATGACATCATAGGAGGGGAAAAGTCGTGCATGACAAATAATTTACACTGAAGCGTATAGGTGTGCACTCATGCATGTCGCTACAAAGGGCTTCAAAAACAGGTCACTTCTAACAAGATATTGGGCCACAGTGGCTCAGTCGGCTTAAGGGATAGTCCTTGAGTTCTAAACAGGCCTCAAAGAAATTTACAAATTGGAACGGACTTCTCCCTGGATCGTGGAATGATGCCATTAACCTTTCAGCCTATTCATAATTTTTCAAACCTGAGATTGTAATTAATTTCATAGAAATAAGTAGATAATTCACCGGTATCAATAACTTGTAACAAAATAAATCTGCTTATTATTTAATAGCGTTATCTATGCATAGGACGTTTTAGAGTACACACAACAAAGAATCTTATGAAAATATACGAAAACAAAACAAAATTTGGTTACTTCTGTAAAGTAAAGAGAAATGATTAAGGCATCACCACTCCAGGAAGTAAGTTGTTTGTGAACAAACGTTGTTCGTGTTGCTCACAAATAACTTACCTCGTGGTGATGCCTTAATCATTTCTCATAAGTATGGAACCCACGTTTAATAAAGAGAGTTTCCAAAAAAAAATTTTCATCAGGAGTTCAAGACATTGTACTTCATAAGGTTCACTGAACATATATTTCTAAATTGACTACAAATATATACCCAATAACACTATGCAGAAAGAAACATAAAAGCGTTTAGGTATAGTATATATGCTTTATATATTAAAAGAGATACATAGACTAAAAGGTGCCAGTTTTCACAGGTTTTACTGTACTTATTTATATATATTTAACAAAAATAAAACAAAATCTTTTATCATTAGCCTCCAATAAATAGACTATTAAGTAGATCATTATAAATTAAATAATAATTTCAATATATGTAACAAAATGCTTTATTATTATGCTTATTAATTTCTATAAAAGATAAAAACTGCATTCACAAACTTCCACTAATTACAGAATATTATATACTTGGCTTTGGTTTTTTATTTTTCAAATTTCTGCTCAATTAACCTCTGTTATTAATATCTACAGTTTCAAAAGGGTTGGTCACAACACATCGAGATAGAACAAAGACGACAAGCTGGATTCATGTTATGTTCTGGAGATTGTTGCATTCAGAGAGGGCAGTTATTAAGACAAGTGAGGCATTAATTATCTCTTGAAAGAGTTAAATAATTCATTACTTAAATTCCAAATGTTAATAAATTCATTATTTACATTGAAAACCCATGATCAGGAATTCATATAATCATAGCGTATTTCTGCAGATCTTTCTTGAACAGGACAGATTGAGGTTTAACGCGTACCTTAATGACAGAAATCTGCAACAATGTAACGCATTGATACATGTAGTTCATACACCAAGTATACTACAAGAGGAAATTAGTATCTTTGTTCGAAAGAAAAAATTAGAACATGGTTCTACGACGACGGTACGCAGCAGTTTTTTTTTAATGTAACCAACACATGCATTATATCAACAGTGTTAATTGTCACTTCACGACAATCAGACTTTTAAAATTTTTACACATTTTATAAATTATTCTACAACAAAAAATGTATTAATCTAAATCTTGACACAAGAAGTTTAATAAAACAAATCCCAAACTAATCTATACTATAGAGGTATAAATAACATACCCCCTTTTCAACACAATCAAAAACTTGTCTCCATGGTTATTTTAGTCAAGAAGATTATCCCTGTGCCCGTGTGTAGTTTAGTGTTCATAAGTATACTATAAACCGGTTAAATTGTGACTCTGATATTATAGAGAGCTATAACAAGGGAGATAACTAATCTGATTTGGATTTCTTTTGTCCCTTATCTATTTCCTTTTTGTAAGCCATAAGATCTCTGAAGAGATTTCGATGTAAGGCAGCTCCTGCCCCAGCCAGTCCACCGAATAAACCTCCACCAAAACCACAGGTAAATACATCCTGACCTAAGAGAAAAACACAGACAGGGATATATAATTAACAGGTAAAATTTGGTAAGACTGCTAGCTAATCACCTTTGATGAATATTAAATTAAACACTTCAGATAAAATACATGATAATTCATTTTAGAGACAATTTCCTCCTGACTTGAGTGAAGCTCATGTTACTTTTCTGAAACAAGTATTTAGGACCATATTTAGGACGTAAAGTAGCTGTAAATAACACACACAACAACAAATAAATGTTATGCTAGAAATATTTTTGCTGAACAAATGAAATTTTTTCGTGACATTTACAGCTTAGCTTTTGCCTAAACTCGCTATCCGCGCAACTAAATTACCAAATAACAGAATATCCTTGCCCTTCTGCAAGTCCTAGGGACCTGTTTCACAAAGCGGCGTAGATGTATTATTTGCGTAACTTTCATACTAACGTATCTCTACAGTATGGGTTGCTAAGCCAGTTACGTGAAAACTTACGCTACGCTGCTTAGTAAAACAGGCTCCTGGCAACCACATAGGGCAATTGAGTGAAAAACTCACTCAAACATTTTATTGATATCCCTTTAGACTGTGTGTGATTTCAACATGCAACCAATCAATGAAAAAGCCTGAGTCAGTCCGAGAGAATAGCTGTCTGTAGAAATTAATGAACTGTTAAAGTTTCAGCGCAGAATTCAACGTTGTTGTCAGAAATCTTTCCACAAAAGTAGTTACCTGATAGGTAGAGTCCAGGGATATCTGTCTCAGGTCTGAGGTTGACCACAAACTTACCTGATAGATAGAGTCCAGGGATGTCTGTCTCAGGTCTGAGGTTGACCACAAACTTACCTGATAGGTAGAGTCCAGGGATATCTGTCTCAGGTCTGAGGTTGACCACAAACTTACCTGATAGATAGAGTCCAGGGATGTCTGTCTCAGGTCTGAGGTTGACCACAAACTTACCTGATAGGTAGAGTCCAGGGATATCTGTCTCAGTTCTGAGGTTGACCACAAACTTACCTGATAGGTAGAGTCCAGGGATGTCTGTCTCAGGTCTGAGGTTGACCACAAACTTACCTGATAAGTAGAGTCCAGGGATGTCTGTCTCAGGTCTGAGGTTGACCACAAACTTACCTGATAGATAGAGTCCAGGGATGTCTGTCTCAGGTCTGAGGTTGACCACAAACTTACCTGATGGACACAGTCCAGGGATATCTGTCTCAGGTCTGAGGTTGACCACAAACTTACCTGATAGGTAGAGTCCAGGGATATCTGTCTCAGGTCTGAGGTTGACCACAAACTTACCTGATAGGTAGAGTCCAGGGTTGTCTGTCTCAGGTCTGAGGTTGACCACAAACTTACCTGATAGGTAGAGTCCAGGGTTGTCTGTCTCAGGTCTGAGGTTGACCACAAACTTACCTGATAGATAGAGTCCAGGGATGTCTGTCTCAGGTCTGAGGTTGACCACAAACTTACTTGATAGGTAGAGTCCAGGGATGTCTGTCTCAGGTCTGAGGTTGACCACAAACTTACCTGATAGATAGAGTCCAGGGATGTCTGTCTAAGGTCTGAGGTTGACCACAAACTTACCTGATAGGTAGAGTCCAGGGATATCTGTCTCAGGTCTGAGGTTGACCACAAACTTACTTGATAGGTAGAGTCCAGGGATGTCTGTCTCAGGTCTGAGGTTGACCACAAACTTACTTGATAGATAGAGTCCAGGGATATCTGTCTCAGGTCTGAGGTTGACCACAAACTTACCTGATAGGTAAAGTCCAGGGATGTCTGTCTCAGGTCTGAGGTTGACCACAAACTTACTTGATAGGTAGAGTCCAGGGTTGTCTGTCTCAGGTCTGAGGTTGACCACAAACTTACCTGATAGATAGAGTCCAGGGATATCTGTCTCAGGTCTGAGGTTGACCACAAACTTACCTGATAGATAGAGTCCAGGGATGTCTGTCTCAGGTCTGAGGTTGACCACAAACTTACCTGATAGGTAAAGTCCAGGGATGTCTGTCTCAGGTCTGAGGTTGACCACAAACTTACCTGATAGATAGAGTCCAGGGATGTCTGTCTCAGGTCTGAGGTTGACCACAAACTTACCTGATAGATAGAGCCCTGGGATATCTGTCTCAGGTCTGAGGTTGACCACAAACTTTCCTGATAGATAGAGTCCAGGGATGTCTGTCTCAGGTCTGAGGTTGACCACAAACTTACCTGATAGATAGAGCCCAGGGATATCTGTCTCAGGTCTGAGGTTGACCACAAACTTACCTGATAGGTAGAGTCCAGGGATATCTGTCTCAGGTCTGAGGTTGACCACAAACTTACCTGATAGGTAGAGTCCAGGGATATCTGTCTCAGGTCTGAGGTTGACCACAAACTTACCTGATAGATAGAGTCCAGGGATGTCTGTCTCAGGTCTGAGGTTGACCACAAACTTACCTGATAGATAGAGTCCAGGGATGTCTGTCTCCGGTCTGAGGTTGACCACAAACTTACCTGATAGGTAGAGTCCAGGGATATCTGTCTCAGGTCTGAGGTTGACCACAAACTTACCTGATAGGTAGAGTCCAGGGATATCTGTCTCAGGTCTGAGGTTGACCACAAACTTACCTGATAGGTAGAGTCCAGGGATGTCTGTCTCAGGTCTGAGGTTGACCACAAACTTACCTGATAGATAGAGTCCAGGGATGTCTGTCTCCGGTCTGAGGTTGACCACAAACTTACCTGATAGGTAGAGTCCAGGGATATCTGTCTCAGGTCTGAGGTTGACCACAAACTTACCTGATAGGTAGAGTCCAGGGATATCTGTCTCAGGTCTGAGGTTGACCACAAACTTACCTGATAGATAGAGTCCAGGGATGTCTGTCTCAGGTCTGAGGTTGACCACAAACTTACTTGATAGGTAGAGTCCAGGGATGTCTGTCTCAGGTCTGAGGTTGACCACAAACTTACTTGATAGATAGAGTCCAGGGATGTCTGTCTCAGGTCTGAGGTTGACCACAAACTTACCTGATAGGTAGAGTCCAGGGATGTCTGTCTCAGGTCTGAGGTTGACCACAAACTTAACTGATAGGTAGAGTCCAGGGATATCTGTCTCAGGTCTGAGGTTGACCACAAACTTACCTGATAGGTAGAGTCCAGGGTTGTCTGTCTCAGGTCTGAGGTTGACCACAAACTTACCTGATAGATAGAGTCCAGGGATGTCTGTCTCCGGTCTGAGGTTGACCACAAACTTACCTGATAGGTAGAGTCCAGGGATATCTGTCTCAGGTCTGAGGTTGACCACAAACTTACCTGATAGATAGAGTCCAGGGATGTCTGTCTCAGGTCTGAGGTTGACCACAAACTAACTTGATAGGTAGAGTCCAGGGATATCTGTCTCAGGTCTGAGGTTGACCACAAACTTACCTGATAGGTAGAGTCCAGGGATGTCTGTCTCAGGTCTGAGGTTGACCACAAACTTACCTGATAGATAGAGTCCAGGGATATCTGTCTCAGGTCTGAGGTTGACCACAAACTTACCTGATAGGTAGAGTCCAGGGACGTCTGTCTCAGGTCTGAGGTTGACCACAAACTTACCTGATAGATAGAGTCCAGGGATATCTGTCTCAGGTCTGAGGTTGACCACAAACTTACCTGATAGATAGAGTCCAGGAATGTCTGTCTCAGGTCTGAGGTTGACCACAAACTTACCTGATAGATAGAGTCCAGGAATGTCTGTCTCAGGTCTGAGGTTGACCACAAACTTACCTGATAGATAGAGTCCAGGGATATCTGTCTCAGGTCTGAGGTTGACCACAAACTTACCTGATAGATAGAGTCCAGGAATGTCTGTCTCAGGTCTGAGGTTGACAACAAACTTACCTGATAGATAGAGTCCAGGAATGTCTGTCTCAGGTCTGAGGTTGACCATAAACTTACCTGATAGATAGAGTCCAGGGATATCTGTCTCAGGTCTGAGGTTGACCACAAACTTACCTGATAGATAGAGTCCAGGAATGTCTGTCTCAGGTCTGAGGTTGACCACAAACTTACCTGATAGATAGAGCCCTGGGATATCTGTCCCCGGTCTGAGGTTGACCACAAACTTACCTGATAGGTAGAGTCCAGGGATGTCTGTCTCAGGTCTGAGGTTGACCACAAACTTACCTGATAGGTAGAGTCCAGGGATGTCTGTCTCAGGTCTGAGGTTGACCACAAACTTACCTGATAGGTAGAGTCCAGGGATATCTGTCTCAGGTCTGAGGTTGACCACAAACTTACCTGATAGATAGAGTCCAGGAATGTCTGTCTCAGGTCTGAGGTTGACCACAAACTTACCTGATAGATAGAGTCCAGGGCCCTGTCTTACAAAGCTGGCGTAAGTTACGTCAGACGTAAATCAGTGTTATAGCTATAGGAACTTACGCCCTAGTCGCAACTGGTCCATGTTGTAGGCCTATGCGCAACTTTACGCCAGCTTCGTAAGACAGGGCCCAGGAATGTCTGTCTCAGGTCTGAGGTTGACCACAAACTTACCTGATAGATAGAGTCCAGGAATGTCTGTCTCAGGTCTGAGGTTGACCACAAACTTACCTGATAGATAGAGTCCAGGGATGTCTGTCTCAGGTCTGAGGTTGACCACAAACTTACCTGATAGGTAGAGTCCAGGGATGTCTGTCTCAGGTCTGAGGTTGACCACAAACTTACCTGATAGGTAGAGTCCAGGGATGTCTGTCTCAGGTCTGAGGTTGACCACAAACTTACCTGATAGGTAGAGTCCAGGGATATCTGTCTCAGGTCTGAGGTTGACCACAAACTTACCTGATAGGTAGAGTCCAGGAATGTCTGTCTCAGGTCTGAGGTTGACCACAAACTTACCTGATAGATAGAGTCCAGGGATGTCTGTCTCAAGTCTGAGGTTGACCACAAACTTACCTGATAGATAGAGTCCAGGGATGTCTGTCTCAGGTCTGAGGTTGACCACAAACTTACCTGATAGGTAGAGTCCAGGGATATCTGTCTCAGGTCTGAGGTTGACCACAAACTTACCTGATAGATAGAGTCCAGGAATGTCTGTCTCAGGTCTGAGGTTGACCACAAACTTACCTGATAGATAGAGTCCAGGGATGTCTGTCTCAGGTCTGAGGTTGACCACAAACTCCGATGAGAAGCGTTGTATAGAGTGATCCAGTCCGTACACCTCCCCAGTGTTAGAACCCAGGTAATGGTTGTTACTTAGAGGGGTGCCAATATCAAAATATTCAACCTATAAAGCACAAAAATACATTGCATTATAATTGTTGTTCCTTTTATATGCAATATCAAGAATAATTTTGCTAAGGTCAGTGACAGATTCTGTCCCTTCCACTAAAACTGGCAACGTTGCCATATGAGTGAAATAATCTTCAGTGCTGTGTAATACATCAATCAATCAATCTTCTATATGGCTTACAGTCAGCAACAATTTCTGCATAACCTCCCTTTAATGTTAAGTGTGTCATTACTTCTGGATGAAGAAACCACACTGTACCTTGAGTTTTCACTACTTTCTAGGGACAGAATCCCCAACCCAAACACCAGCTCTGTATGTTCATGTAAATACATGTCAAAGTGCAGTCTTTGTCAAATTCCATATAACAGTACCTTACCTTATCTTCAAGTTGTGGAAACAAGCTGATGGTTTGACGCCACATTTGACGGCCAATTCCATCTTTGATGGTCACATAATCCTCGCCTCTGCGCTTCACTCTCTCGTCTTGCCAATCTTGGAACCATTTGTAACTCCCAAATGATACAACTGTACAGGTGGACTTACCTGAGGGAGGGAAAAGAGCTGTTATAGGTAAAAACGTTATAAGTACGTTTACAATAAGCTTGATGTAGTATCGGGCATGGTTAGACCCATTGATTGATGCTGCATTCAGTATTATTTAATTTATATGGCGGGGTTGCACGGCTTAGGGGCGGACAAAAACCATATAGCGTGATCATAAGCAGTAGCGTTGCGATACAGGGATTTTTTTAGTACGAATATCTTGCCTCCATTAAAGAAAGGTTGATAAGAAGTGGGTAAATAGAAATCTGTTTTAAAGGATTTATGAACAGCTTTTGGAAATATTCTCTAATTTGCGTTAGTTGTGTTGTAGAACATGTACTTTATAAATCTGACCAAACGGAAAATTAAATTTCGGTCGCAGCACATACAAAATTTAAGCTACGTTTACCGATCTACAATGTTATCTCAGAAAGTTATCTCAGAGACTTATGCCGAAGGTTGTTTTGTTTCAACTGATAATTTTCAAATATATATTTAGTCAATAAACAAGCACAAACCAGCTTTAAATCTTGTTCATATCTCCTTTAAGTACTGATTGACTGATGAAAGAACAGTGGAACCAAATTAAGAATAGATGGGATATCCACATCCTCACTTGATGCCAACCATCCTCACCAAGTTTCAACAATTTTCAATGCAATATGTAGGAGAAAATGCATTGAGGAACCCATCTCAGGTAAAACAACAGGCACAGCTTTCTGGAGGGTAAAGATTTAGTCCAGACATGAGCATGAGGTTAAGCACTGTACGTCATTAGAAACAAGCACCTGTTCAATGTTTATGTCTTCCTATACTAGAAAAGGACAGTAACTCCAAAAATAATGAAACCAGCACAACCAAGATAGGAGGTGCATCTTGGCATGATATCCAGCAGTTTACCAAGTTTTTTAAAAATCTGATAAAAATGGGGGGAGGAGATGCAAAGACAAGTAATGATTACGGACGGACAGACACACAGCTGATCGCCATATCCCCCACATTATATGCCGAGGGAATAGTAAAAAAAAAAATGGGGTCAGTACGGCTGAGGTCATGACAGTACATATGTTGTTGTTAGCCGAGGAAGTTATTTATCTGATAAGTTACTGGTGATAAATGTCATATTGCCCTATACATTACATAATAATAACCATCCACCTACATCCTTTGTTTACAAGCTCTAAGCTCTGTATTTTAGTACAGTTTACCTGGGAGTTTGTATTAATTCAGAAAATGTAACAAAACGCCTTAGTTTAGATCACGGCAAACAGGGGCTGGTTGTTCAAAAGTGTATTAGGCCTAACACCGGTATAACTTTGTAACGTAACAATTCAATTTCTTTGTTAAGCAACGTCATTAATTAGACTGGTATTAAGTCTAATATACCTTTGAACAACTCAGCCAAAGGCTTTTTGTAGAAAGGAAATCCTGCTCTAAAATTCTGTGTATGCCTGTAATATGCGGTGTGAACAACAACAAAAAACATCAGAGAAATTTCATGAAGAAAAATTTTCTTTTATCCACCAAAAATATAAACACACCCTATATCAGTCACTAATTCCACACCTGTAAATCTTTACAGCCTTGCAAGTTTATTTTCAAAAGATTGATGGATTTTTAGTGGAGGAAGAAAGCGGCCCTTTTTTCTTGACCTAGTACCTGGCAACTCTTTCACATACGACAATTGAGTGAAAAATCCCCTCCGAAATTTAAAAATTTAATGGGTCTGAGTGGGATCCGAACCCGTGCTGCATCGATGGAAGGCCTGTGTCGGACTCAGCAACTTTGTCAACTGAGCCACCAAGGCCTCTATTTTCAAAAGAAAAATATAAATCTATACATATCTTACCAGGGTACCTGTCAGCAGCTGTTGTATCTTTGGCTGATGGGAATGCAATAAACAAGAGAGGGACATCAGCCTCCAATGCTTCCTCTGCTGTCAGGGACAGATATTCTTCTGTAGCCTCACTCATGTCAGCTCTGCAACAATTTATTACAGCTTAGTGCCACATTATTATAGCAGTCAACTTTTGGGCCTCAGTGGTATTTATTTTTTTCAATTATTAATAATAATACTTAATTAAAAGAGGGAGGTCATTTAGTACACATAATACCAATCTTCCAAGAGTGAACAACTAAGGCTGCGTGATATAGGGAGAACTCTTTTTGGCTAAAATAACACCAGCACATCAAACACATTATTCCAGTTTCCATAGTGCAAAATAACTCAAACTTAGAAAAAAGATGAACTTACCTGACAAAGGCCCAAGTGTTATAGGTGGGTAAATTGAGTTCCTCAGATGAACCTTTCAGACCCACAAACAAAGTCATGCAGGCTGGACCAGGTCCTACGTTTGACACAAGTCTTGACAGCACTGAATAACACAGAATACACACACTGGTAGGTTAGATTAGGGATCATACACCAAACTTTTGTCAGAGTAGGCAAGATGTACAAGTAAAATCCCGAGAACGGGATGGATACACAATATATTGAATAAAAAATACATGTTTGTTGAAGCATCTATCAATACTAAAAGATTAATCTGAGGGAAGACAATGCACTTAAACTTTTGCACCAATTTTTTGGTAGTCTGGGTCTGGCTCACAGGCCTTAATGGAACTAGATTGTTTTCGGCTATTTTTAGGGTCTCAAATTCTCACCACGGGGTGTCTGAAGACCTTGATTGCCAAGCTATTTTACAAGCAGAATTACATTCTAGCATTCCATATACAGATGCCTTCTCCTCCTACATAAAAGTTTGTAAGATAATATGCTACTGAGGTTAAATGCACGGAGGCAACAACAATCTGTTTGACAAACTATCTTACCTGTTTTGGAGGCGATTGGTTTAGGTAACAACCTGGTGACTGTTGTAGTAACCCCAGCAGCAGATATAATCTGAGGTGCAAATATATCATAGTCATTACCTCCCTTGTGAACACGAACCCCTAAAAACACAACCAGATAATATTAATTTCTTTCCAATAAATACTACATGTATATGCATCAATCAATATATATAATACTTCAGCTCACAGCGGGATACTGTGAAATTGGTCGTTTAGAAACGGTTAAAATATTTGAAGGATATACTGTGCATGTATGAAAGACTGAATGTATCATATGAATTGCGATGAATTCATTTCGGGAGATAGAGGGATGTTCACATAATTTAACAAAATAGCGGAAGGAATAATACTGTATCAAGACTAAGGCGTAGAGTTAACAGAATAATGTGCGAATAAACCAATGTTTTTAAAAAATAAGGGCATCATGCGAAGTACTGGTAAACAAACTGGCGAACTGAGGTACATAATTTACCCAGAAAGCTTTGCATAAATCTATGTGACTTCATCAGATTATGCGGTCATTCTGTTACAGTTTAAACTGTTCAGTAAAATGTAAAACCAGCCACTGGGAAAACTAAAAATGTATTGATGAAAAGTATACGAACCAATAGCTCTACCATTCTCCGTGCATAAGATCTGCTTTACATTAGCTCGCACCAGAACACGACCCCCACTTCTCTCAATGACAGGTATCATATGAAAGGCGATTTCACTAGCGCCACCTCTTGGGTAATAACTTCCCCGCATAAAATGGTTAATGAGTGTAGCCTGCATAGCAAAGCCTGCCTTGGTTGGAAGGGTACCTAAAAACAAAAAAGACAACAACGCATTATTCAGGAAAATTATGACCAAGGCGATACCTGGCCACCGCATCTTTCACATCGGCTAAATCAAAACTCAATAAAAAAAATGTTTATATTATTTTTCTAACTCACTGTTAGGAGTGTGAACCTTAAATTTATCGGTGGAAACAACTAATGAAATCCTAAAGGTGTCAAATTGCTTAAAATTGGGGTATTCTTTATGTTTTTTTATTATCAAATAAATAATTAAACATTTATCAAATTCTAAAACTAGTGTCAACCTTAACTTTCTTTTGGACCAGATTGATTGACTTTTGATTTATGTTTAATGCCACACTAAAGACAATTTCATTAATAGGTCAGCGTTGCTCGGTTCAGCGGGGAGGAAAGTTATTAAAAAAAAAACTTGAATTTTTTGCTGGTACCTGGGGCTCGTTCTACTAAACTGGTTAAATGACAGGAACTTGCACATGGTCACAAGTCTGGTGGCCCAACTCAATACAGTAAGCCTATGCTTAACTTTACGCCAGCTCAGTGGAACAAGTCCCTAGCAACCGTTAACCATTAAAACCATGGAGAATTGCTTTCAAATTTTTTCACTGGGCTGATTCGGATTCAAACTCGCGACCCATAAATGGAAAACTTGTGCTACCCGTAGAGATTGAGTCAGTGTGGCTCCCAGAATCACTTACCATAATCCCCAAAACAGTACATAAAGACTGCCTTTAAATCCTCATCATCGGTCATCTCATCCACGGCTGTCTGGAGACATTTCGTGCTATATTTAAAATAACCTGATAGTAAATGGACCAGTCCAGTTTTGATAATCAGGTTGGCTAGTATCTTGGGCAAGGTCTTCAGCAAAACAAACATTAAAGTTGTCCCCTGACAATCCTAGTAATAGAATACAGAAACATTGTCATGTGAGGTTTGATTTGATTGAGCCTGGTTTGCTCCATCAGTAAACATCAATCAAGATTATTTCATTTAAATGGAGGTGCTGCCTGGGACCTGGTAACTCGTCCATGATCAAGGGAAATGCCAGCCAGAAATTTGTTTAATTTTATTTGATCTGAATGAAACCACAAATTGGTTCTAATCTAGAGTTCTACTAAGGCAAATAAAACCTATTTTTAGAGTTCAATGGACAATTATATCGCAAATCAAATAAGATAGATGGATCAAGATGGATAAAGTTTGAATTCATTATGGCAACTTATAAGTGCAACTGAAATGTATTTAACCAAGTGGGCCGAGAAATTGTTAAAGATTTTTTTACAATCCCAACATTAACTCACCTTAAGGCATTTGAAGTACGTATCAATGGCAGTTGTTTCTTTTGGGAATCGTTTTAGTAGCTCGTCTTTTAAGGCCTGTCTACCACAGTACATCTGGTAACGACGCGCTTTGGATGGATCACCCAGCGCCACCTGGTGAGAAAAAAACCCATCTGTTATCAAATTTAATTCTTTATTACACACCAGTTGTTCCCACTCAAGATTATTTCAATTCTATGGCGTCATTGCCCAATCTAGTGTGGCATGAAACAAGGTTAATAGGTGAGTTGCCAATTACTTGAAAATGATGTAATAATTTCATCGCATGTAGCCCGGACAAAGCATCCGTCTATTTTTCACTCAAAATTTTCAGCATTTTTACAACATATTTTAAGAAAGAAACCGGATATTGTGACAGTATATGTCAAAAAAAAAAAAGTAATGGGAAAAAATCTTGCATGAAACAGGAGCTCAAATGAATATACAGTAGCTGAAGTCTAATTGGAAACTGGGCTTGTCCAGTCTAATATAGGTGCCACAGCGTCATGTCATTGTTGCGCGAAAAACTGGCAAATGGTCTATTGATTGGCAGAAGGAAACACATGATCTTCCGAGGGTACCTAGTAACTCCACCACTCAGTTCTCAAACAGATGACAGCCCAATTGGAAAACAGATTTCATTCAATTAGGCACACTGTTAATTGGTCTATACATGTAACACTGTTGAGAGCAGTCCACGAGTCGGTTGTTCCAAACTGACTGTTAACGGGTGGCTGTTTCCCACTAATGAGAAATAACATTTTAACAGCTCATCAAAGGTTGGTTAAGCGGAGGTAACATTTCACAACCAGGCCCAAATAACTACATGCAATAGTGGGCAACCATCAAGGTCACTTGTCAAGATATTTATTCATTTTCAGCTGTGACAATTTTAAAGTCTCCAAATTTTAACTTCCCTTCTTTAAAAAACATTCTCCAACCATTAGCCCCACCAAAAGCAAATGAGAAAGAAAATGTTGAACAACAAATAGTGACATGTAACCTTAAACAATTCCAATGGTGATTTTAATGGGGTCTTTTCACATTGTAGATATTACAGCTAAAGATATGTACATGTATGTGTTGATTGACTAGATGAATGTCAGGGATTCGAACCAGCGACCCATTGGTGGAAGGCTGTTCGGATTGAGCGTCCAACGCTCTACCTACTGAGCCCCGAAGACCCCCTAGTAAATAAGGAGCCCAAGGTGATCATTAACTTATAAATGATATATTAAAACAGAGACCATCTTTTTGTCTAAAATAACCATGGAGACAAGTTTCTAATTGTTTAAAACTGGGTATATCCTTTAGACCTTTATACCCAATCATCAGTTGTTATAATAAACTAAACCCTACGATATGGCATTAGGTTGATGACAGGCATGAGTTTGACCTTAGTCAGTAGAATTTTCTAGAACAAATAATTTGGCAACAAATCATCAGTATTTTTTATAAAGCTAACTTGCTGATCTTCAATATTTTCATGGTTTTAGATTGTAATCAATTAGCTCTGATAAATAAATCATATACCTCATCAAAGATTGGTCCATTTGAGTCCCAGACTAACTGACCGTCCGTAACAAAATCAGACATCAGTTTCATCATTGATGTGCCTCTTAAATCTCCGACATAATGAATTCCTACCAAAAAAAAAATGATGGCTGGATTAGGCCTTTAATAAAATTGGTATTTTCCTCGTCACATGATTTGACCTCTCCACCAGGACCACCTGTCCAGTCCAAACATTCTATAAGGTTAGACAAACCTGGGATGAATATGAAAGGGATATGAAACGCCTTTGTTTTGTAGTCAGTCGACTGGCAGTTGTTTGGCTCGCTATTGTTCTAGTCAGACACCCCGTGACGGCATTCCGATCCGCTCGGAGAATAGTCGAAAGCCATGTTGTGTATTCCGATTCATTCCAAACCATACCGATGTCGTTGATATATGGGCTGCGCATGCCAGTAGACTGCCAGTAGACTGACTGCAAAACAAAGGCGTTTCATATCCCTTTCATATTCATCCCAGTACAAACTCAGGAAAATATCTCTATGATGTCATGAGATTTACAACGTCACAAAGTCAATACTCGGGGTTTGTCAAACTTTTTGCAACGCTTGGCTAAAACATGTGGCACTGCCGGACAGGTCAATTGCTACAAAAGCACTCAAAGGTATGATAAGACTCTTTAACAAAATGGGTGTTTATTACATTTTTTTATAATAATATTTTCCGGTATCTTTTCAGGGAGATTTCACGAGAGGTTTGTGGCATGAAAGTAACGAAAAAAATAAAATGCAATGTATGAAAATTGTCTTGTGTTGTTTTGTTGTTGTTTTTTGGGGGGGAGGGGGGGTGGTTTGGTAGGGCTATTGTAAACCTGAATAATATTTTGGACATACTTTTTAATTGCACTTCTACTGTACTACACAAGCAAACATTAGGCCTGCTTTACAATATACTATGAGAATCATAAAATAAGGTAGGCTATGTATATTCTTCTACAAGAATATTGATACAAATGTACTTTTAACAGGCCTGTCATTAAGAATAGACTGGGAGAGTTTCCTGTCTCACTCTCCCCAGAAATAGTCTCCCAAAATTCAATGGTAGTGCACTTCCTATCCCATATTTTTCAGAGAGAGAATATGATTATGATGAAATAAAAGCATCTGAAGTTACAGAAAAGAAATTGTTATTTTGGTATACTTATCTATGTCAGAATTGTTGTGCAAATTCTGGAGAAAAAAGTCTTTAAAAAACGTTATCCAGTTTTTCATATTATCATACAGTTAATTCTATTTTAATGGACATGAAAGAGTTGGAGAATAGTTTTATCTTGGGAGAGCAAAAAACATAAACACTCGCCTGAAACCGGTAGGGAGAATTAGAGGGGAGTGATAAACAGGTCTCCTCAGACCCCTCTGGGTGTGTGTGGAGGGGAAGGAGAGCAATCACTCTCCTTATAATGACAGCCCTATCCATATGACCATATCTTACCAACGTCAAACTCATATCCTTTCTCTACAAATGTATGACAGCAGCCCCCAGCCTGGTCATGTTGTTCTAAAACCAACACTTTCTTCCCCGCCTTAGCCATCATAACGCCAGTGGTCAACCCCCCAATGCCACTTCCGATGATCACAGCATCTAAGTCATCAGGAACCTTTTGTGGGCCAAATCCTAAAAAAATATCAAGAAAATGTGCCTATTATTAACCACGGGACACATCATGCATGTGCTGTTCCATTTTACCGAACTTATTTTTACATTACATATACCAACATATAAGTTACCATAACGGGATAAGTTCAGTAAAATTGAACTATATGCATGTCCAATTATGTTTAAAACAATGGTGTAAAACATAGGTAACAATAAACTTGAAGCATCTACCCATGGATCCCAGACTGTGTAACTTAGGTGTAGGATTACACTAACTTAAACTTCAGTTTAACTTAACTTAAAGGCACACTTGCCGCGAAAATCAGGAATATTGTTTACATTAAAAAAGAAAGACCGTATTCTGTATTTTTCCCAGACAATATAAGTTAGGAACTTTCTATTTTTACCAAAATTTAAAAGTTTGGACGTCACTTTGTATTTTTAATTTGAATTTGAAAATTTGAATTGTTACGTACCCGGAACGTAAACAAACCGATCTGCCCCCTATTGGCGATTTTATGTTTCAGTCGAGTGAGTGAACTAACAGCACAGTGTAATTTTACGTAGGCCTATTTATCTGAGAAATACAGACTGACGATCGGTTAACAGCGACTGGAAAAGCCTGCTGATAATTGTTTGAATGTAAACCACAGATACAAAGGCCTGAAAGGAGGGTAAACCAACACGAAAGTTGACCGACACTGATCGTTGTTGTTGTAATCAGGCTTCGATTCTTCGTTTGTTTTTCACCCCATTTTTACAGTCTAAAGCTAACTAGACATGTTTTATGTGTCCTATGTTTAAGTTTAGTGGTATTAGTCGTAGTAAGCTCATGTAAATTGGTTTTCTTAGCAAATTTAAACAGGCTACGGCGGCAAGTGTGCCTTTAAGTTAAGTCAACTGTTTTTGTAGTTTACAAGATCTCAAATTTATCTTTAAAGACACTAAAATACAGGGAAAATCTTCTGGACTAAAACAACTATGATCTTTATTTAATCCAGCTTTTTTATTGCTATATCTCGAATCGAATAAATAAAAGCTAAAGCCAGATTATGAGATATGCAGCCTGGCCCTACCTTGTTTGATCACTTTATCCCTGACTTTCTGATCTGTCACAAGCGGTTTGGCTTCCCCGACAGCACTCCGCTTGAATGGATTTGCACTGGGTTTTTTACCGTTCATCAACAAGGACAGGAAAAATATGAACACGTAAAACAGAAACCCAACAAAAATCAGGTAAGGGTGACTCAAAACATATTCTATCACAGGAGACAATATTCGCCACATTTTGGCGAAATCGTTCTTTTCAAAACCTGACGATGTGCGGCTTTTGGGGCAGACGAATGGTGGTGTACTCTCCGGTATGTGGTAGTAGCTTTGTAACCCCTAAATACAGGAGTAAAAATCTAACACTCTGGACATATCCCGAATAGCTGAGAGCCTCAGGCAATCGAGATCTCGAGCCATTCTACGAGATCTTCAACTCGAGACATGGCTCGAGAGCCATCGCACTCCATTTTGCGCATAGTTAACTGCAAGAAATCTACTGAGAATTTTTA
Organism: Lepidochitona cinerea; assembly: GCA_963971465.1. NCBI lineage: Eukaryota > Metazoa > Mollusca > Polyplacophora > Chitonida > Tonicellidae > Lepidochitona > Lepidochitona cinerea. The sequence goes on along the minus strand of OZ020558.1, from coordinate 3,316,857 downwards.
ATCTACTATTTATTTCTCTGTTCTATTCTGTTCGCAAACATGTAACCCTATCATAATATGCTGCATTGCAGGTTCTTAGGGCAGAAATTCTTGTTAAAAATCAAAAATATAATCGGCACTACATCAGCTCTTAAATACATTCTAAAACAAGATGGCAGCGCCCATGGATGTCAAGGCAAAATGTGATATGCACTTCAAGGTATTTCAAGGTATATTATATGTATTAGGAGAGTAGCAATCAATATAACAAAACAGGTTGTCGGCGGCTTAAACGTTACCTACCAGAATTATATCGAATATCTCTCTACACAACCGAGTCAACTATCAGTGTCACGTGTCGTTGTTTACAATTTTAAGGACGTGGACAGCAGTGGTCTCCCTTTGTGTTAAAGCAACATGTCACTCAATCGTTTTAGAGTTGATATCTCAACAAATGGCAGCACTGATCTAGAAATAAACTGGATCGAGCTTCCTATTGGCGGAAAGTGAAGCACGTCATAGTCAACGGCGGCCATTTTGGTCGTTACCGAACAGCGCTGGTTTGACAGTACATGTGTTTGACAGTTCGTTCAGAACAGGAGAGTTTCAAGATTCGTGTATAATCAAGTACTTATTCGGACTTTTGTAACCGAACGGCAAACATTTGGAGCATATCCTGCATTGCATAGAAATAGGTAATAGTAAATATTAGTGATATTTATGGGATCACTATCCTCCTGTCGTGAGCAGGTTGTTGTTGTTTAGACCAATGAACTATACGACTACGAGTGTTAATTTAAGTTTAAATTTAATATAAATATGAATTATTTTCTTCTAAATATCTCCATTTAATTGTCTGTACACTCAAGCTCTAGGCTAGTTATATGAAATATTGTCTTTACTGGAAATGTATTAGAATTATGATACTTAACAGACTTAAGTCTTAACGTCTTTATACTGCCCCCTTCCCCGTAGGATGAGTTCGAATCCCACTCAGTCCAAAAAATTGGAAAATTTTCTGACTGGGTTTTCACTCGAACGACCTATGTGGGATGGTTGCCAGTTACCAACGGAAGGTCGTGGGTTTCCTCCGGGCATAGAGCCCGGTTTCCTCCCACAATAAAACTGGCGTAAAACACCAAACAATCAATCCCCGTAGGATGAACTTATAAAGTTATAAACAGATTGAGAATATCAAATTTGTGGACAAATTTCAATTATTGTGCATGTGGGACCATTGCATAAGTTCAATTTGAATTAAATTTATAATTCACAATCCATATTACAATAAACAGTGCCAGTTCACACTTCGTCTATAAAATCAATGTACAAATACAATGTCAGCACGGTCTCATTCTGAATCCATTGTTTATTTTCAGACTGATGCCCCATTGGTCACTGTTGCCGTGTTGGTACTAACATGTCTTCACTGTAAAATTGCTCACCTATGGAGAGTGCTTGTTGATGTAAAAGATTGTTGTTGAGTCTTGCTTGATGCAATAACCATCTCCCCACCTGACATTATAGCCAACATCCAATCATGCAACTATTTGCTTTGGGTCAAGAGATTAAAGAAATGACAGATATATTCAAACTTGTGAAATCAATGCTGCTCCAGTTCATAGAGAGAGAGAGTAATGACCAATGGCATGTGACATGATGAGCCACCGCAATTTGAAGAAGTTGTTTTTACCATAAATATATCTGATAAAGGTTGAATTCAACAATATTTGCCCTTCCTGCTCCACTTAGATGTACAAGGAAGAAACCACGTGGGATGACAAGATTTCCAAAGATTCATTGATGCCATAAATAATGCATACGATCATAAATCAATATCTTAGGTGACAGGAATGGACTTACCATGGATATCATTGCCTATTTTCATACATACAGTCAAGAAACTACCTCAGGGATTTATGGCCTTTTTTTTTTGTTTTTTCTTTGCCATTTGGTCAATGACTTTTATGCGGCTGAACAAATCTGTTATTTAAACAACTTAAATAAAATACTTTTATCGTTTATTTTCCCTTGAAAATGTCTCTGCCTTCTATTTGATTTTAAATCATCTGCTCAAGATTGTAATCCATAAAAATATGTATCCTCTTGTCAAATAATTTGGATAAGTTTTGATCATACTTTTAGTTTATTAAAAGTAAAATTCAATATTCCAATTAAATATGAAAACCAAAAATGGCACAATATTGATTTTAAGACACTTGTATGTGCCCAACTTGAAAAAGTAGGACTCCTACTATTCCCAATAGGCTTATTTGAATTTCAGTTTTATTTTTTAAATTAGAAATTCACATCTCTCAATTTAATTATTTATACAGTCAATTAAACAAGCACTAACACCTTTTAAATTAGTTTTGGCCAATCAAACTATTGTTCTAAGTTGGCCGAGGCTGACATGTACACTTTTAGTCCAGCGATTTCATTATTGAATTCCAATTTTTAAAAAAATCTATTTTAAGTTTTTGAAATTCGAAACTTACATTTCTATTTCTAAATTCAAATATTGAAGTTGGAAAGTGGAAACTTGAATTCCAATTTCCAAATTCAAATTTTAAATCCATGACCTTGCCTAAATCTGTAAGCATGAATTCCTTTTTAACCCTGAAAACATACACAGGTGTATGTTGTTGAATTTCGAATGAGCCCTCTTAGCTTTCTTCATAACACTTCAAACTATTTTTTGTCCTTCCTTCTAAAGATAAATCGTCAATCAAGTGATAATCTTGAGCATGATGTAAGACTATAATCCATCAATAAATTGAGAGGTGTTAATTTAAAAAAAAAAAACATCCTAGAAGGTCTTGAAATCATTTTATTATTATGTTTCAAAATGAAATTGTGAGTAATGTATGTTGAAATTTATGAAAATTTTGTTTGATTAGCAAAAAAGAAAACCTTTGTGTGCGCTCTATCTGGAAGGTTGTTAGGTACCCCTAGTAACGATGGGGATTTCCTTAGATCAATTATCTTACTTCTTGCCTTTTATGTCGCCTTATAAATTATACCGTAAGTGAAATAATCTTGAGTGTGGCCTATTAACATCAATCCATCGTATGCGACGAGGATGCAATTTAAATCCCACCTTTCAAGGTTCCTAGGCTTTAGCATAAGCACAGAGTTGGAAATTAATAAATTTTTGATTGATTGATGGTTTACGCCGCACTCCAGATTAATTGACTAATATGGCATTGTTGCAAAGTTAAGTGGGGGATGAAAGCAGGCTCATTGCCTAGACTGGCTAGAGGAAACCCTTCGAAGAGTACCTAACAACGGTTTTAATTTGTATTTGGTCTGAGTGTGATTCGAACCAGCGCCGCATTGATGGAAGGTCTGTGTGGGACTCTGGGACGATCACTCTAACCCACTGAACCACCAAGGCCTCCCTTATTAATGAAAACATCTTTGAATGCAGCATAGAACATACATTATACTATAGCAATTTAAAGCGGCATGAGCTGCCAAAATGTTGATATTTTGATGTTAAAACAGAATGTTGAACATATCGGCTATTTTTCTCAAGATGTTTAATTCAGAAGCTTTTTAGTGCTAGTCTCGAAAGTGTATGATAAAGTATTGTTTTGAATTAACATTGGCTTAGAATGAATGAATGGTCGTCCCAGTTATTTAAATTTTGTGTACATTTCGAACACGTTTTTGGTTCGTACAGGCCACATACTGTATGGATTTTCCTCATTCCAACGCCAATCATTTAGTTTTTCGATGGCCTTTTACTGTCGTGACGATCAGAAATTATCAAAAAGTGTGAATTTCGGCAGCTCATGCCACTTTAAATGTTCTACTGGTGCACATCATTCTGATGAATGGAGCCGCCACATTTCTTAAAATCGATCGATCAATCATGTTCTACTATAGCCGCACACATGTGTCTCTATCCTGGTTTACTTACTTTGACGGTTCTACTATAGTGAAGACAACAATCCATCATCACTAAGTGTATAAGTCTATAACTATAACTTATACTGTTATAGTTATACTTATAAAGTTATATAAAATAAGTGGTGCCTATTGCTCTGTTCTGGCTGATAATGATAGTGTCTGCTACAGTACACACTCCTGGCAAGAAATCTCGTGTTGGATTTAAAACAAAAAATAGCGTACGCCGTAGTACTACGGCCGTACTACTACTACTAGTAGTAGTACTAGTACTAGTAGGCCTACGTCTTTGTTCAAAACTGAGAACTCACGGTTGAAAATTTAATGGACAGTGATTTATATCCTCATCAATACTTCCTTCACTTAGTTATACCGTTATTAATGCATTTTTTCCGCGTTCATCTCAGCCGAAAATCCAGCACTCGGTAATCATCGCTGTACTAAAGTATAGGAGTGGAGGCTAGTTTGGGAACGAGTGCAATGGCGGCCGAGAGAGCGTGCGGTCTTCGAAACCTGACGACCATAACAACGGAGTTGCGCGATCCAGTTTATTTTTAGATCAGTGAATGGCAGTAGGATCAATCTCTATTTTAGATTGAGCCTCAGGGTTGTGATTCTTCCCTCCAAAGTAAGAGAGTGCTATAGTAATAAAACGTCAGGTGTTGCTGGACTTGATCATTTGAGGAACGAGAGACCAAAAAGTATGATTACGTCCAATGTTTTAAATTATGTTGACAAAGTGAGCCCGATAACCTAGTTTCTCATGGGTCACTTGAATTGGTGCAACGACTGTCAATCAAGCACAGACATTTTTGACAGACATATCAACGAACTGGTTCAAGTAAAGTGCAGAAGTTGTCACTGTGACTCGTGTGACACAGACGGATCTAAATCATGGGTCTATTTTAACAGCATTGGAAATGACAACTGTTCTCTGTCTCACGTTGGTTTAACTTCATTCAAGTAAAGGCCGTACTATTACTCAGTCATTTAATTTTGGTTGCTCAGTAGCCAGCACATCATTGCCATCAAACATCAATACTTTGTCAGTTTGGCCATAGAATGATATTTAATTCAGCTAGGTTTAAAAAAAAACGCAAAAATAAAATATTCTTTTGCCGTTTTTGGTCCTAGCTGATGCCTTATTTTTTTACTTTTCGGATAAACTATCTGGGTTCGTACCCGCCACAGACTGTATGGATTTTAGTCATTCCGACATCAATCATGAAGTTTCTCATGACTTTCAAATCTCCTTATTGTGCCAATCGGAATTTATAAAAAAAGTGGACACTTTTTACCAGCTTGCGTCTCTTAAATGGAATAAATAGTTATAGCCATTGACATGAGCTCACAAAGTTCCACATAAAAACTAGCTATATAGCCTATTGAACATAGAGGATGAAATACATGATCTGATATCCTGTCCTGCCTATATACTAGGCTATAATACACTTAGATGTTAGAGCGGTGCCGAAATTTGACCGTCCCCCACATCCTGGCAAATTTATTTACCTGCTTAGCAGTAGCCTATTAATGATAATCAAAATATATGTAAAGCTTTGGAAGCCTTTATATGTAGCACCTCTTTGTAAATTCTTCTTGTAGTTCTGTGATATTGTTGTCCCCTTAATTTTCCCAGAGGGGCTGGGTATCTAAACGGATGGGAAATCTCTCAATATAATATAAACTAAAAGGGAGGGAATGTTTTTGGTATAAATTGTATAAACTGTTTGCCTTGATGGCTCTTTGATCAGCCATAAAATGCTATTCTATTATATTCATTGAAGCTCAAAATACCCAGATATCCAATGTGTAAGAGTTTGAAGATGTAGGCCAAAATATGGGACAAATTGATCTACTTTTTTCAGGGGTTAAAATTGGGGTCAGCAACATGTTAAATATATTAACTAGGCTTTCTTTTTCCCCCCGAAAACGTTAGTTGTAAAGTACATGTAGTAGGTAGAGCTTTGAACCTGTGTTTTTCTTCCGACAAAAAGACTGGTTTCTTCACCCACTAAAGAAAATAATCTTGAGTGTGACATAAAACATTAATAAATCAAATCTTTTTAAATCCAAAAAAAGTAAGAATTTTCTGACTTGGTAAGAAAGCTAAACAGATTTTTGGTGTTTTCTCTGGAAATACACCTGGAAATGCAAAGTGTAAAGTATAAAAAAGGAAGATTTTGCTGAAACAGAATTAGCAAATTTTTGTTCATTTTTAACCATAACTACCAATGTACCAGGTTTCCATTTTTTCCAATGCCAATCCTTTTTCAATCAGGTTTTCAAGGGTTTTTTCAAGGGTTTCTTGAATGCTGACAATTGCAATTTATGAAAAAAAAAAGAATTTTGGCACCTCATGTAACTTTAAATGAAACAATTTTGAGTGTAAGATAAAACCCCATGGAGTCAATCTACATTTAATACTGATTATATCATCTTTTATTCTCATCCTCTAGATTTCATGACTGTAGAATATCAACCTCAGAAAGATGCTGATTCGACTGAAAACTATATTAACATCCACTCAGAGATTCCCATTCCTGACCAATCACAGATCCTGCCTCTCTTCATCATCCAATCAAATCCAGGGTCCATTGAATTACATTAATGGTCAAAGGTCACAGCCATCCAATCAGAATGAATCATTTGAATTGTTTAATCCAGCCACAGGTAAATTGATATAATACATGTCTTTTAATTTTTTAAAGAGGCATGAGCTGCCAAAATCCACACTTTTTCTCATAATTTCTGATCGTCACGACAATAAGAGACTTTGAAGGCCATCGAAAAACTAAATGATTGGCGTTTGAATGAGGAAAATCCATACAGCATGTGGCCTGTACGAACTGAAAACGTCTTCGAAAAGTAAACAAAATTTAAATAACCGAGACGACCATTCATTCATTCTAAGCCAAAGTTAGTTCAAAACAATACTTTATCGTACATTTTCGAGACTAGAAGCACTAAAAAGCTTCTGAATTATACGTCTTGAGAAAAATAGCCAATAATTTCAACATTCTGTTTTAACATTTCGGCAGCTCATGCCACTTTAAGGTAAATTTAAATTGTAGAATGTGGGAGCTCTTCTGTAGCCTGATGCAAATTAAATAAACATTGTTATAAATCAGTTGTTCAGAAAAAAAATAATCTATATCAATCAGTCAAAAATGTTTGTTGGCATTAAACACTTAAACATTAAATAGATCAATCAATCAAAAGTATTTATAATATGTATCACATGGTGGAGCTATTACAGATTCAACAAACTTCATTTTTAGGCAGATTTGTTTCAATCGGCGGTCATCAATCGCAAAATATACGCCATTTGTTCTGTACACCTTTTTTAACCAAAGTATGACATGTCACTTTCCCAGTCCGTCTGTTTACAATCTCAGTCCGACACATCTCTTCCATCTATTGGCTATTGGTTCGATTCCCACTTAATTCAAAGGAAAATTGGAACATTTTAGTGGGTTGATTGCCCTATGTGGATTGATTGATTTATTGATTGAATGATGTTGTATTTCACATTGCCAGGGTTAGTGCAGGAGGAAACTGGCCTCTTTACCCAGACCAACCTACCCTATGTGGAAAAGTTGCCAAGAACCACCTGAAAATATGCCAGTGATTTCATCCCACAATAAAAGAGGCTGGTTTCTTCCCACCACTAAACCTGGCAACATTGTCATATAAACAAAATAATCCTGAGTGCAGCGTGAATAACCATTCAATCAATCTGTTTACTATTGGTTATCAAATTAACTTTATATGTTTTTATCTTCTGTGCTGAAAACTTTTTCTTTTCTTAGGTGAATCATTAAGAAAGGTACCAAGTTCCAGTCCCGAGGATGTTGACAATGCTGTCACTGTTGCCAAGGAGGCGTGGCCTAATTGGGCGGGATTATCTGGAACTGAGAGGGGACAGGTTTTATCAAGAGCTGCAAGAACCATCAGGGTATGTGACGACGACGACGAATGTTGTTTTATAATGAAATTACCCGTCAATTGTGGCACTTGTTTCCCCTCTCAGAAAAATAAATTTTGCAATTCACATTTTCATTTATAGTAGTACGAAATTCAAATATCCATCTATAAATGCAACGGTTATATACTTTAAAGTGGCATGAGCTGCCAAAATTCACACTTTTTTCATAAGTTCTGATCGTCACGACCGTAAGAGGCTTTGAAGGCCATTGAAAAACTAAATGATTGACGTTGGAATGAGAAAAATCCATACAGTATGTGGCCTGTACGAACTGAAAACGTGTTCGAAAAGTAAAAAAAATTTAAATAACCGACAATACATTTTAAATAACCGGGAATACATTTTCGAGGTTAGAAGCACTAAAAAGCTTCTGAATTATACGTCTTGAGAAAAATAGCCAATAATTTCAACATTCTGTTTTAACATCAAAATATCAACATTTTGGCAGCTCATGCCACTTTAACATCCGGTTGAAGAATTAAAATGCTGGTTGTTTGAAACAAAACAGAAAATCCAGTATTTCTTGATGCACTTAGCCCTTGTCACAAGTTGTGTCAACCCTGTGAGAAAATACCAACAAAATGAATAACTTTTGTTTACAGGAACGCTGTGAAGAGATAGCCACATTGGAAGTTGTTGACACAGGAAAACCAATCTGGGAGGCAAGGGTTGATATCCTTGGGTGTGCCGATGCCATAGAGTATTATGCCGGTATTGCATCAACAATAGCAGGTCAGTTTATACATGATGGGAAATTCCCCCCACACCCTGTTGTTAACCTTTCTAGCCCGTTTATATTCAAATGGGGGTTCATTCTTTTCGTCATCTCTTTTACACCAGCTTTCCATTGATGGGACCAGCCCCGATAGCTCAGTCGGTAGAGCGTCCGCTTCAGGCCTGGGAGATCCGGGTTCAAGCCCGGGTCGAGTCAGACCAAAGACTTCAACAGTGGTAGCTGTTACTGCTTCGCTTGGCGCTCAGCAATAGGAGTTAGAGCAGCGACTGGTTGGCCTGGTGTCAGTATACTGTGACTGGGTGAGGGGGCTTGCTGGTTGTCTTCGGCAAGTCGTCTCGGTGAGACAGCACCTAAAAGAGCGGTGGAAATCCGCCCTGTCACAAGGAGACAACGTCTTCATATAACCGAAATACTGTTGAGCAGGACGTAAAACCCCAATCACTCACTCACTCACTCCATTAATTGGGGGTAGTGTAAAGAATCTGAGCTTTCAGATGGTTGCCCTTTGTGCAAGGTTTCCAGGTACCCGTGGAAGACCCGGGTTTTCCCCTGGGCAAAGAGCCCAGTTTTTCCCTTTCGTTAAACCTGGATGTTGTGTAAAACATGAGCCAATCAAATGTACACAGTTTCGGCGAGTCTGAACTCATGTAAAAGTTCACTTGCCAGTCATTTTCCAATTATGTTATTTGGAGACGTTACAATAGTAGTCAAAGTTCAAAGCTGTGCCAAGGTGGAAAACCGAGGCAAGCAATACGCCATTTACTACATGTGTTTTACTGTGAAATTTATAACAGAAAAATGGTGTAGGTATACAGTATATGTTGGACTGAATAAGAAAGCAAAGAGAATAGATTGACAAGAGTGGTCACTTCGTCCAATCAGCATTGCTGGCGTGTTCTTCTGGCCCCCTAGCGGAAGGGTGTTCCGACTGTACACGAATCGGCCTGCCACAGAAAGGAGGTTCCTAATAATCGAATCGTGTCAGTTCAAATTCAACAGATGCGGACAAAGTGACCACTCTTGTCAATCTACTCTCTTTGAAGAAAGTCTGTCAAATTCCTTTATTAAGTGTTTGGAGAATTTTGAGAGCCTCCTTCTGAAAAGCTTAGGTAAAAAAATTGTATTCCCTCATGTAAAAGTCCTCTAACCAGCTCTGCAGACAATTCTGTTTTCATAGGCTTTCAGTCACTTTGCGAGTTAACCATTTTGCTTCTGGTAAAATACCCTAATAAAGCTCTTCCATCTCTGTACAGGGCAACATATTCAGCTCCCCCAGGGCAGTTTTGCCTACACACGGCGTGAACCCTTGGGAGTGGTGGGTGCGATTGGGGCATGGAACTACCCCTTCCAGATGGCGGCCTGGAAATCTGCCCCGGCATTGGCCTGTGGCAATACGATGGTTTTTAAGCCCTCTCCTCTTACCCCACTAACGGCTGTTACACTGGCGGAGGTTTATTCTCAAGTTGGTTTACCTGATGGTTGTTTCAATGTTATTCAGGTGAGTCCAGTACATATCATCACCAGTTAAAAGGATTTCTGAACAGGGAATAAACCTGGTTTGTGTTTGTATATGAACTAAATGTATATTTCACAAACGTAAATGTAGGTTGAAATAAAACAACCTTTGTGTTAGTTCCCTGGTAATCATAAAATCAGTGACAAAAAAAATTTCCGTACCTTTCATTACTAGTCGAGAAAACTCGTCAAAAGTGGATTCATACATGACCTTCAATGTGTACAAACTGCCCTGAATAGCAGAGATAATGAATTATGTCACAACGTCCAACGCTCTACCTACTGAGCCACGAAGGCCCCTGGTTTCTCTGAAGCTGAACCTAAAAAACATGATGTCTCCGCTAGGCCAACATTCAACTCGTTCTTGTTCAAATAAAGCAAGGATAACAATAATAACCTATGGTTTAGATTGATTGTTTGGTGTTTTACGCTGCGCTTGTGATTATTTCACTTATAAGGCGGTGTTGCCAGTTTTTTTGTGGGAGGAAACCGGGCTCTATGCCCGGAGGAAATCCACGACCTTCCGGTGGTAACTGGCAACCATCCCACATAGCTATGGTTTAGAAGTCTGTGAAGTCTGTGAACAAAGGTGCAATTGTTGCTTTAGTTTTAGCATTTGTAAAGACAAAGTTATTTACATGATAACAAAAATTTCTATTAAACACGAGGTTAAAGAAATGCTTTTTGTCTGACCTACTATGATTGTAAGTCTGACAACTTTGATTTGCGATTCATGTTAACACTAAAGCTTTTGTTAAAAAAAATTATGTTTTTGTTGGTAATCTAAAAAAGGGCGAGGCTGTAACTGGAACGTCCCTCTGCAGACATCCAAATGTTGATAAGATGACCTTTACAGGAAGTGTTCCCACTGGATCAGCTGTCATGGCCGAATGTGCTAAGGTAAGGTCAGAAGTCATATTGTTTTTTTTTTTCAAAAAGTGTCTTTGATTTACCGGTGACCTTGGTGGCTGACTGGGCAAGAATGATAGACGCTCAAACCAACGCAAAGTTAATATATTTGAAAACACACGGGCGCAGGGAAAATCTTCTTGTCTAAAATAACTACGGAGACAAGTTTCTAATTGTGTTAAAAAGAGGTATATTATTTAGACCTTTACACCCCATCATAAATTGTTGTAATAAAGTAAACCTATGATATTTCATTAGGTTGATCACTGGTAGGAGCTTGGCCTTAGTCAGTAGAATTTTCTGTAAACTTAATATCAATGGTTTCGGGGGTATCAATCCTGAAATAAATTGAAAACATTCTGGATGGGTTTTCACTCAGTCACCCTATGTTGAACGGTTGTCAGATAGCGCCTCAAGGCTGGAGGCTGGCAATGCCATTATATTTAGGTGAAATAGGTGAAAAAACTGGTGCTGGGTACAACACAGAGTTAACTATGAAATATATTTTTTCTTTATTTTCCTTTCTATTTCTTCAGAAAATCTCTCCAGTCACTTTAGAGTTGGGAGGAAAATCTCCACTGATTGTCTTTCCTGATGCTGATATAGACAGTGCTGTCAATGGAACCATGTTAGCCAATTTTCTGACACAAGGACAGGTGAGTTCCACTAACCCAGTCATTGCATCATTTTATTTATTGATATTAAAAAGTATATTCATTATTGTAATAGTGCTGACAGATGCTGTGTGCAAAATGCTCCAGATTTTTTTTTTAATTGGTGGGGGGGGGGGGGGGGAGGATAATTTTATCACTGGGATCAAAATTAATCAATCATTGATAACATTACACAAGGAAAGTATCTCCATCTTTTATCAATATATTTTCTTGTTTAGGTTTGTTCCAATGGCACCAGAGTTTTTGTGCATAACGATATCTTAAAACCATTTTTGGCTCAACTCGTGGAAAAGACAAAATCCATGAAAATAGGAGATCCAATGAACGAAGACACGGCTGTGGGAGCGATGATCAGTAAAGATCACGCAGAGAGGGTTCTGGGATATGTCGACTTGGCAAAGTCAGAGGTTAGTAGGTCAAGGACAAATATCCTTTTTTAGCCCGCCATCATTCTGATGGAGGGCTATTCAAATCGCTTTTCCGTGGTCCGTCGTCCGTCCGTTAACTTTTTGCTTGTTACCTTTATTCCAAGAAAACTACCTGTCCAATCTTAATCAAACTTAACATACAACATCACCCTATGGTCTAGTTGTGCACCGTACGTTTTCATCTCATTTGCATATTCAATGTGGCCACCAGGGGGCGATATTGTTTTTTTTTGTTACCTTTATTCCAAGAAAACTACCTGTCCAATCTTAATCAAACTTAACATACATCATCACCCTATGGTCTAGTTGTGCACCGTACATTTTCATCTCATTTGCATAAACAATATGGCCGCCAGGGGGAGATGTTGTTTTCCTTTGTTACGTTTATTGCAAGAAAACTTTCGGTAGTTACCTTTATTCCAAGAAAACTATTAGTCCAATCTTAATCAATCTCAACATGCACCATCACCCTACGGTCTAGTTGTACACCATACATTTTCATCTCATTTGCATATTCAATATGGCCACCAGGGGGCGATATTGTTTTTTTTTGTTACCTTTATTCCAAGGAAACTACTAGTCAGATTTTCATCAAACTTGGCTGACATTATCTCCATATAGTCTAGTTGTGCATCGTACAGTTTCATCTAATTTGCATATTCAATATGGCCACCAGGGGGCGATGTTGTTTTTCTTTGTTACCTATATTCCAAGAAAACTACCTGTCCAATCTTAATCAAACTTAACATACATCATCACCATATGGTCTAGTTGTGCATCGTACATTTTCATCTCATTTGCATAAACAATATGGCCGCCAGGGGGAGATATTGTTTTTTTTTGTTACCTTTATTCCAAGGAAACTACTAGTCCGATTTTCATCAAACTTGGCTGACATTATCTCCATATAGTCTAGTTGTGCATCGTACAGTTTCATCTCATTTGCATATTCAATATGGCCACCAGGGGGCGATGTTGGTTTTCTTAGTTACCTTTATTCCAAGAAAACTACCTGTCCAATCTTAATCAAACTCGACATACATCATCACCCTATGGCCTAGTTGTGCATCGTGCATTTTCATCTCATTTGCATAATCAATATGGCCGCCAGGGGGAGATGTTGTTTTTCTTTGTTACGTTTATTGCAAGAAAACTTTCGCTTGTTACCTTTATTCCAAGAAAACTATTAGTCCAATCTTAATCAAACTCAATGTACATCATCACCCTACGGTCTAGTTGTGCACCGTACATTTTCATCTCATTTTGCATATTCAATATGGCCACCAGGGGGCGATATTGTTTTTTTTTTGTTACCTTTATTCCAAGGAAACTACTAGTCCGATTTTCACCAAACTTGCCTGACATTATCTCCATATAGTCTAGTTGTGCATCCTACAGTTTCATCTCATTTGCATATTCAATATGGCCACCAGGGGGCGATGTTGTTTTTTTGTTGTTACCTTTATTCCAAGAAAACTACCTGTCCAATCTTAATCAAACTTAACATACATCATCTCACCCTATGGTCTAGTGGTGCACCGTACATTTTCATCTCATTTGCATATTCAATATGGCCGCCAGGGGGAGATGTTTTTTTTTGTTACTTTTTTCCAAGAAAACTACCAATCTGATTTTCACCAAACTTGGCTCACATTATCTCCCTATAGCCATGTTGTGTACTGTACATTTTCATCTCATTTGCATATTCAATATGGCCGCCAGGGGGCGATGTTTTTTTCTTTATCTTTATTCCAAGAAAACTACCTGTCCAATCTTAATCAAACTTAACATACATCATCTCACCCTATGGTCTAGTTGTGCACCGTACATTTTCATTTCCTCAACAATAGTTATCTCCCTGGAATAAGATTTTTTATGTAGGCCCCAATTCCTATATCCAGTTATTGCTGTAAGTGAAATAATCTTGAGCGCAGCGTAAAACACCAAACAATCAATCAATCAATTTAATATGAATAGATGAACGCGGGCGTTAAGATCCCTTTAAGGGATCTCTTGTTTTAGATTGAATTGCTAAGTACTTGGTGAGTCTATAATCATACATTTTATCAATAATCAAACCCATAATTATATGTGCGTATCGCATAATGGCAACATACACTAAACAGAATTAGTCCTCTTGATTTTTAAGTCCCACTCAAGTCGAGTTAAGATCCGATCCTATTGTCGTGAGCTCCAGTCGTGAGTAAATCTGCAATCAATCAGTCAAAGAACTTGTTTCGACCTGAGTGGCATTAAGACTCTTCTGAACAGTCCCAGAGTGGATGTCTGGTAATAAAACCTAGAAAACCTTGAACTCATTGTCAGTGCCTAACATGTATGTCTAGGCCAAATGTTAAAAAAAAAGTTAAACACATGACACACTGCTTTGGGATATTTGTTACGTCACAAAGTGGCCACTCAGGAGTTTTGTCCGATATTTTGCCTAGTAGTGCTGCTGGAGCTGTTGATAGCCCAAATTGAACACCCACAAGCTTTCTCTGTACACTATTGGATACTGGGAACAAATGATATATAACAAACTGTATATATTGCTATCTGAATTTGTAACTAGGCTCCCAAGGCTGCTCATTCTTGAAGGAATTAGTAATATGAATAAACCTCACTGTCAACATTTAATACACACAAAAATGAGCAATTATTTTTACGTTTGGCTCTACTTACTGTAAACCTACAACTTTGCACAGAACCGCGCCAAGTAACCTACATTTACCCCTGTTCTTTCTTCTGATTTAAGGGAGCTACAGTTTTATATGGCGGTGAAAGAGTTGCCATTGATAATCCCAAATTTAAAGATGGATATTTTCTACGTCCCTGTATCCTTACTGATTGCCATGACAACATGAGAGTTGTGAAAGAGGAAATCTTTGGTGCTGTTGCCGTGGTGATGGGATTTGACTGTGAAGAGGAGGTAATCAGAAGAGCCAATGATTCGGAGTTCGGACTAGCAGGCGGAGTCTTCACGAAGTATGTCTTCTTTGAAGATTAGTTTTTTTACTTTTTCTTGTATTGGTTGATTAATTCATTGATTGGGGCTTAACGTCACACTTAACAGCTAAGTTTATATGGCTACAAAAGTACCCACTGACCATTTGGACATGAGGCTCCACAGACCATAGGGGGCTTCCGTGGCTCAGTAGGTAGAGTGATGGACGCTCAATCCGAACAGCCTTCCACCATTGGGTCGCTGGTTCGAATCCCACTCATTCCCCCAAAAAAATTGACAATTTTCTGACTGGGTTTTCACCCAAACGATCTATGTGGGATGGTTGCCAGTTACCAACGGAAGGTCTTGGGTTTTCTCCGGCCACAGAGCCTGGTTTCCTCCCACAATAAAACTGGCAACGCCGCCATATAAGTGAAATAATCTTGAGTGTGGCAATCAATCAATCCACAGACTCTAGAATATCAGGGAGGCTAATGTATTTGGCATACTTAATATTTCTCCTTGCTGGGTCAGCAAACATGGCTAAAGCAGAGCCACAATGCTCCAGCCCGAGGGCTTGTTGTATTGGATATATCCATTCTCTATAACAAAGTGCTGTTGGCTGACAGCTGGCTTTAAAGGAAAACACCATAGATTTTTAAGATAGTTTTGAATATTTTTACACAAATAAATATTGTATAAAGAGACTAAACTTATACATGTGCAATATATTAAGATAATTGATTCAAGTGTAAAACAGATTCATGAGTTCAGATTCAAGTTTTTTGTGGGACTCGAAAGTGCAAGGGCTCTCCCATTTGCCATTCAAGCTTGTTACGCAACACACAGAGTGGTTTCCCTTGATGCTTTGTGAGAAAACCCCGTACGAGATATGTTGTATCTGGCAGTGTGATTTAACCGTTACATTCGGTACGCCAAGAAGTAAAGTTATTCAAAAAGATGCCTATGTTAAGCCATGAGATAATTCGTACCAGCAGAATCCGGTGTGCCTGTCATTGCGAGATATCTCGTAGGCCGCAGTCAACATGTTAAAAACCCTGCCCTTAATTTTTAACCCTAACAATCGGTCAGTTGTGCAGAGGTTGTGAAAATTTCTTTTGAAGGTCTACTAAACTACATTAATTTGGCATGAGTTACCAAATATAGGAAACATTTCTTTGAAACAAAGGGCTTTGGTGGCTCAGTCAGTTAACTACGACACAGGCCTCCCCCCATTGATCCAGCGAGGGATCGAATCCCACTCAGACCAAATGAAAATCTGAAACATCTCTGAGTGCATTTTTCACTTAATTGCCGTATCTCGCCATTCAAGTGAAATAATCTTGAGTGCAGCGTTAAGTACCAATTAATTTATTAACACACATCTTTGGGTCATTTGTGTGCGTGGCTTATTGGCTTTGCCTACGTGTAGTTTTTCAAGATATTTCAAATGTTTTTGACAATCAAAATTTATGGAAAAAGCCATAATTTTGGCTGCTCATGCCAATTTGAATATAATGATATTAAAGTTGAACAATATTGTCATTACAGAGATTTAACTCGAGCTCATCGTACAGCTGCTCAACTCCAAGCTGGCTCAATCTACATCAACAACTACAACGTCTTCCCAGTGGAGGTTCCGTTCGGGGGATATAAAAAATCCGGACTTGGTCGTGAAAACGGACTTGTAACTTTAGATTATTATACTCAAGTAAAAAGTGTTTATGTGGAAATGAATAAGGTGGAGTATCCATGGCAATAAGTGACATTGTTTTCATGTTGCTATGGTGATGACCCCAGGTAAATGAAGAGCTTATCCAATAAAATAATGACTGTCTTTTTTTGATTCATTAAAAAGCTTGCACAGGTATTGTTGAATTAGAGCAGTATGTTTAGATCTAATGAGAAATAATTAAGGCATCACCACAAAGTTAGTTGTTTGTTAACAACACAAGCTTTCGACACCCATACCGGTGTCTTTGTCAAGTTTTAGGTCTTTTGTTGCACATTAGGACTACCTTCTTTTTTCAGCTGTTTCTAAGCTAAACGTTCTACCACTTGAACAAAGCTGACAGTAATCCAATTTTATTGAATCAAGAGGCTAACTTTTTTAGTTATTTCTGATGAAAAAGACGGAGCTTGGAGAGGAGGGGTGGCTTTTAACACACTTGACAAAGACACCAGTATAGGTGTTGAAAGCTTGTGTTGTTCACACTTGACAAAGACACCAGTATAGGCGTTGAAAGCTTGTGTTGTTCACACTTGAGGAAGACACCGGTATAGGTGTCGAAAGCTCGTGTTGTTCACAAACAACTATCTTCCTGGTGATGCCTTAATTATTTCTCATTAATATGGAACCCGAGTTTAAAGAGGATTTCAAAGATTTCTTATGTTTAGATCTGTTTAATAGTTCAACAAAAGGATACCTTAGTCATTCGTTTGACTATGAACAGGGTGGTCACCATGGTAACGACACAATAATGATCAAGTTGTTCTTGAAAGACCAAATGTTGAATGAATACTGTTGAATATCCTCGTCAATTACCTTATTTGCTAGGGTCACAGGTTTTGGGTGCTCGGTTTTACATTAATTATGGTGCTAAAATTTCATGTTATTTCAAAAAATTTCATAATGTTATGTTTGATAATCAAATGAGAACATTCCTGATATAGCATTTCTTATAATATTACACATGAAATTTCCTTTGTTGTGGTGTAGAAAATTGTTAATGTTTTAATTAAATAGAGAATGAGAATTTAAACAAAATACAGTCTTGTTAATGTTATATACTTTATATTATAAACAGTCAAACTGAAAAAATAATACATGTAATTTTTGTGTTTCAATTTTGATAATGAATTTATTTTTATTTTTTTACCAATGATGTTATAAATGATCATGTGCCCTTCAGTAAAAAAAAGTTTTAATAAAAAAATCATACTTCTGTGTAGAGCCCGGTTTTCATCCCACAATAAAACTGGCAATGCGGCCATATAAGTGAAATAATCTTCAGCACGGCGTAAAACATCAAACAATCAATCATACTTCTGTGAAGGTTTATTTGTAATTTGTTGTTGATATTTCCTGTTTTATTCGATCTGATCTCGTAAGTTAAGCCAAACAAAAAATTTAAAGTTTATTCTTCACTTGATCGTCTTATGTGGAAGAGTTCTCAGGTTTGGTTTTTACTCTGGGCAATGAGCCCGGTTTCCTCCCCCACTAAACCTGGCAATGCCGCCATATAAGTGAAATAATCTTGAGTGTGGCGTAAAAGATCAATCAATGAAGGGTGTACTATCATTTGACATGTCTTTTAATTTATCCAGTAAATTATTATTTTATTAATTGTTACATGTCTGTCTTATGTGTGATTTTATAAACAAAATCATCCTTTGTTTAATTAAATCGTGTATTGTTTTTTGAATAAACATTTTTTTCAATGTAAATGCTGTTTGATAATTTATGTTTTCAGTTCATCTCAGTTTCTTCCCCCACTAAACCTGGCAACGACCCCGTATAAGTGAAATAATCTTGAGTGCGGCGTAAAAGAATCAATCAGATAATCTGAATAATTCAGTCATACCCCCATTAAGTGGGATATTGAGATGGACACCTTTGTCCTTCCATAGTTCCACTCATAGGATTGCTTGAATGTTCATGTTTATCCCTACATAGCCGAGAAATCTGGTCACATTGCCAGGCATATAATACCAGTCGCCGTTAGACCGATAATCCAGGCTAATCCCTACAGTATCAGATATTTACGTGACAAACACCACAAGCCAGGAAGTATGTGTATGTCAACTGGTCAGTGACATATTGGATTAACATCCACACTATTCCACAGTACAGAGATGGAACGCATTGGCTGATGGTTTTGACCCTTGGTATACTAACATAATGCACGAAGAATGCAGAAATCAACCGATTGATATTTTAGTGCACACTCAAGACTATGTCCTTAAAATGACGCCTCTGCCAGGTTTTAATATTGTTGATTGATTGGTGTTTTACGCCGCGCTCAAGATTATTTCACTTACATGGCGGCGTTGCCAGTTTTATTGTTGGAGGAACCCGCGCTCTATGCCCGGAAGAAACCCACGACCTTGTTAATGAAATAATGACCTTTGTAAGCAGGAGATCCCGGACCTTTGAGGAGTACCTGGCAACTCTTCCACACATGGCGATTGAGGAAAAAAAAACTCAGATTTTGTTTTCAATTTATCTTTCGTTGGTCTGAGTGGGAATTGAACCAGCAACCCATGGATGGAAGGCTTGTGTCAGACTATCCCTCTGTTGACCGACACGCCGAACCCCCATTGACAAAAAGACAAAACATCTGGTATTATGTGATGAATTTTTATTGCAAAATGATAGATCAAGACCAGAGCCTTGTCTATGTCATACTGTCAGTTTTCTAGCTTTTTTTCACCTTCCAACAAACAAAGTTATTTTAAAAAGTGCTGTTAACAAAAGATAACACAGGATATAACAAATTAAAACACAGGTTTTCGACAGACCGAATAAAAAAAATAAACAAATCCTGGTCCACTACAATCTGGAAAGAAATGATTTCATATTTATTTCAAAATATGTGACAGGCTCTTTATAGAGACACATGCTATGTCAAAATATGCTATAAAATATTATACCATTTAAAAAACAAGATTAACTTATTAAACTAACAGAGAATGTCTAGATTAAAATAAATTTGTTTTAAAAAATTAGAGACGATGTAATATAACAATTAAATTGATTATTAACCGGAAAGCAGGGAGACAGAAGAAAAAAACAAAACTATACAACAGTAATTAAAACAACGAAAAACAGAGCACTAGAAAAATGGAGAATATCATGTCAGAAGTTTTATAGTTATTATGGTCAGTTTCTGTAAATTAGTGTTTGAAGTTGATTAAGAAATTGCTTTGAAGTTAAAGCTTTTCTTCTTTAATTCATGCTGTGAAACAAACCAAGTTTGACATAGGGTTCAAATTTCCAGTTGATAGCATTAATATAAATAATTTCAAAAAGTTTTTAATGTTTGACTTGTCAAATGCCTTAAGGACTGTTTTTCCAATGGTGGTTAATATATCATTTGAAGCGAAAATGTATTCAAATGCTTGAGGTCAAATATCAATGGGCGTGGTGAATTAATGATTAATTGTAGGATATGATCGTGATTACGGAAGCGATACAAACAGATGTCGGCCAGGTCCTTCCCAATGACGTAACCTTTCAGATTTGAATAAATTATGACGTTACTTCATATATTGGTCATCTTGTAAACAATCAGTCCTTACAGCACTTAACATGGGGAAACGCTGTAAGCTCTGTCAAATTATGACGTTAAAGAAATCAAGTTGAAATTTGAGCCCTATATCAAACTCAGTTTGTTACACGGCAAGAAATTAGGAACAGTTAGTTTCACTTAAAAACAATTTTTTAATCAGCTTCTAAACTTGGGACTAATTAAATGAGGCTGACAATAATTCAAATCTATAGCTTTTCTAGTCAAAAAGATCAGCCATGTTAGTGTGCCAATGTATTTTAGTTTTGAAAAAAATATAAATCTATTGCAAATTTTGTTTAATTATAAATGCTTTTTGGGGAAAAAAAGATCGACTTCAGATACGAGTACAGCTTCAAAACAGTTGTTGTAAACGCAAAATGTCAGCCAACTATACATAAGCTCCACGGGTAAGTTTAACATAATACACAAGTGTTACCAGAAATATAAACCTGACTTGCACATAGTTTATATGGAACAAAGAACTTAAAACTGTTCTTGCTTTCAAATACAGAGTTAAACTGGCTTTAAAAAAAAAAATTCTTTTTGGAGAGCAGCAGAATTGAATCAGCAACCAACGTAAACAAATTATACAGCAGTTTATCAAAATGCAAATTTTTCCAATTGATTCTGGACTTAATGCCATAAAATAAAGTACAGATGGATACTTTTCATATTTATTTTTTACATGGATAATTCTTGAGGAAAACTTCACTAAAACTAGCCATTCCTGAATGAAATCAAACATTTCTATAAAATTTAGGAAAAAAAGTTGTAGAGAAAAATGAAAATATAGTGAAACAATTGTGTCTGCCTTATGGAATCTGATCTAAATGAAATAGTTGTCACTTAACATAATAATTAAAATGCAGGTCCATTTACATGTGTTTTACATTAACGATTTTGACCAATTCCTGGAGTTTCGTAGATTCATAATTTTGACAGACTCCTGGAGTTTCGTAGATTCACAATTTTGACTGACTCCTGGAGTTTCGTAGATTCACAATTTTGACCGACTCCTGGAGTTTCGTAGATTCACAATTTCGACCGACTCCTGGAGTTTCGTAGATTCACAATTTTGACTGACTCCTGCAGTTTCGTAGATTCACAATTTCGACCGACTCCTGGAGTTTCGTAGATTCACAATTTTGACCGACTCCTGGAGTTTCGTAGATTCACAATTTCGACCGACTCCTGGAGTTTCGTAGATTCACAATTTTGACTGACTCCTGCAGTTTCGTAGATTCACAATTTTGACCGACTCCTGCAGTTTCGTAGATTCACAATTTTGACCGACTCCTGCAGTTTCGTAGATTCACAATTTTGACCGAGTTTCCTAGATTGATGAATGTTACATGTATAAAATAAAAGGAGTATTTACAGAGAAGACAAAAAGGTTTACATCAATAAATAGTTTTTACAAGACGAATCATTCAATATCGCTAATTTTCTAATTAAAGCTACAAAGTCAATTATGCACGAGTTAAAATATATAATTTCATTAAAATATATTGATTTCCCCTTCCTTATTAAAAATCTTCTTTCATAATTTGCATTAAGACTCCTTTACACCAATCAAACCTATCTTGACAACAAAGCCTAAACCTTATTTGTATCCTGTGATTTGATTGGCTAATATTTGGAAGCACAAAGCACCATTTCTATTGGTCAGTGAAAGTCAACACACGTAATACCAGATAATAACTTGTACATAATTCTGGAATTTTACAACAAATTTCCAAACTCGATTAAAAAAAATCTTACGTTTTAATTGCGTGTTCAGAGAAATCTATCCGTATAAGAAACAACCCCTTGATTTCGGACAATATGATTTCTATTGAAGATTTATAAATGCTATCACTTTCTGAAAATCAACTTCTATGTACATTTGAGATTCCAATAAAGGTAATATTCTACGGACAAACAAACAAAATCACATTTCTATTCTAGAATCTACTACAAGAATGATATAGACGATATCACTATAAACATATAGAAACTACCATGACTCATCAGGATTCTATTTACAGATAGAAAAAGTTTTTATTACAAAAAATCATGACTGGCTGAAGGATGTTGACACTTGTGTTGCTATGACAAAATAATTCCAGGTTGGTTGCTAGGGAGATAAGTGTATACACAAAAGATCATCTTGACAAGAAGTGAAGTGTGAAGTACAGCATATAAACTTTGGAATCCAAGTTTGTGCCAAGTGGTTATTTTGGAATAGATTAAGTCCCTTGGTGTTTTATTCCTGCCAAAACTGGCCTGGATTGATTACTTTATTGTACAGCGTTTAAAGTCATACTCAAGCTTTTATCAATGCCGGATTTGAATTAGCCAAGACGGATTGACTGCCTGAAGTTGTATGTCGTTCTCTAGGCTCAATTATTTATATGACAGTGTTACAGCTTTAACAAGAGAGAAAAACTATGCCTGGGTTTTCCTGGTGTGCAAAGCCAGATCGCATTTTTCGAAAAAAATATCAAACTTTGTGTTTTTGGTTTGCTTAATAAAAATGTACTTTAAAGTTAAACCCTGATTACGAGGTGTTATAATCCCATTAAATACTGGAGGATAAATAAATCATGACCAATAAATCTAGAGGGTCAAATTTTTTTAGGCCGTTTCAGGAAAAGTCATGAGTGGAGAATACAGATTAATACTGGAAGATTGGACTGGTGTAAAAGGAAGTATAATACTTGACTGAAAAAAATCAGATGTGGCACATTGCATTCAAGATTTGTGGCCAGTTTCACGAAGCCGTCGCACAGTGCGATCAATCAGAGTTGCCATGACGTCCTATCTCTTCACTATGGTATCCATTGGCAACTACGATTCGTTTGGGATGCGACTGCTTTGTGAAACGAAAGCCATATGTCCAGTTTGATTGATTGAAGATAATCTTAGTTCAGATTTTCGCTCTGCCAACTGAGTCTCGTAGGCCCCTTTATGTCCAGAGAATATCCCCAATCAACCATTGGCAACTGGCAAGAATAAAGTGACAGAAAAGCAAGACAAAACCAGTGATCCACAGTTAGCGAGGACCAACATTCTGAGCAAGCATCGCTTCCATTTTCAATCAAATTTTCACTTCAAAGGAGAGGGAAAATAAACACTTCCCTGTTCAGGAAAAACGCGTAAATTTGTCCTTTCCAACATATTTACTGTTTCAAGCAGGCCATAATCTAGGGCAAAAGTTTGGACCCCGTAGCAGGGCAATAACACCTGGTACCTCTGTAAGCGACATGAACAGAACACATACTCTAATAAACAATTTTTAATAATTCAAACTAAGCGATTACTGTCCCACGTGTTTATTTTTTGAGTACTTTGCAGAGCAGTTTCTTCTGATATTTAATAATTCAAACATTGGTACAAACTACAGAGACCAGGGTTAAAAATCCACCTAGATCAGGCCCTGACAGGTGTCGATGTTTCCCTCTCCTTTAACACACAGCAGGAGTATTATCAGATGTATACCCGACACCATTATATGTGTTAGAGGTAGTGTTATGATTGATTGATTGATGTCTTATGCCACACTCAACATTTATAGGGTGGGGCTTAGTGGGCGAGAAAAATGTGAAGTGAGAGAGATCATGAATCGACTATACGTATTTAGGGGTTCGTGGACTGGCCTAGCTCATTTTTCGAGAGTTGTCAGCCTACCAGAGGCAAATTGCTTTTCAATCCTTTATGACTGCTATTTCTTGATGGTTTAGTGGCCTTCCTCATACTCACAGATGTTGTTAATAAATTTCCTTTTTTTTCTCTTACATATGCAAATGCTACAATTATTGCAGAATAGAACTCAGACTTTATCGTAAAGTTATAAATGGCGACCTATTGAAGTTTAAGACATTTACCAAACCCATTATGAGTATTATTTTTGACATAGAATTATTCAAGTAAACTGAAAACTTTTTTTTTTCATGATGGGCTGTGAAGTTATAAATGATGAGAATCTACAGTGTGTATTATGCCATGACTTTTTTAAATAAATGTTTTGAAAAAAATTATTTCTTTAAATCAAATGGAATTCTTCATCACTATATAGATGTTTTACAGGTTTAAACATGGGACTTGAATCACAGCAACTATGTTACTTTTAATAAAATAGACCTAAATTTAAGAAAATAAAATGGAAGTAGAGTTATCACCCTTTATAAGAGCTCTCTATTGATTGATGGCAGATATATTCTGGAGTGTATAGATGAATTTAAATTCTAATTATAGATGCTTCTAGTGTGAGTTTCAGAAAATGTAAAATAAAAATTCATGGTATTATGTTTAACTTTGAAAACTGTACTGTAGTAATTCTCCGTAAGTCATTTTCTTTTAACATAAAAATGAAAACAAACTGTGAATTTGATCATTAAAAATCATACAAAATGAAATACCAAGCAATTATCAAAAATTGAACAGTGTAAATCTATGCAATAATTGTTGCAAATGTTAATCCAGTGATACGATTTGTTGTAATTTGTCTTATTCAGATGAAATGATTGACTGATGATCTTGTTGGAGGATACTGATTGGTTAGAATTTAGAACATCTCTGATCTCCCTGTCGGAGCCTGTACGATTCCTTCAACCCGTCGTCGCTGACTTCTACGAACTCCATCAGCCCGTCTGTACGGCTCGTTCTTCAAATCTGCAAACAAAATTGTTTGGTTGATTGATATGTATGGAGTCTTTTGGGAAATTTATGTAAAAATATCCTCGTTAATTTTAGAGTAGCATTATCTTGATGAACGGCAGCCATCAATAACATGGAAGGCCAGTTGTCATATACATTGAGCCAATGAGCCGACAATAAAATTGGAGGCAGCAAACTAGCAGTCAGTACATTTGATTTCCATAAGTTGAACTCCTTGAAAATAATTGTTTGATTCCTGTTTTACGCTGGACCCACCCACTGCACTTATATGGCTCTTAGCCACAATTCATTACATTTTTTATTTCCGAAATCTAGCAAAATAGTTCAATTTTTCCTCATTGGTTGATTGATTGATTGATTGGGGTTTTACGCCGCACTCAACATTATTTAACTTTTTGGCGGCGTTGCCAGTTTTATTGTGGGGGTTAACCTTCTGGTGGTAACTGGCAACCATCCCACATGGGTCATTCGAGGGAAAACCCAGTCAGAAAATGTTCACATTTTTTTTGGACTGAGTGGGATCCGAACCTGCGACCCATTGGTGGAAGGCTGTTCGGATTGAGCTCTACCTAATGAGCCACGGAGGCCTTTTTCCTCATTGGGGAATGACTTTTCCTCGAGCTCACTATGATAATTTATTTGAAAAAAAAAGCAGGATTGATTGATTGATTGAACAGGCCCTTACCTAAAAGAATATCTTCCAGAGCACCATGATAAACTTCATCTTTGTTTAATAATTTCTTCTCCTTAATCTGCCGGTTTCTGGACTTCAATTCATTCATCACAGCCTCCTGGTGGGGAAAAACAGTCATAAATTAGGGGAGGTCACTCTTTACAGAGTTCTGAATTGATAATATAATACTTTATTTCTTTAGTGAGGATAACACACAGCTCGGAGGCTACAATGGTGGGCTCCTCAACTCTTCTTGATTGATTGTTTTACAACTCAGAGTTAATTTCAGTTATATGACTGACTAACTCTCATAAGAGACTACTGATGCTTTCTTTTGACCACATTGGTGTGGAGCAGCTATCTACCGGTACATAAATTGATGGGATATACATGTACATGTAAACCCATTCAGAGGAATATATTGGATTGATTGATGGTTTACGCCACACCCATGATAAATATATCATAATTTCACTTATATTGTGGCAGTGCTAGGTTTGGTGGGGGAGGAAACCGGGCTCAATGCTCAGAGGAAACCCCCGACCTTCGGCGAGTACCTGGCAACTCTTGCACAAATGGTGATGGAGTGAAATATTGACTCGCAAGTTTGTTAATTTTTATTTGGTCTGAGTGGGATTTGTGCCCTGGTCGCATCGATGGAAGGCCTGTGTGGGACTGTGGAACTGACTGAGCCCCCAAGGCATCCTCACTCCTGTGGTGGTGATGTTAATGGCCAAAAGGAATACCAACAAATTTAATAACTTTAACATAGGTTTAAAAAATCGTAAGTTAGGCTAAAATATAAAACAAAATGTATAAGTTATATGCGTAACAAAATGAGTGTTAAAAACAACAAGGAAAGCTTTTTCAGTTATAGATAAGGATATGTAATAATTGGAAAATGTTAGAAACTGTTATGTTCAGATTGATTATAAATGTTAAATTTGATTATACACAAGATATATATGCTAGGATATACTGATGGGAATAATTAATATAAGGTAAAGTGGCATGAGCTGACAGAATGTCTATATTTTGCCATTTAGACAGAATGATGAAATTTAATTTTTCTCAAGATTTTTCTTCTTAGTCACCAGAATGTACAATATTGTTTTGGACCAACTTCGACTTTGAATGAATGAACATTATTTAAATTTCATTTACTTTTCGAACACTAGTTCAGTTCTTATGAGCCATATGGATTTTCCTCATTGCAACATTTAATTTTCCGATGACCTTCAAAGCCTCTTACTGACATTCAGAATTTATGAGAGAAAAAACAGAGAATTTTTGCAGCTCATGTCACTTATGTAGCAACCATGTAATAAAATATTTATTTATCAATGTAGTAAAAATGTTACAATACTGCATATGTTATTTTGGTTAAAATAGTTTAATAGCTTTGGGTTTGCTTGAAGGTTGGGTAATACGGTAAGATCTCCGCTAATTCAAGTACAAAAATTCAAGGGCCAGAAAAACATTAACAAAAGTACACTTAAAATTCAACTTTTTTCGTTGAGAGTCTTACCTCCTGGAGTGAGCGATCAGATAATCCTATTGAACGATCGCTGTTGTTGTTTTTATAGACCAAATGTGGCAAATAGCAATGTAATAATTTGTTATTTTCACATCACTGGTCCTTGAATTAGCGGAGATCTTACCGTAATTATTGCTTAGGTGGATTGATCGATTGATTTATTGATCAAAATGATTCCACTTATATGACGGCAATGCCAGGTTTAATGGCCAGGAAACCAGGCTCTTTGCTCGGAGAAAACCCCCTGGCCTTCGCCGAGTACCTGGTAACTCTTCCACATATGGCGATCAAGTGAAAAATCACGTTTTTTTTTGGTCTGAATGAGGTTCGAACCCGGCCACATTGATGGGAAGGCCTGAGGGACTATCATTCTAACCGACTGAGCCACTAAGGCCTGTGTCGAACTGAGGGACAATCACTCTAACCGACTGAGCCACTAAGGCCTGTGTCGAACTGAGGGACTATCACTCTAACCGACTGAGCCACTAAGGCCTGTGTCGAACTGAGGGACTATCACTCTAACCGACTGAGCCACTAAGGCCTGTGTCGAACTGAGGGACTATCACTCTAACCGACTGAGCCACTAAGGCCTGTGTCGAACTGAGGGACTATCACTCTAACCGACTGAGCCACTAAGGCCTGTGTCGAACTGAGGGACTATCACTCTAACCGACTGAGCCACTAAGGCCTGTGTCGAACTGAGGGACAATCACTCTAACCGACTGAGCCACTAAGGCCTGTGTCGAACTGAGGGACAATCACTCTAACCGACTGAGCCACTAAGGCCTGTGTCGAACTGAGGGACAATCACTCTAACCGACTGAGCCACTAAGGCCTGTGTCGAACTGAGGGACAATCACTCTAACCGACTGAGCCACTAAGGCCTGTGTCGAACTGAGGGACAATCACTCTAACCGACTGAGCCACTAAGGCCTGTGTCGAACTGAGGGACAATCACTCTAACTGACTGAGCCATCGAGGCCATTGTCAGACTGAGGGACAATCACTCTAACCGACTGAGCCATCGAGGCCATTGTCGAACTGAGGGACAATCACTCTAACCGACTGAGCCACTAAGGCCTGTGTTGAACTGAGGGACAATCACTCTAACCGACTGAGCCATCGAGGCCAGTGTCAGACTGAGGGACTATCACTCTAACCGACTGAGCCATCGAGGCCAGTGTCGGACGGAGGGACTATCACTCTAACCGACTGAGCCATCGAGGCCATTGTCGGACTGAGGGACTATCACTCTAACCGACTGAGCCACCGAGGCCATTGTCGGACTGAGGGACTATCACTCTAACCGACTGAGCCATCGAGGCCATTGTCGGACTGAGGGACTATCACTCTAACCGACTGAGCCATCGAGGCCAGTGTCGGACGGAGGGACTATCACTCTAACCGACTGAGCCATCGAGGCCAGTGTCGGACGGAGGGACTATCACTCTAACCGACTGAGCCACCGAGGCCAGTGTCGGACGGAGGGACTATCACACTAACCGACTGAGCGCCCCACTTAGGCCAAAGATGTTGTTTCGGTCTGTGTTGAGCTCCATTCCAGGTATGAAGAACATCCAGATTGGAAAATTACAAAAACTTATTTACTGCTCAAACAAACTCCCTCTATGGCTTGCATGGTTGATTGATGTTTTACGAGCTAGGCATCCAATATTATATGACTTGCCAAGTTTAGACGAGGAGGAAACCTATTTGACCTGAGGAAATCACCTGATATACACTTAATAGCAAACATTGATGAGCACATTTAACCTTCACCTTTATGCTAAAATTTCAGAAAAAAGCTTTCTTGTACAAAGAGACCGATAACCTAATTGTAACATTCAAATGAAACCTCCACCCATAGGTCTGATATAACCCAGTACAGAGCTTATGTATAGCGTATATAAAAACAGATAAGTACAAGTATGTACAGATAGTATACACATATTAGATATGCTGAGTCAAACCTGTCTGTAAAAACAGTACTATTAGTTTGGTTAAAGGGAGATAATCCAGTACCAGAGTCTGTTAAAGGGAGATAAGCAAGAGACAAAAGCCACCATGCCCAGTCAGCAGGCGCATGC
Source organism: Lepidochitona cinerea (assembly GCA_963971465.1). Taxonomy (NCBI): domain Eukaryota; kingdom Metazoa; phylum Mollusca; class Polyplacophora; order Chitonida; family Tonicellidae; genus Lepidochitona; species Lepidochitona cinerea. The sequence continues at coordinate 3,287,525 of OZ020558.1, read as the reverse complement.
AGTACCTGACATACTTTCTTCTCCTTTTTCTTATTGGCGGGTTTCGGAGGTTCGTTCATCGCAGCAAACTCCATCTTCTGCCGACGCTCATTTTCTAATAACGCCTCCTGATGGAAAATTTTTTAAAAAATAATTAGAAATTCCACGCTGACCATGAAAGCAAAGCAAGACTTACATGTTAATGGTAAAAAAGGTCGTTCCATTTTAGGGGGGCATTTCCTCTTAGGAAATAGGACACAAAAACATCTGCACGAATTACCAAATACTTTATGATTGAGGTTTTATGCCGTAATCAAGCCAAATACTTTATGGATGAGTTGTATATGACAATAACAAGGGCTTCAATCTTCAAAGTGATAAAAAAACATAGCAAAAACTAAGGTTATAGGTTTTATTATGTGACCACAAATCACAATATCTGGGAGAAGACACCAGACTCTTTTTCTGACCTTTGCGACAGAGCAAAGTTTTGGTGAAACGTTCCAAACCCTTAGACGAGCCCAACAATTTTTCTTTGTTACAGATAATGTTAAAATATCATGATGTCATATAGATATTTCGCTGATCGTCTTTAACCTTTACTAAGGGCTTTGACTGGACGAAGAGGTCAATTGTGAGTGCAAACACATGGTCAAACCAGTCGCGTAAACAATGAAGTTCCCCCACACATTATAAACAATGTTTTTCGGACTGCTGACTTTCACTTAGAAGAACCGTTTATCTTCATTTTATAAATAAAAAAAAGAAGAGCAGACATTATACCTTGTAAGCAGTAACGAATCTGACAAAGAGAGCAAAGAATGTTGTTGGTGGTAATGTCCGTGAGTTTTCTCCAAAATATTCCACCACCTTGGAATAAGCATCCTGCAAAAAATGTATGATAACAAAATATTAACACACCGAAAAATCAAATAAAATTTTTACCATATTTTTTGTATTGAGAATCTTACAAAGCATGGTCACTATAATTATTTAGCATCTCAGAAAAAAGTCCCGGAGAATGTATGCCATTCAACAAAATAGAAGACTGATCTTTTTTATCAAAACACCTAAAAAGTTTCCAGGTATATTTTTTTCATATAAAATTGTTAATCTCATATCAGCGTAGATACACAACCAATCACAAACCTGTGCTGTTTTTGTGTCATTTCGTAGCTTCAAAAATTTATCTTCGCTATTTGATAGGAAGTCTTTGAGAAGTACAGGGGTTTCTCGGTGGTCTTTACGATTGGTCAATTCTTTTTTGGTCAATTCCATTCCACGTTCTAACTCGTGAAGATCAATGATGACATTCTCCAAAGACACTGGAAACAAAACAATCAAACTAATACTGCTTGTTCTGGTTGATTGACCATTTGCCGTTTATTCCCATAACGATGACATAAATACATGACGTTGTTGCATTGACCTCAGACCTGACAAGTTCAGCTTCCATATAAACTTCAGCTGTATTTAAACTCCAGTTTCATGTTACCGTTATTTGCATTACTTGATTTGTAAAGAAGTAAACTGCCACCAAATCAGTTTTCCTTTCAAAAATCCCGAAAAATGTAGGTAAATAACGCGGGGATTGTTCCTTCAATCTACCACTTAGGGCAGTAATTGTGATGTTGATAGATTATGTCATTCGTAAGCAATTGGCAGCTCACCTATTAACAAAAATCACTTTTAACTGAAAATATCCTTTATCATTAATAAGAGCGATTTTCTTGAGATATGACGACTTACAAACACGAAAAATAACCAGGGCTTAAATAGGACAGTAAGGCAAGCTTTTTGAAATGGGAGAAAGTGCTTAAACTTTTATGGGAACAAATGTTGGTCTTTACAAGCCTGCACAGTCCAAACTGCTGTGATCTATACAGGTACAATTGTTAATCTGACTGTCTTCAGGTATATTATGATAAAAGACCCCAATTCTCTTACCTGATGCAGCCTTTTCTATGAAGCGTAATTCTGAATCAAAATTAACCAGGTCCGTGAATTTATCCTGGACAGTCTGAACCAGGTAATGCATCAAGGTGACTTTCTTATCCGCTGACTTGGCATCACATAGCTGAAATAACAGTTGTTAGTTTAAGGCCCGTTCTCACTGTGCGATTTGTCGTATCAACTTGTAGGATGCGATTAAAATGGGGGCTTATAATTGGTCAAAATGATTTATCAACCAATCAAATGCATCCAATTCAATCACATCCTACAAGGCGGTACGACAAATCGCACAGCGAGAACGGGCCTGAAGTCCTGTGCATTGTAAGTCATACCATCAGATGAAAACCTAGCACAAAAATTCTAACTGCTTTTTTTTTAAAAATATTTAATTGTGAAAGATGTAGGTATATTGTTATCACTCAAGTGACCGTTTTTTTGTTTACCGGTACATTGCCTGCATATGGCAACACCTTTGGTTTGTACTTAAGTTGATTGATTGATTGTTTGGTGTTAAACGGCGCGTTCAAGATTATTTCACTTATATGGCGGCGTTGTCAGTTTTATTGTGGGAGGAAACCGGGCTCTATGCCCGAAGGACATCAACGACCTTCCGGTGGTACGGTTTGTACTTGGGAATCATCCCATAGGATTCAACCAAATAAAAACACTGGGGTTTCACGAAGGCACATAGCTTAACTTTTTATCTTAATAACATTGTAACCATTTCTGTAGAAATGAATCGCTACAATATACAACAGACAGGTAAAAACTAATGCCAAAGTTCTTTTCGTTAACTTTAAGTGTTATCAAATATTTGGCTATAGCTTGTCTAAAAGTTTTCAGATTGAACTTAATTTACTCACTAACAAAGAGAACTAAAATAAATCAATGGTATTTTCAATTACAGGAAGATCATATAAATAAAGGAGTTTTTTTAATCAAAAAAAAATTATAAAAACAAAATCCTACCATATCCAGACTTTGCAGTTTGAAGCCATAAGCAGGCCCCCTCTTAGCACTATTCATGTAGTTACCAAACGCTAAAATAATCTACAAAAAATATATTAAAACTTAACATTATAGTATTTTGTATTAAACTTAAGCATTGGCTACTTCTTTCAAATAACATAATATAGATAAATATAGACACTGTTTCTATCTAATCAAAAGGGTTCATTAAAACTTGTTTGCCATTAGCTTCCTTCAAATAACACAAAATATATTCCCATTTTCACAATCCTGTTGAAGAATACAGATTAGTTGATTTATTTACTAGGTTTCCTTTCCGAGTGTCCCAGAGTGTGGCACCTATCGCAAGCACTAAATACCGGCTGTCTTATCCATTCAGCCAAACCGGCCTCTTCTTAAAAAAGGGGGGTAGTTGACAGGTAGATACAACAGCGGACATTTAGTACTCCTCTGATAAATCCTTTTGCCCCGTCTCCCATTGTAAAATGCCCTCCACACAAGGATGTTTGGCTGCAATGTTCATACTACTTCAGACGCTACCCGATTTAATCCATGTTCAGAAAAAATATTTCAAAAGCTGGAATATTGATTTTGCAGGAAAGGTTGACTTATTGAAGCCTACACTTCTGGGAAGTCAGCCATATTTGTTTTGATTCATCCAAACAGGTTTATATAAGGTACATTCTGATTGGTTTAAATTCTACCAAGAGATAGTACTAGAACCAATCATCTTATTTCAGAAATCATTCATAATTTCACTTACCTCTAAAATTTTCTTCACTTTCTGTGAATTTTTGATTGACATTGATGCTGACATAATGGCATTTACTTGCTGGAAAAAAAGAGGGAAAGATGTAAGACTTAAATTAAGAAATACTTGAATCAAAAACAGAAAATTCTTTATTTTTAAATTTGATTAAAGAGGATTGATTTCTGAAGCAAATACATTAAGGGACACCTTAAAACAAAAATAATAAAACAAAAACAATTCATTTTTTTTCTTTCCATATAGAAGAATTCAACTTACTGGTTGTAGATGATGAAGATTGTCATAGAAATTCCCAACAAAACTCATGATACTCAACTTTTGGTTAAGTCGCTCCACTTTACACAGCTATAGATAGAAATAGTTTCACTTTCATTATTACAGCTATAAATAGAACTGAGTAGTTTCACTTTTACCATTGCCTACATTTTAATATAATGATTGATTAATTCAGGTTTTACGCCGCACTCAACATTATTTCATTTACATGGCGGCGTAGCAAGGTTTAGTTGGGAGTACCTCACAACTCTTCCACAAACGGCAATCAAGATAAAAATATAGTAAGAAATTTATTTGCTTCGAGTTGGATTTGAAGCCATGCCTACCTGCATCATAAACCCCCGTATTAAGTCCTAACGTCATGCCTACCTGCATCATAAACCTATCCTCATCAGTTAAAGCTCCAAAGGGTTTCTTTTCTCTTTCATATTCCCTGAACGCTTTTATCTGTAATGACAATTACACAAATAAAATGATTGATTGATTGAAGCTTTATGCGGGCAGCCAACCTTGAGGCTTTTATCTGTAATGAAAATTACACAAATAAAATGATCCATTGATTGAAGCTTTATGCGAGCACCTAAGCTTGAGGGTTTAATCTAAAATGTAAATTACAGAATGATTGGTTGATTGATGCTATATGCGAGCACCTAAGATTAATTCACATTTTAGGTTGGGTTGTACACAGCAACAAAGAGTATTTCCGTTTATTTCACGTACGGCAAAACACTTCATATATATCAGTTTCCTCTGCCCCTGTATCTATCAAAGTCAAATTGTTTCTATTGTTGTTGTTTTTTTGGGACTGAGTGGCATTTCCACGACCCTTTGATGTGAACATTCTATTGCTTTTAATATTGAACCGCAGGGGCACCCATGTGCGACTTAGGGTACCTTTTATATCCCTACAGATGAATTTGACTGTCGGTTACATAAAAAGCTAATGACGTCCTTTGAAAAACCGAGATCTTTTTTGGCGATGTGAACATTCTTTTGCCTAAACATTGAGCCACAGTGACACCCGTTTATGTCCCTACGACTGGATTTTATCAACAAACAAGCTAAACAAGTTCTTGGTAAAACTGAGATCTTTGAACTTTGAATAAGGACTTACCTCTGAATCGTTTGGTAGAACAGTTAATAAAATATCAACCATGTCCAATGACAATGCCTTCAAATCCAAACTAAAAAAAATAAACAAAATCATTCATATTCATTGCCTTTTTTCCCCTTCTTTTTCATATATTCTCATTTGTCGCTCAATAATTCCTTCTAGAGATGCAATAAATAATTGATTGATTACAGGGCTAGTTCTTTTCCTTAATTGGTGTTAAACGAACTAGTAATAAATGAGCCTGTTGGCAGTTATTGAGGGCTGTGATTCCCCACGTGGACAGAAAGTCAAATACATCCTCCCTACCAACCAGAATGATATTACTGACACCTATAATAATCTTTGTGTTTCTGAAAACTACAAACATACAATCAGTTATCTAAAAAAAAAGTTGAGTCAAGACTTCAAAATTTTAAATAAGACAGCAAGCTCAAATAATTTAATTGACAGTAGTCCGACAAAAGTTGAAGAAGGAAGACGACAGTTTACCTGTTTATTGACCGACAGATTTCATCATTTGTCATATCAAACCTCCTCCTTGTAATAGCTGAAAAGCAAATAGATCACGTTTCAAATTATTTTCATAAATGCCGAAACAATTAACAATTGTGTGTGTTAACTGTTGTTATATGCAAAATGGAAAAACACAGAGGCAGCTTTTCCCCCTCTTCTAAATAAATACCAAGCAAGTAATCAGAAAACTGAATGAGTATGTTTATTCTCAGTTTAACTAAAAAATAAAATGCAAAAAGTTTTAAACTACCTGACCTACAATATCAATATTGTGATTATTGTTAGACGGAAATTTACAAAAACATATTTATTTTAAAAATTATCTGATAGATTGATTGTGTGATTGATGTTTTACCCCGAAGACAGGGAGAGGTGGGGGGATGGGCTCTTTATCTCAAGAAAACACTGAACGTTTCTGTAACGGTAGAACAGCTTTTCAATAATCATTTAAAGAAGAATGGTTACTTAATTAAAGGTCACCAGTGTTTTATGTTGCACTCAAGATTATTTCACTTATATGGCGGCGTTACCAGGTTTAGTGGACGAGGAAACCTGGTTCAATGACCAGAGGAAAACTTGACCGTCGGCGCGAACCTGACTACTCTTCCACATACAGCGACCGAGTGAAAAATCCACTGAGAAATTTTTCCATTTTTATTTTGGTCTGAGTGTGATTTGAACCCATGCCGCATCGGCGGGAGGTCTATGTGGGACTGAGGGACAATCACTGAACCCCCAAGGCCCCCTAATCCAGAGTGAACAGCTCTACTTACCCACATTCCTCAGTCTGTTTGGTTCCATGAGGGTAATAGCCTCAGGTTTCCTCATCTTCTTGAGAAGTTTGGGCGTCCCATCTAACATGTCTCGACTAAATCCACCAGACATACCTAACCGGAAAACCTCTTCAAACTCATTAAAATCTATCACCTAAAACAACAACAACAACAAGATAAGTTATTATTTTTTAGGAAGATGATGTTTTGTCATCATATTACTTCTCCTGCATGCTAGACTTGGTTTTTGAGGGAGAAAATGTCTGAAGGATGATCACAAGCTGCCACTGGCCTTGGTCCTCCCCCTCCACTACCAAAATATTTTATTGATTGCTTGGTGTTGTATTCCATACACCAAGAACTGAATGCCCCATTAGAGGAAAAATCTTTCAACGATATGCCCAGTGACAGGCAATTTATAGAAATTTCCAAATACTCGCCCAGCTTGTGGTAATAAAAATTGAAATAAAAAGATTAAGGAGAAGGGGGTTTGAAGGGGGGGATTTTATGTTTTTTAAATGGGAATATGCCTATAAAGATTGTCAAAGTTCAACTAAACAAGCAAAGTTTATGTACAAAAATAAAGGATACAACTTACATCAAAAAGTTTGTCATCATCAAGGTCAGCGAAAATTGTGCCCTTGACCTGGTTTGGTTTGAGAGGAGTCCAGTTCAACACGGGAAGTCGGAACTTAGTCTGTATCTTCCTCTTTATTGTCATCGCTACAAAAACAACATGACAAATTTATCAAAATGTCAGACTGAATTTTTTTCTTCTCCAGAAAATGAAATAATTTTTCAATCTGCTTGATTAGTGTCCCAAATTTGGAAAGTAGTTAAAAGGTAAAGCGGTGTCAAAATGACAACAATAAAAAGAGGTATACAGCATTATATTTGTGAAAGGCAAGTATTATCCTTGGTGAAATTGTTTAAAGCTTGAACAAAATATTTTTGACATTTGACTACTTGATGACCGAGAACCTCTTCAGTGATTAAGCGGTCATTTACCTGTAAGATATGTAGTCAGTTTATCTAGTACAGCCTTATAAATATAAAACATATGTCCCTGTGGCCTTACCTGACATATTAGATGACCCTGATCCTGGGGGTGGAGGAGCCGTGGGTGGAGGGAAACTGGGAGTACCTGGGGGCGGGGGTGGTGGGGGTGGAGCGGGTGCAGGGGGAGGGGGTGGAGGTGGTGGCGGGGGCATTATGCCATTTGCCTCTGGGGGTGCATCTGGTAACACTGTAGACAGATCTATAGTTCCACCCTTACCTGTAATGAAATAGATTGATGGTGAAATTGATTGATTGATGTTTAACACCACACTTTATATTAGGCGGTGAGAAACCGGTCATTACATATTATTATATCTTGAAGAAAACTAATATTACTTGATATTGGTTATTTATGGAGAGCTCAGAAGATTCAAATAATAAAACAGGCAGCAAAAATTAAAGCCTTAAAAGTTTTTACACCTGAATTTACAGGGCACCAAATGATAAATTTTAAACCCAAAGTTGTTCCTTATTTTTTTGTTCTTCCTTTGTTGTGCTTGACATTTAAAATAAAAATTAACCCTTAACAATTGGATATGCAATGCCCCAAACCTATTCAAGCAACGTTTATGACAAATAAGACGATGTAGTCTTTAGTTAAAAGCATTCTATGATGATCTAAAATGACCAACAAAACCACACAAAGTTAATGGACGTTCAAAACAACTTATTGAAAAGGATGAGAAAAAGAATGATATATAGCCTCTATCCCTAAGACAAACAGTCCTCAATTCCAAAACCCACATACATGTTTATAAAGAAACTGATTTTTTTTTTGTGTGTGACACAATCTTAATTGCATTTTGTTTGATAATCTTAACGGATTTTTTGTGCCATGAAGATTCACTCAGTAAGACCTAATCAGATTTTGTTGCTGTTGTTGTTGAAGTGGGTGTTAAGTCCCTCTGGTGTAAGGATGTTTGACTTGAGTATACAGTGCCCCACTGACTGACTGGGGAGGACATTGGAATCTTATAAACCCAATAACAAACCAGGAGTCTTAAACAGGTAACCTTGTGCCTGATTCCAGCCCACAAATACAACTCAATACAGGACATAAACACTTTCACATGTATATATTAACATGCTGAAATAATTATATTATAACACAGTTTTCCTCAACCTTCACACCCATCAGACAATTTATATGAAAAGCTTCAAAAGTAACACAGAGCAGGTAAGTACAATGGACCATATTCTTCCCTGTTAAACAGTAAAATTCAGAATATATATAACATTGCCCAATATTCCGCCACATGATAGGGTATGGAGATAACAGTACCTCATATAGTGAAGAAATAAAAACTATGTGCACACAAAGAAAAACAAAATAAGTCATGGAATTTTTTTTCAAAGGGGAGATAATTCATGATTGGAAACCTAGTAAAAAGTTTCCCTAAAGTGATGATTGTGACAAGGATAAATGGACTGGTTGATTGGTGTTTTACACTGCACTCAAGATTATTTCACTTATATGGCAGCTTTGTCAGGTTAATTGAGGGGGAGGGGAAGGGGGGGGGGGGGGGGGGGGGGGCGTTGGGGAGATACCCGGCAACATGTCACATACTGTGTAGAGAGAAGGCTACTGTAAAACTATAAACACCTAATGCAGTCATGAACTAAATAATAAAATCTAAATAAAGCTAGTCTTTACTAAAGGAAGATTTATTATGGGTTTAAAATGGCTGTAAGAAAATTTCCTGTACTGATTGAATGTGTGGAAAGCAGGCTACTGTAGAACTACCTATACTAAGTGCAACCAGGATTAAAATAATGAAATATCATAAACAACTGTACCAAACTACAACTATAAAGCCACAGAGTGTTAAATACAGGAAGATTTATAATGGGACTAAAATGGATTAAGGAAAGATGAAGTGTGCTGAACTGACTATGTAGAGAGCACGCTACTGTAAAGCTACCTATACTAAGTGCAACCAGGAATGAAATAATGAAATATCATAAACAACTATGCCAAACTACAACTATAAAACCACAAAGTGTTAACTACTGTTAACTGTTAAATATAACGATTTTGAAATGTCTCTATAGACAATGCTGTCAGGTTTAACAGGGTAGGAAAATATGCTCTTTGCCTGGTGGAAACCCTCGACCTTTGGCAGCAAAACTTCTACATACCCTCAAATGAATAGACTACAAATGAAGAATGACCAGCCGCACAGAATCTGAAGCCTGTATAACAGTAAATCAGCAGACCAAACCTGTCTCTGAACCAAGAGTGACCAAATTAATCTCATCACCGTACAGTTCTAGCCCCACTCACCAGTGATGTTAGTTTTTAAGTAGTCTAATTCCTGTAACTTGGCATCAAGCATACTCTGTCGTTTTCTCGACTCCTCATCCTTTTCATTCACCGTCTTCCGTAATGTGGACATTTCTACTTCCTGTAAGTTTGTTAACTCCTGCAATAAAACAATATCTTTATTTTAATGGTGTTCTTAAAACCCATTGAACTATATATGTGAAATGGCTATTTTCATCGGCTGGACGAGTGCATGTGGATTTGAATCCATGTTCAATGTAAGGTCATGTGACTACAATAAAAGGGATGTAATCTGACAATTACAAAGATTACACAGAGTTACTTACCCTTAATTTTTCTATATCTTCATTAGCATCTGATAACTGCTTTTCTAATTCCACTAAAAATTTGAGAATAAACATGGATTAATGAAAACTTTTTTAAAATTCCTAAGTATCAAGTGCAAAATTTCAACACATTTCTTAATATTCGTAATGGTTCTTTCGTTAAAACATAATGACAGTTAACTGTGTTTTGGTTGAATGATTGATGTTTTACGCAGCAGTCTACATTATTTCATTCAAATGACCAGTACCAGGGTGGGAAACTGGGCTCTTTGCAAAAGATTAACCATTTTCAGTGTGCTGGATTTTAATTCTAAATTAATTGCCCTAGTATTTGAGTTTGAATATGGGAACAATTCCTGTTCAATAAGGGATAACAGTCCAGATTCAAATCTACAAACTTCTGCAATTAAAAATGATTTAAAAACGTTAATTGTTACCTGTTTTAGCCATTGTTTCTTCTTCTAATTCTTGTAGCTTTTCAGTCGTCTGTGAAACAAACAAAAAAAACAATAAATTGATATTTGCTAAAACATACAAATGTAGAGATACAAATTGATTACCGAAAATAACACCCTTGGCAGCCATATATTGTGGAATAGAGTTTTATGCTACACTCGCTATAAGCATACTTATTTGCAGGAATGCGATTATTTTTATTGAAACGAGAAACTATGCTCAGACTTAAATAAATTCAAATATAATCATTTCACCATTAAACAAAAAACTTATTTACAGAAAGAAAAAAAAACAATTTAATATTCCATGCAGAAAGGCTGGTTCTTCACTAGGATTTCCTTTGTTACCAAAAATACTTACGTGAGCAAGATCGTCTTCGAGTTCTGCGACTTTTTCTAACGCCTCCGTTTTTGTCTCTGAGTCATCCAGTAATTGAGCCACATCTATCATGTTATCTAAGTACGCGTGTACTTGTACGGATAATCTATCACTTTCTGTGTGCTTTAACTTTTGCTACAGAATTAAAAAAATATATAAATTATTCATCAGAGTTATCACAAAAATATTACACTTCAAAAATGTTGATGATGTAACAACGAAGGATTTATTGGCGTGTAAAAAAGACCTGAAAATGAGACTTTTCAACTATTTTGATTTTTACACAAAAAAATTTCTACTGTTAGTGTTTTCGCCACTTTCAAAGATTATTTTATTGCCAGGTTTAGTGGACAAAAAAATAGGCCCTTTGCCCGGAGAAAAGCCCCAACCTCAGATGAGTACCTGGCAACTCTCCAACATAGGGCGACCGAGTGAAAAACACAATCAGAAATTTGACAATTTCTCTTGACCCCCGACTCATTGATTGGGGGCTTGTGTCGGGGAGACTGTGGCTCCAGACTCAGCCACTTCGTCCTAATCATTATAAGTCTGCTTTCACATAAATTCAACGCTAGTGAGTCTTACCTCTAGATAGTCATCAAGTCCTATTTGTGTGAACTCGTACTGAAGGTGTACCCTAAAGTTCATGTTTTCTACTGAATGGACAACTATGTTTACAAACTGCATACACGCAACCTAGAAAAGAAAATTGAGAATGAAGTTTATCATTATATGTTACATTAAAAATCAAAAAAGTTATAAAATAAAGAGGTGAGGGAGGGTTTTCGGTTAATTTCTGTTTGAAACTAAAGCTACCCATTTTCTTCTTAGAAATACATGATGAATGATTGATTGATGTTTTACGGCACAATCAAGATTATTTCACTTATATCACGGGATTGCCAGCTTTAGTGGGGGAGGAAAAGAAATCCTCGACTCTTTCACATATGCAATCGAGTGAAAAATCCATTCATTTTTGTATTTGGTCTGAGTGGGATAAAATCGCACTGAGGGACTGTCACTCCAACCATCTGAGCCACCAAGGCTGTTAAGAGTACAAATCAGAGCATTTGGCAGATTTTTAATTAAAGTAACTTGTAGAAAAAGTAAAAAAATCATATATTGAACATTTTTAATTTAACTGTAGAAAAAAACATACCATAAAATCTATGTGAAATTCCTCAAAGTTTTTGAAGTACTCCATTAATGTTTCAAACCTATGTCTCTCACCACAAACCTGGAGACAGAAATAAAACAGATGGTTTAAACAAGTAAATGGTAACATGTAAAGATATTGGCTGAGAAAATGTGACCAAAGAACCCAGATAGATTGATCAATGGATTGGGACTTAATGTGGCACTCAACAGCTCAGGTTATATGTTCAACAAAAATATCAACAGACCAAAAAATCACCCTTCCCTCCCACCTATATTATCATCAAGCTCCACAGACTTACATATTTCCCATACTTAATGTTCCTCCTTGTTTTGTCACAAAGACCCCGGAAAAATGATACCTTTCTCATGTCGCATAGAGGACATAAAAATTATTGTTGGCAATTTCAAAACTTCCAATCCGAGAAAATTTCAGATTGATGGGTTGTTGGAAGTTTTAGGTCACAATCCTAATGAAATGTTCTGACACCTGGTCAACAACGATTTCATAAAAGAAAGAAAAAACAAAATGTGTACATGTCTTATTTTGTACTGAATCTACTTTCACAGTGTCTGCCACAGTTTTATTTTAAGACAGAGTGAGAGAAGTTTTAAAATCGCTTTAAAAAAATTCAATCTAATTCCGATGTTATCTTAAGAAGAATTCCGTACCTCTTTAAAATTATCAAAAGCGGATAAAATAATCTCATGTCCACCACTGACTAGACAGACTGCAGCTAATAACTCTAACACCAGTGCCTTCGTCCTGAAACAAAAATGGTCACTTTGAGATTCCAGACAATGATGTTTCACGCAGAATTCTAAATTATTTTACATATCGTGTTCATAGAAAACCTCCGCCCTTTGGGGTTGGACCTGGAAACTCTTCCACGTATCTGGGGGAATTACACCATACTCAAGATTATTTCGCTCCAATGATGGCGTTGCCAGGTTTAGAAGGGGAGAAAACCAGGCTCTTTTACCCCAGGTAACCAGTACCTGACAACTCTCCCATATAAGGTACCGAGTGAAAAGCACACAGAAATGGGAGGCTTGTACCAGAGTGAGACTATCGCTCTACCAATGAGTCACCAAGGCTACTCATATCTAGTAAAAAAAAAACTTAAACTTTTTTAAAACATTTTTTTAATTGATTGATTGATTGGTGTTTTACGCCGCGCTCAAGATTATTTCACTTATATGGCGGCGTTGCCAGTTTTATTGTGGGAGGAAACCGGGCTCTTTGCCCGGAGGAAACCCACAACCTTCCGTTGGTAACTGGCAACCATCCCACATAGGTCGTTCGAGTGAAAACCCAGTCAGAAAATTTTCCAATTTTTTGAAGTTCAAAACATGCAAACGTTTAATTTAAGATTTAAATGGATGAGGTAAGTCTGCCACCTGTCATAGTTGTTGCATATTTAAAATTTTTAACCAATTTGAACACGCTATTATAAAAACTTTTAACATGGGGAGAGATAAATAGAAATTGTTTTTAAACACTCTAATCAAAAAGGTTTGGCTACTCCCCCTGTTTTATTGTACACCCATAATTATAAGTAATGGCTATGCCACCGTCAATAAAATTTTTCTTACCGTAGACTTCTGTGGTTAAGACTCAGTGCTATACAATTAATGGCATGTTTATGGGCTATCACCAAATTGAAACCATACTGTAAAATAAATTAGTTTTATCATTTCATTATTAAATCACAGTAGACAATGTATACAAGGACAATCAGTTGAAGAAATAACATAACTGACCAAATTACAATTTTTCTTTTGTCCAATGACTACCAAAAAACAAAAGCTCATACCTTACATATTATTCAACACAGATTTCAATTGAAACCCATATTATTTGAGTCTTTACAGACCCTGTGTCTCAAGAAAAAAGAAATAAAAAGAAATAATCTTGAGCGCAGCATAAAACACTAAACAACTAACCGACCAACACAAGAAAAAACTAACATGATGCTTCACTTACACGACACTGTCGCCAGGTTTAGTAGAAACCAGGCTCATTGCCCAGAGGAAACCCTCAACCTTTGGTGAGTACCTGGCAACTCTTACACCTAAGGCGATCCACTTTTCAATTATTTTTTAATTTTTAAATTTTTCTTTGGTCTGAGTGATCTGTCCAGCACTGCATCCATGGAAGACCTGTGTTGGACTGAGGGACTGTTGGTCTAACCGAGTACGAACGACCTATGTGGAATGGTTGCCAGTAGCCACGGGAAGGTCGTGGGTTTCTCCGGGCATAGAGCCCGGTTTCCTCCCACAATAAAACTGGCAATGTCACCAAGTGAAATAATCTTGAGCATGGCGTAAAACACCAAACAATCAATCAAATTAACAAACTAGCTGCCTAAATCCAGGGGCGATAACTCACCTGATGATTCATGATAGCCCGTAAACACATTATACATAAATGAACATCGTCTCGTGCTTCGCCCATGTATTTACTGGAAAATTTTAAACCCCGTGACGAACTTATTGTATTTGACCTTCGCATTTTTCTCATAATTGGACTTCTGGGTAAACCGGAGTCCAAACTACTACTTTTTTCTCGATTTAATAACTGTTCTCGTCTGAAAAAATAAACAGAAGGTTATGTTGAGTCTTAGCAAAGCAAAACACAAAGAGCACATGGGTATGGTAGAAGTTAACTCTATGGATAGCTTGATGGATGTTATGAAACATGAGAGATAAAATAAATTTATTTTCATAGTAATTAAAACATTAATTTGTTTTTAAATAGGCTTTGATTATTTTTTGTGAATTCTGTTTAGTTTCGGAACTAATAGACTTCTCCGCCAGGGCCACGTGTTTAGGCCAAATGTTTGTAAAGGTAAGACAAACCTAGAGGCTTTGTGATGTTACATATATCATGAAGTCACAAAGCTATTTCGCTAAGTTTGTCTAGCCCTATCGATTATTCGTTGAAAAAAAAAATGACGCTGGCAGAGAGGTTAATAATTCAAAGTGATCAAGTGAGATGATATCACAGTGGGTGCAAACCTTACAGCACTAATGAAGATTATATTACTAAGTATTTAATTTATATGGCGGCATTGACAGGCTTAGTGGGGGAGGAAACAGTGCTCTTTGCTCGGAGGCTAGAAGCTTTGTTTGGTCTGAGTGGCATTCGAGCCAGCACCATGTAAATGGAAGGTCTGTGTGGGACTGAGGGACTATCAGTCTTGGGGCTCAGAGGCCCCCAAAGGCAACCCCTAAACTTCTGGTGGTACAGGGGGAGGGGGGGGGGGGGCAATCGGGTGCAGATTGATAAGCCTCCTCACCTCATGACGACTTGTGTAAAAGACAGATAATCTACTAAGACATCTAAACCCTGGTTCTCCTCACTCAGAAATTCACGGACCCATCTGAAATAAAATAACATACAAAATACATATTATACTGAGGTGTTTGCTCTTTCTACCTGGCAGCGGTGATAAATGGCACAAGTATTATTCTCATAGATAGGATTAACAAACATCCTACATAAACACAATAGAAGTTAAATGGCCCACTTAAGGAGTTACGTCAGATTTAGTAGGATTCTCAAGGGTATGATTAACGAACATCCTACATAAACAAAATAGAAGTCTTTGGTGCCAGGTGAAGCAAACGTAAGTTCACGGCCCTGTCTTTCAAGAATATTGTAAAAATTTGCACAGGCCTAAAAAAACGTATCAGTTGTGTCAAGGATGTAAGTTCCTATATATGCAGTTTGAATACAGATTTACGTCAGACAGAATGTACGTCAGCTTTTTAAGACAGGACCCAGCAGAATAGACATAGATTGATTGTTTGGTGTTTTTACGCCGCGCTCAAGATTATTTCACTTATATGGCGATAATGCCAGTTTTATTGTGGGCGGAAAGCGGGCATTAGACCGTTACTTACTCAATATGATTGGTTCTCAGTGAAATCTCCAGGTCTCGTAACACTTGTGTCGATGTGGCATCCCCTAATATTTTCTTCCTCTATAACAATACAACAACAAAATTGAATTTAGAGTGATTGATTGATTGCTGTTTTACGTCACAAAAACAATTATTTCTTTCATTTGGTGATGTTGGCAGGTTTAGTGGGAATTACCTAGCAACCCTTCCAGAATTAAGAACAAAGATGATCGTATACTGTCCGAAACTTATTTCTTTTATTGATTAATTAGGGAATACATGGTACACCAAATTGATTCCAGATAATTCACAACACCCGGCTACCCCAAACTGTTAAATTTGTATTTAGCTTACTAGTCATATGACGTTTGCATCGTCACAAAGGAAATAAGTAAATGTACCAGATAACTTCAGAGACATTTTTTTAGAAATGTTTGAAACTCTCTTTAAACGTGGGTTCCATTTTAATGAGATTAATTGCATCCTATGACGGTACCGTGAAACGACCTATGAGTTTTTGTTCAGGGTCCTGTTTCACAAAGAGGCGTAGATGTATTTTTGCGTAACTTTCATACTAATGTATCTCTACAGTATGGGTTGCTGTGGCAGTTACGTGAAAACTTACGCTACGCCGCTTTGTGAAACAGGACCCTGCTTGATACCCTGTCACTTACCCTATGACTCCTCTTGGGGTCAAGGTAAGCCTTTAGTTTATTGAGGTACACGTCTGGGGCATCTTTAGCATGGACACGTTCCTGGAAACAAAATACAAAAGTTCAATTAGTTAGTGTCTTTTAGAAAGTGAGTATTACAGTATTCCCGTTATTTTGGGATTACACTTTCTTAAAAATATGGCAGAAATTCCTCTTCCGAGTTTTGGGTGATGCCCGAAACGGGAATTGAACCGGGTCCCAGAGAGTGGCACCTATTGCCAGCACTAAATGCCGGCTGCCTTATCCATTCAGCTTATGAGGGGGCCGGTTGGCTGAATGGATAAGGCAGCCGGCATTTAGTGCTGGCGATAGGTGCCACACTCTGGGACCCGGGTTCGATTCCCGTTTCGGGCATCACCCCAAAATCGGTAGAGGAATTTCTGCCATATTTTCAAGAAAGTGTAATCCCAAAATAACGAGAATACAAAAATACAAAAGGGCATTAATAATAAATGTTACACACAAAGTCGTTTTTGGTTGTGCTTGGACATCAATGAACGAAGATCATTTTCTTCTTTTAGGTTACAAACCGGTTTGAAAGAGAATTTATCGAAAGTGTTGTTCAGGGGGCTTTGGAATGGCTTTTGTAGATTATATTATCATCACCCGTAAAGGAAGAAAATAAATATCTAAAGCTGGTAAAAATTACCTCACAAAATTATTAATAATTGAAAATAAACAAGAAATTATCTCACAAAATTATTAATAATTCTAAGCAAACAAGAAATTATCTCACAAAATTATTAATAATTCTAAGCAAACAAGAAATTATCTCACAAAAGTATTAATAATTCAAAACATACTAGAAATTATTATAAATTCAATAATTTCATTTTGTTGAACAGTTGAAAAGTTAAAATTTATTTCATTATGTGGAATGAAGAAAAACTGTCTTATAATTTATTATCTTTAACTATACACACAGGAAGGGTTAATGGAACATTTTCACATTGCCTGTTATCAATGGTGTGATTTTAACGGATGTTTTAATGAACAAGTCACTTCCTCAAAAGTCTCCCACTTCAAAAAGCAATGAAACATTGTGTGCTTTGGTGTTAGAAATACTCTTTGTCACCCCTGGATTGTGAATTGGACCAGTCCAGTGGCTATGGTAACTAGTATTTCCTTGATAATAAGTGGACAAATCCTGTTACCGTAACGATGACTTAGAGAGAATAAGTTGGAAAACAACTATGATCCCAAAACAATGAAATGAAGTCTGGATTTATTCAGTCTATATTCAATACTCAAGAATATTTCTTTTGTTATGCAGTGTTGCTAGGATAATCCAAAACTAGCCAGCAAAATGTTGAGTGGATTGTTTTGTCTCATCAAATTGCATCATTATTTGTGGCATCAGCATTTGGCAATTTTAATTTAATTTCCCTCTGTATTCAAAAGAAATTCAGCATTTTTTTGGTTTGTCTTAAATGATACTTGTCACTACAACTTAGATGCATGTATTCCTAATGCACCTTATGTTGCGCATCAAAATAACTTTATTCTTCTCAACCTGTCGTGGACTATACCGAGGAGAGATTGATTGATTGATGTTTTATGCAAATATTTCACTTATACAAGTATGGCAGCGTGCCAGGTTTAGCTAAGAGGAAACCCTCGACCTCAGCATGTAGCTTGCAACTCTTCTACATCTAGAATAGCAGACTAAGCTATATATTAGTTTGTTTAATTTATGTTTATTCAATGTCGCCAAGACATTTCTTGGCTTTCAAAAGAATATACATGTACAACATGTAAATAAATCTCTAGTCTCCATGGTTATTTTAGACAAGAAGAAGGAAATTTGGCGAGTTTTAGTGATCATAAATATAAATAATAAATGTAAGTTACTTACCTGATCACAGATCAAATCCCATTTCTTCTCATCATCGTAACTTTTCAACACTTTAGCTTTATCGGGAGGCAAGTCCATGGATTGCTACAACAACAACAAATAAAAAAACTTTCAAACCAACTGTTTGCCTTATTTAACAAGATTGATCCAGAACTCTGTAATTAACAATGATATGATGATCACATTTTTAAGGAAAATAAAGTCACAATGATATTTTAAATTGGCACGATCAGCTCCAAAATTGTATTAAGATATTTTTCCGTTAGATCTATTTTAATTTGTACAGGGCACAGGCTGAAGGGATTTACCTTATTCCAATGCCAGTCAGTTCTATATGACCTTTGAACCCTTTTATTGTCATGAGCAGCAGAATTTATGATATTCAACAATGTGTGAATTTTTGCAACTTATGCCACTTTAAAAAGAGTGTAATGATATATAAAATGGAAATTTTAAAAACCCTCATCTCTGAAGCAAGATAAATAGACGGCCAATAGTCAGTCTGTGTTTTATTATGCTGTCAAGTTTTATCTTAGCTGTCGTCAACCTAATGAAATATCAAGGGTTTTGGTTTATTACAACAACTTATGATTGGGTATAAAGGTCTAAATTACATACCCTCTTTTTTACACAATTAAAAACTTGTCTCCATGGTTATTTTAGTCAAGAAGATTTTCCCTGTGCCCGTGTGTTTTAATGTTCACAAATATATGTCTTTTGGGATTAAATTATATGTACAAAGGCTTAATATGCCAAGCTTAATGCTACAAGTTACAATGCAGGAACGATGTAAAAACAATTTTTGTTGATATTTTGCTTTGAACAAAGGGTTTTATTTTTGCTTAAACTACAGTAAGATGCCAACACAAAACTAAATACATATATATATATATATACTGTATAGCAAACATTTTTCTTGAACATAAAATAATACTAGCATATAAAAGTGCACTAAATCAAGTTCAATCTTACACCTAGGTAGGGAGTGAAAAGAAAATAATAGCGCGAGTAGCACTCGAGTTTGTCAGGTTGTAGTCTCTGTACAAACACAGTTCAACTGGATGAGTTATCTGACCTTTGTGTAGCTCTTCAGTTTGGTGTAATCTTACTACATGTGGAATGCTAACCAATGTTTATCAATAGATTATCATCTCAACTCAAGGGCTTCTATCCTTCTGTTGCTTTTTCTTGTCTACCATAGACCTCCTAAAGATATCCTTAAAGTGGCATGAGTTGCCAAAATGTTGATATTTTGACGTAAAAACAGAATGTTGAAATTATTGGCTATTTTTCTCAAGACGTATAATTCAGAAGCTTATTAGTGCTTCTAGTCTCGAAAATGTACAAAAAAGTATTGTTTTGAACAAACTTTGGCCTAGAATGAATGAATGGTCGTCCCGGTTATTTAAATTTTGTTTACTTTTCGAACACTATTCCGGTTCGTATAGGCCACATACTGTCTGGATTTTCCTAATTCCAACGCCAATCATTTAGTTTTTTGATGGCCTTCAAAGCCTCTTACTGTAGTGACGATCAGAAATTATGAAAAAAGTGTGAATTTTGGAAGCTCATGCCACTTTAATGATAGCCTGATATTGAGTCATATGTCAAAATTTTTTTTTTTTTTTTTTTACATTCAACAATTTTTTCAACTTTTGTAAGGTTTTCCAACATACACAGAGAAAATTCTCCAATATCATTTGCATGCATGGGAATCATTGCAGAATATGCCACTTGTCACCTGCTTTATTTGAGGGGAGGTGTGAGATTAGGCTCTTTGCCTGAGCTCCAGCATGCTTGGGATTACAAGGACCATTTCACATGACATGTGGATAGGGCAGAATTATTTTGGAATGGCTCAACCCAAAAATCAATCATTTGGTTTTCACGCATTAGTCATAATGCTTTAAGTAGCATTAGCTGTCAAAAAAATTACCTTCGTTATAAAAAAAAGAAAAGAAAAAAAAGAAAGGGAGTTGAAAAAAACATTGGCTAGGTCAGTAAGTCGTACAAACTGCAGATGTGTGTAATTGCCAGATAATAACACAGCAAGAGCGCGTTTCACAAAACAGCCTAAATAAAACACATTTTTTTGTGTAACTTTCAAAGCAATTTATCTCTACAGTATGAGTTGTTATCACAGTAACGTTAAAACTTACGCTACGTTGCTTTGTGAAACAGGCACCTGAAATGTAGTTCACTTCAAGGTTTCGTTGTTTATAAAACTATCTAAATGCACATCTTGAGATTGGAAAGCTCGTCTTGTAATTCTTGTTAAAAAATGATTTCTGTTGCAACAAAGTTGTCCATACATTTGGCATCATGTGCCATTTAATGAAAGAAAAGTCCAATAGCCAGCACATTAAGGCCAGATACCTGTGGCTGATAAATGTGACCTTATCATAAATGATATTAATTAACAGAAGTCTATGAATGGGGAAGGGCGACACATCCCGATACCCACTGCCAGTAATAGCGCCTTTTGACGGAGAGGTCACTTTATACAGTCCCTCTATTGGTTAGTCCCAAACTGTGGCTTTTCTTCTCTTCCTGGTATGAACTATTAAGGATTGCATAAGAAAAGATTGATTGATTGGGGCTTAACGTCACACTCAACTGCTAAGCCTAAGGTTATATGGCGACAAAAGTACCAACCAACCAAAAGTCCCCCCCCCCCCCAACACTTCTCACCCACCCAGATCTAATGCATAAGAAAAAAAAGATGTCCGACACTGAAACTTCCAGTGAACTCTCTTCCCTTTGGATTAAACACATATCAATCATATATACATTCCACATGGACCATTAAAGCAATTGAATCTGTTACATATTTTCTCATCACAACACAACTTTAAATTAATATTTATTAATTTGAATTGACGTGCATTAAGTTCAAATCAGTAAATGGCTTTCTTTGAGTAGTGTGCTGGGCAAAGCTTTTATAAGAACCTATGCATTCTCCCAACTGTGGTTGGTGGGACAGTTGGTCAATAGGATAGTCCACTTTGATTTTTTCCTAATTTGAAATTAGGAGCACTGAATCTACATTGTTTGATTTGATAACCAACAGCTAAGGTTATATGGCGACAAAAGTACCAACTGACCAAAAGATCTTACCCACCCCCAACCTACCTAAATTTTAACATTAAAACCTCCACAGACATTACGAACATCAGGAAGGCTAATGTATTTGGCATAATTTTCCTCCATGCCAGGTAGGCGAAAATGGCTAGGGAAAAAACCACACCGCCCCCAGCCCGAGGGACTGAATTTACAAACACAACAACTAAATATGGCAGATGGGAAAGATAGAATACGTTCCACTATCCAACCATAAAAACTCATTATTCTGATGGGAGATGATCTTATCAGACCATCTGTATGGAACTAGGAGGTTACTTAATCGGGAGAATTCACTACTTAAATATACAAAAATTGTGCAACCGTTAACAATTTCAAAATCTAAAGTCACATGATGTAGTATACGCAGGCTGACGATGGCCAGTGATCTGAATAGGGTTAATGGTATGCATCATACTTCCCCATTCATTGAATGACTTGTGGTATTAACTACATGTAAGATCCAGGTTTTAACTACATCCAATGACCAGGTCAATAAAATGTCAACACGTTGTGGAATGACAATCAACAGGAAATAATTTGATGTTATCCTGTACATGTTATTATACACAGTAAGGCAGTCTGACATTCACTGTTCACAAGGAGGAATATTTTAGTCTTATTTCTTTGATGCAAAGTTGATTTAAATTCTGTGATTGATTAATTGATGTCCCACGATGCACACAAGTTTATATCACTTATATGATGGCGTTGCCAGGTTTAGTGGGGGGGGGGGAAGAAACCAGGGTCATTGCCTGCCGGAAACCCAACCTTTGCAGAGTACCTGGCAACTCTTCCACATATAGCGACCGAGGGAAAAATCCACTCAGAAATTTTTCAGTTTGCCAAGTTCAAGTTGGGAGAGGAAACTGGGACTACAAGCAAATGGTTAATTCTGTTTCAAAAATTGTTTTTATATATTTCACAGCTCAATGCATTTACAACATTATTAATATATTTAACACAATTAGAAACTTGTCTCCATTTTAGACAAGAAGATTTTCCCTGTGCCTGTGTGTTTTACATGTAGTGATCATAAATATTAAAATATGGGGTTATAATACAGAAAAAAGTGATCATTTCAGGACTGTTATTTTCCAAATCTGGAACATACTGTAAAGGTTGGGTTTATTGTCAATATTGGACAATATTTGAATGCCACTATTTAAAACATTTTTTTTATTAATAAAAACGATTTCAGAAGTCTTGTTTTGGTTTATTGGCAATTCAACTAAGCTCTCACGTAGTGCCTTCACACATAATTTTTAAACAGAAATTTAAATTAGGGTACCATAATTGCCATTTTCAAAGAGCTAGTAGAGCACAAGTTCTAATATACACTGTAGCCAAAAACAACATAGTGTTCCAGAAAATTCTACTGACAAAGCTCCTATCCGTCGTGAACCTAATGAAATATTATGGCTTTTAGTTTATTACAACTTATGATTGGGTATATATCATTCAGACCTTTATACGGTATAACGGTCTAAATGATACACCCCTTTTTAACACAATTAGAAACTTGTGTCCATGGTTATTTTAGACAAGAAGATGTTCCCCATACCCGTGTGTTTTAGAGTTCATAGATATATCAACAAATATAAATCTCCAAAATATGCTAAAATAAATTTGGGCACAAAACTAAAAATTTGTCATATGTTTAAGTGTGTAGTTTGACACTGTGAAAATCGCCACAATGTGATGCTTTTAAGACAAGTCCATTTATAATTAAGCCGTTAGATAAAAGCACGCTATTACGACAAATGACGTTTTGAACGCGAGGTCACATGGAACTGGCTGAATCCAAACAGAGAATTGTATAAAAATATATCTTTATAATGATTTCTTCAATGTTTCAACTTGCTCGACCAATAAAATTAATAAAAAGAGTTATTCCAGGCTTGATTTAACGCTACATTTTTCTTGAGGGCCAAATATCCAATCTCTTACATAACCTCAATATACGTCCTTAAATTAGATTTCCTTTATGCTGTAAATAAACAGCTAGATTTTCACATTTAGGTTGTATAGAAGTGTGATATACAAAAAGGGAGTGTAATGGTGATTTGGTTTAGTTCTTACAACGTTAATGGGGGAATATGGTATTTTATAACCTACTTTAGATCCATGGCAACTTCCAAGTGAAAATTGCTTAGTGACAGAAATAGAAAGGAGATACTCTAAATAAGATTTTAACAAAGTACTCATTGATGACATAAGAAATTGTTTGTACTACTGAATGTTATCTTAACCGTACTGAGAATTGGGAAATATAAGTAATTAATCTCACTGGAGGATAGCAAGTTGATTTTCAGTCCAAGACCATCTGAATGGAACTAGGAAGGTACTTGCTGAGGATAATTCACTACTTATAAGATTTTCCTTGTGCCCGTGTGTTTTAGTTTTTAGACAAGAAGACTTAGGCCTTTAACCTCAAAGAAAAAAAGTGATAAAGTTAAATGGAATGCTAAATGTGAATCGAATTCATTCTGTTGACCTAGCTAAATGTTTTGCCAGCAGTTAAATCTTTAAGAAACCGGTGATCTATGAAAACAACAAACACAACAGTCCTGTACACAACACCTGCAGCTTCATAAAATATTATACAGAAATTTGAGATCAAAACTTCCTACAGTTAAAGGACACATGCAGTTGTATGATTCTAAAACACTATTTAGTCTGTACTTCCTATTTCCTAATCAGTTTGTTTAAGAACATGAATTGTACGAACTTGAACAAAAAAAAAGAAGAAAATTCTGGCACGAAACCTACAAATTTCCAGACATTTTTTACTCTTCATGAACTCTCCGGAAATCCATTAGCTTGCTTTAGTGCCATGATGTCATAGTTGATATCGGTTTATCGGGGGTGTATTTACTCAATGTTGTGGCGTCACAGGTACATGACACATGTAGTAGTTGAGTTGGTCATGCCGTTATTGGTTGAAATGACAACAACAATGTTTAAACCTCAACCATGACATGAAATAAGATGATTTTTCTGAGTAATCACCTTTATTTGACACTGAAGAGCCTTACAGGAAGCTTGCATTGTTTTAACATAATTCTTTTTTAAAAATAAATATTATAATTAATGAGTTTACAGCTACAAGTAACCATTACCCGGTAGGTTTTCGAGAAAGAGCTTGTCATATATCCTTGAAATAAACTCACATTCTAATCAAAATACATGTATTATTCTTTTAAAAAATTTAGTCAGTTTACAGCTACAAAGTCAAGCCACCATTAGGTTTTGAGAAAGAGCTTGTCATATATCCTTTAAATAAAGTAAAATTCTAATCAAAATACATGTATGCTTCAATGTAAATATGTTATCACAAGTACATCAGGATGAGGATTGGTTCAATATGATGAATACAAATTTCTGACAGTTGCCTGGTAATCGTTTTACTGAATGGTGTGACCAGACCTTTAGTCATTATCGTCACAGTGGACAAGCCTCAGACGAAAAACCCAGCGTGTCAGTATCACATCCTATAATATCTTAACCCTTTGACTTCTGCTAAACCAACATGTTCCGCATTTCATCACTTTCTTATCCAGGAACAGCAAAACCCTTCTTGCCGGAAAAAAGGCCTAAAATTTCTAAATTTTTTTTTAATGGAAGAATATCAACATTTTGACTGGTCACGCCACTGAAAAAAGTCATTTGAAGGTAAAACTCGGCCAGTCTTGAGTTGAAAATACATGTAAGAAGATTTTTCCCTGTGCCCGTGTGTTTTAGTGATCATAAATATAATACTATAAAAGGTTTGATTGATGCTAATTGATTCCACAGCCATAGTTAAATAGTGATACACTTCAGTAATTTTATTCAAGTTTAAAATTTTACAGAAACCTGCCATAGAAATAGCATGCACGAGGAGTCCTCCAATAATAGGAGAGGTATTGTTACAATGCAGTTTCAGAACTTGGTGAAATAAAATAAGTTCAAAAGACTAAATTATTGATTATTAATGAAATATAAAGGAAAACACACGGAACGCAAACATTTCTGCACTGTAAAATATATATTTATGAACACTAAAACACACGGGCACAGGGAAAATCCTGTATGTCGATACAAGGGTTGTAACAAAGTAGTCACTACAAAGTCAAACCCCTTAAGTATCCCATAATTTTCCCAGTGACGCCACGAAGCTCCAGGCCTATTGAAAAGGGCTGGGCCACAATAAGGTGCAGTTCACACCTACACCTAAGTAACAGAATGTCTGTATATATCACATCCACAGGTCATAACCAACACATGCTTGTGGTTTAATCTTTTTAAAGTGTGACAAGCTGAATATATTTTACAGAACATTTCAACTTCAATTCATTCATGAGCTTGAGTCCACCCTACTTACATGATTTACTGGTTGATTGATTGATGTTTTACGCCACACTCAAGATTATTTCACTTATATGGCGGCATTGGCAGGTTTAGCGGGGGAGGAAACTGGGCTCATTGCCAGGAGGCAAGTACCTGGCAACTCTTCCACATACGGAGATCGCATGAAGAATCCATTCAGAAAATTTTCAATTTTTTATTTGGTCTGAGTGGGATTCAAAGCCACGCCTTATATATTGGATAGCATTTTATAACAATTAAATACACTAAAAACAGTAATATTTAATCAGTAGGACTTTAACATGTAATATAGAAATGAATACATGTATGAAAAAGTCAGAGCTCTCAGTTATGCTGATGAGTGATCATTAGATAACTCATATCAAAACTATTTGTATTGAAACTGAAATCCTAAGATTTTTGGAAGTTCCAACAAACCTTTGAACTAAAAATAATTGGATTGAGTCATCATAAAAAATACAACCAACGCCTGTCCATTCTCACGAGATAAACGTCGTGGTTTAATCTTATTCTCTGTAAATAAATTTGGGCCTACATGTTCAAACCGAAAGCTGTTTGTTTCTGCAAAAGTTTGAAATTTGAGCTACAATAGAATGTAATAACAAAAAGATCTCTTACATTTTGTTTTGTATTTTACTCTCTGACTCATTGAGCATTATAGGCTAAGTGATCCATGGTCTGTAAATTGATCTAGGTCCAACCATAATATACCCTACATGTAAGAACATTTTTGTGAGAGTAGCTATTGGGCTTTTTGATTCATTTGACAGTTCATTTAAAATTATTTTTTTAAAAATTAATCAATTTTTAATGAAGATCAATAGACATGAATCTTCATGACATTACTCGAAAAATGATGGGATATTTGAGGGTGTTTGACTTTGAAGCAACCGCTCTGCTACATAGGTACAGCCTAGATACGGAAATTAATTAGCTTTAGTGTCATGACGTCCTAGTTGATATCTGATATGTGCATTACTATTGTTGTGACGTCATACATTGATTGATTGTTAGGTGTTTAAGTTTTACACCGCGCTCAAGATTATTTCACTTATATAGCGGTGTTACCAGTTTTATTGTGTAGGGAAACCGGGCTCTGTGCCCGGAGGAAACCTACGACCTTCCACTGGTAACTGGCAACTATTGCACATAGGTCGGTGACGCCATACACAAACAATGTTAAACCAGGACGTCTTCATGTTTGCTGGAAATGACGATGAAAGCGTTCAAATGTCAAGTATGACGTCAAATACAAAGATATTTCAGATTGGTGACAGTAGATGCATATTTTCAATTACTTTTTCTTTGACACCCTGAGAGACCTTACAGAAAGTTTGTTTTATTTCAACATTATGTTTTGAAATACATGTTTAGTCAATTGACAGTTAAAAATCACTGCTAGGGTGTTCAGAAAGAATTTGGCAGTTATCCTTTAAAGGGGCATGAGCTGCCAAAATGTTGATATTTTGACGTTAAAACAGAATGTTGAAATTATTGGTTATTTTCCTCAAGACATATTTAATTCAGAAGCTTTTTAGTGCTTCTAGTCTCGAAAATGTACGATAAACTAAAGTATTGTTTTGAACTAACTTTGGCTTAGAATGAATGAATGGTCGTCCCGGTTATTTAAATTTTGTTTGCTTTTCGAACACGTTTTCGGTTCGTACAGGCCATATACTGTATGGATTTTCCTCATTCCAACGCCAATCATTTAGTTTTTAGATGGCCTTCAAAGTCTCTTACTTTCCTGCCGATCAGAAATTATGAAAAAAGTTTGAATTTTGACAGCTCATGCCACTTTAAGCAATTTGCCTATAGGGGGTTTAAATGTACAAATTAATTTTTTTTTTTTTCAGAATATTTTGTCTTACACTTCTAGCCCCGAGTCCCGACTGACAAGCAGGTGTCGGACTGTCGGTTGAGAATCAATGTCTGAAATTCCACTGACTAGTCTCACAAGAGATTCATAAAATATAGCTACGTTGCTCAGGATCATTATCGTACATGTACATTGCTATACTTAATACACGTACATGTATAACAGCACGTATAAGAATTAATGGGAAACAGACTTCAACAAAAAAAAACAAGAGTACAAAAGACTTTTTTTTTATCAAAAACCATACAATGTAATGTTTTCCATTTTGTGATCGGTTTAAATAGCTATTAATTTTACTTTACTTCAGCGCAGTTAAATCGTCACTCTCTCACTTTAATACTTGATAGGACTGTTTAATAATAATTGTAACAAAATAGAAATCAAATTAAATTAAACTTACAAAAGCCTGTATTTATAGTTAAAAATATGTTAATACAATATATATAAAGGAAACTAGTAAAAAGTGTAACACTGCACCAATTGTCTTGAATTAGAAAAAAATCAGAAAAAAATAAAAGTAATGCTCAGATGCTGAAATATGTGTTTTGAAGAGAGAAGAAATGTCAAGGTCAAAGTAATATTAAAAAAAGTTTAAAACCTGACAATTGTGCCATTTGTGCACTGACAGTCATGATAAATGATGTATAGTTCTAAAAAAAGTTTTAAAAAGACACAAAATGAGGATATAATGTTGTAGAGCAAACTGGCTGAAAATTTATGATTTCATAAAATACATTCTCAGTGTTAAAAAAACTTCATGTACTCAAAAGGTTAGCCAGAGACTTTCCTTTCATGGATTGATTGATTATACGGTAAGATCTCTGCTAATTCAAGTACTCTAAAAAATTCAAGGGCCAGAAAAACATTAACAAAAGTACACTTAAAATTCAACTTTTTTCGTTGAGAGTCTTACCTCCTGGAGTGAGCGATCAGATAATCCTATTGAACGATCGCTGTTGTTGTTTTTATAGACCAAATGTGGCAAATAGCAATGTAATAATTCATTATTTTCACATCACTGGTCCTTGAATTAGAGGAGATCTTACCGTATATGTTGTCATTGCTAAGTTAAGTACAAAGTGTAAAAAGTGCGGAATAAACCCTTAACTTCATCAAGCTGCAGGTAGCCGACAACCCTTCCGCATATAGGTAGACATTTTAAATAAGGTATCCAAATTTCCTTTTAAGAAGCAATATTCTTTGAAGAATCGAGGGGGGGGGGATTTTTTTTTTTATGTTTTGTAAGTCAACTGTTTAATTTAAATTCGGAAAACGCAGTACAGAAAACTACATGACGAATGCATGGCAAAACTATCATTTTACTGATGACATGCTGAGTGCCAAATCAAATGTTGTGAAAAGAGTGTGACACTACTAGAAATCAGTCGCCTGGGCAGTATTTCACTGATTAGTGATACTATTGGATATCGTTTTAAACATCTTTTCTAAGTGTCAGTCCAGGGCATTGACCAGGAATTCAAAGTAGCTCGTCCAAAAGTATCCCATGTTAAAGCGCAAGTGCAAGTGAAATAGAGACAGAAAAAAAGATGTTTGACCATTTTTCCCAGTAATGAGCTAGATATGGAGTAAACATTGATAGGCTGTGAGATGAGGCTAGCCTATGTGGACCAAAATGACATAAATTTATCGAATTCGTGATTGTTTTTGCATACATGTATTATTCAGAAACCGGTTAGACAAAAAAATCCTCAGGGTGCTCTTAACTTGCATCATGGACAATATGAGAGCCGAAACATTATATTTACTGGCTCTTTTTGTTTGCTATTCAGACATCATTTCCAAGACACCTCACAGTTCTAATTTCCATAAAATATGTATGCACTTGCACTTACCGTATTTCGTCTAATGTTTCGCACGCCAGTTTTTACCCTCACTGTTCGCACGGCTGTTGATATGAAAGGAACCGCCCAGAAGTGGGGGGACATATTCACACCTCTGCTAACGAGCCCCGCGGTGACGAGTCGAGTGACTATAAAGCGGCTGGCAGGGGAGCTAGTTATTCATCACTGATCGGTCAGTAAACGGCTTAGCCAATAGCCTGCATAATTGTTAGGTTACCAGTGAAGATAGTCGGTCCGAGATAGTCGGTCCGCTAAAAACGGGATGGTAAAAGACAGAATGCAGTGCTTAACTGCAAATCTGTTCAATCACGATCCAAAATCTGTAAATAACAGGGCCTCAGATTACATAATCATAAGAATATTATGGTGATAAAGTCTGCTGCCATTTAAAATCCAAACAAATTTGTTGTTGCTGTCCCGTCAGCGAGGAAAATCACACACGTTTGAGGTGAAAGGTTTTTACAAAGCCGGATCACGCTGTCACACTACGGCGTACGTTATCCGTAAATAGGAAGAGTGAAAAAAAAAAACTGTTCAAATTAGCGATTACTTGTACATTTTTATTGATTTTATTAAAAAATATTTTCCATAATTGATCTTTTTGTAAAGGAGAATCCAAGTTTGTTCCAATATAAGGGAATTATTTTTAATAATCGGTCCCTGACGAAACTTTGAGTTTGACATCGAAGTCGACTGAGTTGATCTCAAGTCGTGTCAAGAGTCAAGTTCACACTTCAAGCCAGTAACTGCTTTTTTCTTTCTTTTTACATTTTGATAATAAGGTACGCTTGGGCTTTTAATCATACTAGCTCTACAAATTTAATCTAAATGTCATTGATCGAATGGGTTGTTATACGCCGTACTCCGTGAATTTAATTCTTATGGTTTTCTAATTTGGACTGAGCCATCACCCCTATTATTAAGTAGACCGTTCCGTTTATACTTTGGCATTCTGCAGCTCCATGTATAACAAACAAGATTTCCGTCATTAAAAGTTTATTTCCTCATGATCATACCATCTTTTTACATCGGGAATATTGTACTCGTGAGAAAAAACTTAGTTTTCCCCACAATCTTTGACTGCATGACATAAATATTGCAGCTCCGTAACGGACGTTGTTGCCGCTTCTACACCACGCGGCCGTAGGCCTACTCTGTACATGTGATGTAGGTCTATAGAATAAAGCGCGAAAAGTTGAAAACAGTGAAGATATTCATACAAACAATACGATCGCTGTAAAAAGAAAAGAGAAGAATGAATGTAATTTATTGTTTAGAAATTTACTTTTATAATCAATTTGGTAATCTATTGATAGTACTATCTACGAAGGCCTTTGTATACCGCCCACTGTCACAGTCGACACCTCCGTGGTCCAATCAAGCGATTCATTGTTTGGTGATTATAGGATTATCCCCTCGTTCCCCATACTCTCTCCAGGGGGTTATCGTCTTTTTTTGCGTGCGAAACATTAGACGAAATACGGTATTTGGGACATTCCACTGATTTTCATTATGCAAGTAACAACACATTTAAAATCTTCCTAAAACAAGTTTGAGAATTTTTGATAACAGTAAAATGCAGACAAAAAAAAAAGCTTCTGTGTGAAAGAAAAATAAAAGAAAGGCTCTGAATTTTCAACACAGAAGTTTCACCCAGGTTGAGTTTTATTTAGAAAACTTAATCAACTTTCGACAACAGCCGTTATGTGCTTTAGCCAAGTTAAGGTAGGCCTATATATTTACCTTACGTTTCTAGGTTAGAGTCTCAGTCACTGTCTCATACTATCGTTGAATTTGTCTGCTTTATAACAGGCACAGTTTGGCTTATTGCAGCTAATATCGACGCGTGAAACAGTGCCCATAAAGCAAAGATAAAATAAAGTATAGTGACAACGGTAGACAAAAAATGCATCGATCAACAAGCAGGATCTTAGAGTGGAAAAAAGTTAAAAAAACAGTTGATAAATGGCTGAAACTGAAAATCAAGAACCAATTGTAGATTCTGTCCTGTATCTGTAACTAGTATATCGGTAAAGTACAATGTAGTTAGTTCAGATTTCTGACTATTTTCTTTATACCGGATACTAATATCCATATTTTGGAGTTGTGTTGATTGTCAACGAAAAGTTGAAGTAGACGTTTATGACCCTTTTGACACATTTTGAGTAGATTATATTGTTATTTGACTGTCTAAATCAGACCACATACTGACTGCTAAGAAAGCAACGGTCTATTCAGGCTTTCTCATTGCAATGAACCTGGACGTTAAAACAAGTTGTCAGTATAAAAAATAGTAACTACTTTGGAGTCAGAAACCTGAACTATAATGTAGTGTATTCTAATTTATATAGTAGATGGAAGAAGACAAGAAGAAGAAAGTTAACGTTTACTTAAAGTTAAACATTGGACAACTTACCAGAACTTTAGTAAACCTCCTTTCCAGTTCATTTTGATCAGGCATAGGTAATCGAATGGGCATTGTTGATGTCCGTAAGTCGTGATGACTAGGTGGGACAGGCTGACTGCTCTCAACCGTCCCCATCGTCTCAGAGCCTGTACACAAATTATTAAAAACACGTCAGAGTTGTAAAATCCAGGGTGCGGTCTCGAAATCTGAGCCCTAGATGACCGCTGCTAATAGATGAACTAAAGGCTTAATCCCTAACCCCCCAAAACAAAGTCAAAATAAGTCTCCAGCTAAAGCGAATGTGCTATTGTTTACATCGGCCAGGCATGTTTAGCTTCGTCAATGATCTCCACAGTTTCATTTTAAATCCCCGCAACACTTTGTCGTAATGATGCGCGCCCATACCGCTCTCTTTTCATGTTAAAAATTTGATAAATTTAAATCATTTCTTTCCGCATCCCTGACAAGCGGAAGCTGAATGACTCATGGAATCCCGGAAAATCTCGCGTGATTCGGCGGAAGTCCCGGAAATTTAGGTCACGCTGAACTTAGGGACAAACTCAAAATGCCAATATATAAATCAGCCCGTATGTACTAGTTAAGCTTCCAATATTGAAATTTAAACCATTGCGGGCGTTATAAATGGTTACTATTCTTATTAACTAGCAACTTATTTTTAAGGCTAAATTCACTACATGGATTGACTGCGAATGAAGAAACTGGAGGGCAAAAAATAAACAAAAGTGAAAGTAGGCCTAGTCATAGTACTACTAACAGTAACAGTAACACTAAAAATAATGCCGTTTAATAAAACATATTATCCATATTTCCGAATTTACTTACATCGTAAATAAATAGTGTACACATGTATACATTTTAACGACTTTTCTAAACTGTTTGATTTAATTTAATTTCTTAAGCCCTGTATTTTTGCGTTTAATTATTCTTTCTTATTTTATGTTTTAGGCCTATGTATTTTTTAATGAGTCTTTAAAAACACAAACAAGTTACTGGGAACTTCATGTCAGAATGTGGGTTTGAGGACCATGGTAGGCTATAGGTAAACTACAATGTCTATCTTGTCCATACGTGTTTTTTTTTTTTTTTTTTTTTTTTTGGGGGGGGGGGGGGGGGAGGGTCTTCATTTTTTCTAGAGTTAGATTTGTTTTTAGGGCAAGGACAGAACTTGTATGGGGCGATCTATCATTGAACATATGCAGCCATAGACCCTACCTCCTCCCCCGCCGTGTATAATCCACGTGACAGCTTTACGGGAATGTTTGATATAGTTTTCGTCCTCAGCCAGGTCGCCCTCTTCCTCCGTGGTCGTAAACCACATGTTACCGTTCTTCGCCAACTGTTGGTAAATGTCTTCAGCGATACCTGTGGAATCAGATCATAACAAATTAAAATCGATTGGTACATTGGTTATAATAGATTGGTGTTTTGATGGATTGATTTATTTATGTTTACGCCGTAATCAAGATTATTTCACTTAGACCTAATATTAATAAGATTTAGTGTGGTGTGGTGGGGATGGGAGCGGAGAGGGGCACGTACTTTGCCTGGAGGACGCCCCAATCTGGCGAGTATCAGATCATAACAAAATAAAATCGATTGGTACATTGGTTATAATAGATTGGTGTTTTGATGGATTGATTTATTTATGTTTACGCCGTAATCGAGATTATTTCACTTAGACCTAATAAGATTTAGTGTGGTGTGGTGGGGATGGGAGCGGAGAGGGGCACGTAGGCCTACTTTGCCTGGAGGACGCCCCAATCTGGCGAGTATAAACAACTCCCTCATAAGGCTCGACCGAGTGGAAAACTCACTCAGAAATGTTTCATTTGTATTTGATTTCAGTGAGATTCGAACCAGCGAGTCTTCGATGAAAGGCATGTGTCGGGTTGGTGTTCTGAATCACACACAAAAAACATCTTCTCAACAAAAAGTAATAATACGCCTAAAGACCTACGGAATCGGCCATCATCTCGAGAAGGCCTAACATGAATTCGAACCCGGAATAACTGAACTTGGTGTGGCTGCTTTTTGAAGTCAGCACCTAAGTGATTGAACAGCGGATGCTGCATACCTACGAGATTGATTGATGTGCAGATAGGCCTACATTACGCCGTACTCAAGATTATAGTCTATTGCTTAGACTTTTATGGCGGCGTTGCTTGTTAAGTACCTGTGGATGGAACCGAATTCTTTGTGCAGAGGTAGCCTGTCTTTTGGCAGGTAGGCTTATCCTATAGATTCCAAATACATCGATTGATTGATGGATGTTTTACGACGCACTAAAGCTTATTTCACTTTTATGGCGGTGTTAATTGTCAGGTTTAGTGGGAGAGGAAACCGGACTCATTGCCAGGAGGAAACCCCCGACCTTCGGCGAGTACCTGGCAACTCTCCCACATATGGCGATCGATTTTTATTCACAGTCAAGAAACGTTTATAAAGAAAAGTTGATAAAAGAAAAAGTTTCTTAAAGGCCCACTTGCCGCCGTAGCCTGTTTGACATTTGTTAAGAAACCCAATTTGCACGAGCTTACTACAGCTAAATCCACTAAAATTAAACATAGCACACATAAAGCATGTCCAATTAGATTTAGAATGTATAAATGAGGGTGAAAAAAAACGAAGAATCGAAGCTCGATTACGAAGAATCGAAGCTCGATTACAACACCACCACCCATTCAAGCGTTTTTGTCTGTGGTTTGCACTCGACAGGCTTTTATAGTCCCTCTTACTCGGTCGTTGCTCTGTATTTCTTAGATAAAGTTCGTAAAATTATACTGTGTCGTTAGATCGCCCACACGACTAAAACCATTACGGCACTTTTGCACACGCTCATGTTCGAAGTTTGTTTACATTGCGGGTACCTGAAAAATCTGTTTTTCAATTTCAAATTAAAAATACTAAATGATGTCAAAACTTTCAATTTCTGGTAAAAATAGAAAGTTCATAACTTTTTTTGTCTGGAAAAAATACAGAAAACCGTCCACTGTTTTTAATGTAAATAGTTTTCTGGATTTTCGCGCAAGTGTTCCTTTAAATAAACTCATGTTATAGCGTAAAAATCTAGCATTACATCGTATTTAGGCAAATTTTCCGTCTCTCGCTGTTTCTAAGATTATCGAGATATTTCTCGCTCTTAAGCTTGGTGAAAAAGGGGGCCACTTTTTCGCTGACAGTCATGATACTATTTTTTTATTGAGATCTGAAGTGATTTTGAGGGATCCCGGTAGGGGTTGCTCATGCAGTATTAAATCCTGTGAACGTATACCTGTTTCTCAATAACCTAGGTGTTAATGGGAGAGTTATCCCTCTTTGACTAAATCAAGAAGTGACTCTCCAAATAACGCTGGTCTATGTTTTCATACGTCAAAATTCGTGCTTAGCATTTTTATACGCCACTCTAGCAGGCACAAGAAACGTATATTATGTCTATGAAGAGAACCTTTCCATTTTTCAAAATTGCGTGTTTTTTTTTTTTTAAAAAGGAGAAATTTTCAAATGTTTGTCTCTAAATGTCCAGGTTATAGCAGGTGAACCAACTTTAACAGGTACAGAGATAGAACTGTTTCTAAAAACCAACGAGATGATACTTATAATACGTACATTGGTTATTGATAGCTGGATCGATCGATCGATTGAAAGTCTGCAATTGATTGTATCATCGATTGATTGGCGTGGGACTCCACCCCTATATACTTTGAATCCAAACTTTGTACGATCGGTTATCAAGATTGCTTAATGAAACCAGATCAAAGGATAAACGTGTCACCATGGCAACAAAGCCAATCATATGGGATGTCTAAATGATTACGTTTCGAAAATATACATTATCGGTTAGGCCTACATTTTTGCATCAGTTAATCACAGCTGTTGTCAGCACGGTCATATCGATCGATATAAGCCCAGTTATATGCCGGTTACAAATTACTTTGCAGACATATGGTCTGGGTTTGCACGGCTCAGTGATTCAACGTGAAACCCTCCAGGATGAAAAGCTAAAAGCCATGTACTTGGGGGAAAAAAACATGATATGAAATATGGTCCAGATTAGAATGTCGACTTGGGTAATTTCACTATGCTGCAGATTATGACGTGTATAGCAGAATTGGCTTGGGTATGATTATCACCAATTCGGAGGAAATTCTGTACATTTCCGCTGCTGTGATTTTTAATATACATCTTGCATTCTTTGTGTTGTGTTCTTATATTTATGAACACTAAAACACACGGTTCTTATACATGTACATTGGCAGATAATATTAACGGCGTTTCTTATAAGTAAGACAGTGAAGCCAAGCAGAAAGGGGGATGCAACCCCAACATTAGCCCGATCTTTAAAGTGACATGAGCTGTCAAAATGTTAATAATTTGACATTAATACA
This sequence comes from Lepidochitona cinerea, assembly GCA_963971465.1. NCBI lineage: Eukaryota > Metazoa > Mollusca > Polyplacophora > Chitonida > Tonicellidae > Lepidochitona > Lepidochitona cinerea. The sequence continues at coordinate 3,251,000 of OZ020558.1, read as the reverse complement.
GAACGTTGAAATTATCGACTATTTTTCTTAAGACGTATAATTCAAAAGCTTTTTAGTGCTTCTAGTCTCGAGTATGTAAGATGAAGTATTGTTTTGAGCTATACCTTAAAGGGGCATGAGCTGCCAAAATGTTGATATTTTGACGTTAAAACAGAATGCTGAAATTATTGGCTATTTTTTTCAAGAGGTAGAATTCAGAAGCTTTTTAATGCTTCAAGTCTCGAAAATGTACGATAAAGTACTGTTTTAAACTAACTTTGGCTTAGAATGAATGAATGGTCGTCCCGGTTATTTAAATTTTGTTTACTTTTGAACACGTTTTCGGTTCATACAGGCCACATACTGTATGGATTTTTCTCATTCCAACGCCAATCATTTAGTTTTTCGATAGCCTTCAAAGCCTCTTACTGTCGTGACGATCAGAAGTTATGAAAAAACTGTGAATTTTGGCAGCTCATGCCCCTTTAAGCATAGAATGAATGAATGATCGTCCCGGTTGTTTACATTTCGACCTCTGTTTTCCGTTCGTATAGGACACATACTGGATTTCCCCATTCGAACTCCAATCATTTAGTTTTAAGAAAGTCACTCCACAAACTACCAATACCCAAGGAAACATTGGTAGATCGGCAACCTGGCAACTCCACATAGGGCGATAGACTAAGAACCCCACGAGCAAATGTTTACATTTTTGTTAAGACTAGGTGGGATTCGAACCCGCGACCAACAAATGGAAGCGCTGAGTCCCTCTGCATGTCAGCCAGAGTCACCGAGGTCCGCAAAAGCAGCTTGAAAGATTTTTGGAAAGTATCTGTCTTACTCGACAATGCGCATGACTTTCGATCTTGCCTAACAAACCTCCACCAATACACCAAGGGTTCTAATCTTATCCCACCCAAGAGATTTTTGGTTTGCATTAGACTTCAATCCACACATTATACGTATCTTCAATTTTCAGTTTCTTCAATTAAATAAGTTTTGGAGACTTTTGTCCATCTCAAACTGTTCCACTTATTATTTAAACTGCCTATCTTCACACTTTTTTCATAATTTCTGATCCTCACGACAGTAAGAGGCTTTGAAGGCCATCAAAAAACTATATGATTGGCGTTGGAATGAGGAAAACTCATACAGTATGTGGCCTGTAACGTCAAAATATCAACATTTTGGCAGCTCATGCCACTTTAATTTATATTTGCATGGCGGCGTTGTCAGGTTTATAGAAAGGAAAGAGGGAAACCGGGCCCTATAGGGAAACCATAAACCTACACAGTAATTAGATTAATATAATATTCCTCTATAGTAGACTTAGATGAAACACGTTCGCAAAAAAAAGTAACTCTAGTAAATATTGAAAAGTAGAGAATCCAGTTTTTCTAAACATTCAAATACATCACAGCGTGCATACCAACAACTTCCTTTAACTCTGTATATTCTACATACTATATATTATAGATCGTCGGAACCCACGATTAAAACTTACGCTCACTTTAAAATGAGCTTGTAGAGGAATTAACCCTGGGTATCCGAGGATGTATATTATACTGAAGATGATACATTCTAGACTAGGGGGTATATAGTATATAGTAAAACGCCCTATACACGTATCCTTGGCTGCATGTTCTGTACGTACTATCACTGTTGTATAACAGCTCAGGTGTTTAGAATAGGTTCAAACGTTAGACGAGTTACGTGACTAACATAAGAAAGTGTTGAAGCAGAATCTAACGATTTACTTTAGGATCTCATTAACGTGGAGGTGTTTTAGTAGAGTGAAACTCATCTAAAAATACCCACACCGCAAAGAATGCTTGTTTGTACCAAGGGACTAAATAAATATATGTATATACACATACGCATATAGCCCGATCTGGAAGTCTTTCAGTCTGTGTAAACACGGAATATCCACATTAAAATAGCCAAGTTAATAGTTTATCTTTGAATAGGACCAGTTTGCTGTATATTATTTTTTAGCGCTTACTCAACGCGACACATCAAAATTCACTTAAATGGTCAATCTCTAGCGTTGCCAGGATGCCTGGGATCAAACCGGGGCGGTTATTTTCCACTGGTCACTGAGGGGTTAGATTGGCCTAATAATATTCCGGCATGATGAGTTAATTCAGGGGCTTTAAATATGTCTCAAATCCGAATATGTGTAAAAATTACATTGTAAAATACGAGTTTCACAACACCCAGCACAGAGGGGTAACATGGTTTGCATCAAACTGTGGAAATTTCTTACAGGTATAGTATTGGAGACATGTAAAGGTGCTCTTGGAGTCCTTGAATTAACTCCGGGATTACCGCAGGCTTTATACGCTTGTCACGTGGTCTTCATGGGATTTGAGATCTCAGACATATCGATTGTGATCGATTTAAGATCGGGGGTGAAAAAATAACAGACTGAAAAGATTTGATTTCTCTCTATATATAGATAAAATAAAATCAGCCATGAATGAAAAATCCAATGGAAAGCTACGTTGTCTTAACAATGTTCAATTACCGCCGAGCCTGATGACGTCACATGGATTTACGCAAACCTTTCTGGGTGAGCTATGTACCTCAGTTCGCCATTTTGTTTATTGGTGCTTAGCAAGATGTCGCTTTTTACGAAACATTGGTGACATAACGTGTTTTTATCCACACATTTTTCTGGTCACTTTACGTATTTTACGTCTTCTTTTCGACTTGATACAGTATTATTGCTTCCGCCATATATTAAAATTATGTGAACATCCCTCAATCCCCCGAAATGCTTTGCGCGAGAATTCCAAGTGACGTCATCAAGCAATCGGTCAATTTGATAGTCATACATCATCAACATGATTAATCTATCAAAATATACCTGTCCGTATATATTGAAAATGTCAAAATTTTATCATTTTTGAACAAAATGATAATGTGATTCGAACCCGAGCCCCATTGGTAGTTTAGGGTAGAAGGCGATAAAGGTTGAAGTCCAACACTTCACATTAAGGACCTTGGCACGGAAGGTAATAGGGCCTACATAACGTATAAAAAGAAGCAGTCTTCTTATACCGGTCCCAGTAAATATACCTTGCAATTTCTTAAAAAGTAAAGCACTTATCAGGAAAGCTTGTAGTATTCCTTTAACAAAATAAAATAGATTTAAAAGGATAAATAGGACGCTTACGCAAATCAACGTTGAGGTTAGTAAATTAGTAAATAACGCTTGACATATTAAATCTTTCAGTGGCATTTAGAAGTTGAAAAGGTTACAATAAGGTGAAGAATTACATATGAATAAGATTGACTTTGTAAGAACTACATCGAAACGTCGTCACCCAATAAACCAAGAAGTTGTTACCCATAGGTAATTCTACCCCTTATTGCTTCACATGTTATAGGTATATAATTGTCCCATGAACCTACCTGGCCATCTTGAATCGGTATCCAGTAAATTATGAATGGTGTTTAATATCTTATCCAGGACGAAACGCAGGTTGATTAAAAACTGATTATATAGGTAAGTAACAATACTGCGTCTGTGTTCAATTTATCCGATACAGTTAATAGCAGCTTCAGTGTACAGATTGGATGAATAATTCATAAATATACAGAGAACATCATAAATAAGCATACACTCGTGGAGTGGGAAAATAAGAGTATTGAAATGGGCCTATTTATACACGTTTACCACAGATTTTAACCAAACAAAACCAAATGAAAAAAAAAACCTTAAAGTTTTTTTTATTTAAATCATTTCCGAATGTGTTTTGTAGGTCATGATACTTAATTTGAAAACTTCTCTAAATTGATACTTGTGGCTTCTGACAGATAATATTTGCCAGGAGGAAACTCTAGGCCTTTGGCGTGTATCTGGCAACACTACCACATAAGAATCTTAGATGGAGTGAAAAATCCATATAGGAAATTTTTAAATGTTTGTTTGGACTGAGTAGGAATCGAACCCTCGCCTGATATAGATGGTAGGCCTGTGTCAGACTGAGAGACTAGTAACATGGAGGATACAAATACGACAAGCAAATACGTCAACGACGCAAGACAAGTAGATGGAGTGGTTTGATGGATGATCAAGCAACCAAAGATAAAAGATTTATTATTTTACGAAAATCCACACTAAAAAGCCTCTGAGAAAAATAGCCAATAATTCCAACATTCTGTTTAAACGTCAAAATACAAACATTTTGGCCGCTCATGCCACTTTAAGAAGTAGTGAACTGGAGAATTACCTGAAGAACATAAGGTGTAACGAGATTGGCAGCATTGTACCTGACTATTAATGTCTAAATAAAATATGACAGGAAGTTTTTTCTAGTGAATCTAAGACTTGACTCGAAATCGGAAACCCGGACTACATTGTAAGACTAGATTATTATAACGATTTGTCAGTTTTGTTTTAATACCGATGACCGGACCATTACAATCTTCATCAATCATACGTTAGTGAATGGACCATGTTTACAAACTGTAATGGTGCTATACTTCTTGTATTCTCGCTGGACTACAGGAGCACTAAGTGTTTTGTTGACTTCTGGCAGCCTGAACATAAAAGCTTGTGATAGATATAGAAGCTTGACTCACGATACACTAGGGCAGCCGGCATATGGAATAGTTTACCATCTCATAGACTATATGATGTACACACATACATACAGGAAGAAATATTGCCCTTGTTGCCGGTGCAGATTCGTGTACTTCCTTGAAGGCAGGGCCCATTACAGCTGAATGTAAACGAAGACCTGCTTCGAATAAAGTGTTACACACGCGTTACACACCCAAGACTGTATTACGGGACACGATCGAACTGAACGACTGGCTTCCGTATTTTTTTATGACACAAGCGGAGTGTGTCGGATCGAGAAGGGGTAGGTGGGATGTAATGGGGGGGGGGGGGGGGGGGTCAGGGAAAGACAAGGAACCTTGTGATATGGTTTGGGGAGGGGGCTAATTCAATAATAGTAAATGCCTACAGGTACCTCGTTATTTATGTTTGGATATGTATTGGTCGGAACCGGGTCGACGACCTATAAATGTCGGAAATTATAAATAACGGAGTAAGACTATAAAGTGAAGTAGGGAGGGGGCTAACCCGCTATTTGTTGTCAAACAGACGATCCATAGCAACTAGGTCGGTGATATAAATGATACAGTGGTGTGAATTATATAGCACCAAACTATGAAGTCTTATATACTAGATATATTAAAGACAAGACAAAATAAAATAGTGAGAATGTTGTTATTAGAAAGGGGGGGGGGGGGTCCCTAAAGACAGCATCCATCCTAAAACAGCGATGATGTCATGACCTATGCCTAAAGATAACTCGCTGGAATAGTGTGGACCATCGTTTAGAATATAAACATACCCAAGGGCTCGGGTTAGACTATGGCGATCGTGTTTCAACGAGAAGTATTCCACGGGCGTATACGAATGGTTAAACGGGCGATATTGGAAAACAGGCGTATAGTACAAGCTACATGCATTTAACCTGAGAGACAACAAAGGCGTGGACGAAGATTCCAGGAACTGAATGCCGGACAAACCTACCTTCCATTTGGCTGGCCGAATGGTATAATCCTAAACTATAAGTTCACTGGGAAGCAATTTGACAGATGCCAAGCCCAAAGGCAGAGAGCTCGTGCCAGGCAAAAAAGCCTCTGTTACAGCATGGTGAATTCATGAGAGGCTGTGCTGTTCATCCGCCTATGTGAAGTACTATGGCCAGCTAATAAAACCAACTCTGTCCCTCCGTGAACAGGCTTTTCTTCCCCCGATCGACTGAGTCGACCGCCACAACTCATGCCCTTGATTACACTACAGCTGGAGCTCTCGGCAGCATATACATGCACGCGCAGTGCGTTTTCCGCTGCTCCCGTGTAAGATCTGCAGACTGATAAATGATGCTATACTGGCTGGAAAACTAAACATTCCAAATGTTGGTATTTTCTCTCGCATTTTTGTTTTTGAAATGACAACGGAATTAAAACCTCTTATAATTTTAAATGCAAGTGTTTTCTGTCGATTTATATACGAGAGATGCGTTCAGTGAATTACCGGTATTAAGGAAATCCTCCGTGTATATAGGGGATCTGCCCTTCATTTGCAAACCACCTACATATTGGTCGTTATTGACAAGGGGCTTTCTTCGTTTATTTAATGTCGCATCTCGCATATAAATCAAGCTAGAGATAACAGCGACGGGACAATTTCGGCAAAATTGTCTATTGCCGACTAATCTGACTAAAGTCGAGATGCTCATAGAACATTTCGACATTAGTCAGATTGATTGCGGACCATTTAATTTACAGGCTTTCCACCTAGCATCGCGGCTTCGGGTTCCATTAAATCAAAGAAAAAAGTAAATATTTGAAATTTCAAACTGGATATTTATTCATCGACGTGTATGTGTGCACCGCCCCAGCAAAGAACCACCGCAGTACTTGAGTCACACGTCTGCGGGTACGACGCGTATACTGTGTGCTGATTTCCATATACCCAGGAAATACGGACGGGATTTCCTCTGATGAAAAAGCTCAAATGCCTACATCAATTGTTCTCGAAGCCTGCAAATAGTATCAGAAAAGGGAAATACTTCTGGATGCGGTGTAGGACACTAATAAGTCAGTCATTTCTTCTGAAATATTGGAACCATTATAATTCTGCTGATTTTTAGAGCGCCTTTGTCATTGTACGATCATCGTCGGAAACCCACGGTTAAGAGGATTTTACATGCATGTATAAAGGATGTCCGAGGATGATGTACAATGGAAACAAGACAGACTAAATAGATTGTTAGCCGTTGAAGTAGTCCGTGTTTCTGACTCCAAAATGACTATTTTTTATACTGACGTAATTTTGGAGTCAGAAACCCGGACTTCTGTTGAAGGTACAAACTCATTCAACATACCCGCTGATTCCGAAGTTGGCTGTTGGTGGGGAACGCTTAATTCAATAATATTAAACGTCTACATGGACCTCTTTCTTTATATATAAATGTATGTATATGGATATAGTAAATGGCTATTTACTGGTCAATAAATGTCAAAAAGTATTAAATTACGGAGGAAGATCTATAGGGAACGTCCAAACACTATACTGCTTCAAAAACTATACTGTTATACCATAGACGTTCGCCTATATGTAAAAGAAAACAAGGTGCAACGTTTTGAACTCGGCAATGGTTATATTATACCTTGATGCCATATAATCGTGTATCCCTCCTGATTGACTGATTGCTTTTCAAAGGCGGGTTGCCGAACCGAAAATAGTTTGCGCCAGGGGGTAGGCCTATGCTTAAAGTTGCATGAGCTGCCAAAATGTTGATATTTTGACATTAAAACAGAACGTTGAAATTATTGGCTGGTTTTCTCTAGACGTATAATTCAGAAGCTTTTTAGTGTTTCTAATCTGTAGAATAAACGATAAAGTATTGTTTTGAACCGAATTGGCATAGAATGAATGAATGGTCGTCCCGGTTATTTAAATTTTGTTTACTTTTCGGACACTATTTCGGTTCGTATAGGCCGTAGGCTTTATGGATTTGTCTCATTCCAACGCCAATCATTTAGTTTTTCGATGGCCTTCAAATCCTCTTACTGTCGTGAAGATCAGAAATTATGAAAAAAGTGTGAATTTTGGCAGCTCATGCCCCTTTAATGAAGTTTGAAATAGACATGTCCGCTGGTAAAACGAGCGTAACCAACACTGGAATTACATTCTCATCATTTTTGGAGCATTATGCAGATGAACAACTTTTTTACGAAAATTTCTGGTTTTAAACATGCAGTGATAGCCAGCCAGTGTCTGTCCGATCCATATATGGTGCCACGCCAGCAAAAAATCTCGTAATATGCAATATTTAATTCATATCTAAAATTTCAATTTAAAACCAGGTAAATTTAAGGAGATCTGATAATTGGCAATTAGGATTAAGGACAAACAAAACGTATGTTACTTGTTGTACTATTATTGATAACAAAGTTATTGGAAGTCGGATTATTTGTACAGCGCCCTCCTGCAGTGAAGTTATAAAACGTCCAGTCTGTAATTTGACCGTTTCTCGACCCTGCAATAATATTGTGCAGCACGGTGTCATTAGGATGCGGAGGCATAGTCCAGTTGACAAACAGGAAATTTGAAACGGTCCCCGTGGCTTGCGAGTTCATTTGGTAATTAACTACCCGTGGACAAGGATCTTCCAAGTTAATGTTACGGAATTTGAGACCAGAAGTAAGAAAAGTTGAGGTGTCGCCAGCTAAATCCAAAACAGCGTCATTGTTACTGATACTACATACGTCAGATTTGAAAGTACACCAATCCGTATGAATGACGTCAATCTGTTCGAGGGTGGCATTGCTCATGCGCCTTGCGGACCACCAACCCATTTGAAAAACGGCGCCATTTTGCCCTTGCCAGACGATGCATCGCCTTACCACCAGGTCACTTTGATAAACCTGAAACATAATAAGAAAATTCAACACCAAATGTTACTCCAAAATAGGTTCAATTTGGCTACAATTCTAAGTTAACCACGATCATTCGAAGCGACCATTGGGTGTAATGGCTAACTATAAATGACGATTCCGTTTATCAAATTGAAATGGTCACTTTTATAACATGTGATCTGCTATTCACGTATCAATAGATACAGTAATGCCATACCTGTCACATGGCAACCACTCATGAAGGCAGGTCGGGGGATAGGGGTGTGGTGTGGGTAAGGCTCAATCTTACATTTATAGAGAACATGTATCTATATAGATTATTGAGCGAAGCCCGGAAAATTTTGACTTCTTGCTATACTAAAAGCCAAGAAAACCCAGTTTGTGAGGAACTCTACTGTTTCCATTCTTTTTCCCAGTTCTAAGCGTTATCGTAGAAGAGAAACCGACTGGTAAGTGTGAACCAAGTACTTTATTCACGGATTCCAGAGGAACTAGGTAACTATCCTACCTTAAACGTGTCATCATTGGCCCAGATGAAGGAATCCTCGACCAGCCCGTTCATTCCGATTCCAACACCGTCCGAGTTGTATGTCCAAGGAGCTAACATCTTCACGTTTCTCACGGTATTAAAAGAGCTTTGGCCACGGACGAAGAACTGTGGGGAATCAACCAGTGTAACTCCTTCGAGAAGATGATGAGATCCATTGTCCATGTTAACGATACCCCAAGTAAAACGTGGATCGTGGAAGGGATACGTGGCCCCCGACATAATGCCTCTGCCGGTGATGTTCACGGGCCGGTCACCTGTGGTTATAAAGCCACCTTGTACAAATGCACCGGGTGCCAGATACACCTGCCGTATATCGTATGGTAGATGCAATTGGCCGTTCAAATCATGAATGCCTACACCGAAAAACATAACATCCGGGTCATTCCTGGAAGGTACCAAAATCTCGGGGGCATCAGCAAAGATAAGAAGCTTGTCGGTGATGTCTTTAGCTAGAGACGGTTGATCGGTATCAAACTCTACCGACAACATTGTCGGTGTTTGTGTTATCGTAATATGAGCCGTGTTTGGCGCTGCAGCTTGGCAAGCTATTCCATAACGTCTCGGTCTTACGTAACATGCATTGAAATCTCTGCTTGCCTGAATGAGGACATCAACAGGTTGACCAGAGAAAGCAAATGATGACCAGGATACGGATCGATTTGCTTTCACGCTTCTGGCATCCTTTACTCGGTGGTTGGAAGTACTTATGTATGTAAAACTCTCCATACTGTCTCCACCCTGACTCACCCGAACTGAGAATTTATTTGACGGCACGAGTCCTTTTGCATGCGGGTAAATCGCCAACTCTGGACTACAAGATCCATATAACGTTGACACGAAGACCAAAATCCATAATCGTTCCATGACGGTTGGGTTTAAATTGACTTATTATGGAATCCGTAATAAGTCCCCAACAGATGGCAAAAATAACAACCTTTCTGAAATACCGATAACCTAAAAAGATCGAGTTAACAAATCTGGATTGTCAGCAATTTCTCTTGATCTTTGTAAACTCTATTTTGTCTGTTCTTACTTCGGGACCAAAGCTTTCTGGAGTGGTCTGTTCCATTCTTTTCAAAATAAGTTCATATTGTAACAATTCCTTGTTTAGTGTTAGAAGGCTAATTGACAACAGTTCCGCACATTGTTAAAACACAATCGGCATATTTAATAGCAAGCCCAATCAGTAGTGTGAAAGTGGTTTTTAATTTGATAACATTTTTGCTGTGTCTAAGTGGAGACTTGACCAACATATTTATTGTAGATACACGGAGTGTGAGGTAGATTGGCGATCTTCTACAATTGTGTGCCTAACTCACCAAAGTAGCAAAAGTACACGCCGTCGACCCAGAACGATCTCAGATGGGAAAGATGGTTTTAATAAAAAGGGATCAAAAGCGGAGTATTACGAAAATGTTTGTCATGTGGTTTGGCGACTGAGTCGACATGAATCACATGATTAAAAAATCCTTGCCTACTAATCGTTGTTATGCATCTGAAATAGGGATTTCATTGATTGATTATAGTATCGAACGGTCGTATTTCCCTCTCAGAGGCAATGACAGAACTGGACTCTGAAACCTACATATCATTTTTGTTACCAATGCTTAAAGTCAATGATGGGCCAACGATACAACAACCGTTGGCTTCATGTTGGTTAACCTTTATGGTCCGGCTGTCTGGGCAATTCATCCCGTAAACCGTTACAGGTTATAAACATATTTCTTAGCAAACAACTTCGAACCTATGAATTTTAACTTAATTTTGGCAATTCTCAAAAAAGCTAGATTGTGTAGAAAGTTTTTTTTATCGGGAACAACTATCACGAGTGCAAATGTCATTTTTATCTGATTTCTTCAACTGGGTCATATAGCTGAAGAATTTAAATATATTTTTAAGAGCTGTACACTCTTAGATAGCTAACGGTGAGTGAAGCAAAGATAGAAGGACGATGTCATTTTTAACGTTGCTCCCTTTAACCCTTATGGGTATTTGTAATGGAGAACTGGTCATATATCCTCACGCCAACGGTCCCCCGGCGTCCAATCATTTCTCTATATACCTCAGCCAAGGTGGAAACAAACACCAGAGTTTTACGTACATCGCCACCTCAGACCACCGGGTCCATGAATCGAGTGCCGTCAAACCTCATCGCTCAGTTTCCTGGACTTCCTTTGCCTTCACGGGGAACCCGTTAACAGTTGAGGTCCATACACAATCTGACTTCAAAAACTGTCATGTCCGACCGAAGAGCTACAGAATCAACTGCCATAGAAGTGCTGCGAAAGTCGCTCAATTCACCATCACACATAATACCAAGATGATGTCGGTTGAATTTGACAACGATCAGGCCAACGCACACAAGGACATCACCAACAAGCTGTTGGTGTTCGCTGATCCACCGGAAACAGAAGTTCCTTCAAAGCACGACAACTCTGTGATATTTTACGATGTTGGATTACACAACTTAGGGGGTCAAAAGTCACTACCCAGTCACATCAAGGAGGTGTATTTAGCACCGGGTGCTTACATCCAAGGTGGGTTTATAACCGAGGGTGGCACCGTCAAAATCAGGGGCAGAGGAATAATCTCTGGCACAATGTACAAGTTTAAAGACAGCAGATTCTCCATGAGCATGGTGGAGTTAGGAAAAGGTTCACATCATCTCATTGAGGGTGTAACCATCGTCGATCCTGTTCAATTCTACATTCGTGCTCTCAGTGACCACAACACGGTCCGAAACGTGAAAATGATCGCTCCGTGGCCTTACAACTCAGATGGCGTTGCCACAGGACATGACGGCTTAATCGAGGATACGTTCATCTGGGCCAATGATGATTCTGTTAAGGTAGGCCTTTTCTGAGAATTGACTTTGGTGGTTTTATCGCAATGTTTAACTGTTTATTCAACTCAAGTACCCATTGATTCGTTTGTTTATTTAACCATATAGTTTTGATTATCATACCCAATGACTTCTCCAATCGACTGATTATATAGTGTCAACGATTATTAAAGGCAAAGACCATCGATTAACTTGTGCAATAATGCGATAAATGATAGACAGAGGAATTGGGTATTAATATTGTAGCCGTTTATATTCAATTTCTGACTCGTCTATTTCAGCTGTACACAGATAACATGGTGGTTAGACGATGTGTGATTTGGCAAGGTCAGAATGGCGCGGTGTTCCAGACGGGCTGGTGGACTGGTCGAGATATGCAGAGGGTCAGAGTTAGTGATATTGACGTCATACACACAGACTGGTGCACATTCAAGGGAGACAACTGCCACATAAGCGGGAACGATGCTGTCCTCGATCAAGCTGGGGACACAAGGCACTTCGAAACGTCAGACATTACGTTCGAAAACATTCGTGTAGAGGGTTCGTGTCCCAGAATCATATATTTTAAAATGCACACTGGCGCTAAAGGGACGGTCTCTAATGCGAAGTTTACCAATTGGAACGTGGAATCTCAACCCACACACGATTCGTTGCATAACGAAATTGCTGGCACACCTTCTGGAGGAAAAGTGACTAACTGGCAATTCACGAATTTCAAGATCGGAGGGCAATGTATCAGCAATCCCCATTCAGCGGATTTCATCATCGACTCTCACACTACAAGTGGCATCAACTTCCACTGCAAGTAAAGAACACGTTGGCTGCATTGCCAGATCCTCCGGGTTTTCTCGATTCTTGCAATTGCATATTTAAACGAAATGATAAACTTGTACAGAAAAGTAAAATGTATATTTTATTTCTTAAACTACTCATTACACTTTTATAAACAAGCTCAGAAGTCCTGTTAAGGGACATTTTCTTACATACAGCGTACTATATAAAATGTACAATATATTATGTACGATGTCTGGAAAACATTTAACAGAAATAAGTCTTGGTGTTAAAGCAAATGACGAGAGTGGTTCTTGGCGTTAAAAAGAAAATACATTATTACATAAGATTTACATTCGTACATAAGCCTTGACCAGCCCCGTGTAAATTAGTGCAGGTCGATATTTCCGTTTTAAGGTACGTTAACAAAGCATCTGAACAGCACCATCCAAAGACAGGCTTGACAGGAATCAAGCTCGGTACCATTTCTTTCCGGTTTATGGTTCTCAAAACAGCGCGCTTTGTATTGTATATTTATTCACCAAATAACAAACTAAAAGTAAATTTGAAGTATAACAGAGATTGGTGGGAATAAAACCCCTGGGGGCTTGATCTATCCCAAGATATAAGTATCTAAATTCAAAATGATTGAAGATGGTAAAGGTGAAATCAAAAAATTAATTTACAAGACATATTTACAAGACAAACCAGCATTATCCACTCCACAATTCAATGACAATACAGCATATCACTGTAGCTGTTGCAACAGATAATTACAGATACACTTTTTAAAGAGTGAAATGGAATTCATATTTTTAATAACAGGAGGTAATCCATTCCAGATCTTTGGACCCTTTACCCCTACAGAATACCTTGACCAATCACTATTAACAAGTGGAACATGTAAATTAACAGAAAATTGACGCAAAGAGTAAATAATGACACGTTGTGTTCGACGCGGATCAAATAGAAAACGGGATGGTTCAACAAGTGTAAACGCAAATATGTATGCAAAAGTAGCTCGATGGTTCAATTCAGAAACCCAGTGGGTTAGAGTGATATTCCCTCAGTCTGACACCGGCCTTTCAGCGATGCGGCGCGAGTTCGAATCCCACTCACACCAAATAAATATTGAACATTTTTGAGTGGATTTTTCCCTTCATCGCCGTTTATGTGGTAGAGTTGCCAGGTAGTCGCCGAAGGTTGGAGGTTTCCTTCGGGCGATGGGCCGGGTTTCCTCCCCTACTCAGCCCCACACCACCGCCATATAAGTAAAATAATCTTGAGTGAGGCATAAAACGTCAATCAATCAATCAATCAATCAATAAATTCCGAAAACATTTCAGTTTGTGTCCCATAAGCAAACTCGTGGGTATATTAGCAATCGAGTACTCCAGTGGTTTGCTCTTTGCTCGAGGGCATAGTCACTCGGATCAGGTTAGGGATTTATGTACGTCAAAGCCGACCGAAAACGAGGGAAGACAGTCGAGCTTAGTTAGTTTCCTTTGCCATCGACAATGCTCCGGATGAGCTGATACATAATGGCGTCAATCCAATATCCTGAGATTTTTTCCGTTCACTGCAAGGGACGTTCAGCTGATTTGGATAAGATGGATAGTCTATCCGGAATCTGTGCTTTCGTTTCGACAATCAGCAAACCCATGGCTAAATGAAACACCCTCTTTTTAACAGAATTAGAAACTTGTCTCCATGATTATTTGAGTCAAGAAGCTTTTCCCCGTGCCAGTGTTTATAAATATAAAAAGGCACCTTAACAACACTCAGCATGTTGAACAAAAGTATTTCATAGACGCATCCCTTCATACCTCTGGGAAAGATGTGCTCTCATGCTGAAACAGTGGTGTTTTGATTTATTTTCAAATTCTCAAGTCTTTATGTTGACATTGGTTTTATTCGTCTAAAAATTCTTATGACCAGAGTGGCAAGGAATCGTTAAAACAGGTTTTCGTCAATTTAAAAAGACAGCCTATAAAATTATCAATGCTTTCAAACACAAAGAGACCTAGGTCTACATTTTCACACGAAAGTCTCTTTAGGCAAAAATATGATTGGTACTTCCAGAAGCTGGGATTGAAACTGGAGCTTAATCCAAGTTATCAGTAGATGAATTACTTCTGGCATTATATGCATATCTTTAATTTTAATAATTCGAGAATGTATTTTCATTAATTGATTGTTGGCTTCTTACCGTACTTGATTTTTTAAGAAGAAAGTTTTTTATAATTTTGATTATCTCCACTAAGAAGTCATAGGACCGTTTCCCACCACTCTCCCCCAAACAATACACATGTCAAGAAAATCACATGATTCATTCCAGTCCGTTAATTCAACAAGGAATTGAAATGTGATTTTTTTTCTCAATATGGTTTAAGGTCACAGGATGGTTGCCCTGAGTAATCACACCAAACCTTCTGGGGCCTGTCATACAAAGCAGGCAATCTAAACTGAGAAGTTAATCTTCGCATGCGAGACTTAGTTCTGAAATGAAGTGGAGGTAAGCATGCGGGCAAGATTGACAAAGCAGGGGCCGTTTCACGAAGCCGTCGCACAGTGCGATCAATCGCAGTTACCATGACGTCGTATCTCTGCACTATGGTATCTAGTGGCAACTAGGCATAGGCCTACAGCATGGACCGGTTGCGCGCAAGGCGCTATAGTTTTAACACTGATTTACGTTCTACGTAATTTAAGCCAGCTTCGTAAGACAGAGCCCTGCGATTACCGGGCAACTCTATCATATATAGCGAGGCTTATGTGAGGCTTAGGGACTATCATTCAGTTGACTCAGCCACCGAGCCCACCACCTCCCTCCCTCCCTCCTTCCCTCGCCAGAATGAATTTCCTAGAACTGTGGGAGGTTGCATTATGGTACGATGCTTTACTGGCATTTCGTTGAGAGTGCTGAAGACCGTGGCAGCGAACCACTGAAACGTACAAGGTTTTCGTATCGCCCCATCACTTTGAACAGTAGTGAGCCTTGATTATTAGTGTTTTTCCACTTTCATGTTGAATTATCGTCTTCAAGGTGGACAGAGAACTTGGAGTGTTCGAATCAATTTATTGCAGAAAACAACAAAACAGGGTAACTAATTACAGTGGAAGTTGATAGCACTTGTGGTGTGAGAATCGATGATGAAATCCGCTGAGTGTGGATTGCTGATACATTGCCCTCCTATTTTGAAATTCGTAAATTGCCAATTGCTTACTTTGCCTCCGGATGACGTGCCGGCAATTTCGTTATGGAGAGAATCGTGTGTGGGTTGAGATTCCACATTCCAGTTTATGAACTTCACATTAGAGACGCTGCCAGTTGCGCCACTATGAAGCTTGAAGTAAATGATACGGGGGCAATAGCCCTCGATTCTGATATTATCAAATGTGATGTCAGTGACTTTGAAATGCTGAGTGTTTCCCGCCTGGTCGAATACGGCATCGTTATCACTGATGTGACAGTTGTCTCCCTTAAATGTAAACCAGTCTGTATGGATGATGTCAATGTTACTGATGTGAACCTTCTGCATGTCTCGACCTGTCCACCAACCGGTCTGGAACACAGCTCCGTTTTGAGCCTGCCATAACACACACCTGCGCACGACCAAGTAATCCGCGTAAACCTGAAAAATATAAAGAAAGCAACATAACTATCGGGCTTGTAGTTCGTTTCGACATCCTTTTATGCATTGCATTATAACCATTTGAAGCAAGGCACCCCCCCCCCCCCCAAACGGACGATCCTTATCTGTAGCAGCGAGCATGGAAAGGAACTTCAATGAAAAGAGGGTTCGGGATGTATGAGCTTAAACAATACAAAGGGTAAGTATCCTTGCGCACAAACGTGTAGCTTATAAAATGTGTACGTTGGGTTAAGGTGACATGAGCAGCTAAAATTCGGATCGTTTTTGTAAAGGGAAGTTGAGCGTTTGTAGCACATTGAAGAACGAGATTGACGTTGAGATAAAAAAAAAATATCGGTAAAGCCAGAATGCATGAAACGATCCATCTCCTCGAGCCAAGTTAAACCTCCATGACCCCATTCCGTCTTTTAAAACGCGGACTAGGGTCATGAAGGGTTTAACTTGGCTTGAGAAGATGGGGACGATCTAACTTTTCACCGTATATAGGCTTTGGAAGAAATTATGTAACTTTTGAAATGCAGATAACCCATATCCTCTTAATTTGCAAATGTTTACAACCAATGTTTCTTTACCTTAATGTTGTCATCGTTAGCATGGATAAACGAGTCTTCTACCAGACCATCATGCCCCAGACCAACACCATCAGTGTTATAGGTCCACGGCGCGACCATCTTCACGTTACGGATCACGGTATGGTCGCTAAGGCAGCGGATGTAGTATTGAACTGGATCAACGATGGTGATTCCTTGTACGATATGATGCGAACCCTTGTCGATATTCAACTGGCCCCACGAGAACCTCGAATCATGGAATTTATAAGTGGTTCCGGAGATAATCCCTCGTCCGTGAATCTTGACAGACCCACCTGTCGTCTTGAATCCCCCCTGTACGTAGGCTCCTGGTGCTAGATACACTTGTTTGATGTGACTGTCGATTTCTTTTTGTCCTCCAATGTTGTGCATCCCCACATCATAATACAAAACGGACGAATCGTGTTTTGAAGGAGCGTCGGTCTCTGGCGCGTCAGCGAACACCAAAAGCTTGTTGGTGATGTCCTTGTGTGCGTTGGCCTGATCGTTGTCAAATTCAACCGACATCATCTTGGTATTATGTGTGATGGTGAATTGAGCGACTTTCGCAGCACTTCTGTGGCAGTTAATTTCGTAGCTCTTCGGTCGGACATGACAGTTTTTGAAGTCAGACTGTGTATGGACTTCAACTGTTACCGGGTTCCCGGTAAAGGCAAAGGAGGTCCAGGAAACCGAGCGATGGGGTTTGACTTCTCCAGATTCATGGACACGGTGGTCTGAGGTGGCAATGTACGTAAAACTCTGGTGTTTGTTTCCACCTTGGCTGAGGTATATAGAGAAATGATTGGACGCCGGAGGACCATTAGCGTGGGGGTATATGATCAATTCTCCATTGCAAGCAATGAAAACGATCCCCAACAAGAACAGGAAAGTTGGAGACATTACGTAAGCTTCGTCTACAGTGTATGTCTGTCTATGGAATACTCAGGACATATTGGTTCAGCCGATTATATCTGCGCCGTTTAATCTAATCTTATACAGCATGTTAGAGGAAAATAGACCGAAATGGGTACGGTTGATAAGATCAACAGAAACTGTGACATATGCCTTCGTGGACAATAATGTTGGATGCCTCGTTAAAACTTCCCTCCCTCACTCACTCGGGGAGCCTGTTTCACAAAGCGGCATAGCGGAAATTGTTACGTAACTGTCATAGCAACGTATCTTTACAGTATGGGCTGCTATGACAGTTACGTAAAAACTTACGCTACGCCGCTTCGTGAAAAACAGAAACTTACATTTATTGTATTTTAGAGCTTCAGATTGTTTGCCTCTTCCAAAATGAAAATAATTATTCCTACATCTTTTCCGTTGAATAAATCTGTTTTGGGATATGGGGCCTATGTGGCCTACTGCCGGACCAGCGTACAAAGTCAAGTACCAAGGGTATTTTTGATATTCCCAAGGTCTTCTTTCTTCAACACAAACATGTTTATCCATATATCTCTTTGGCTAAACAACCGGTTCGGCCGAATACATCAGTTTTGGAAGGCGCCATTGTACAGGATGGTACCCGGCAGCAATACAAAAAGTTATTAGAATCATGTCAACATCAAACTTTTTTTATATGGTTCATGTTTTATGTTACACTAAAGATTGTTGGATTTTAATGGCGGCGTTGCCAGGTTTAGCGGTGAAGCAGGAAACCGCAGACGAGTTACTGGCAACTTTTTCACCCTCAGCTGTTGAGTGAAAACTTCCTTGGACTGAGTGGTATTTGGACCAAAAATGCGTTCATGATTAATAAATTGAGACTTGCAAACCAATCTAGAAGGATGTGCTTGACTTTACGTGAAGTTATATTGATTCTATAGAAGAGAAAACAAATGGATGGAGTAGCCTACTTGTTCTCTTGAAAACAAGGATAAAATTTAATTTAACAACAGAATTAAAAAAAACAAATTTTATAATAACACATTCTGGGTTGCTGCAAAAATTTGTTGTTTCCCTTTGAACACCATATCTATTGTTCGCGGGCAAAACCTCTAATACCGTTACAGCAGGCAATTGAGCCACAGGGTCACTTTGTACCTTATTGAGTTACAGGATTTATTGATAACATAAAGGTAAATATGCTTGTCCTTATTATAACATTTAAAACAACAACAACAATTCTTTTCAATTAACTTCTGTATATAATTACTTTGGAGGCTTTAAATTGTTTGAATTAAAAATAAATATGTTTCATAAAACTGTATTTTAATGATAGTAAATTCATCAATCTAAGTAAATCCCTCTAAAATTATCCGCAGAGTTCACTAAACAATAGCAGAGTTATGCCCCTTTGCAAATCAGAGGAGGTGAAAATTAACGTTGGAAGAATGGACAAAAAAACTAATTTTTGACTCTAAGATAAAACTGAGTGCGGGATTAGAAGGGAAGCTTTTGTAAATGCTTTTTTCTTGCACGGATTTTCGTCTGAACAAAGTTTGAAGCATTCCTGGGAACCATATTGCAAATCAGTCAAATTTAGAAATGACCTAGAATGGCACCAGGAAATCAGTTTGTGTGACCCAAATATTACAGACACAGAAAGGAGGAAGTACATATATACCATTATGTTGACCAAGTATCAAGACAAAAAGATAAATAAACAGAGAAAACAGTTAGAGTACAAAATAAATCCAGGTATAAAAACCATGTGCACCATCAATATATATTTTTAGATCTCGATCAACATGTCACAAAGTCAAGTGGGGGAAAACGTGATAAAATCCAAGACATAGATGATAAAGAAATACAAAATCAGAAAAGAATACAATAATAAAATAAAAGTTCTGTGAGCAAATAAAACTAAAAAACAAAAATGATAAAAATAACAAAAGGCTAAAAATATTAACTTTTGCAATATTTTATCAAAGCACCAAAACAGGTAAAATACACCTTAAAAACAGAATAAATAAGTTCATATTTCAAATGTAATATAAGTGATGTTTTTTTCATTAAAGTGGTATGATTGTCACGACAGTAAGAGGTTTTGAAGGCCATTGAAAAACTAAATGATTGGTGTTGAAATGGAGAAAATCCATAAAGTCTACGGCCTATATGAACCGAAATAGTGTCCGAAAAGTAAACAAAATTTAAATAACCGGGACGACCATTCATTCATTCTAAGCCAAATTAGTTCAAAACAATACTTTATCGTTCATTCTCGAGACTAGAAGCACTAAAAAGCTTTTGAATTATAAGTTTTGAGAAAAATAGCCAATAATTTCAACATTCTGTTTTAACGTCAAAATATCAACATTTTGGCAGCTTATGCCACTTTAATTAACATGGGGTGTAGTTTTCTAAAAATTAAAACGCGGATGGCCAATAAACTGATCATCGAGATATTACAAAGGAAAACACCAACATTTCTGCACTAAAAAGTATATATTTAGGAAAACACATGGGCAGAGGGAAAATCTTTTTGACTCAAATGCACTAAAAAGTATAGGTGTCCAGTCAAATGTGTCACTGCAAGGACTCCCTCATATATCCCATAACTTTTGTAATGACATCATTAGGCTCCAGGCCTATTTATTGACATTCTAGAGCATTTCGTCAAACGACAAATAACCCATGATAAAATCCATATGAACAGGTTGACTAGCTAATACTTGTATATATATTGCAAACATTAATATGAATAGTTGTATATTAACTAAAAACCAGTCTGCTTAAATCTGTGAGAACAATCTAATAAAATTAATAAACTGTTAATACATGTTTACACAGTTAAAAATATCTAAAAATGAGCAAATTGAAGTGAACAGTACGTCAATTTAAGAAGATCCGTAAAGGAAAATAAAACAATTGAAAGAGATGCTATGAAGAGTAAAAAAAATACTTAAATATTGTTAATTTCAACCTTAATTATTTAGTTTTTGATGAACTTTAAACTCTTGTATTCATTGTTTCATCAAGCAGAATTTTGGGCAGCTCATTTCACTATGATGAACACTGTCACCCTGTACATGATTGATTGATTGATTGATTGGAGCTTTACACTACAACATAGTACCGAAAGGATAATGGTGTAATTATAGTAAAAACAACATTCCCCATGTATAATATTACAATATTCAACTATCAATATAGCAACTCGTAGTTTATCTATTGTGGGTAAATTTAAAATATAAGCTTATATAAAAAATCACTTTAATGGGTTATGTTAATAATATATCCATCAATTTATTTCTCAGTAGAGAAATTACACTTTCATAATATTGCACTGATTTCATTCCGTTATTATGATAAGGATAAAAAATAAACACTACCTTGTAGTGAATTCAGTACATAAAAGCCCTGGATTAGAGAATGTGTATTCAGAAAGAGAAAAAAAAAGCATAAAAACACTGTGCACAGACTTCATCGGCAAGGTGTTAAGCCAATTGACCGTACAGCCAGTGCCACATGTTTTGATCAAACATCGCAAAAGGTTAGACAAAGCCAGAGTGTTTACAAATATCATGATGTCACAGAGCTATTTAGCTGAGCTTGTTTAACATTAATTATCGAGCGTCTGTACTGGACATGTGGCACAGACTCAGAGGTCAATTTGGAGGGGTTTGATCATTTCAAAGTTAGATCCTCAATAACATATGTACCAATACAATACCAAATTCAAGGGCCAGAAAAACATTAACAAAAGTACACTTAAAATTCAACATTTTTCGTTGAGAGTCTTACCTCCTGGAGTGAGCGATCAGATAATCCTATTGAACGATCGCTGTTGTTGTTTTTATAGACCAAATGTGGCAAATAGCAATGTAATAATTCGTTATTTTCACATCACTGGTCCTTGAATTAGCGGAGATCTTACCGTAATTTAAATAAAGTAATTCATGTTTCACATCTATTGTTTACAGTGACATGAGCTGCCAGTTATATAGACAATTTTGAAGAAACATATCTACCCGTAGCTATTTTTTTGTAATTTTTATCAAATGATAATTGTTATGAGATGGATAGCTTTTGTCTAAATGATATACCTCTTTTTAACACAATTAGAAACATGTCTGCATGGTTATTTTAGACAAGAAAATTTTCCCCAAGCCCATGTGTTTTAGTGATCATAAATAATGTACTCGTACATTGCAGGTATTTTAATCTGTTATTTACACACTTCTTACAAGTAACTGACTTTACCCATGTTTTTTATTTCAACATCCTTTAGTTTTTCATGATACTTCAAACTCTGAACTTCTCTTGACAATCAGAATTTATGAAAAAAAGTCTGAGAAATTTTGGCAGCTCATGCCACTTTAATAGACTTGTATTATTTTCAACATAATGTGTGTATGACTTTCGCATCGTATCTGTTATCAATAAGTCCAGTTTTATGATCTAAAATCTTTTCATAATTAATACTTAATGCTTAGAGATGAAAATTATCACATGCCTACTGATAGTGATATATGGAGCAAACATTTATAAGGAGTGTTTTTAGGAAAATTAATGCCTAATTATCTCCCTTTGTAAGTTAGAGACTACTCCACCCCATCTAACAGTAAAGTAATTATGCATTGCAAGGTTTTAAAAATTCCCAGTATCTATCCAAAGGTAAAATAAGTAAATATAATTATAAATACTAATTAAAATATACGTACTATAATTGTTATTGCCCTAAAATCATATAAGAGACTGCAATATTTTCCTGAGACAATCTGTATTTGAGTACACGATTATCCCCCCTTTGTTTGACCAGACTGATGCACCTTCACCCCCTATCGTGTCAGGAATGGAATAACCCACCTGAATTTGGTCAAAGTCTGTGTCTTGGACAACCCCACTTTTATCTTTGTACATTTGAATGGCCTTAGAATAGTTAACAACTCCACCCCCTAATGATTTAATAATGGCATGAGGGCCACATACGTCCCATTTGTAGGTGGTGTTTTTACTAATGACATATGCATCTACCAAACCAAGTACTGTGGCTAACATCTTATATCCAGCCCCAGAGGCGTATATGACCTTTGACACCTTACTTAAAGCTGATTGGATGGATTCATCCTCACTGGAACTCAGAACAACCAAACCTTTCCATTGGTGAGTTGTCATCTGCAATGAGCTGATGTGTAAATTGGGCAGAGATATTCCCCATACAAAGTCCCCAATCCATCTGAAAATAAATAATGTTCATCTTTCAAATTTCTATATGCATTTAAGTAACCAATTTAAAGTTAAACCACCACTTATTTTGAAATCATAAAAGCTGTTTATTAAAGAGCCAACAAAATAATATAGGGCAAAAACGTTCATGTTTCAGGAAAGATATTTTGTGGTGAAAGATATCCCATGTATCACCAAAAACACTACATGCACAGGCTCACAAACGAAGCCTAGTTGCCAATGGATACCATAGTGAAGAGATACGGCGGCATGGCAACTCTGATTGATCACACTTTGTGATGGCTTTATGAAATGACCCACAGATCTGGAGATTGATTGTTTGGTGTTTTAAGCCGCGCTCAAGATTATTTCACTTATATGGCGGCGTTGCCAGTTTTATTGTGGGAGGAAACTGGGCTCTATACCCGGAGGAAACTAACGACCTTACGGTGGTTACTGGCAACCATTCCACATAGGTTGTTCGAGTGAAAACCCAGTCAGAAAATTTTCCAATTTTTTTTTTGGACTGAGTGGGATTTGAACCCGCGACCCATTGGTGAAAGGCTGTTCGAATTGAGCGTCCAACGCTCTACCTACTGAGCCAAGGGGGCCTCTCACAGATCTGGAGAGTTCATTAAATGAATAGATTCCATTGATTAATTTTAAAAAAAACATCTGTATGTAATTTGACATTCATTTGCAGACATACTATTCTAAACGGGAGTGACTTTTAATGAACTTCCCTCAGTAATCATAACAATCATAAATTTCCCATGGAAAGATTTATGGAGTATGAAACCTACATGTTATTGGTGTGATCATATTGATGGAATGGTTGGTTAATCACACCAATCAGAGGTTTCCCGGTCTGTAAATCATAAATCCCTATCAACACCAAAGCAATCTGTAAACCCTGTTCAGCTAATCCGTTCTCATTCACTTGGCCATTCTCTCCATTTATATACTGGGCTGTGGAGTCTGTAACAAACGTTTCATATTGTTAATAAAATATATACACAAAATACATAATAACATTACACACACATATAACATAACATGACAGAAGATTTTCCCTGTGCCTGTGTGTTTTAGTGTTCATAAATATAAAATAACATAATATACACACACACACAAGATATAAGAATATACACCGTTTACCTTTTGGGTGTTGCGAAAAAAGTACAACACCATTTGTGTTTCAGAGTAATAAGGGTTAGGCTAACATGAATTTATATCAGAAAAATAAAAACTACTTCAGAGTCAAATGGCTTGACCTCTTAGCCAACCGCCAGTCATTGCTTATAAAAAGAACAAGAGTTTGAAAGATCTACTAGTCAGGGATAAATTCCATTGTCTGTCTTCTACCTAGGAACCCAATTATATATTTGCACTTTCTTTTCCGATTATCATATTTTGTTCAATTTCGTTTACCAGACTTCTGACCACAGCTGGAGATCTGTACAACTTGCCAATATATTACAAAGTATTATAGAAAATTTTACTGACTACGGCCAAAATCCTCCCTGTCTTCAATCTAATGAAATGGGTTTTGGTTTATTATAACAACTTATGATTGTGTATAAAGGTCTAAATGATATACCTCTTTATAACACTATAAGAAACTTGCCAAACCATGTTTTAGACAAGAAGATTTTCCCTGTGCCCGTGTGTTTTAGTGTTCATCAATATACATAATATAGTAACATACACACACACATAATATAGTAAGACACAAATACCAGTGTCAAGCTTCTAGACTGCCTTTTCTACTGGACCTACACAAGTTTCATTATTGATTCAATGGTGTTTTCACTGTACTCTAGAGGAAAGCACTGACTTTTGGTGAGTACCTTGGCAACTCTCCCATAAAGGGTTATCAAGTGACAGTTTCATTAGAAAATCCAACCTGTAATATTCAAATTATCCTTGTCTTCATGACAATAAGAACAACATTCAGGTAATTATCTTCAGAACTATAGTGATTACCAATGGGATCTATCCAGACTCCAATACTGTTTGGTTCTAACATATAATCCCCTGGTTTGATTGACATCCCAGATGTGATCTTCACATCTGTATGAACAGCCTTTGACAACAGTTCAGAAGCTTGCTTATCACCATTTAATACTTTTTCTGAAACCAAGAAACAGAAAGCATACTGAGAGTTCAAAAAATAAAATTAAAATTGTGAAGCTAAAATGTTAAAGGACAGCAAAATACGTTGTAGGTCACAGAATCCTGAAAAGCAATCCCATTTGTCCTTTCCATGAGCTCAACATACTTTTCAAGTTTCAAACTGATACGACAAGATGTTCTTAAGTTATGGAGCAGACAACAAATTCATAGATTGGGAATAAGGCACAAGTAAATTGGCCAGGCGTAAAATTTGTAGAATCTTAAACACAATCCCATTTGTCCTTTCCATGAGCTCAACACACTACTCAAGTTTCAAAGTGATATGACAAGGTGTTCTTAAGTTATGGAGCAGACAACACATTCATAGATTGGGAATAAGGTACAGTTAAGGCAGGGCAAGATGCCTGAAGCATGATATGATAACGGAGCAAAAATGAATCAGCCACCTTGAAATTACTCTAAGATACAATAAGATAGAATTATAGCCGGATAGAAAACTTCAAAAAGTTGCATTACCTAAGAGTTGACTGGTCTCTGACTGGGTGTCCTTCACATCCACAATGATTGTTTCACCTAAGGCATTAGTAAACTTGTTACTTTCTTCTCCGTGAAAAGTCTTTTCTAATCCTGGAAACTGAGAGACAAACAAAAACAAACATGATTTCCAAGGACAAAAAGAGCATAGGTTAAACAAACATGGCAGTTTATGCCACTTTGTATTAAAATATTTTAGTACCTGAATACTCAAGTCATGTCGCACAGTTTCTTGGACAAGAACATCAGTGAGAGTTTTAAAGTCATCCACAAATCTGTCATTTTTCTCTAGACTACATTTCTCCTGGACCAAAAGGGATAAAAGTTCTTGTTCAGCTCTCACAGTTCTGGCAATCACAGCACCTTTTTCTCCAACAGCTATCAGGGCTTTTGTTATTGCATGTACATCCATCTAAAACAATATAAGGTTTGATCTGTATTTCTATGCAGTGATGGTGGACTTTCCACTTGCCTTTATGCATTTTGCAAGTGCTTTAGGCAGCGGGCAAGTAAAATGCAGAAAGGCTTTCCCTGCTATCGATCACAAGTCAATTTAAGCACATTGTATAATTTTACAAGTAGATTCAAAAACTATTTTAAAAAAAGTACATGTGACATACTAGCCTTTTAAACATCATTATCATACGTACTAAAAATAATAATAAATTTCTGTTATACGATTCTGAATGCAACTGGAGATGTCAATCAATTTGACGCAACCCTATCTTGGGGTTGCCCTCATGACAATCTCTCCAAAACCTTTGGGTCCAGCACTTCGTTTGGAAATTGTTGAATAAAGAATCAATGAATGACGGACATCAATGCATCATCCTAGACTAGTCAGTACCATTTTATTGTTATGAAGACCTTTGTGAGCAGAACGCAAAAAACATATCTTTTTTCTGCACTAGTATTTTCAACAGCATCATTGTATAATATAAAAACATAGTGTTCTGAAAATTATTTTCTGAAGCATTATTTTTATTCTGTGAAAATTAGATTTTATTGTGACAATTACTTTGTCAATAAATGGCTTTGGTGACTTTAGCATAGGCCAATAATATGATTTATTATAATATTAAATAGTTGGGGTGTAATTATTATTTCACTGTCTAAATCTCACCATCTACTTTTAGACGTTATCAACCCAATCAGAGATTTCCAAACTCTGTTTTTTGATGATGTGTGGCCAATAGAGCTGGAGGATTATTGAATTAGAATAGAGGATGTGCTATATTGAAACATGTAATATTTTAGAATCACACCATTTTTCTCTTTATTCAAGCAATGTAAGCTTTGCAAACTTAACACACATCACATTTGATACTTTAATTTGTGGTTCCATCTTCAAAAACTCAACTTTGTGTTCTTTCCTTGCTGTTTTTTGAAGGAACGTCCAAATCTCCATGTCGCTTCCACATTTCCTCGAAATTGAACTCAGAGAAAATTTTAACGTTCTATTGTTTTTAATCATGTTTCTATGAACCAAATTGTGTCCGAAATAAAAGTATTAAAAGTGTATTATTATATTATTTATCAAGAAAAAGTCACATGGACTTCAAGGAAATGGGGAAGTGAGTAAGGGATTCAGGCACCTGGCGGTCCTTAGAAAAATGGTGACGATATAAAACAAAATTGAGTTTTAGAACATTTTTGTTGAACAGCAAACCAAAGGACGGAATGTGTGTAAAGTTTTACTTTGGGTCGAGTGCGTTGCTTAAAATTAAATTAGGAGAAAATCAGCGATTCTAAAGAATTACATGTTTCAATATATAGCACATCCTGCAGCTCTGTTGCAACTTGCAGTGTTGGCTACACATCACCAATAATAATATACTTTGGCAACAGAGTGGATAGCCGCACACACATGTGTCTCATCCTGTTTTATTTACTTGCCAGTCAGGAAGAGAGTGGATATCTCCAGCTTCAATGAACACATGACTTTGATTCCCAGTTCCAAGATTTTACCGTCAGTATTAGTCTATTACTACTAGTACTATTATTTTTTTTTTAAATAATAAAACTAGTCATTTTCGAGTTAGAAATAGAATAGAATTTAGAAATTAGAATTACTGAATTAGATTGATTTAATATAATTATAATTGATAAAATTGGGTGTGGCTGGTGACACTGACAATCGTTCAAATAAGTTTTGTATATTGATAAATAAAATATCATCGTATGTCGTATAAGCTCTTTTGTGCAATTCAAAATGAATTTGTGGGTTAAATCTTCTTATGTAAAATCGCCTTGCTTCTCACCTCTGAACAAGTGCTCGAGACGTGCTGGCTTCCTAGTTACCGAAGCCCCCTGTGCTCCTTGTAATGACGTCATCATAAAGTGCGTTCCTTCCCAGAATACATTGAGAATTTTTGGTAGCCTTGAACATCGATCGACGTTGTTCGCAGTTTGATTAGAATCTGTTCAAATTAACTAGTTTAGGCAATCCATCTCCTCTCAAAAATGTCATAATCGAAATCTGCATACCCTATTTGCTTAACCCAGCAATATTTATTTGGAAAATTAGAGATTTTAATGAGAAATTTATGTCAAAAATTTCGCATCTACAGCAAAGACGAATAGTTTTTTGTAACTAGCAGAATCTTGAATTTAAAGAACTAACACCGGAATTCAACAGAAATATAGTTGAAGCGATTATATAGAAGCTCTTTCAAACACCAGTTGTCGAGGAAAAGAACAAGGAAGGCTGCAGAAATGTAAAAATCTTCATCATAACCCTGTAAATTTGGAAAATGGCGTCGGTGTGACCGAGTGACGTGGAGTCAGCGCCACCTGGCGAACCATTTATTTTCATGGCTTGCTAACTTTTAATGAGTAAGTATTTCAGAAATCAGATAAAAATGCCAGGCTCGAGACAGAGACGAGGCCTTGGCCCGCCGCAGATGAATGATCATGGATATGATCCAGAATTTGATGCAAGGCGGTATAGTAGTTCTTCATACCCCAAGAACAGATCCAGCAATGGCAGGCAACATGGGGGTGGAGGGCAATATGAAGACACGGAAGCAATGAGTGGCAGTAGGAAACGTAAGAAGTCAAAACACAAAATGAAGCGCAAAAGAGAAAAAGAAAGAACAGAAAAGGTGCAGTATAAACCCGAGAAGTCTAAACCGGTGAAGTCATTAGTGAGTAGTTATGATGACATAAGTTCTGACTCTGAAGTTGGCTCTGTACATTCCCCTGTTAATTCTAGAGTTTCGCCCGAGAAAACATCAGAAAAAAGATCTCCAGCATCAGCGATTAAATCTTACATGTTCGCTCGTAGTCAGAGCAATTCACCAGAAAAAGAGCGAGATCTCTCACCAGTAGAAAGTGGCAGCACAGATCGTCGAAGTAAAAAACGTGGATTATCACCCCCAGGTCCAGAATCTTCTCCTGCACCAAGATCAGAGACTCCAAAAGCATACGCTAATCCACCAAAAGCATATGCTGATCCCCCCAAAGCTTATGCAGATCCTCCGAAATCTTACAGAGGTGAATTCAGAGAACAGAATGAAAGCCCACGAAAGAAACATAGGTCCTTACCCTGGTCACCAACTCCTAATCGGTCTCGGAAAGGTGTAGAAAGTCCATATTCTAGGTAAGGTAATCAACATAGTAAGTATATAATACTGTACTAATGGTGTAGTTTTTATTTTTTGTTCCAGACCATATGGAGTGATTTCAAACTAATACGTTCACATCGCGTCTCTCTGACCTAATTTGTTCAGTTGACAGATCTATCCTCCCGTGATTGTGGACATTTGATGTCTCTGGGAAATAACTGCAGCTCTCATGCATCAGAAATTATGATTTCTGAATTCATTCTTTCACAGTCATGCTGACATGTTAGTCACATAACAATTCATGACAACTATAGCAGCCATCTTTGGTTGGGGTAAAGTATACGATCTGCTAGTCAGCGGTGAATAGCCCTAACAAAGCTTAACAAGTTGGGGAAAGTTGCTGATTGGCAGGTTGTCCACCAATGGGCAGCTAAACGGCTGCTACGCCTCTGAACGACGGACAATAAACCCTGCCAATTGTGAATGGTTTTTCATAAATCTGCGTTTTTCCGCCGTGAATTGACAATTTGGTTTATGTGTCGACTGACAGGAGGTTTAAAGATCTCCCGTAGAGTGCGTGCCTGGATGACTCGCGTATGTTTGTTTGAAGGCTTTGGCGTAACGACTTACGCACTAGATGCTTATTGGCCTATTACTAAATAGGCCCAATGGCTGAAATTTGTGAAGACGGCCCATCGAAATGACATATTAAAAAGCAAGATTTGCTTGCTCTGAAAACTGACATAGGCCTATGATAATATTTTAACGCTTGCGGTCAAAAATGTTTGGCCTTTGGTCATGACAGGATAAACTGGCAATTCTTGGCAGATAACGGGCCTGCTCTCACACCCCTGAAATTGCCATCGTTATCCAAACGTTACGCGCCGTTGTATAGCAGCTGTTCACCCAACTTACCCCAACCTGCTAAAAGGATGTCCAAACTGTGATTTTTTTCTGAAATTAAAATTTCACTGCACTTCAGTCTCAACCATGGACTGGTCAACTCACAATCTCTTATAGTCAATATTTGACTTGTAGGCTGAAGCATATCCAAGAGTCTGTCATTGGAATCTTTTGACAATATGAGTATGTTTTCTAGTCACTGGAAATAATCCGGGAATACATGTAGGAATTTAAGAAATTACGCTTACTGAAAACAGTGTCTTCAGGCAATAGGATTTCATAGTAATGATCGGATCGGTAGCATGGTAATGCTCTAAAACTACAGGGGCCTCCGTGGCTCAGTAGGTAGAGCGTTGGGTGCTCAATCCGAAGAGCCTTCCACCAATGGGTTGCGGGTTCAACTCCCACCAAGTCCAAAAAAAATTGCATACAAACAACCTATGTGGGATGGTTGCCAGTTACCACCTGAAGGTTGTGGGTTTCCTCCTCACACAATAAAACTGACAACGCAGCCATATAAGTGAAATAATCTTGAGCGCGGCGTAAAACATAAAAAAATCAATCAATCTAAAACTATGGACACCAAAATCTGTTCCCATCAGGAAAGTCAATATATGGTATGATGTAAAACGAAACTACATGTAGAATAGGTATCGGTTGGTTCCAAGTGATGTTTCGGCGATGTTTTTACTCCACATGCCTTAAGTAAAGCATTTACAGGTGTAAATGTAGTTTGATATTCCTCGACTGATAAGACAATTGGACACCAAGTACATGTAGGTCAGACCCCTAGCTAGGCGTTTTTAGAGGGGCGTAGTGCCCTGCCCCTTATTCCCCCCCCCCTCTGTGACCTTTCATTGAGCCCCTTGTGCCCCAAAGACCAAGTATGACTGCCCACTGTCTCCCTATCAGTCGTTCCCTGACCAAAATTTATTTAACTGCTGTCAGAAACGTATACAATACCAACACACTCCATTCATTTCTATTGTTCCGGAAACTTAGCTTCCCACAATGCATCAGTCAGTGGTGCTCTTCTTGCAGGCATACTTGATATGAAGACTGAGAAAAACAGACATGCTACGGAGACTCAACCTCATTCCCATAGGCCACTTATGGCGGGTATTCAGGGGTCGAATTCAAATTTTTTGACTGGGTGCACACCGTGCACCCAAAATATTACATTTTTTGAAAACGGGTGCACCAAGTTATATTAGGGTGCACAAGGTAAAAAGTTAAAAACGTTCAGTAAATGAAGGAGGAAGGCTTAAAACCGATCTGCATTCGACGTAACAATGCAGAATAGTTTATTTCCATTTGTAAATTAAAAACGAAAAAAAAAACAGTGTGAATTACCGTCTATACATATAAGTCTAAGAATCTTGCATGGCCGTCAGTGAGATTTGTTGATAGTTGACTGGTTCTAATGACTAAGTATACCAAAATTGTCATCAAATTATTTGATACGAAAATAAATCTTACCAAACCGTATGGATAAAGGGTGTTTTATTTGTTTTTTTACTAAATGGAGTCCTCCGTGAGCAGGGGTCGAAATGATCAAAATTTTCCACCTGTCACATGAGACAGGTAGATTTTTTTCCTACCTGTCACAAATATTTTCCACCTGTACAAGTATTTTCGTCGTATTAGTGTATGAGGTGGCACATGACAGTAATCTGGAGCGTTGAGGTGTGCGTGTGCACATACTAGTGCTGCTTGCTTTTCTTTTAATATCTTAAATTCTGAATAATAACTGTGAAATAATATTTACAATTGTACTTGAAAATAAAATAAAAGCAAACAAAAAATTCTAAATGGTTTTCTTTTTCATTGATGACAAATAGAACTTCCAGTTTTGTCTTGGGGATGAGTATAACTAGTAATATGTCGATGAAGGTGAGGGTGGGTGGGGGGAGGGGTTATTCATTCGTTCTTTGCCCATTTTTTGACTTGTTTCATTAAAGTGGCATGAGCTGCCAAAATTCACACTTTTTTCATAATTTTTTATCATCACGCCAGTAAGAGGCCTTCAGGCCATCGAAAAACTAAATTATTGGCGTTTAAATGAGGAAAATCCATACAGTATGTGGCCTGTACAAACCGAAAACATGTTCTAAAAGTTAGTTCAAAACAATACTTTATCGTACATTTTCGAGACTAGAACAGTAGTAGAAGTAGAAGCCCTAAAAAGCTTCTGAAATATACGTCTTCAGAAAAAAAAGCCAATAATTTCAACATTCTGTTTTGATGTCAAAATATCAACATTTTGGCAGCGCATGACACTTTAACGAAGAGAATAATTTTAATAGCTGTTGCTTTCTCACATTTGTTTATAAAATAAACGGAAACTTCCAATTTGCTTGACCATTACGAATTTACGGCATTAGTACTGTGGTGTTGAGAGAGTACACGACATGTGGCATAAAATTGTTTTAAAAACTCCCGTAGCTATCGCCGTATCGGCAATGTCGGCATCGTATAAAAAATGCCGCTGTCATTCAATACTGAATTTTGCTTGTCAATGGAATTAATGCATATGCATAAAGGTATTAAAGAACATACTCTAGCCGTTCTAGGTTTAAATACTTTTTTTTTCTTCGAAATGTTACTTTTTTGTTCACTTGGCACCATGCAAAAACTACATAGGTTTGAGAAATGAAAGCGTCAAATGAATTTCACTTTCGTTATCCTTATGCCTTTAATTTTTATGCCACCGTACTAAACCAGTAAACGTGCGCGCTGTAGGCCTACTTTGTCCTTTACTGCCTTTGTTTCGCTTTCCTTGTACATGTATCTTGTAGCATTTGTTTCATAACAATCAAATTCTCGCATCGTGTAAATATTTCGTTTTGAATCGAGAATATTACGCATTGTCCGATTCTTTTAAACCACCGTGCTGCCGTGTCACAAGAAACTTGCGCATTACGTTCTATTCATCGTCCATAAGCTTGAGGTACTGCTTGCGCAGCAGTCTTGGAGACGTTATCGGTCACTTTTCACTGAGAGCCGTCACCTTAGAATCGGCTGACAAGCCCTGACTGACTAGAGACGTTCCACTATGGACGTAAGCTGTTTGGTGTCACCACTGAAAGATCGGTTTTAATAACGTCTAAACTTTAACAATGTTTTTCTTCTTCAAACAAATCTTCTTTTTTAAAATACTTCCATTGACTGTAGAATACTTACTAATAAATACATATGACTACTTAACATGCACCTGTCGCATGCGACAGGTAGATTTTATTTGGACCTGTCGCACGTCAAAACTACCTGTCATCGACAGGTGGACAGGCGGTTATTTCGATCCCTGTCCGTGAGGGGTCGTTTGGTTCAAGCGTCCCGCTCGTGTCTGTTGCAGTAACGCTAACGGAGGAAATCGGTAAAATGAAGAATCGTTGAAGGCGTTTTTTTCTGACCGTTGTCTGAGTTAAATTGATTGTAACAAGTGACATGCTGATGCATTCAAACTTAGTCGCCTTCCCACACCGACCCCCAAATGATAAACGAAGCGACTCGAGAGAAGAGAAAAAACAACAACCACGTGCTTGCATGCTCGCCTCAAGTTTTGTCTATCCTCAATTCGGGCCGATATTACCAGGAACTAATGGCCCGGTTTATTGCCTATTGGGACCCCGTGGATATCAATTGTACAACCTGTATATATATAAGTGCTAAAGCGGTAGAAAGTTTCAGTGAAAGATCGACCACGCTCAATGTTGAATATTTGAAGTTTACGTCAATTTTGTTTTTCAACAAACCGGTAATGAATAGATTTTTATGTCCACACTCTGGTTATATCCTCTGTTACGGCAATTATCAGCGAGAAACATCGATGAATCGCTGCTCGCAGCATTACGGCGTACAGACGTAAGCTACCGTACTTTGGAGTTTGGTCGTTACGATCTATCGCTATACCTAAGTTATAGTTATAGCTTGAAAAGTCGGTAAATGAATTTCCTCGCTGTTTCTCGCAAGTTGAAAGTAAATTAAGTCCCACAAACCAACTTTTCAATAAAAGCTACATTTACCAATTATTGTCTAGCGGATTAATACGTATCCACCCAGCCTTTCGGACGGCTCAAAGTTTGTGACTTTGACGACTTGTGCTTACGAATAGGGCCTACATTACAGTCCTTTCCGGCCGTAGTACAGTGTTTTTTACAGGATGCCCGCTGGGTGCACTGCGTGCACCCATTTTTACTCTTTTATATTTTTGGGTGCACCAACAAAAAAAAACGGGTGCATTTGTGCACCCGTCATTTCGAACCCTGGTATTGCATCACTTCAACATGTCTGAAAATAGTGACCTCCTTCACCGTAATAATTTACCAAGGAAAAGTGCACTGCACAGCCTTCAAATGGTGAATAGAATTCACTCAAATAGAAGTTAATCTTGGAATTCAGTCCCCTGCCTTGACACAGAATCAGTTGAATCGATTCTACAACAACACGATCCTCTTTATCAAATGAAATCGTGTTACGGTTGGAGCTGAAGGCAAACGAAAAAAAGACACACAAACACGGGCTTCGAAAATTCAAAAATTTGCTTAACCCGAAAAAAGGTTACGCAAAAATGACGCCAGGTAACCCATTTTTCGTTTAATAAAAATTATTTGCTTAACCTATGGGTTATGTGAATGGGTTACGTAGAAAACGGTTAACAGAAGAGGTTATGCAAAGGGTTGCGCAAAATTCGTTCACTTTAAAACCTTCAAACGCTAGGCCTAACCATCATCGGCATTATAGCATTAACCGGGTCCGTCGAATCACCAAAAGGATCGCTAAGAACCTACTTGACGGACCGGTATTTACCGTTGATCGCTTAAACTTTGAAGTTGAACTCGTATGACGTAAGCCCGACATCGGGAAGGTACCTTTGCATATCAGCCTTAGGCCTCACAGGCTATGTCAGCAAGGTGCTGGAAGCAGATTTCATAGAACGATGTCTCCTATCACCGTTGACTTTCACTTTATTAAAAAAATCCTCTCTGAACTGGCAGATTTTTTACGTTTACGAATCCAATATGAGGTGTGAAATCGGTCGGCATGTTTGTAGCCGTGTTATCAATGTTTACCTTGTTCCCGTAACCCCTTGTTCACAGTTCTGCATTAACACTGAACTAGGTTGTTTAATAGCATTCCATACGTGAACTATGGATGTGAGAAATCACTTTGCAGAACGAAAGAAAATGGAATGCTCAAAGCTGTCAGATAACCGTTCGATCGCCCGTATCGATCGCCTCATTTGGCAGTCTTAAAGGAGATATGAACAAGATTTAAAGCTGGTTTGTGCTTGTTTATTGACTAAATATATATTTGAAAATTATCAGTTGAAACGAAACAACCTTCGCGTTAGTTCCCTGGTAGTCAAAAAACGAACGGAGAGGAAATATGCATATTTTCCGTATTTTTCGTAACTGCTCGGAAAAATGACGTCATACACGACCTTCGATGTGTACAAACTGCCACGAAGACGTTCGGAGACAGCAGAAATCGTTTATTACGTCATCGCTGTGAGGGTACGTACACAACGGAGGTCGTGTTTGACGTCATAAGTCTCTGAGATAATTAACTTTCGTAAGCATTGTAGATCGGTAAACGTAGCTTGAATTTTGTATGTGCTGCGACCGAAATTTAATTTTCTTTTTTGTCAGACTTTGAAAGTACATGTTCTACAACACAACTAACGCAAATTAGAGAATATTTCCAAAAGCTGTTCATAAATCCTTTAAGATTTGTCCAAGGCCTACAATGGCTGTATACTATCAGTCTACTATACGATAAATCATAGAATCCACCAGTCCCGATATCCTAAAAATAAAACCGCAGTAATTGCTGATTCATTACCCCAACATCAGGAGGCGATCGTATGTCACTTGAGAAATCAACTAACATTTGTAGGCCTACTGTTTTCTAACATCGCCGAAAACAGAAATTACGCGTAAAGGCCTACAACAAAAAAATGAATTAAAGCAGCGATACCGGGGTCCCTTGATAATGGGAACAATTGCTTGCGCATTCCTTTCTTTTTTATCCTTCTCATTAAAATACACACAAGTTCATCAACGGTTTTTGTCAGATTTTAAAGAGGACTGAATATCAATAACCAACTAAGATATAGCTCGTCAAAGTTTTAAAATATTCAAAATGGCATCAAGGTCACGTGACTTGACTTGACCGTGAGTCTTGTGGAGTCGTATAACATTAGGTCTTAAAAAGAACATTATACTAACCAAGTTTTATTACAATCGGTAAAATAGATTACAAGTTAACAGCATTTAAAGGGGCATGAGCTGCCAAAATGTTGATATTTTGACGTAAACACAGAATGTTGAAATTATCGGATATTTTTCTCAAAACGTATAATTCAGAAGCTTTTTAGTGCTTCTAGTCTCGAAAATGTACGATAAAGTATTGTTTTAAACTAACTGTGGCTTAGAATGAATGAATGGTCGACCCGGTTATTTAAATTTTGCTACTTTTCGAACACGTTTTCGGTTCGTACAGGCCACCTACTGTATGGATTTTCCTCATTCCAACGCCAATCATTAAGTTTTTCGATGGCCTTCAAAGCCTCTTAATGTCGTGACGATCAGAAAGTATGAAAAAAGTGGGAATTTCGGCAGCTCATGCCCCTTTAAGTAAATTTTAGATGACGTCATAAATTTGACCAATCAAATTCTACTATAATTCATCATCAGTAATGTTTTATTTTGCATAGTCTATTTGAATGCATCAGTTCTCGATACTCAGCGAATTTCGACTTGATCCAAATAAAACTCGTCAAAATAATGTAAATGATTTGTTATATAATCCAATATGGCAGCCAGACCGGCACACTTCAAATACAGAGCATTGCTGTCTATCTAACTGTAAAATCAGTGCTATTCTATATTAGTAAACAACTAAGATATGCCTCGTCAAAATTTACAAATATCCAAAATGGCTCCAAGGTCATGTGACTTGACCTTGAGTTTTATGGCGTCTTATATCAGTAGGTCTTGAGGAGAACATTGCTGTCTATCTAAATATGAAATCGGCGCCATTCTATTTTAATAAAGAACTAAGATATGGCTCGTCAAAGTTTTAAAATATTCAAAATGGCGTCAAGGTCACGTGACTTGATCTTGAGCCTTGTGACCTTATCAGTAGGTCTTCTGAAGAACATCATACGTACCAAGTTTTGTTGCAATCAATCTATTAGATTTCAAGTTATCAGCATTCAAGTAAAATTTGGATGGTATAAATTTTTTGGGATCTTGCTTGTTTGACTTATTTTGGTAGGCCTGTATGTTTAGTACGTGTATAACAAATTTTAGCTCAATCGCTGCAGCCGTTTTTTAGAAGATTTTTTAAGGTTTTCTGCAGCATTCAAAATGGCCGCCATATTATGTAACATCATCAATCAGGAATCTTGCATAACCCCTTATTATCCACAACTATAATCTGATGAAAGATCGGCTGATTTTGTAAAAATCATTCTATGTCCTTGTCAAGTTAAGACGCTTTCGTTTTGGTTCGCGTGACTGACTGTCCAGAAATTTTATTTCGGCGATAATTGTCTTGATTTGCAATGCTTTTGTACCGCGAATTACAAATGGCCCGTATGAACTTCGTCAGCTGTGACGTATATCAGCCAGCAGTCAGTAGAATCCGTTCAATCGCATTTACCCCTCCACTTCAGACGCTTATTCTGATCGTATATCTCCATAAGGTAAAAAAAAGCAGTACGTCCACAGAATCCTCCATATCAAAATACATTGTGTACATGTGTAAAACATCCTATTCGCTGATAAGAAATGTATATTCTCTTGAATTGTTAGTTATAAAACACTCGGTGTCACCCAGCTTTAAGTCTGCCACGGTGGAAATTTCCTCGCCCACGCGTTGACAGTTGAATGCTAATAAGACAATAAACATTGGCATAGCGTTTGGACTCCCATAGTACCTTTCTTATACACAATTTTACCAAGGCTAATTGCAAGGGCTGTACTTGGCTTGTCTCCTGGTATAAGAGGAAGAAAACATGTCACCTTGTCAGTCACCGCTCTGTTGCAATAATTTCTTTCCCGCGCCCAAAACAAGGTCAGGTCACCAGAGGGTCAAAGTGATCACGTAATCGCCTGTAGGCTACATATTGTGATTTCTCTTGCTGTCAGACATATACATGGAACTACTAAGCACATGCGCTCAGCTATAAGAGCTTAAGCTGAACCTGCACGCGGACGGTGCCTTTGACTGCCACAGGGATTCTCTTTCGGCACTGTAACTGTTTCCAAACGAAATCGATCTCCAGCCGCTGTTATGGTGACCGACATTTTGATCCCCCGAATATTTTTTCAGGTGATCGACCGGTCGAGGGCTGATTGATGTCAAACATGGTGGTCGATACAATTAAGTAAACGCATGGAAAAGGATTTGAAAAACCTGTAGACATCTTTAGAGGGAATATCAAAGAGCTACACTGAAATTTCATCATTCCTAAAATACTAGCGAGTAAAATTTTTTTGCGTCAGATTAGGATTTTATTTGTTGAAAATTTGTAAGCGTTCAAATGAGTTGACGAATATTCGAATAGTAAATCAGTATTTGAATATTACTGATTTAGTATTCGTTTCAGCACTATCCAACTGCTATGATTGACCTCTTTATAAACGTAGCGTACATGTACATTTTAGATTGAACGGATACATAGCACGTCATCAACTGTGATATTACTTAGTTAAAATGATTGGAGACGTCATTTTGACAGACGTTCTTTCATTCCAGTTTATTTACAAAATTTTACACACACTCCGGACTTGATTTTTCACTAGTTTGCCGTATGAGGAAGAGTTGCCAGGTACGCGCCGAAGGCGGGGGGTTTCCTCCTGACCATAAGCCCGGTTTCCTACCCCGCTAAACCTGACAATGCTGCCATATAAGTGAAATAATCTTGCACGGCATAAAACACCAATCAATCAGTCAATTCGTTGCGTGTCGCAGCATTGTGTATGTCGTTCTACGTCGCGACACAACTAAAAGCACTAAAAAGCTTCTGAATTATACTGCTTGAGAAAAATAGCCAATAATTTCAACAGTCTGTTTTAGCGTCAAAATATCAACACTTTTGCAGCTCATGCGACTTCAATGCCACAGCTGAAACGAATATTAGTGGATTTTGGTATTTGAATATTCGGTTCCCCCATTCGAATAATCACTAAAAAATAGTGACCGCCTAATGACCTAAGATCTGATCGAGGTTAAGATACAAGGAATATAGTCGCCTACAAGGCCTTGCACCTACCTCGGTTTCCTCCGGACCACGAGCCCGGTTTCCTACCCCGCTAAACCTGACAATGCCGCCATATAAGTGAAATAATCTTGCACGGCGTAAAACATCAATCAATCAATCGTGTCGCAGCAGTCTGTATGTCGTTCTATGTCGCGACACAACTAAAACCGACTAAATCCGGAGTCGTCTCTGACTGCAAGGCCATGTGCAAAACAGTCGTAAGACGTATTTTTTTCTTTACCGTACAGCTCCATTTTTGTGTCGCCTGAAAGGGGGCACTTAGGGATCACTTTGACGGCGTAGTCTGGCGTCGGCGGCGTCAGCGTCCGGATTGGTTTCCGTGCAATATCTTGAAAACCACTGGCTTAATTTTTTTCAAATTTAAATGGGAAGTTAAATACCTTAATACCCCGCTCAAGTTCGACTTTCGCTAAAATCCGCGCATATTTAATTATTGTACAGGCTTTTGATTGGCTGATACAAATAACTTGGTTTCCGTGCAATATCTTGAAAACCACTGGCTTAATTTTTTTCAAATTTAAATGAGAAGTTTAATACCTTAATACCCCGCTCAAGTTCGACTTTCGCTAAAATCCGCGCATATTTAATTATTGTACAGGCTTTTGATTGGCTGATACAAATAACTTGGTTTCCGTGCAATATCTTGAAAACCACTGGCTTAATTTTTTTCAAATTCAAATGGGAAGTTTATTACCTTAATACCCCGCTCAAGTTCGACTTTCGCTTAAATCCGCGCATATTTAATTATTGTACATGCTTTTGATTGGCTGATACAAATAACTTGGTTTCCGTGCAATATCTTGAAAACCACTGTCTTAATTGTTTTCAAATTTAAATGGGAAGTTTAATACCTTAATACCCCCCTCAAGTTCGACTTTCGCTAAAATCCGCGCATATTTAATTATTGTTTTTGATTGGCTGATACAAATAACTTGGTTTCCCTGCAATATCTTGAAAACCACTGGCTTAATTTTTTTCAAATTTAAATGGGAAGTTTATTACCTTAATACCCCGCTCAAGTTCGACTTTCGCTAACATCCGCGCATGTTTAATTACTGTACAGGCTTTTGATTGGCTGATACAAATAACTTGGTTTCCGTGCAATATCTTGAAAACCACTGGCTTAATTTTTTTCAAATTTAAATGGAAAGTGTAATACCTTAATACCCCGCTCAAGTTCGATTTTCATTCAGTCAAGCTTCCATTTGCAGGGGAGCCTCCGTAGCTCAGCTAGTAAAGCTGTTTACTCGCATCAACATAAGCCTTCCACCAATACCGCATGGGTAGGATCCTTGTCAGGTCAAAATTTCATACTGGATTTTTTCGCAAAAG
Source organism: Lepidochitona cinerea (assembly GCA_963971465.1). Taxonomy (NCBI): domain Eukaryota; kingdom Metazoa; phylum Mollusca; class Polyplacophora; order Chitonida; family Tonicellidae; genus Lepidochitona; species Lepidochitona cinerea. The sequence continues at coordinate 3,210,299 of OZ020558.1, read as the reverse complement.
ATGAAGGTATATGTGGGATGGTCGCTCGGAGTCAATGAAATGTTGGGGATTTCTTATAAATGTGTAATCTGACGCAGATTATTATTTAATATCTCATATTCAGGTAACATCTTACACAGCATGATATACATATATTCACAAATAAAGTACAACAGTGAATTTTTTTGTGAAAGGTGATGTACCTTCTCCTTGTATATTTATCCTGCCAGGCGACACTTCTACTTCAGTTGAATTCTAGTTTAAAAAAATTATTTAATTTGGGTTGTATCGTTTTCCGGAAACAAAACCACCCTAGAATGAGATACGACCTTGATCCCTTTGCTACTTTAGGGTTAATAGTGTGAACTCATGGAAAGTGCGATTGGGAAGGCATTTTAGGATTTTAAGCCAGGCGCCACAGCCAACTTACACTGTACGCCAATCCCTATCTTTGAATTCGGTGTCCGCTCCATAACTCTAGAATGCTTTGTCGTATAACTTTTAAACTTGAATAGTGTGTTTATGGAAAGGATATTTGGCATTGCTTTTTAGGATTTTGTGAATTTTATTCCAGGCACCACAGCCAATTTACATACCCGGTACCTTCGGTAAGAATTCCGTTAATTCAAGTACTCAAAACATTACGAAAAGCACTCTAAAAGTTTGAGACTTTTCGTTGGGTGTCTTACCTCCTGCATCGAGCGACCGATAATCCTATGGAGCAATCGCTATTGTTGTTTTAGACCAAACATAGCAGAAAGCAGTCCTTGAATTAGCGGAATTCTTACTGTATTCCTAATGTATGAATTTGGTGTCCACTCCATAACTTGAAGACTTTGTTGTATAACTTTGAAACTGGAATAGTGTATTAAGCTATGGCTACGATGATGTATTGCTTCTTAGAATTCTGTGAATTGCATGCCGTGCGCCATAGCCAATTTACCTTGTTTCCAACATAGTAATTTCATGTTCACTTATTAACTTTAACGCTTTGTCATATCACTCATAAACGTGAATAGTTTTCTTAATATTTTGCTTACAATATAGAATTGGGCAAATAATTTGCTTACTTTTTTATTAAATTCACAAAGGAGAATGCAGTGACGAATGTACATTTTTGATAAACATTAGCCAATCACTATAATCAGTCTACAAATTTATCCACTTTTGAAGTTCTGCCACAACATTTTTTTTTGCCGCGTCAGCTGTGCTTCGGAAATCAGCTGATTTATTCCTATCTCAATAGAAGGGTTGAATTTAAATGGACATGCCCGGTACCAAAATCATTCAAATGTGTGCTATTCGACTGTTTATTTAAAGATAAGGTTTCCAGATTGCCTTCCACCAATGGGTCGCGGGTTCGAATCCCACACCATCCTAAAAAAAAAAATGGAAAATTTTCTGAGTGGGTTTCCACTGGAACGACCTATGTGGAATGGTTGCCAGTTACCAACGGAAGGTCGTGGGTTTCCTCCGGGCATAGGGCCCAGTTTCCTCCCACAATAAAACTGGCAGCGCCGCCATATAAGTGAAATAATCTTGTGCGCAGCGTAAAAAAACAAACAATCAATCAATCCAGATTGCCATTGGTAACTTTCCCAGCTCCCATGGACTGCTGGATGGCGTGTTTTAATTGGGGAATTCTTTGTCTGCTTTGTTTACTGACTGAGAATCGACCTGGGATGGGTGCGCGTTACAAGGCTGTTGTGGGTGCATGTTTGGTGCATTCTCGTATGTTTGTTTACTGACTATCTGACAGAAAACAAAGCAACTGGGAATTCCCTAAATAACTCTTTAAATGTACATTTTTGACTGAAAGTCGACTTGAACAGCCTTTCATCATAGATTGATTGTTTATTAATTTTATCTGAAAGCCAACGGAAAATAGCAACAAACTTATGCGATGTCTCCTTTTAAGCGTAATTATTTCAAAACTGCTTTATAGGCATAATCTCCACGTGACCTGTTAAGTGCTTTGTCCCCCCTCTGTGGCTGGGTGATTATTGCTAGTGAACAGCGAGAATCTCTCCACCATAATTTCTTTGCTCTCACTAAAAGTATAGCTGTTGTATGCAATGTTACTAACATTCCCCATTGTTAGTTTCATATTATTCGGCAGCAACAACAAAACACCTTTCATTCACGACAGGTACTGGGTTATCTCCCTTTTTCCTGTGCTAACACTAGGTTACATTCTTGATTCTATGTAAATGTAGCTGAGAAATCTGTTCTATCCTGAATATTTTTCTCTTGTGTTCCTCAGGGCCCAGCTTACTCACTTATTGCGAAATCCTATTTTTGTTGCTATCTTCATGAAAAACTGGTCGCACAAATTTGTCAACAAATGAGCAAAGAATAGATTATTTACCACTACAGTCTTATAGTATGACTTAAAATTTTGCATTGATTTTTGAATTGACAAATATTTTTTTCATTACAGGCCAACAGGCAGACAACGTCGTCAGCGAAAATCTCGTAGTCGAAGTTTCAGTCCATCACGCCGTTATGATAAAACAGAAAGACAATCTAAGAATTATCGTCGTGCTGCATCTCCAAAGAGTCCTAGTCAATCAAGCCGATATTCTGCTACTTCTAAATTTAGCCATACTAGTATTAAATATGCGTCGAGTCTTGCTGCTGAACTGAGTAAGCATAAGCGGGCTCGGGAAACAATCATCCGAGGTAAAGACAATAATATTGGGAGTTCCGACTCCCCAATAGTGATAGACGATCGTGTTAGTAGTGCTCCAGGGAGAGATTTGACTCCCGACCATAAACCTGTGATTAAATTAGAAGATAATAAAAAGCTGGACTTGTATGAAGATATTCCACAACCAAAGACAGTTCCGGTTACCCCTCCACCCAGACAAACCCTTCCCCCTAAACGCCTCCCCCCAGGCCCTCCCCCAGGACTACCAGAGTCCAAAAAAACTGAACGATTTGTTGGTGCTGTTGATGAGAAAATTGTTGTGAAAGTTGAAAATGTGAAACGAGACTTTGGCGGCAGAAATGAGGACAGACGTGAAACGTATAGAGATGATCGCCACAAGCGTGCGCAATCCCCTCCTCAAAGAACGTCTACTCTTCCCAAGTTACCACTGCCAGCGATATCTCCATCAGAGGCTATTGACAGTGACAATGAGCGAACACCCCTCAGGTAAGTGTCCCTTAAAGCACTATTTGATTTAGTGTCTGTTGAATGGCTTTGGTTGAGATGAAATAAGTACCAGAGAAAGGAAAAATCTAAATCTGGAAAAATTCTAAATTCAAAAATCCGCTGCTGTATGCAATGATAGTGGTGCATTACCATTGTCATGTTAGTCAGCAGCTACATTAAAAACCTTTTATTCACGACAGGAACTGTGGTATTATCCCTACTTCCTGTGCTAACACTAGGTTACATGGCTAATATGTGAGCTATTGAGTGAATAACCTTTCTGTCTTTTAGGTCTTGTCTCAATGAAATATTGATATGACATCACAAATGTGAAGGTCTTATTAATTTGTATCGAGTTGATGATGTATGCATTCATAAAAAACCTCCGAGCAATGAGTCTGTTTCCTCATCCCACTAAACCTGGTGGACGCGACCATATAATTGAAATAATCTTGAGTGCGGCGTAAAACATCAATATCTACCTATGAGCTCCATCTACATATAAAATGCCCATTGCTTCCAAAAAACCCCAAACTGTTGAGCTGAAAGAAGATCGTGGTAATGGAAGCTTTTTTTGGAAGGTTTCCTCCGGGCAAAGAGCATGGTGTCCTCCCAGCTAAAACTGACAATGTACCACATTTTAATTTGAGTGAAACAATCTTGAGTGCGGCCAAAATCAACCTTTCCTCTCGATTAAAAATCAGGGGGCTGTTTCACAAAGCCTTCGCAAAATGCGATCATTCACAATTGCTATGACGTATCTTTTCACTATGGTATCCAGTAGCAACTAGGCTTCGTTTGCAATTTGATTGGGTTGTGAAACTAGCCCCTGTAGTGGTTTCGAGTCATGTACTTGCAACAACAACGATAATTCTAAGCATTAGAATGCTTTATGTTTATTTTGTTGGATGTTATGATTATATTATGTTGATTGATATGTTAACAGTGATAGACCGCAGTCCCCTATCAGGAAAAGACGAATCACAGATCTCCCAATGCCTCCCGTCGTTGATGAAACTGATATGGACATCGACGTGGAACCGGAGAAAGAATCAGGGAAAAAAGAAACTGAAGCTCAACCTCCAAAAATGAGGAAGCCCAAGTAAGTAAACAGTTAACTTCAAGAACATCAAATGGGTGTATGAAGAAGGCCTTGGTGGTTCAGTTGGCAGTCTCTCCGTCAAACACAAGCCTTAAAATGATGGGTCCAAATCTCACTATGTTCAAAAGAAAAATGGTAAAATTCCTAGCTGAATTTTTTAATCAAGTGCTGTATGTGGAAGAGTTGCCAGTTACTTGCAGAACATCCCCCACTTAACTTGGCTCACCCGCCATATAAGTGAGATAAACAGTGCTTTGTTAAACATAAATCAAATATATGTAACTGAAGGCTAAAGATGGTAACAAGATACCAACAGTTCCTTTGAGCATAGAGCCCATTGGGAGCCCTCATTAAACCTAGCAATGTCACCTTGCAAGGGGAAATGTACCCTTAAAATGTGTAACCGTCTCCCTCAATAATCCTAGCAAGTGAGACAACCTTTATCCCCCAAAATAATAAATGGCGAACACTTTGAAACATGGGGGAGAGCTGGCCTCAATCAATAACCTGGAACTTATTTTAGGGCATATTTAAGGTTCTTTCGTTAAAAGTATAGCTGCTGTATGCAATGTTATTGACATTCCTCATTGCCAGTAACATACAAGTCAGCAGCGACATCAAAACCTTTTCATTCACGACAGGAACTGGGTTATCTCCCCTTCCTCCTGTGCTAACACTAGGTTACAAATTTAGGACTTAAAATGGCTTTGAATACAAATAATTGCTTCTTAAAATGTAATCCTGATTTTATTACACATTAATCATTTTGTAACTTTGTAGACTTTGCCAATCCCGTCGTCAGAATGAACGGGTCAAAGGAGACTGGGGTGAGAGATGTGTGGATGTGTTTAAGATCCTCTGTCAGATTGGTGAAGGAACTTATGGACAGGTGTACAAAGCTAAAGATCTCTATACAGGTAGGTTTTCTCATTCAATTTCTCAAGCTGACTGACTTCAGCTCTGTAGAGGGTGCTTGGTCGGCAGAGTAATAGTCCTCTGACTGAAGCCTCCCATCAATATGTAGCAGGTTCAAATCTCAGTCTAAGAGAACTTTGTTAGTGGATTTTTCACTTGGTCGGTCTATGTGGCACAGTTGCAGAAGGCCCTTGACCAAAAGTTAGGTTTCCTACACCACTAAACCTGAGAAATACGTGAATTAATCAGCACTAGTAAAAACTGGCTCGTCTGAGCAGGTCATTTCTTATTTTCGCTGGTTGAAAATAACAACCCACTAACCTTGATAAGAAACAAATTTTGCTGCCGTATGCAATGATACTGACATTACCCATTGTCTGTTTCATACAAGTCTGCAGCAACATCAAAACCTTTTCTTTCACGACAGGAACTGGGTTATCTCCCCTTCCTCCTGTGCTAACACTAGGTTACAAATTTTAAGTCCTTTTCTGGTTTTGGGGTTAAGGCTAAGTATGTATGAGGAACGACCTTTGAGAATCCATCAAACTAAAGCCCCATATTATGCAGATTTATTCAGTTTATGGAGGATTGTCACATTACAAAAGGCGTTCCCGGGTTAATCTATGACCAAAGATAGGAACACAAGCAATTTTAGTTAAAAGTGTATCCATGGAACAAGCAATCCATGGAACTTAATACAAGTTGCTGGGTAACTGAAGGTATTTTCACATCTGTTGCATGTTGAAATGCTGAAAACAATCCATGCAATTTGTTCTTATTTCTAAACTGGCTACATATCTGGATGTGTAGCTGGCTAACCAAATGATCTTTTAGGAAACCTTGGTGTGAATGGTGAATCTGAGATTTGATTTTTCTTTCAGATGAGTTGGTAGCGTTAAAGAAGGTCAGGCTAGAGAATGAAAGGGAGGGTTTTCCCATCACAGCCGTGAGAGAGATCAAGATTCTACGACAGTTACATCACACTAACATAGTCAACCTGAAGGAAATCGTCACTGACAAACAAGATGCTATGGACTTCAAAAAAGATAAAGGTACGGCCAATGTATATAAACTTTGTATTTACTGTATGGGCTTGGGGGGCCTTGGTGGCTCCGTTGGAGTGATAATCCCTCAGGCCTGCCATTGATTTAGCGCGTGGTTTCTGAGTGGTGTTTTTTTACACTTAATCGTATGTGGAAGTTTCCATGTAATCACCGAAGGCTGGGTGTTTTCTCTGGGCAACAAGCCGGTTTCCTCCCTTCCGTCTTATCGTTTTGATCGACTTTTAGCACCATATAACCTTGCCTGTTAACTGTTGAGTTCAGTGTTAAGCCCTAATAAATTTGATTTCAACTAAGGGATGTATTTTAGTACGTATGTGTTGTATTATTATAGCTTTTTCATGGTATGTGGTCATGTTTGTTTCAGGTGCATTTTACTTGGTGTTTGAATATATGGACCATGACTTAATGGGTTTGTTGGAGTCTGGTATGGTTCACTTCCAGGAACATCATATAGCCTCAATGATGAAACAGCTATTAGATGGATTAAATTACTGCCACAAGAAGAATTTCCTTCACAGGGACATCAAGTGCTCTAATATCTTAGTCAACAACAGGTGAGTATCATGTGGGAATATTTTTGAAATGATGTGCAATGGTTGTCAGATATCGAGTCGACAGGTTTCCTGCCTGCTGGGTTCACCTTTCACTTAGCGCTATGTGAAAGAGTTGCCAGGCACTAAACCTTGCAACACAGCTGTATTATTTGAAGTGAAATTATCTCAACTGACAAAAAGACATCAAAGAACACTGTCATAAAGTGTAAATGGAATAGACTGAATCACATTGCCCTCAACTGAGTTTATTAGATAACTCACCCATATAAGGAAATTAATGTTGAGTATGGCTTTAAATAAAAAAAAATCCTTAAAACAGCATATCTTCCTTCCTGTTACACTTACTCTATGAACACGGCCATTACAGTGAAATTATGTGTAAATCAACAATAATGGAATCTACTGAACCATTTTACCCTCAACTGAGCTCAGATAACTCCCCCATAGAAGGAATTTAATGGTGATTGTGGCTTAAAATAATGAAAAAAATCCTTAGATAACTTAGCATCTTTCTTCACAGGGGTCAAATCAAGCTGGCAGATTTAGGGTTAGCCCGACTGTATCAAGCTGATGACAAAGACCGTCCATACACGAACAAGGTTATCACACTCTGGTATCGACCCCCTGAACTTCTATTAGGGGAAGAACGATATGGACCAGCCATTGATGTCTGGAGCTGTGGGTAAGTACGGTTTATCTCCCTTCCCGAGCTCTCCTGGATTGGAGGAAGGTTTCATTTTTAGGCTTGAGTGACTTCCTTGGGTAAGTAAATTGTTTTACTGTTACGGTTTATCTTATCTTATCTTTAAATGTTTGTATTTTTGCATGTAGCTCTACATTATTCATGACATTTTTATTATCCAATGAACCTTTTTTCAGAGTTTTATTCCCCTCAGATGTAAACGCAAAGTTAATTGATAAATATCTTGACACCTTCCTGTAAATTTGGTTTGTATATTTATAGTCTAGTATGTTAATGTTGCTTGATATATCGTCAACAGATGCATTCTGGGAGAGTTGTTTACAAAGAGGCCACTGTTCCAGGCCGTACAGGAGATTCCACAGTTAGAGTTGATCAGTAAAACCTGTGGGACCCCATGTCCAGCTGTGTGGCCAGATGTCATCAAACTACCACTGTTTCATACCGTGAAACCCAAGAAACAGTACAGGCGAAGACTGAGAGAGGAATTCTCTTTGTAAGACTTCTCATTATTAGACCTTCAACTTCTGCATCAAGTTGTTTGATAGCATTATTATATCCTAATTTCTGCAAATGTTTCATAGAGCGTTCGATTGGTTTATTCGGATTGGTTCGTTCTCCGAGGTTGTATTGATTGAGTGTTTTTGCCCAAAGTCCATATTATTTCACTTAACCTGTTTCCAGTGTAAATGGCGTTTAGAACCCTGTCCATTGCACAGAGAAAACCTTGGTACCTTGTGTAGGTTCCTCTGGAGGTACCCACTCCGTTCTTTTACTTTTACTTTGGACCTAGTGGGATCCAAACCCTCCACCAATAAAGGCTCTAGTCGCAGCAATAGATTGTTTTTCGTAAGACCAAATTTCTGTGTGCATGTAAAATTGTTATCTTGATAAATGTCATTTAAATACTTGTCATTTTTTCTGTCTTTACAGCATGCCTAAGTTAGCACTAGATTTGATGGATCAAATGCTAGAGTTGGACCCAGCAAGACGTTGTACATCTGAACAGGCTTTAGCCAGCTCCTGGCTCAAAAACATGAAACCGGATTCCATACCACCCCCAAAGTAAGGACTATTAAGTTTTCGCAATATTCAGCTCACATTCTGTGATATCAGTTTTATTTCAACCTACATGCCGACCAAAAAGGTAATTTATACTGCATGGTCATAATGTCTTTTTATACACGCAGGAAACTGGAAAAATATAAAAATCTAATTTACTCAGTATGAGTTGAGTGAATTGGGGTTGGAGTTATCCGTTAGTTACTTTGGACGATTTAGTTATTATTGGACCTTGATGTGAATTGACATCTATTATCAACTCCACATTTCTAATTTAATATATGCAATAGAACTGATAGATGTTATTTTTATTTTTCCCCAGTCTTCCAAAAGATCAAGATTGTCACGAGCTTTGGAGTAAACGTCGTAAGAAGAGCATGAGAGAAGCTCAGAAACAGGAGCTTGACTCTGGGGGAACTAGCAGAGACAGCTCGGCAAAGTCTGGAGCTAATGGTGAACAATCAGGTTCATTTTCACGCAGAAAATCCTCATCGGCCCTCTCTGACGCAACCAGCAGATCAGACAGAAGCTCGTCAGATAAGGTAGACTCTGCAAAACACAGCAGGAATCCAGCAGGTTTTAATAAAGATTCTAGTGTGCCTCCCTTGGATACAAAAGACCGTAGTTCTAAAGCACCGTCAAAACCATTTAGTAATGTGTCCAAGGAGGCTGTATCAACTGCCAGTGCTAAGGTCACTAATACAGCATCCCAACAAGCTCAGTTAGCAGGGCTAATACAGCTTCTTCAGGCCAACCCTGGGCTGAGTATCCCACAATTAGCAAAGGTACTCAATGTTCCTCTAGACCCCAGCACGTCTACACTCTTGGAGAACCTGAATCTTCAGCTGTTGGTGTCAGCGGCCTCAAAACAAGGAAAGAGGTCAAGTGCCACGCCAACCACTGCAGCAACTTTACCATCTTCACAAGGCAGTGGAGATCCTGGACAGTTTGATAGACAAGGTTATCTCCCTTCTGCAAAGACAAATCCCAGTAGTTATGCACCTGCTGCTCCAGCTAATAGTTTTGCAGGTAGTAAAAGTCAAGCGGAACCACCCCCTCCATCTTCATCAGGGGCAGGTGTGAAGGCTGCATTAGCCCAGTTATTAGCCCAACAAGGTATAAAGGTCACAATGGGTGGTTCGAGTTCCAGTGGTAGAGGCAATCCAGGAGGTTTCACTAACACTCATGATAAAGGTAAAAGGTACGGTGAACAACAACAGTATTCTAACTCTGGCTATAATACGGGTCAGGTGACGGCATTTGGCCAATACAGTTCTGTTAAAAACGCCCCACCCTATCAATCAAGTGGACAAAGAAGCGACCATCCTGTGACTTCAAAAGCTATTTTGGATAGTTTACATTCAGATAGCAGCAGGGGTAGTTTTAGCAATCAAAGCCTCGCCTCTCAGCCTTCATATGACCGGGAACAGGAAAGCTCTTCCTCTAGTCAATACAGAGGTGGGAACTATGGATATGCAGAACCTCAAGGAGAAGGGAAATCTCTGAAGGCTAAAGTCCAGACTTATCTCTCCCAATATCAAAAAGAGGGTCCCCCTCCTGCCCCTTCAGACCTTCCCTTTCCGGATCCAGCTAATATGTCCTATCCCCCACCACCTATCAACTCAGGTAGCCAAGGGAGACAACCACATCATTCCAGCTCAACTACCAGTTCTGGTATTCCTCCTATTATGTCTTTAGGTGACACCTCCAGGCCTCCCCCTCCCCTTTCAAACTTTAGGCATGGCAATGACCATCGGCCACCCTTACTAAACACACCTCCTGTTCGAGGAGGTCGAGAGCCTTTACTCTCCACCCCAGGACAACCTCCAAAGGGCCCTGGGCCATACGGAAATGGGCAGAACAGGTATTATTAAAGGTTTGTATGTGTTGAATAACTAAATGTTCAACGATGAAATTTAATACGATAAATTCTCAGTTCTTGCAGTTTTCAAAAAATACTTGTAATTATGCCAAGCTTACCGCTACACGTAACTAAAATTGAAAAGTTGCTGTCTTTCTGTACAACACTAAACAATACTTCAAATACACTTTCTTAATTTTACTTCATATTACATAATTATCATGGATTTACATGTATATGAAAACAAGATCTTCAATCCACAGCTGGTGAAAACATGAGAAATGTATATAGCAGTGTTGATACAGTTTATCAATGTAGATGTACATACTGATTGTAATGTGCACTTCAGAGACAACTTGATGGCTATCACTGGAAGCCATCTTATCGTTATTTGAACTTCAGACTGTAATGATCTGGCAAGACTTCATGTGTAAATCAAGTTGTGCAATGTTTACAAACTTCTCGTACATCCAAACAGAGGTTAATGTGGAGCTGGACTTTCATTTAACATTGTGTGAAAGCTCTGCATATCCAGGATTTATTTTAGGTTTCTATGGCAAATATCAGCTTGCAGTTCTGTTGACAGAATGGAAAAAAACTTTTTATTTTCATAGTATATGCTATCCAGTGTTTATGGTCAACAAAACATACTGTGAAAACTGCTTGTCACCCAGCCCGGTATCCAAGGCAACGGTTTAATCCCGATTTACTCAGACCACAAAAGTGGCTCTTGTTTGAATTGGGACAGTTAAAATGCCTTATAGTTGCTTCAATGTTTTCTGATAACAGAGAAAATATTTTGTAAAGCAGTTTGTCTGAAAGTGAAATTGATATATGTTTGGTTTTATTTGTATGATTTGGTTAGCTTTCAACATAATGTATTGGAGAGAAATTTTGTATAATAATGTTTTATTAGGAAGGAAGTGAAACTGTAAACAGTTAATTATGTAAAATCTATTCCATAATTGTTGTTTCCTATGGTAAATAATTGATAATTGCTTTATATATTTTGGGAAAATATTTGGGTTATTGTACACTGAAAGGTTCTTTGAGATTTGTTGATTTGCTTCATTAAAACTGTAAATGACATTGAGTGTTGTTGTTGTTTCTCCAATTCAGCACTTTAACATAATTATTTCTGGTTCAACTTTCACAAACAATACGACACTACTTGAAAGTACAGTCTCTTTCTCGTACAGAGTACAAGATATGCAAATTTCCTAAGAAGTTTGCCTAATTCTAGGATGGTTAAGAGAGAGAAAGAAGAAAAAAACACACAAGGTCATCTCCCTCACCCACTGGGCTCTTGTCAAACAATACTTAATGAGTGTGAAGGACAAAGTATTTTGACAGCTCACACTTTCATAATAATGAGTCAAGCTGAACGCTGAGAGAATGCAGTTCTTGTCTAAAACTAGCATTTAAATTGACTTGAAATAGTCCAATGCTGGGTCACCCTCGATTATTAACATAATTGGAATGCCCATAAAGTTAAATTTGTCTGGTTAGTATTGACAGCTTAGTTTAAGATTTTCTTCTGAGCCAGCTTAACATAATTTGTATAAAGCCAGTAGATAATACATACACTACAAGTGTAACTAATACAAGTGCTGTATGGAGTTCTCAACATTCTCATGTATAACCTGTAAATCTAGAAACTCTTCACGAATCGTGAAAAATCATTTATCTTGCACACAAACATGTTCATGTCTTGATGACTATCCTACTTTCCTGATACATTTCTTGATAAAGAGAGCCGATTTGAGTCAGAAAACCTAAACAATTAAGACACTGTTACATCTAAAATACAAAATGGTTTGTAGTTGATATGTGTGCTAAGGGGAGTCCAAAAAATTGGAAAATTTTCTGACTTGGTTTTCAAGTCACGACCCATGTAAGATGGTTGCCAGTTGCCACCGGAAGATCGCGGGTTTCCTCCGGGCATAAGAGCCCGGTTTCCTCTCAATTAAACTGACAATGCCGCCATATAAGTGAAGTAATCTTGAGTGTGGCGTAAAACTATCAAACAATCAATCCTATTAAAGGGCAGCCATGGCAAACTTGTGAAAGGGTTTGGCAAATCTAGGCGGACAGGGTTTTTGCTTGTGGCTAACAAAGCTGGTGTAAAAATGCCCCTTGTTTTACAAGTGTGACCAGCCCAGAGCGTAAGTTCCTGTAGTTTGCACACTGGTTTAGGTCCAACGTAAGCCGCAGGTCGCCTGTCTAAGCACTTGATTTGTCTAACCTTAAACACCTGACCCTGTTATGGATCGTTATGCACCACACAACATACATATAAAGTTGAGCGACGTGCTATTGGTGAGGCGAAGATAACCATTTCATAGTCATTATCCAACAGATGGTTTTCTTTTAACAAATGAAGCTCGGTTATCTAACAAGTTTCATCCGGTCTTTATAAGTAAGAAACTTAAAACTATCAAAGTTGGTGCTATCAGAATTTTACGGATCATTTCCCGCTTGCTTTATAGATAAGTTTCAGTTTTGTTTGAAAAAGATATAAGAGTTGAATAATCATTTTGAAAATGTGTTTTTCTGTCAAGCTATAAAGTTAATTTTTACCCACTTCTGTAAGATTTTGTAGAAGTTAAGCTTTGTTAGAAATTTGCTACTCAAATTCTGCTTCATTGTGAGAGGTGATAGCCATGATTTTTATATTCCATATAAGTGAAATTGCAGTGTTCAACATCAATCAATTTTCGCTTAAGAAATAACATCTTTACCTTTTCAAAATCACGCGCAAATTTTCTGACTGGGTTTTCACTCGAACGACCTATGTGGGATGGTTGCCAGTTACCAGCGGAAGGTCGTGGGTTTCCTCCGGGCACAGAGCCCGGTTTCCTCCCACAATAAAACTGGCAACGCCGCCATATAAGTGAAATAATCTTGAGTGCGGCGTCAAACATCCAACACCAAGCAATCAAAATCACGCAAAAATGGTGCCGTCTTTTAGCAAAACGGTCTTATTTGGGTCTGTCTCTTAAATCGAAAATTCTGAATTTTCATTCTATGGCTCTTAGCATAGAGCATGATTCTTTCACCACTAAACCTGTCAAAGTGCTATACGAGTGAATAATCAAAATGCTAATGTTGAAATTCAAAAATGTTAATTTTCCGTCACACTTAATAATAGAGCTTTATCTCTCCAATGAAGCAGAATTTATTTCATGCTATTTATTTTATACATGTATAAGTGCAGAAATTATAAGGATAAAACCAACTTCAAGTTGAGTGAAAATCATTTTATCAAAAAATTGTCCATGTAAACTGAACACTTAAAAACTAACTCTGGTCATTTCCGGTGATGAGAACATTCATTAAGATCGATTAGATATTGGGAGTTGATTTTTTCACTCGGTCGCCGTATGTGGAAGAGTTGCCAAAGGTCTTGGGTTTCCTCCGGGCAATGAACCCGCTTTTCTCCCCCAATAAATTATATTGAGTACAGTGTAAAAACGATCAATTTGTGACCAAGTTGCCAGACCTATGAACATTTTTAGTCAACAGTTATGCCATTCAGAAAAGTCTTAAGATAAAATCTGAGCTGGTTTTAAACTAATGTCGTTAAATAACAAGTGAAAACGTATTTTTGCTTAAGTGTTCACTTTAAATTCTACAGTTCTATTTCTTGATAATGGTTTAATTTCTCAAAGGAATATAAAATAGATGAATATTGGTTGGACTGATGCTAATCATTGTCTGGCAAAGTTTTTCTTTTACTATCTGTGAGATGTAAAACTCTAATCAATCAATTACTGTTACTGTGTTTCCTATACTGTCAATGAAAAACTTTATGGAATGAAATTATAACGGTTATCTCGCACACACACACACCTTTAAATTAGGGTTGTTTTTTTAACCATGATATTTTAAATAGATTTTATTAGTCACACTGAACATTGTTATGTAACACTTGTCAAATGTTAATATGCTTATGTGCTTTACTGGTATTATACTAGTATGATTATGTCCTTATTTTTAGACATTTTTAATATTCCCATTTTAATATGGTCACACAAGATGGATGTCTTTAACAAAGTTTATCATTGTTTAATTGTGTATTTGTAATGTTATTTATCCTGTTATTCATATATCATAGTTATTATTGATTGTGATACAGCCCTCTCAATAGACCTTTTCGGCTTAAGGATTGACGCTGAAGCCTTGCTAGATGTCAAAATGATGCTAAATTGTATTTTTGGATCAATCAGAAGTCGTAATCTTTTTCATTTCGTCTGACGCAATGCAAAAGGGGGGTGTCTGAGCGCCTGCAACAGAGGCATGACGCCAATGCCATACAATTTAAACGTCATAAAAACGTCATTCTAAGCCGAAAGGGTATATTCACCATGACAATAGGCAATTCTACAGCGATTGCCGCATGAAAATCTTCCTTACACAGCTGAAAAAAAAAAACGTGCAGCCAATCTGAAAACCCTGCAGAGGAACCCTTTTGCTGCTGGAAACCTGTGCTGTATTTTTATTGGGAAGCTGTGATAATCTCGACTGTGAGAGTTGATGAAGAGTGGAAAGTGCTTTGATAATGTTGAGTGATTTTACAGGAGTTTCCTATGGACAGGATTTTTACTGAAACAATGGGCGACCTAATGAATTGAGTCACAAATATAGTGAGCCCAAAGATGCCTGCTACATAAATATCTGCTAGAGATCCAGAAAAATGTTATTCTTGCATCGTTGGTGCAGAGCATTTGACACAAAAAACTGATATTTTCTGAAAAAGAACTGAAGGCATGGATGGATTGCGATTTTTACATGAAAACTGTAAAGTTACAAACATGGATTTCTTGTTGAGTCGGAGTGCAGACAGACTTTTCTATTAATGACAACCTCTGATGATTATATTTCAGAAGAGGTTTCACTGGAACAAATCTTGCCCATATTTGTTGGGTGTCTGGAATATTTGTGCACTGTTGTGGAATTTTTGATGGTCAAAAATTTGCTCGATTCATGGATTTTGCTAATGGATTTTTATCTAAGACACTCAGGAACTGGGAATCATTTTGTGATATGGACTAACTGTGATTATTTGGAACACTACACCATGTATTAGAAAAGTGACCTGGAACTGTCCGTGATTTTATGTCTGTGCTGGACTTAATACCGGTGTCTCAAAGAAGAAAAAAAATATCGGCAATCTGTTGTTTTTTTTTCAGATTTCTGATAAAGGTGGGTTGTTTTTTAGGATAGCATTTAGAAGCTCTAATTTCTTGATATACTTTTGTTCTATTTAATTATTTTTTTTTATTTATAACTTACGGTATTTTTCTGTTTATTTTCCTGTTTCGATATACAAGCGTAAATAACTTTCAGCCTTAGCTAGAGAGCGATTCCTCTGAAAAAGTTCAGACATAAGGCCGAAATTCCTGAGCTTTTTGATTGATTGTCTTTGTTGGTTGTTCGCCATATACGATTTGCACAAGTGGAGTTAATATGAGAAAACAGGATTCATGACTGGGAAAACTTGACTCACAAATTTTTATGAACCATTTTTTTTATTTAAATGAAATTTTCTTCTGGATATCCGGCTCTTTTTAAATTGGTTGGATTTTTATACGCCCGGCTTGAAAAGCGGGCTGTATTATGGTATCATCTCCGTCCGTCCGGCAGGACGGCAGTCCGGCAGGACGGCAGTCCGGCAGTCCGGAAGTCCGGCAGTCCGGCAGTCCGGCAGTCCGGGCGTCCGCTTTCCCTTCCGCTCCATAACTTCTAAAGTTTTGATTCCATCTGCACAATTTTTTCTAAGTATATACCTTATGGGTAGAAGGTGTGTCGCAAACTATTTTTAACATCACTGGTTACATAATATGGGAGTTATATTGAATTATGTAATATTCCCTTCCGCTCCATAACTTCCAAAGTTTTGATTCCATCTGCACAATTTTTTCTAAGTATATACCTTATGGGTGGAAGGTGTGTCGCGAACTATTTTTGACATCATACATTGCGTAATATGGCAGCCATATTGGGTTATGTAATATGTACTTTTTCTCTCCATAACTTTAACAAATATGATCTGATGTTTTCAAATCTTTCATGTTACATACCATATTAACAGACAGTGTGTAAAAAAATTGTTTATGATATCAACTATTGCAAATTATTGGATTATGTACATTCCCTTTTATTCTTACTTTCATTTTCATGAAAATAACCTTTAAATTATAAAATGGCTTCTACTTTTCCGATTCTCATCAAAAAAGGATTTTTTCAAATTGCAATAATGTTTCTAAATTGATTAAAACTATTCTTAAATCAATATATAACGTTTTAATCAAATGAAAAATGCATATAAGGATTAAAGTTTTATCTACAGACAAAGAGATAAGTAACCCAGCCTTGTTCTATTTACATAGTGATACTCTATTTAAACAAACTCTAAAGCTCTGTCTCCTATCTCTTATCTACAAGTGTTGACAGTTTTATGGTCCAGACTCTTCACTCGGATACCACATGGCCATGCCATGCTCAACTGTTTTTTTTTGTAGCCAAATAATATAGAAAAATGATATTATGAGAAAAATTTTCAAATCTACTTGAATTGGTGTGAGCTGCAAAATTGCCAATTAATTGCATTTGTTTAAGTATGATTAGTAAATTATAAACTACTCTTCTAAAAAATTGAAACATTTTAGTCCAAACTATATTGACAACAAGCAATGTTTAACATCACGATTTAACAAGCAGCGAGAATTGATGACTTGTACCGAGTACAAATCTTGTTAATAATCTTTGATGCAAATAGCCCATTTTAAATTTGATACAGATGGATTTTAAAGGTTTTAGTGGTAACATTTCATTTTGTTGACATTACATCACCTTTTACCAAGCTTCAACTTCCTTCCTCTGAATTTTGAAAATTAAATTTAAATAAATATGGAAGGATTTGTTTTGGTATGGCTGCAGTTACTGTGCCTTTCCGGGCGTATTTTGGGTTTCCCGAAACTCTTGTTAAATTTTGCAAGATTTTTCAGTCATGGATCCTGATATAAATTCACGTTACAATATTGCCAGTCCGCAGGCATTGTAAAAACTACCGATTGAATTCTAAGGAATGTATTTGTGAGCAAGATTGAAATAATTTGTAGTGTAAATTTATTACTTTCATTATATGAGCAAGAGGGAAGGGGTGTACAAAATTTTACTTATGCTTGTTTAGATTTTGGAGAAATCTTAAACAATGAAATGGCAATGACCTGTGATGTAGAAAGCATTCAATCGATGAATTTCACAAATGCATTCCTTAATTGACCGATAAATGAAACCCGAAATTCACAGACGAAGCAGAATCTATGACCTTTCCTCCAACGTTAGCTCCCCGTTTTACGGGCTAGCTTATCCAGAGCTGTCAACTCCTAATTTCTTGTACATATCTGCGTAATATGTACTTGATGCCTTTGGAGACCGTTTCCCCCATCTCAACTCTCCAATATGCTGTAAGGTAGGTGGTTTCTTTGATAGGCATTAGTATACATTGATGATACACAGGGAACAAGATTAACTTCACAAACAACCTTAAAACACCTGGGAGAAGAGGGGCATGGGCTACACACCCAAAGTAACATACTGCTTTAACTTCATTTGAGAACCTGCATGCAATCACTGGACTCCAGTACAAACAAATATTATAACACAGGCCTTGGACTTGCTACAAACAAGGCACCATTCATACATAACATTCCTAATTCCTAAATACAACCAATACACATAAATAGTTTTTTAACTTTTAGATATTTAAATAGGCTGCCCTAATATGTGACCTTGATGTTCATTCAAAGCACAGTTGTACATCTTTTGGGCTCCAACAAATTATACTTCATTAATAAATGTTCTGCATTAGTCACAGCTGACACTGTAAGATTGATAAATGTGCTGCATTAGTCACATCTGACCCCCTAAGAATTGGTAAATTTGCTGCATTAGTCACATCTGACACCTTAAGTATGCATAAATTTGCGGCATTAGTCACATCTGACACCCTAAACATTGGTAAATTTACTGCATTAGTCACAGCTGACACCTTAAGTATTCATAAATTTGCTGCATTAGTCACAGCTGACACCTTAAGTATTCATAAATTTGCTGCATTAGTCCCATCTGACACCCTAAACATTGGTAAATTTACTGCATTAGTCACAGCTGACACCTTAAGTATGCATACATTTGCTGCATTAGTCCCATCTGACACCCTAAACATTGGTAAATTTGCTGCATTAGTCACAGCTGACACCTTAAGTATGCATAAATTTGCTGCATTAGTCCCATCTGACACCTTAAACATTGGTAAATTGGCTGCATTAGTCCCATCTGACACCCTAAACATTGGTAAATTTACTGCATTAGTCACAGCTGACACCTTAAGTATGCATAAATTTGCTGCATTAGTCACAGCTGACACCTTAAGTATTGGTAAATTTGCTGCATTAGTCACATCGGACACCTTAAGTATTCATAAATGTGTTGCATTAGTCACATCTGACGCCCCAAACATTGGTAAATTTACTGCATTAGTCACAGCTGACACCTTAAGTATTGGTAAATTTGCTGCATTAGTCCCATCTGACACCCTAAACATTGGTAAATTTACTGCATTAGTCACAGCTGACACCTTAAGTATGCATAAATTTGCTGCATTAGTCCCATCTGACACCCTAAACATTGGTAAATTTGCTGCATTAGTCACAGCTGACACCTTAAGTATGCATAAATTTGCTGCATTAGTCCCATCTGACACCCTAAACATTGGTAAATTGGCTGCATTAGTCCCATCTGACACCCTAAACATTGGTAAATTTACTGCATTAGTCACAGCTGACACCTTAAGTATGCATAAATTTGCTGCATTAGTCACAGCTGACACCTTAAGTATTGGTAAATTTGCTGCATTAGTCACATCGGACACCTTAAGTATTCATAAATGTGTTGCATTAGTCACATCTGACGCCCCAAACATTGGTAAATTTACTGCATTAGTCACATCTGACACCTTGAACATTGATAAATGTGTTGCATTAGTCACAGCTGACACTGTAAGCATTGATTGATTGCTGCATTAGTCACAGCTGACACCCTAGGCATTGGTAAATGTGCTGCATTAGTCACAGCTGACACCCTAAACATTGGTAAATGTACTGCATTAGCCACATCTGACACCATAAGCATTCATAAATGAGATGCATTAGTCTCAGCTGACACCGAAAGCATTGATAAATGTGCTGCATTAGTTTCAGCTGACACCAAAAGCATTGATAAATATGCTGCATTAGTCACAGCCGACACCCTAAGCATTCATAAATGAGATGCATTAGTCTCAGCTGACACCGAAAGCATTGATAAATGTGCTGCATTAGTTTCAGCTGACACCAAAAGCATTGATAAATATGCTGCATTAGTCACAGCCGACACCCTAAGCATTGATAAATGTGCTGCATTAGTCACAGCTGACACCGTAATCATTGATAAATTTGCTGCATTAGTCACAGCTGACACCCTAATCATTGATAAATGTGCTGCTTTAGTCACAGCTGACACCTGAAGCATTTATAAATGTCCTGCATTAAACACAGCTGACACCCGGAGCATTGGTAAATGTACTGCATTAGCCACATCTGACACCCCAATCATTGATAAATGAGCTGCATTAGTCACATCGGACACCTTCAGCAATAACAAATTTGCTGCATTAGTCACATCTGACACCATAAGCATTCATAAATGGGATGCATTAGCCACAGCCGACACCCTTAGCATTGATAAATGTGCTGCATTAGTCACATCTGACACCATAAGCATTCATAATTGAGATGCATTAGTCTTAGCTGACACTCTAAGCATTGGTAAATGTGGTGACTAGGGGACACTGTAAGCATTGATAAATTTGCTGCTTTCGAGTCTAAGCAGACAACCAGATCAGTGAAATAATGTTGAGTATGGCACATGTTAATAGTTTTGCTACATTTAAAACACAGGCCACTGTTTGTGCGTTAATAGCTGTGCTACATTTAAAACACACCCCACTGTTTGTGCGGTAATAGCTGTGCTACATTTAAAACACACCCCACTGTTTGTGCGGTAATATCTGTGCTACACTTAAAACACACCCCACTGTTTGTGCGGTAATAGCTGTGCTACATTAAAAACACAGGCCACCAAGATCCAGGCCACACTTTGTACATTGATAATCTGAAATGCTAAGCATAGACCACACTCATTGCACAGTGATGTTTGTGCTACATACAAAACACAGGCCACACTTTATACAGTGATATTTGTATTACATACAAAACACAGGCCACACTTTATACAGTGATATTTGTACTACATACAAAACACAGGCCACACTTTATACAGTGATGTTTGTGCTACATACAAAACACAGGCCACACTTTATACAGTGATATTTGTACTACATACAAAACACAGGCCACACTTTATACAGTGGTATTTGTGCCACATACAATACACAGGCCACACTTTATACAGTGATGTTTGTGCTACATACAAAACACAGGCCACACTTTATACAGTGATATTTGTACTACATACAAAACACAGGCCACACTTTATACAGTGGTATTTGTGCCACATACAAAACACAGGCCACACTTTATACAGTGATATTTGTATTACATACAAAACACAGGCCACACTTTATACAGTGATATTTGTGCTACATACAAAACACAGGCCACACTTTATACAGTGATATTTGTACTACATACAAAACACAGGCCACACTTTATACAGTGATATTTGTACTACATACAAAACACAGGTCACACTTTGTACAGTGATGTTTGTGCTACATACAAAACACAGGCAACACTTTATACAGTGATATTTGTGCTACATACAAAACACAGACCACACTTTATACAGGGATATTTGTGCTACATACAAAACACAGACCACACTTTATACAGTGATATTTGTACTACATACAAAACACAGACCATACTTTATACAGTGATATTTGTGCTACATACAAAACACAGGCCACACTTTATACAGTGATATTTGTGCTACATACAAAACACAGGCCACACTTTATACAGTGATATTTGTACTACATACAAAATACAGGCCACACTTTATACAGGGATATTTGTGCTACATACAAAACACAGACCACACTTTATACAGGGATATTTGTGCTACATACAAAACACAGGCAACGCTTTATACAGTGATATTTGTGCTACATACAAAACACAGACCACACTTTATACAGTGATATTTGTGCCACATACAAAACACAGGCCACACTTTATACAGTGATATTTGTGCTAC
The DNA here is from genome assembly GCA_963971465.1 of Lepidochitona cinerea. NCBI lineage: Eukaryota > Metazoa > Mollusca > Polyplacophora > Chitonida > Tonicellidae > Lepidochitona > Lepidochitona cinerea. The sequence goes on along the minus strand of OZ020558.1, from coordinate 3,188,580 downwards.
ATACAAAATACAGGCCACACTTTATACAGTGATATTTGTGCTACATACAAAACACAGGCCACACTTTATACAGTGATATTTGTACTACATACAAAACACAGGCCACACTATATACAGTGATATTTGTACTACATACAAAACACAGGCCACACTATATACAGTGATATTTGTGCTACATATAAAACACACCACACTTTATACAGTGATATTTGTGCCACATACAAAACACAGGCCACACTTTATACAGTGATATTTGTGCTACATACTAAACACAGGCCGCACTTTATACAGTGATGTTTGTACTACATACAAAACACAGGCCACACTTTATACAGTGATATTTATGCTACATACAAAACACAGGCCACACTTTATACAGTGATATTTGTGCCACATACAAAACACAGGCCACACTTTATACAGTGATATTTGTGCTACATACTAAACACAGGCCGCACTTTATACAGTGATGTTTGTACTACATACAAAACACAGGCCACACTTTATACAGTGATATTTATGCTACATACAAAACACAGGCCACACTTTATACAGTGATATTTGTACTACATACAAAACACAGGCCACACTTTGTGCAGTGATATTTGTACTACATACAAAACACAGACCACACTTTATACAGTGATATTTGTGCTACATACAAAACACAGGCCACACTTTATACAGGGATATTTGTGCTACATACAAAACACAGGCCACACTTTGTACAGTGATATTTGTACTACATACAAAACACAGGCCACACTTTATACAGTGATATTTGTACTACATACAAAACACAGGCCACACTTTATACAGTGATATTTGTGCCACATACAAAACACAGGCCACACTTTATACAGTGATATTTGTGCTACATACAAAACACAGACCACGCTTTATACAGTGATGTTTGTGCTACATACAAAACACAGACCACACTTCATACAGTGATATTTGTGCTACATACTAAACACAGGCCACACTTTATACAGTGATGTTTGTACTACATACAAAACACAGGCCACACTTTATACAGTGATATTTGTGCTACATACAAAACACAGGTTACACTTTTTACAGTGATATTTGTGCCACATACAAAACACAGACCACACTTTATACAGTGATGTTTGTGCTACATACAAAACACAGGCCACACTTTATACAGTGATATTTGTGCTACATACAAAACACAGGCCACACTTTATACAGTGATATTTGTGCTACATACAAAACACAGGCCACATTTTTTGGTGATATCTGTGCCATCTTTCTCTGAAAAGATCATTTGGCAACAAATCAGTATTTTTGGTAAAGCTAACACGCTGATTTGCTATAGTATAGGTTTTAGATAGTAATCAAGTAGCTGTGACACTCATCAACTATTAATAGTCATGATAAATACACAGACCACAATGCACAGACCGCAACACTAATGCACAGATAACTGGCAAAGCAGACTGCAATAATGCACAGACCACAATGCTTTTTGCACAGACCACGATGCGCAGACCGCAACACTAATGTACAGATAACTGACAAAGCAGACTGCAATAATGCACAGACCACAATGCTTTTGCACAGACCACGATGCGCAGACCGCAACACTAATGTACAGATAACTGACAAAGCAGACTGCAATAATGCACAGACCGCAACACTATTGCACAGATAACTGACAATGCAGACCGCAACACTATTGCACAGACCGCAACACTATTGCACAGACCGCAACACTATTGCACAGACCGCAACACTATTGCACAGATAACTGACAATGCAGACCGCAACACTAAGGCACAGACCGCAATGACAATGTACCGACCGCATTACCAAAGCACATCAGAGTATGGTTGACACACATTGAAACAAAACCTAGCTCATGTTGTACAACTGTAGGGGTGCTTCACATGAACAACAGGCCACATATTTCAGTCATTCATTTTCCCTAGATCTCCCATTTTTGAAAAGTAAGGAAATCAATTTTTAAGGCTACCATGTTATAACAGAGAGGCCAATAGAGGGGACTTTAATGCAAATTGAGCACTGGCCTTACTGAAATTAGAGGCTAGACATTGTTTGGTGTTTTACGTCGCGCTCAAGATTATTTCACTTACATGGCGGCGTTGCCAGTTTTATGGTGGGAGGAAACCCATGACCTTCCATTGGTAACTGGCAACCATCCCACATAGGTTTGAGTGAAAACCCAGTCAGAAATTTTTTCTGTTTTTTTTGGACTGTGTGGAATTCGAACCCGCGGCCCATAATTCTTGATAAAGACATAGCACATTTGCCAATACACCACAAACGGTAGCCTTCCAATAATTGGGCGATAGTTTATACAGGTCTTCCATCTATGTGGAAGAGGTACCAGGTACGTGCCAAATTTCTGGCGGTTTCCTCGGGGCAGGGCTCGGTCTCCTCCCCCTCTGAAGTGGCATGGCCGCTATTTGAGTTAACTTATCTTGAGTGTGGCCTAAAAAATCAACACTGATAGACCTCATTGCGATCTTAAATTCAGTTACTGACACTCGCCAAAGTTTGAAGGTTTCCTCTGGGCAAAGATCTCGGTTTCCTCCCCCTGCTAATCTTGGCATTGTGAAATAATTTTGAGTGTGGCATCAAGCAATCAATGAAATGACTGATTTTCTGTGCTTTCCAGGAGAAGATCAGGCATTTGCTTAACTCCTAGTAAATGGAATTGACGGCAATACTGTAAGCATAGCAGAAGCTAACATCCATTATTTAGTTTTCAAAATATGGATTAAAGAAGCATTCATGAAACTAAAAATACAGCAATACCTTGACATTCTGCTTCACACATTACATTGCAAAAAAAACACATTTTTTTCATAACATAATAATAGAAGTCCCCCCATTTGGTGAAGGATTTAGAAACCTTGGACAGCAATCACTAAAAGAGCTGGGAATTTTACACACACCCACAGGTTTCATTTACAGTCTGGTACATAAGCATTTGGGGTCGGCTCAATTTTGAGGGTTGGGTGGATGATTATTATCAGAACACCAAATTATACATGGGCTCACTATGGCTGACTGCTTGGTTGGTAAAAGTGGTGTCTGTAAAACACATTACTAATCTTCAATAGACTGGTGGCTTTATGATGTTATTAGGAGGGACAAACATGGAGATATAAAAATTCTGCAGTCAAGCGTGTTGCTACAAAGGTCTGTAACAAAGCAGTCACTTCAAAGTCAAACGGTATGCTGACCCAGCAAGGAGGGACATTAAGTATGCCAAATACATTAATTAGCCTCCCTGACGTTCTATGGTCTGTGGAGCCTAATGTCGAAATTTAGATCTGGATGGGTGGGAGAGGCGGCGGATTGTTTGGTACTTTTGTCGCCATATAACCGTAGCTGTTGAGTGCGATGCTAAGTCCCAATCAATCAATCAAATTCAAACGAATCCGACTCGGATCAAATTTAAATTGAAAAATTTCTGAGTGCATTTTTCACTCATTCGCTGTATGTGGAAGAGTTGCCAGATACTTGCCGAAGGTTGGGGGTTTCCTCTGGGCAATGAACCCGGTTTCCTCCCCCACTAAACCTGGCAACCTGGTTAAACCTTTATCAATCAAAATCAAACAGGGCCTCGGTGAGAGATTGTCCCTCCAGGGCTTTCTAGGACACATACACAGAGGTTTCTTCCTCCACAAAAGCTAGCAATACCTGCATTTAAGTGAAACTAAAGGGCGTAAACAGAACAAGTTGGGTATAAAACCTTGAATCAATCTACTATACATTCATAGTGGAGCATGTAGGTTCATCTGGTACACACTGTGTGTGGTCGAGTTGTCAGGTGCTCGCCATGGGACGGGGTATCCTCCCTCACTAAACCTGGCAATGCCGCCATATAAGTGAATTAATCTTGAGTGCAGCGTAAATCATCAATCAAATTCAAACAGGACCTCGGTGGTCCAGTGGGTTAGAGTGATCGTCCCTTCAGGGCTTTCTAGCACACACACACAGAGAGGTTTCTTCCTCCACAAAACCTTGCAATACCTGCATATAATAAAAATAATCTTGTGCTGCGTAGAACATCCATCATTTGGTACTCTTGGGAGCATTATGTATGGGGGTGCTTCTGAGTCGGGGATATATTGGCAGAAGGCCTCCGCAATATATATTCATACCGAATCACACACTTTCTATCTGTGGGTCTGTGGTTTGAATCCTAAACAAATTCATGAGTTTTCTCTTCGTCGACCAAGCTGACACAAAGACCAGATATTGAATATAAGGATGACCATGGAGGCCAGTGGCTTTATGTAGGTGTTTTGGTTGGAATCCCTCTAGGAATAACTGATCCAGATCACTTGATTCTTGTGTGACTTTTGGTCGGTTGGTACTTTTGTCGCCATATAACCTTAGCTGTTGAGTGCGACGTTAAACCCCAATCAATCAATCAATCAAAACATGATTCTTGTCCAACCACCATTACTCGGATGGCCAGTAAATAAGATAATCTGATGTGATATGGAAAAATTTGTGTCTAAAATAACTGCTGATTTACCTTGCTGGCTTTGCCTTGATTAATTAGGAATACAAAGACGAGTTTCGATAGATGCCATAGTCTAGAAATTGAATGTCCTGAAAATTGTGTAATCCATAATTCCACCCATCCCTTTCTAATTTAGGGGTTTTATTGCAATCATCGACCAAATTATTGAATGATTTAAAAAAAAGAATGACACTGAGTGGCCTAGAAAATAAATCCAGGCCTAGGTGAGAATCGACTAACAACCATGGACTGGTAGAGCAGGGATTTTCGCCCGAGCCTGGATTTTTTCAAGGTTTCAATGTCCTGTACTTATTGAGTGTTTTCGAGTCGAAAACATAATTACCTTCCCCAAGACATGAAATCAGGACTTAAAAACCTGCATTCAATAACCACCATGAGAGAAGGCATAAGCTAATTTTGGTGTTTCTGATACGTAGTAACAATAAAAAAAAGTGTAAATATATATTTATGGACACTAAAACACACGGGCACAGGGAAAATCTTCTTGTCTAAAATAACCACGGAGACAAGTTTCTAATTGTGTTAAAAAGAGGTATATCATTTAGACCTTTATACCCCATCATAAATTGTTGTAATAAAGTAAACCTATGATATTTCATTAGGTTGACGACTGACAGGAGCTTGGCCTTAGTCAGTAGAATTTTCTGGAACACTTTGTATTACATTGACAATGCTTACGCATCTTAAGCTATAGTAAGAATATCGTCAGACTATATAGTATGCCCCCCCCCCCCCCCCCCATACCCTTTCCCAGAAAACCTAGGTAGAAGGCAGACAGGGGAGTTTAGCCCTGACCAGTATGTCTTTCAAACTCTTGTTCTTTTTATAAGCAATGACTGGCCTTTGGGTCAGAGGTCGAGCAAGTTTACTTTGAAGTAGTTTGTATTCTTCTACTATAATCTTGGCCATAGCGATGCTAGCTTTGTTATACTGAAACACAAATGGTATTATAGTTTTTTCACGACATCTTCCGGGGTCCAAGTTCAAACCCAAAGGATAAATAGTTTGTAATGTTTGAATCCAAAAACTTTCCCTTTCCAAACGTTTGTGCTTCGTATCTGCAGCGGAAGTGAGAAATGGGATTTTCTCAATAGGCATGATTTCAAAATGGTCCTTGACCGAATGACCTTGAGTATTGAAATGTTGTGCCACGGGTACATCATGTTTAAGTCTTATGCTAGATAAATGGTTGGCTGCTCTTTGTCGTAGAGAATTCTGAGTTTCTCCGACGTACTGTTTGCGACATTTTTTGCACGTGATTACATACACGATATTAGAGGAGTCACAATTAAGGTTCTCTGCCATTTGATATTTGTTGCGAGTTTGTAAAACTACAGATTGCTAAAAGCCCACCCTTCGACTGGGGGCATTGTGGCTTTGTCTTAGCCATGTTTGCTGACCTAGCAAAGAGGAACATTAAATATGCCTTCATGTTGTTGTATCTGTGGATCCTAATAACAAAATGTAGACTGTAGCGAGGGGCGGGGATGATCTTTTTGTCGACATATAACCTTAAATGTTGAGTGCGACGGCCACAATCAATCAAGCAAAAAGCACCCTTTTAGGTGTAGTTATTAATTGCAATAGACCTGCTGCCTAATGATGTGATAGTGATAATAATAAGAAATTATTCTGCATTGAAACTCTAGGCATGTGTCTACAAAGGTACACATGTCACTTCCAAAAAATAGGTGTTTACATCACATACACAAGTCTTTAAATTCATTTTGAAATGATTCGTGCCTAAATCATTCTGTGAGAAACCCTTCAGTTTAGTTTTCCACTTTTTTTGATGCAATGGGGTAGGGATATCAAAAAAGTAGGCCAGGCTGTCAAGATTATTATGTGGAAGCTTAAAACCAAAGCACCTTGGATGACTTGTACTACATTGTAGATGGAAGTAATTAATGAGCTTTCGATAGCAGCCACACATCAGGAATTACAGCACCTTGTTGGTATAGTTAAACAGCCATTGTATACATAGCAAGATTACACAAACCAAATACAATAGATAACCAATGTTTTGATTGATAATCTTTGTGGATAACCCTGTACACACAACTTGATGTGTCCGGGGTTTGTATGCTGCTACGACAACAGAAAAAGTAAAAATTCCGACAGGGATTTTCGATAAATTGCCCTTTGATGAAGGGGTGCCAGCTATCCTTCAAAGGTTTTTGCTTTCCACTGGGTAAAGAGCCCGGTCTCATCCTCCACTAAACACAACATGTGTAATATGTAGTAAAATAATTTATCTCCGAATAAAACAATCCAAGGAGGGGTACAGTATCCTCAGTTTTTCTGTGTGTTTTAAATCTACAAAGCTGAACTCTAGGTGACGAGAAAGCATAACTACAGTAAACTTGTTTTGGAAGATCTGGAGTTACTCCAAATACCATTTTATGTTACAACTGACATTTGTGTTTCAGATATATTTGGCCTTGGAGATAATACCATGTTCTGAAGATCTGATATGGATATAGCCTTATGCATGAGACTGTCAATTCATGATACTGCAATCATTCGTGAAAGATGGTCAAATTCAATAGTGTTTTGCCATTTAACCCTACAAACCAATTGGCAATGAAATTAAGGTAAGATTTTATCATTGCACTAACAAAACCATTCTGTAGGCTCAATTGTAAGAAATTCATACAAGACCATTGTGGTTGTGTTTCCACCCTTTGGATTGGTCTTGTTGATGATCTGTCTGTTCATATAAAGCATCTCTGGTGAGACACGCCCTTTATTGGGGGTGTTTGATGGTTCAATTCCATTAGGTGCTATGTAACAACAATCATTAAAAGGTTCAAATTTGTATGTAAACTCTTTTTTTAAGTAATATTTTATTAGGACGTTTTTCTTCCATATAACATATTACTATCTTGGCAGAAAGGTAGCCATTTTTCTGAACACACAGAACAAAGAAATGACGAGACGGAAAGTTAGCAATGGTCACCTGGGGTGGGTTGTTCGTAGCAATGTTAGCTTAACTGCAGGTTAGATGACGTGTCACAAAGGGATTCTTTTGTTACGTCACGCCATTTAACCTGCCGTTAAGCTAATTTTCTTTTGAACAACTGGCCCCTGGAGACACCCTAAGTGCTGGACAGCTGTATGTTATTACCAGTATCCTGTGTCTGGAATTTCACTTCTGCTGTAAAAACAACACTATGTGGAGGAAACGCCATAGTGAATTAGATAATAGCTTGGACAAAAACTCTATTGAGCAAGACCTTTTTACCACCTCAATATTCAAGATCCAAGTAAATAGGTGTGACTGTTGCTTTACAAACAGCCATTACCCAAACGTGATGTATCTGTGTCTGGTTAGCTACAAAATGGCAGTCTTAATAAAGAACTCGTTCCTTCCTGATATCTCTGAGAACATTCTAGTCAAATAAAACAAACAATAACAAAAATTGAATCTTGTTGGCTTTTTTAATCAACTTTAACAAGATATTCAACCATAACATAGAATAACAAAATCTAACCATTTGGCTGCATCATATTTCAAGCAATAGCAAACAGTTAGATCATGATGAGACATTTGAGCATTTATGGTATGTTAATTCCCTAATTGTGCTACTCTCACCACTGAAGTGCAAATTAGTAGGTTTCCATTGATAAACGTCTTGGGAATAGACCTGTGTGTCAGGGGCACATGTTATTGGCCAAACGTTCCTAAAGGTTAGAGACACTTAGCAGATTAGCTCTTTAATGTCCCAAAGCCAACCCCCTGAGTGTGTCAAACCGTATCGTACATTTGCTCTGGACAGGTGGTGCTGGTGGAGATATTAATTGTGTTAGTAGTGTTTGGGAGTAAAAACCAAAAATCAAACAGTTTTTCACATTTGTCAAAAGGATACCCTATTCAAAATTTGACAATTTTAATTTCAAAATCAATCTCTGCTCTTCCCTTGACAATCTAAATTTATCAAAAAAGGATTCATTTTGGTAGTTTATGCCACTTTTACTTGTAAATTTGACAATCAAAATTCATTTAAAAGTAGGGATTTTGGAAATGTGTTATTTTAGTCCCAATAAATGCAAAACACAATATGGTATCTATAGTTGACAATATTTATCTGTTTGCCAACAAATTGTTTAAAGAGTTTAAAATACTAGACATGGAGTACACTAATGCTTGTTGGCCTAAACTTGCCTTCTGTGGTACTTGCAAATGTTTGTGGAGATTTATTCTAAGGGTTGCAAATAATCCAGGCCATAATAGTTCACTTTCAGAAAAGATTCTTGATTAATTATCAGACCTTTTAGTTTTCCATTCTTTTGAAGACTTGGTCCTAACTAATTCTGGTAGTTAGAATAAATATATTCAGTTGTTAAGTGACATGAGCTGCCATACTGTTCAGTTGTTAAGTGGCATGGGCTGTCATACTGTTCAGTGGTTAAGTGACATGAGCTGCCATACTGTTCAGTTGTTAAGTGGCATTGGCTGTCATACTGTTCAGTTCTTAAGTGACATGAGCTGTCATAATGTTCAGTTGATAAGTGGCATGGGTTGTTATAATGTTTAGTTAAGTGGCATGGGCTGTCATACTGTTCAGTGGTTGAGCTGCCATAATGTTCAGTTGTTAAGTGGCATGAGCTGTCATAATGTTCAGTTGTTAAGTGACATGGGCAGCGCTGTCATACTGTTCAGTGGTTAAGTGGCATGAGTTGTCGTACTGTCCAGTTGTTAAGTGGCATGGGCTGTCATACTGTCCAGCTATTAAGTGGCATGAGCTGCCTACATTTCAATCCCTTTTTGTGCTTTGAAAATCTTTTGTAATAGAATAAACAGTAAATGTAATTGGGTATTTTTTTTTCAATAATCGATAATGGGCCATAGACCGATTCTGCAATGATGTCATAGATAGGAGGCAAATGGCAATTTATCTGCATTGTAGGTATAGGTGCGAAGTCAGGCGTATCACACAGTGCTTAACAAAACAGTCACATCAAACAACATCCCTCTCCAAACCATAATTTTCTTTGAGTGACATCAATCTTTCAGACTATTCTCCCCATTTAGGTAGCTCATGCTAATTATACCATCTGAATACATTTAAAATGTTTTAAAAGTGACATATTATCATTTAAATTCAGTAAAGTGCTTAAAAGAGTGTGAAAAAACATTTTCTTAAAAGTGTAAACCAATTTTTGGTTTCCCTATTTTCAGTTGAACCTTAACTTTAACATCTATTCCTTGACAAATTTTCTAATCTAATGCCAACTCCCATAATTAGGGGAGGTTTTGTGGATTTCATTAATTATAAAGAAGTAGAATTGTTCTGATGATTGACTTCTAACTTCAACATGGGGGAGATTATATTGTCATCACAACTTGTTTTTTTAAAGTTCTTTACTTTCTTAAAAAGTGTGGCCGTTGCTTTATGACAGGGAGACAGGGGTGGGCCATTTCATATAGATGCATAAATGTTTTTTTTTCTGCAGTCTGTCATAACTGCCATGCAAGACAGCTGTTATGTATGACAGATTTTGTAATAGTCTGTATGTATATAGTGATAAAATATTGATGCAATGACATTTTCTTGGTGTAACAAAAAATAACCTGTTATACAACTATGCCAGATTATAGAAAAACAATTCCTGACTAAATAGCACTAAAATGGCAGGCTCCATTAGTGAATGAATGGATTATACAATGGTGTTACCATAAACCTGTTTGGTCAGTTTAAGCAAAGGACTCATGGGAATAAGGTAAGCCATCTGCCAGCACTTGGCAATAACAAATAAACAGTCTTGAAATGGAGGAATTTCATTGGTTAATAATTTTATCCCAGAAATAGGTCAACCTGGAATTTCAGGTCACTCTGACAAAATCTTATGGTAAAACCTATAAAGATTGGTCAATGGGAACTAGGTCATGAGTAATACAGCAAAGGAGAAGTCATCCGATTGGATGACTTTTGTAAGGTCCAGGAAAGTGAACCATTCACATTAGACCTTTTTTTTTTCTCCAAAAGCATTTTTGTTATCTCCTGTAACTGGGAGTTTTTTGTAATCACCTTTCTTAATGTGTATACATGGACTTGCTGGTCATATCTTTAACATGTTACATAATGCATATTACTGGGAGTTTTTGTAATCACTTTTTTGTCTTAATGGCCATTTCTTTAACTTGTTACATGGTGTATATATATTTATCCGAAAATAGCACCATAACTAATGTTTTACATACTCAATGGGAGAATTAAGAAAGTTTCTTGGATACCCCCCCCCCAACCCCCCCCCCCCCCCCCCCTCCCTTCCAAGACAGAGGGTATCCAGGCTGCAATATCAGGTAATCTCACTAAACACTCTTACTCTTAGTAATAATCACTTGAACACACCCACAAAACCCCACCCCCTTGGTCTCTCAAACAATAGGAGCTGTCAATGTTTCCCAATTTTTCCATTACCAATTTATATTTTCAACAAAAAGCACTGGGTACTGTGTGTATCCCATGCCGAATTTAAAAACATTTGTAACAACACCATCCTACTGCAACTTCAATAATAATCCCTTTAAAAGAAAATCTTTCACACAAAACAATTTAAAAAACCCACACTTGTTCAAGATCTAGAACAGCTTAAAATCATTTTTTCTAAGATTAAAATCTAAGAAAGCTACATTTCTTCTAAATTCCTACTAATACAAGTCCTCATTGAATTGTAAACCTAAACCAAAGTTAATATTCTAACCAGACTTTTTAACACATTCTCGATTTCGGCATGACGTCACGGTCCCAGCAACAAGGCTTCCGAGGTGACAACCAGTCCCTGACGACTCCATTTTGACTGGCTGAGGGAAGACCACATGACCCTAAATACCCTACTCGGCTGGTCAAGTACCTGGATGTCCGAAACCGAGAATAGTTTAAATAGATCATTTGTATTTTAATTTCGATATTTCAAGTCCCCCCTGCCCCCACACCCTCCCATCATGGGTTCAATTGGGAGGTAATCAGTAACCCCCACCTTGATTATCCTCACCTCCACCCTACTTTTAAAAAAAAAGTTGTTATTCAGGTAACTAAATATCTGTAGTCTATCACCTCCCCCTGACCCCAACCAAAACAAAGCTACTAAAACATATTTCATATAAAATAGAAATATATTTTCAACAAAATGCCCTGGGCACCGTGTTCCATGCAGAAATTAAGAACATTTGTACCGATGCCATTCTTCAATAAAAATCTTTTCTACAAAATCTTTACCACAAACCAATTTGAAAAAAATTGCAAGTCTAGAGCAACTAAAAAGCTGTGACTTCTACATTTTTTTAGGCTAAAATCTGAGTAATGATATATTTTCTCTTAAATTCCTATAAAAAAAACTCATTGAATTGGAAACCAAGTGCAGAGCAGATATCTAACAAGAATGTTAAAAATCTTGTTAAAAAATATAACAAACTTAATTTTTTTTATTTCTTTTTATAGGAAGTCTGATTGGGGTTATCTAACCTTACTTGACTGTCCTTAAATTTATTTCGATTTCATCAGAAGATATCTACATGAAAATATGTATTCTTTTTCATCAAGTCACAAAAGAAACCAAAAGCAAATATTTGACCGCACATGAAAATAATTTGGGCAAAGATTCATAACTGTCGTGACATATTTCATTTATTTTTGTCAACAAAGGTTTAATTTTCCCTCAATTTAATAAACGTTTCAATACCTTTTTTTCAGAGATTATAGTTCAAAACTTAACTCTGGAAAATAAATTAATTCAGAGAATCAGACCGGAATTTCTATTCTAACGGTTTTAATTGGGGAACTTAAAGATTTAAAGTCAACTTTTCACTTCAGTTTGATCATGTATTGTAATAAAACCATATATTTACAATCTAAAATGAATATTAACAAAACATTATTATCAATATAAAGAGTGCTTTGCTGGTTTAAAAGAAAAGATTAGGTTAAAATTAATGAAACAATTATTATAACAACTGATGTAAGCTTCATGTACTGGACAGTTAGTGAACAGTTGTTTATAGAAAACCAAACATTGGAACTTTTGAGAGGCCTTGTTAGCAACAGATCACTGAGAGAATGTAGCAAAACCTCAAATTTTTTTTTCAATTTTGTTCAATATTCTTGTCCTAAATTCATTCATGCCACTTTTGTTGAAACGTAGTCATAACTGTCAATGCCATTTTACTTTTTGTAATATATGGATCAACTATCATATGAATACATTTCATTGTCTTTTTCACAAGTAAATAGTGTCAGCTCATTTACTAAATGCATGAGGCATATATGAAGTTCTTAAATATAGTGAACCATAATTTGTATGTGTACGGCATTCAACTTCGTATTCAACCCTTTTCAGACAGCTAATGTTTTTCGAACTTACGCCCTGGCATGTTCATTTTATATAACTTTGGGCCCGTGTCAATTTCAGAACTAGTAACTAGATTTGGTCAAACAAATCGTCCATAGCCTTTCGTGAAATATACTAAACAGTTTGAGTTTTTGTAGTTCGTTCTTCTACAATCCAATGCAAAAGCATTTTGCACAAATAGTTTTTCAATGTGTACTGGTCACGTTCGTTGGCATTAACAAGTTTGAATAAGAGCTTTATCCAGGAAATACCATTAAAAAATGGTAATTTAAAAAGTGAGGCTGAAGTCTGAGTCTTTTCTTTATCCTAAAGGCTCTTTTAACTGTCTCGGTTTGAGATATATTCTCCTTGAATTAGATCATTACTTGATTGCATTAATCAATAATTTACACAATAAGCACTGAATTAAAGCTCAACAGCTTTGCGCAGACGATACTTTTAAGCGTGTGGTTATGATGCGTTCATCACGTTGTCGCGGCGGGTGCGTGTAAAAAGGGGATTGGTTTTAAATTTCTCCACGGATCTTCCATCATTGTAGCGTTATAGTAATTCCCTATTTGACTACTACCACCTGGATTAGCCTCTCTCTGGAATCAAAACAAACACTGCTTTTTAGAATATTTAATAAAACAATTTAAATTGCACGGTTTTAGAAAGCTTTATTAGTGACTAAAAACAAAGAAAAAAAATGCCATAATGTTAGGAACAAAACAACATATCTCAACAAGACAACACTGCGAACAAACCAAATGTTAATAAAACTTATTTTAAACAAACCCCTTTAATCTCAAAGTGTGCAAAAGAACGTAAACTCAAATGCACAGAGGCAATTATGTCATTTGATTAATTAAATACACACGTTGCTGCTTCGGTTGGTTATCTTGTTACATTATTTTATTTTAAAGGGGTAAATAATTAAGGAATGCCATATAGTTATAACAAGTTAATACCTTATGATTGCTGTAGGACCCTCGTCTGCCTCTTTCATGTGAGTGCCTATGATTCGGTGTCGATGTTTTACTATTGGCAGAATTGCCTCTGTTACCTCTTGGGGATGTATGGTAAGGTGAAAAGTTTTGTCTCGGTGAAAAATGGCGTGGTGACCGACTGTTGTTTTGTCCATACGCTCCTCGAGAACGAGGACTGGGGCCACGATACGAAAACTGGCCGTTCCCCTGACCTTGAAATTGTAACCTAACAAAGGGCGAGTCCATAGGAGAAGCAGGAATTTGGAACTGGGGAGAGGGCGAAGAATGATAACTGTGTGGGCCCCTGGGACTTGGTGTCCTATATTGACCGTGATTTCCCTGTTGAAACATTCCACCATGGGGACTACCGCTGTTGTTGTTGTAGTGGCCAGGGTGAAAACCACCCCCACGTCTTTGAGGTGAAAATCTAGGGTTCTGAGATGGATGACCGCGACTGTACATGATGAACGAATGATGGAGGACCTGGATTAATCAAGAATACTTATAGCCATATTAAAATACTAATTTAAACGCGTAATAGACATGTCCAAACGATAAGACAACAACGCGATCAAGCCCTTTCTCAAAAACAGGTCAGCTTGGGGAATCCCTGCAGAGTACGCATGTGTGGGTGACGTCATGGGGATCTCCAGCTCCGATCGTATGGCCTCTTGCTGGGATTTGACTTTTGTGTTGATTGTTTCACAGAAAGATTTTCCCTCACAGCTGTCCTTTGTTACGGTTGGATGACATCTGACACCCTCCCACGATGCATACCGTGACTAAAGCCGTTCAAGATAGGGGTAAGATGTCCAGGGGGGATTTGGAAAAGCCGGTGAACAGACTCGCATCGATTCCCCTCCCCCATGCAATCAGCAATGCATGCTGAAGATAGATTAAAATTCGAGTACTGTTTAGACATTCTAGGTTTTACACATTTGTTGTTTTATTAACTTGAATAAGCCGGAAGGAGCCTCGCTGATTCATTTCTTTGGGTTAACTGTATTTCTTACAATGTCAATTACAAACATATTGGAGTGGAGTTACCAACTTCATACGAATGGTACAACTTAGTATTTTGCATTTGACATTTTAAGTTTAACATAAAACATAATCATGATAATGTAACTAACTAACTATAATCACTGATAAGATATTGAAATTTCAATATCGGGGTTAATGTTCCTACTAAATCTGTAGCTCCTTTAAACACACATTTACCTTTGCAGTCAGATAATCTCCTGCTTACCTGGTTTGTCAGTGTCACAAATTAATTTTGTTTACCATACACCATACATAAAATGATACAGTATTACGAAGTAATGGCCTGAGAGGGGAATAATTGCTTCAGCATACATATCAATGTAAGGTTTTAATTTGTCTGATGAGAATTGCCTGACCGTATTATTTGAAAACTATGCGATGTAATAGACATAGGGCCTACCGATAAAATTCCATTTCCATAATACCAGAAGTCCCCTTTCATAGACTTCTGATTCTGTTAATACTTAAGTGTGTATCTGCCATAAGGCACATTTGCTAGTTGGTGCTGTTTTCATGTTAAGAAAATTAGCCTTAGGAGAAGAGGTCACAAATCTCAGGATTACATGCAGTGGACAAAATTAAACATATATGCATAAATGTCCATTAAAAGGAGATCTTAAAGTATATTTCTCATTTCATGAATATATTTTTCTAAATTCATATGACTTTTATTTCCTTTTTGTATATAATTTTTCTTATTTTATGTGTTTTTTTTGGCTTTTATTTCATTTCTATAGTCACTCCTGGGATGGCCAAAACAATGCACCTATCGTTTGACAATCCATCACGTGTGATAATCAATGCCATAAGTTTAAATAAAGATGCTTCACAAGTTGTCATAGCTGGAAGAAATAGTGAGTATTTGGACTATCCCTCTAACTTTTTCTTTACGGACATTTAGCATTAAAGGAACTAAAGTGACGTGAAAATTCTGCAAATTTCCTGTCATCGCTCATGCTGTCATTGTGCAGATGCTGAGCATTTTTCGTTCTAACTTGACGCTCAGCTCTGAAGTTGTGAAACAAAATATGTCAATGGCAGTGAAAACATCATTAAGCCTTTCTCAAATACCGGTACCGCTCGTCTGTCAACAGATATCACAAAATCTTTGACGAAACATAGTCAAGCTGCGAAATAATGTTCATATTTCTTTAATATTATAGTAAGAAAATACTTATTTTTTTATTTTTTGGATTTTCTATGGTTTCAGTAATCTGAGGATCCATTTATTTTTAGTTTTTAAGGTAGTCTCCATAGAAGATGATCGTTTTGAGGAGAAAACAAATTTGAGAGTTGGGAAAAATGTAAATTTAACGTACAGTGCTGCAGATGTGGAGTGGAATCACAAAGAAGGTAAATTTAACTAAATTTCAAATTAAAAGCAATTAAAATCCAGAATAATGTTTAAACATTCAAAACAACAGATGAATTTTGGCGTAGTGAGCTGTGTTAGAATTGTTTTTAAGACTTTTTCTGAGAAACACGAACAAATAATTTGGTTTGATGGAAAAAAATAAATCAGCTGATAGATTTCTCAAAATATTTAGGCCCGACGTAAGTCCAATGCAAGACCTAACTGTCATGGCAACATATACCTTCAACATTACGTTACGACCCAGCGCAAAGTTACGTCGGGTGTAAATTTGTTGAGAAACAGTCCCCCTCTGTCTTTAATGCTACACTATAATTACACAACAATTTAAACATTTTCAGCAATCCTTGATATGCATAATGTATCCCATGTTTAATGGTTTTACTTGTAGTTAATTAGCTGTCTTCATAAATATCAGAAAGACCATTTTAAGGCCAAACTTTTTTTTTTTCTCTTTCACCAGATCATATTATAGCATCGGCTGCCACAAACGGATCCGTTGTTATCTGGAATTTGAATAAAGCCTCGAAATCCAAACAAGGTATTGTGGAGAAATTATTTGTTTTGTTTGTTCTAGATTTATGATTTAGAACAGGTCCTTTATTGTAAGCTGCATCTGTGCTGGTTCAGGCTCATTTATGGGTTGCGGGTTCAAATCCTACTCAGTTAAAAGAAAAATGAAAGAAAATCTGACCCAGTTTTTAACTTGATCATCTCATATGAAAGAGTTGTCAGATACTCCCCGGTGGTCAGGGGTTTCCGATGGGCAAAGAGTGTGTCCCACACTTAACCGGAGTATGGCATAAAACATCAATCGATCAATGATTTAGCCAAATGAGCCTGTATTTCTCTTATGGTACAGCATACAACAGTCAGTCAGTCAATTCGTCCACCAATGTGTGACATGGTCAAATCTACATGTAACAAGGTTTCAATGTTGTCCATTTCGGTCACGTGACCATGTGTGGATGATAGAATATAGGGAATAATTCTCGATAGGAGCTTGTATTGTGGTACAAGTTCCGTCCGTTCAGATGTGGCTGAGCTGTTTTCATTGTAACATGACTCACAGGCTTGATGCTGTGGAATAAAATACATATATCTCCCGATATGACCACTTGATCAAATCATTATCGTAAAAAACATCAACTGTAACTGGATATCAGAAAATCTCAGATTAAACTTACAGACCGTACCCCCTCACATTGTATCATCAGCACACTAGAACAACATGATTGATTGGTTGGTGAGGTATGTTTAGTTTGAAGACATTTGTTTTATGATGGGTTCTCTACCTTAATTGTTAGGCAGAGGATTGTCTCCTCGTCTTTGAGATGGCATGTGGTCAAAATGAGACCCCTGAAACTAGTCCAATTAATGTGACTGAGTTACACATATAGACGCTGACATTAATTCAAAATGTCACCCTCAGACTGGGAAAATTGTGGCATGTTTGCTGAGCTAGCAAGGAGAAACATAAAGTATGCCAAATACATTGATTAGCCTACATGATGTTCATGATCTGTCGAGTCGTATGTTAAAATTTAGATTGAGTTGGGGTGAGTGATCTTTTGGTCACTTAGTACTTTTGTTGCCTTATTACATTTTCTCTTGAGTGCAATGTTAACTCCAATCAATCAATCAATACTTCAAAATGTCAATATGAGAAAGGCTATTTTTAGTTTTGGTTTATAAGCCAGTCTGCACCATGGTTGGTTAGAACATTTTGGTCACACACATTTTTACAGTTTACCATAGCACAGTACAACCTGTCAAAACCCCAACACTTTGATAAACCAGAACTTCTTCTCTGTATTGTGGGGCAGGTTCGAATCACACTCAAGACCAAATAAAAATTGAAAAAATTCTGAGCGTATTTTTCACTCGGTCACCGTGTGTGGAAGAGTTGCCAGGTACTCGTCGAAGGTCAGAGGTTTCCTCTGTGCAATAAGCCTGGTTTCCTCCCCCACTAAACCTGGCAACGCCCTCATATAAGTGAAATAATCTTGAGTGCGGCGTAAAATATCAACCAATCAATCAATCTTTTCTGTATTAAATGTATGTTACATATATAATCTTGACCGGCACCTGTTTTGACGAGAGGTTCTGGTTTACACACATTCATCGTAGATTATTTGTTCAAATGGTAGAATGCAATAAAAATAAAGCCCTTTTTCATTTTCAGAACATGTGTTTAATGAGCATCAGAGGGCAGTTAATCGGGTTTGTTTTCATGCAACCGAACCCAACCGTCTTCTCAGTGGGGATAATGGAGGCTGCATCAAGCTCTTTGTAAGTTGTCAAATAATGTTAAACTTATTTTTTCTTTCTGATGTTGTAATGGTGTTTGTAGGCTTAGATTGTTTGTTGAAATTACTTTTGAAATACTTTTCTGTCAGTTTTGTTATCTGAATGCAAATGCGACAGTTTATGGTGATATTTTTACTTGGGTTTCCTTGCGGTAAAGAGTTTCCTTCACAAACCTGAGAAAGTTCCAATACAAATGAAGTACCTTAGCCCCATTACTTCTGCAGCCAAGGGGTTATCAAGTGGGTTGTCCATGCATGTTTTGGACACCCTTTGGTCAAAATCCATTTTAAATTAGACACTTGATAATCAAGCTCTGTGGGTTAGAGAGTCCCTCAGTTCGACTCAGACCTTCCATAGATGCGACGTGGGTTCGAATCCCACTCAGACCAAATAAATAAATTGAAAAAATTCCGAGTGGATTTTTCAGGCGAAAGTTGCCAGGTACTTGCCGAAGGTGGGAGATTTCATCTGGGCGAAGAGCCGGTTTCCTCCCCCGCTAAACCTGACAACTCGGCCATATAAGTGAAATAATCTTGAGTCAATGAAGCAATTTAACATGGTTATTGGTAAAGATATATAAGTAGGTCATTTTGGTCACCCACTGCGGAGGAAAATAGTTATTTTGGACTCCTCTTTTTTCAGATCCTGGATGAATGTTTAGGCTGGAGCCTTTTCAGAAAATTTAGTTGGTTAGTTAATTAAATCTCCCTGCTTTGGATGAAATGGTTATGTTTATGCCAATGATCCCCAGGGGCAGTAAAAACGACAGCTTTACGATTGACAACTACAATTTCAGGATCCGTGACACCAGTTCCAAATTATCGTATTTTACGGTGCCAATTAATACTTAATTATTTTTCAGGATACCAAACGTAAAGATGTCACGATGTCATTCAATAGTAACTCTGAGAGTGTACGAGATGTTCAGTTCAGTCCACATCACTACTTCCTGTTTGCTGCTGCCTATGAAAACGGCAATGTTAAGGTAGGTTATCTCCCTTTAATAGATGAAAATGTTACCATATATCTTCTAAAGATTTGGCCACCTTTTTCCTCATAAGGATTCGACCATTAGAAAATAAATATGGTAAAATATCACTCCAATTTGCCCAATAGAGGGAATTTAAGGCAATACAGCCCGCCAAGCAGATTGTGAAAATGGTTATCCTTAATAAACACAGTTACTGATTTGTCACTTTCAAAGCTCTTAAATTGTGTTTTTCTTACGGATTCAATTCCAAATTTTAAGCCAAGTAATTTAATAATTCCAATTCCTCAGCTTATTTTGTTTCAAATTTGTATCCAATTTATGAGGTTATTTCAGCTTTATTGGAATAGGCTTTTACACTTTTATCTAGACTTTTATCCGTTTTTTTTTACGTGTTTGGTAAAAAACATAGCTATTAAATGATTTCATTCATTAAAATATTGTTTCACCAGTTATGGGACATGAGAAAACCTGATCGTTGTGAGAGAGAGTTCACTGCTCACGGAGATCCTATATTTACGATCGACTGGCACCCGGAGGACCCTAACTGGATCGGCACAGCGGGCAGGGACAGGTCTATCAAGGTATTCGTCCTTAATTACTCAATTGTTGCCATCTGAGTATAAAGTAATTTACTGTTTTGATATATTTTTTTCAGTATGTATGGCTCATTTAAAAATAAGGGATTAGTTTGATATATTATTTCAGTTTGATAGGTCATTTAAAGATAATTGTCTATTTTGATATATTTTTTCAGTACGTATGGGTCATCTAAAAATAATTGATTATTTTGATATATTTTTTCAGTACGTATGGGTCATTAATAATAATTGACTATTTTGATATCTTTTTTCAGTACGTATGGGTCATTTAAAAATAGTTGATTATCTTGACATATTTTTTCTTTAGGTTTGGGATTTGAACAAGATGAAGCCAGTGTATATAATACAAACCATTGACTCTGTCTCGAGAATAAAATGGCGACCAGAGAGAAAATATCACATCGCAAGTTGTTCTCTTCAACTGGATTTCAACATCAATATTTGGGATGTTCGCAGACCATACATTCCTTTTGCAGCTTTCACTGAACATACAAACGCCGCCACTGGTACGTGAATTATTCATCATACAATGTTTTCTTTAAGCGTCTGGTCACAGTTTTACAAAACAATCTAACCTAATCTCCCCTGGTAGCTTTAGTTTCCTTCAACGGGGAACGTCATTAACTTTAGTTAATTTAAAATAACCATGCAGTCAATCCAAAATGGTCCAGTATGTTGAATACAAAGTGAGCAGAAATGCGATTAACTGAGATACATATGCAACTTTTATGGTTTTGTTACTTACAATCACTATGGTTACCTACATTCCCGAGACCAATATCAAATTATTTCTGTTTGAAGAAACATGCTCTGAATTCTCATGCCATTCATGTATATATCTAAATTATGCCGTTAAGGACACACAAATCTACAAAGGCTACCTTTGTTGTTATCACTCTCCAGTTATATGATTAGTAAATAACAGACACTAATTGACCCGGAAAAAATTCCTGACCAGGGTGAGAATCGAACTCACAACTTAGAGTTACCGTCCCACCGCTCTACCAACTGAGCTAACCGATCCTGTTGGGAAAGGTTCGCTTGTTAGATTCCCCAATAAACCAAGAAGTTGTAATCAATAAGTAATGCCTAAATGCCATTGAAACATTTGATAAATTCGCTGTTCACAGGTTTGGTATGGAAACATCAAGATCCGCATGTTTTCCTGAGTTGTGGCCGTGATAACAACCTCTATCAGCATGTGTTCCGGGACGCCATTCGTCCGGCTGATCATGTGGTACCTGCTGGTCTTGATTTCAGTCTCCATGGTGATATCTCGTTTGCTAATTGTGATAAAGTCTCTGGCAGTGCAGGTAGGGCCGTTTCATTTCTCAGAAATTCCCTTCCAGTAAACATTTTACCAGCAATTCTTCCATTTTGATGGAATCAATCAATTCATCAACATACCACAAGTTTCATTTTTCTCAATTGATGACATGCCACTGTATATATAGCTGATGGTTTTAGATCGACTCATCCTTGAAAATTATATCAAATCTAAACTTTTCTGATTGGTAGATTTATCAGTCAGGCCTAGAGAGTTTTATTGAGGCCCCATTTCAATTTCAACTCTCTGTACACTGATGTATAACACTGTGTGTAGCCTTGTGCTTACTCCTGACTGTGGCGTAAAACATCAACCAATCAATCAACCTTGAGCTCATGATTATCAGATTGGATCCTATGTACTGTAAATCAGAGAAAAATTATATTTAGCGAATCAGCTGCCTAGGTTTTAGTTTTTCTTCCTTTAGGATCTCGTTCAGGCACTTAATGACTATCAGATCTCATCATAAAGTAATCAGAGATAGAATTTCAACGCAAGATAGCAAATCAACTATTTGATTTTCATTTGAATTTTTTTTCTCTCTTTAGGATCTTGTTTTTAAATATCAGATTGTATCCTAAATAAATCAGAGAAAATTTTGTAGCGCATCATAACAAATTAACTATATTAACTCTTTAATTTTTTTTTATTGCATTTTTTTTTCCATTTTAGGATCCCGTTCAGGTGGTTTGACGTCCATTTTCCGTCGCACCCCCGATCGTAGCGATCAGTTCTCACAACATATCACAAGTAGTCTGTTTATGGCTCAAGGGTTTAATCAAGTAAGACCTGTGATTACAACGGAAGGGATTGGAAACGTCTGTATTACAGCCAGTCTTCTCACAGACGTTTGGCTTGCCACTGTTTGTCTCAGACACTTTGTGAAGGCATTCTGATCCACACAGAGAATAGCCGAAGCCTGTATTCTAATTCATTCCGAACCTTACCGATATCGCGGTTAGCAACAGGTATGCGCAGTACATATATCTGTAATAACGGAAAGTTTCAGGACGAATCGAAAGACACGTTTCAGCTATTTTCGTGACAGATCGTAATGTCCTCACCAGGTGTATGAGACAAACAATAACGAGCCAAACTGCAGTTTCCAATCCCTTCAATTGTAATCTCAGATGAGAAAAAGATAGGATAAAGGTAGCCCCTCCCTAAAATGGCTGCCAAAATTAAGATATTTTGTGTTACAACGTATCTCTACAGTATAGGTTGCTATGGCAGTTACGTAAAAACTTAAATTACGCCGCTTTGTGAAACAGGGTCCAGGACTTTAAAATATATTGTTATTTTGCCCAATTTACCGGAATCCGAGATGCCAAGGTGTTTCTCTGACTAAGGAAACTGTCCGGATTCCTCGTTGAATCCATTTATTTGTTCCATACCTTTGCACATGTTAAGCCCAAAACGAATACAGGCAGACATGTAAGCTGTGTATATCTAAAATAACATGTCTCCCATACACCGTGACACAAGCACTTGAAACTAAGCTGAATTATACTTAATATGAGGTGTAGATTGATTGCTTGGTGTTTAAGACTCCATGACATTATCCCCCAGCGACATTTTCCCCCACGACATTTTCCCCCGCGACATTTTCCCCCACGACATTTTCCCCCGGAGACATTCCCCCCCGGCGACATTTTCCCCCATTTTAACAAAACGGCATTCTATCTGACTTTCCCCCCTTTTTTCTGCACAACCTCGCGGCCGATAAACAGTGGAACGTGAATCTTTTTCGATTTGCCGTTGAGTTCGGTTTTTACAATGAAATTTTAATTGTCCCAGCATATATCGATAACAGAGCAATTCTTAATCGTAGTCCTTCCAACTCCTGTATAATAAAAGAAAAACAAAAACAAACTCTTGTTTATTTCTTGTTCGATATTGTTAAGCTTAAACCTCTAGAACTGGTTTAAGTGGGCTTGTGGTATCATACAGTGCAGACAGCCAGAGGATGTTTTGAGATTACGCATCAGGCATTGGTCATCTAAATGAGAAGAAACTACCAAAATGAGGGCAGCGGGCTGAGCCATCTTGGGCATGGTGTAAAAAAAAGGGGGGGATGACAAACCCCCTCCATTTATCAGAGATTCTTGACGGTTTTTAAAAATGTTAACTTGGTATGTCCATTTGAAAGGCCTACGTTTAAGAATTGGTCTGCTATCGCTCACTAACATTCAAATCGAAATATGCTGGGACAAGTAAAAGCCGAACTCGACGGCAAATCGAAAGTGATAAAGGCTTCACTGTTAAGGGAAGTTATGAAGAAAAAAAGTACGGTAGGCTGTCGTATTGTCCGAGTACACTCATTAAGTTTGTGGGGGAAAATGTCGCCGGGGGAAAATGTCGTGGGGGGAAATGTCGCGGGGGAAAATGTCGTGGGGGAAAATGTCGCTGGGGGATAATGTCGGCACACCGGTGTTTAACCCCACACTCAAGATAATTTCACTTAGCACGTACATGGCTGCCTTACCAGGTTTAGTGGAGGAGGAAATCGGTCTCTTTGCTCTAGGAAACCCCGACTTTCAGTGAGTACATGATGTGTAGATGTTCATTAATGGGTTGACACATGTATTATACCTATACAAAGAGCAGTGTTCGTACAACCGAAGGGACATTCTTAAAAAATAATGCAATGTTTGACGTCTTGGCTGTGATTTACGTACAAAGAAAAAATGAACAACTTTCATTTAATTTCAAAACAAACAGTTATAAACAAATTTTGTTTTTGTTCTAGTGTCAATTTCATTTTTTCCCTCTCCACAAAGGCCCTCAGTCAGTGAAATCTTCTGGATGTGTTTATATATTGTGTTTTATTCTTTGTGTTTTTCTCAGCATTGTGATTTCCCGATGATTGAGTTTGTACAATCTGCTGAACGTTATCAGTTATCAGGCCGTACAATTGAGGAACTTTTTGAACATAATGCTAATGTGGCAGCCAGTCTTCGAAAACATAAGGTGAGATATTTTACCCATAAAATTTCACCATATTCTAAAATAAAAAACACAAACACATTTTAGCTCAGAATTTGAACACTTTAAAATGAAAAAAGAAAAATTTAAAATACTTTTTCTTCTAGAATATCCCTTTCTAATGGGTGAGGGAACCCGTGACCTTATGCCAGCACCTGGCAAGTCTTGTACATCCAGCGATCGGTTGATAAACTCACTCAGACATGTATCCTTAGTCCAACCTGCCATAGAATCTGGACAAAGAGCCCGGTTTCTTTCACCCCTATACTTAATTGTTAGGCCTATAATGGTTAGAGGGGCATAAAACATCAATCAATTAATACATTTTTGTCTGGAGGAAACCCCAACCTTCACTTGGTACAGGTCTGTAGTTCAGATAATAACCAAGTCTGAATTAGATTACAATTTTTGTTTACAGGTTGCTCAAACATGGAGAATTTTAAAATTAATGTATTCAAATCATTTGACCTTCACCCCGACCATTAGCTCTCAGCAAAGTAGGTCAATGTCCCTGACCCCTCAAACCATTGAAAAACAAGATATGGACAGATGTAAGTTATTTCATTTGACCTGTATGAAAAGAAAAAGATAACTTGTTAATCAGTATAAATACTTTTCTAAAAATATTTAATATTATAATGTGCTCGATCTAATTTTTAATTTTTCACTCATCTTTTTAGCAATGTTTTAGGTTCTTAAGTTTTTTTTAAGATTTCTTAATTTGTTAATTTTCCAGTTTTAGAAAAAAGTAAAAAATACTGAAAATGTTAATACCCTGGAGGTAATCTTTTAAAACTGATGTGTAGAATGTAGTCCTTTATCGAGTGATTGACTCGTGGTTGTTTGGATTACAGTAAAACAGAACTTGGACAACACATTCCCTGACAGTCAGTGTTTAACAGAGGTGAAGAGAGAAGGGACTACTTCAGGTTTGGAGAGAAATTCAATTCTAATATAAGTCGTCAATAAAACTTAATATTGACGTCACAAACAAAATACTACTTAAATTCAAGTTGCAAATTCTCTCTTATGGCTTGTGAAGTGCTACAACTTATGTTATATGTTTTTGAAAGTGATAAATTCGCCAGGGATATTTCCCTTTCTCTGTTAATTTGGCTGTGATATTTTACAGCGAATCGCTAGCGAGTAAAATTCGCCTTGTGTCCACCCTGTGAGTGGAAGAATAACAATGAATGGCATTGCCATTAGAATATTGCCAACTTGTGCAAAATAATCTTGATGTGATGCGTCAATCAATGTGTTGTCCTCTTTCAGGTGGCAGTGATGAAGAATCAGAGGGAGATAACTCTGAACAGGAGAAACCTCTGGCGGAGATCGCTACCGATCTCTCTGCTCAAACCGGGGATTTTTTCTTTGAAGACGGAGAGCATGGAGTAGCTACTTTAGAGTTTGATATAAAACTGTTCAGTATGGAGCCAGACACCAAGGTAAACCTGATAAGCCTGGATGATGGGGCATTTGGGGGACATTAGTCTATGTGGAGTGGTTGTCAGTTTCTTTTCAGAGGCTGAAGGTTTTCTCTGGCAAAAATCTTGGTTTCTATCTCCTCCCTTTTTCAACTAAACATGGCATGGTGACCATATAAGTGAAATAATCTTGGGAGTGACATTAAACATAGATCAATAAATCAACCATTGCTATGCAGGGCTCAAGATCCTTACTTGCTTAATAATATGCTTACATTACACAGAAATTGGAAGCATTAAGACGATTTGTGTTTATTGCTCAGTCTTACCCCCCGTTTTTTTTTTAGGACTTCCCCCCTATTCTAGCAACACATGTACTCATAGACATACAAATTAACAATTAGTTAACAAAGCATCCTTTTGTTAGTTTTGGATATAATCGTCCCATTTAAATTAGTTTTTATTTGTTTGACTCTTCAGGATTTGGTTTTACCCATCGAAGCGTTTCAACCAAGACATGAGATCCTGGAACATTCCACTCCGCCAGAAACCCAAATCCAAAACGGAACCCTTGAGTCTCCAACCAGTGCCAACGAAAGTGACTTAAACGGGCAACAGGAAGCCGATTTACAAACGCTAGTTAAGTCCCCTCCTGTCTTCACACGACTTCCCGAGTGGAAAAACAATGACCTAGTTTTAGACATGCTTAGGTATTATGCAAAGGAGGTAAGTTAAGCATTGTGCCTTGGATAAAAAAGGGGGGCCATATTTTACAAAGTTGTCACAAGGTAAAGCAATCATAGTTACCAATAAATATGCAAATAGCATGTTGCCATGGTAACTGCCAAAGAAAGCGGATTGCCTCACAGCCCATATCAACACAGCAGTTTGGTTCAACACAATTTCAACTGCCATTTGTTATACACACAAAAAAAAGTCTCTCATTTACATTACAGTTTGCTTTTTTAAGGTGATTTTTATTGCGATTCGGTGTAGCCTTGTGGATGTATGGACCATAATAAGATTAATTGATTGATTGGTGTTTTACGCCCCACTTATTTCACTTATATGGCGGCTTAGCAACGTCAAGTGGGGGAGGAAACTGAGCCCATTGCCCGGAGGAAACCCCTGACCTTCAGCAAGCAACTCCTACACATATGGCTATTGAGGGAAAAACCTGTAATTAGAAATACCTCATTGTCGCACCAATTTTGAAGTGAAGTACTTCAACGGCTTGTTCAGAATCCAGATTAACAAAAAAATCCTCCCAAAACAGTAAAGCAAAACTAAGATACGAGAGTTGATGCTGTTTGAAGCAGCAGATTCAATATGGTGCAGTAATACTGTTAGTAATCAGATCACCCTTCAGCTGGTCACATTATACAACGGCCAGGTGAAACTGTATAAACTGATGGATTGATTAATGTGATACATCAGACTCTATATTATCTCACTTACATAATGGGTTTGCCAGGTTTAATGTGCAAGGAAACCAGGTATTATCACAGGTACGGTAAGAATTCCGCTAATTCAAGGACAAGCAATGTGAAGATAACAAATTATTAGACTGCTTTCTGCCATGTTTGCTCAACAACATTAGCGATTGCTCGATAGGATTATCGGTCGCTCCTTGCAGGAGGTAAGACACGCAACGAAAAGTCTCAAACTTTTAGAGTGCTTTTCGTAATGTTTTGAGTAGTTGAATTAGCAGAATTCTTACCGTAGTTGGCAAACGCTCTTCGTAGGGTGATCAAGCGAAGGAACGTAACTGGATTGAGATAGCAAATTTATGTTAAAAAATTGGGCATCTGTTACTGACTGTTACACCTCCAATTGTGCCAGTGTGGAATTGTGGGGAATTATTTCAAATGATAAATAAGCAAGAGAGAATTCTGGTAGTCCTCGAAGGGTAAGCTAATTTAATTGATGGCAGATTCTATTGAGTCAATAGTTATAATGTGTTTAAAACTGTTCTATCTATTCACAGTTGACCATGTTCTTCTAACTGGTTATCATTCAGATTCTACATGTACATGTATATGGGAGAATTGCCATGCATTCCCTGAAGGTTGAGAGTCTCCCCTGGGCAAAGAGACAAATTTCCCCGCCTACTAATCCTGGCAACGCTGCCATATAACAGTGGAAGTGAATATCAATCTAACAATCATTCTGACTGGTTAAATTTCTATTTTTCCCCAGGGAGATATCCAGACTCCTGTATCCGTGTTGATTATTTTAGGTGATCGTATAAGAGGTAGCATCGACGAACAAACATTGATAGACTGGTTTACTTCATATATTGGTACGTAGGGTTTATCATAACTGAGGTCAAATTTCATGCTACTTTTTAGTTATACTTTGCATCACAATGAGTTTTTTTTTGCTTATCCTCATTAAGAAATAACAAGAAACATAATTACTTTTAAAGTTTAATCAGTTTTATTCTTATTCCTATTGGAGCTCTCTCCCCATTGGGGTTTCAGTGCAGCATAAAAAGCATTAAGTGCAGCATCAATCAATAAATCAACCCATACACACTGGGACTTCCTCTGATCCAGGGCTTTATTCCAACTAGAGTTCCATAGGAACATCCTTAACACTGGGTTTTTTCTTCCCATGGGCCACCAATGGGTCTTGGGTTCAAATCCCACTCAGGTCGAAAATTGGAAAATTTTCTGACTGGGTTTTCATATGAACAACCTATGTGGGATGGTTGCCAGTTACCAACGGAAGGTCGTGGGTTTCCTCCGGGTAAGAGCTCGGTTTCCTCCCACACTAAAACTGTCAACCCGCCGTATAATTAAAATAATCTTGAGCACAGCGTTTAACACCAAACAATCAATCAATCAATCCTCTGATCCAGGGCTTCCAACTAGAGTTCCATAGGAACATCCTTAACACTGGTGTTTTCTTCCCACACGGACATCTTTTGTACTGGGGTTTTCTTCCCATAGGCCACCAATGGGTCTTGGGTTCGAATTCCACTCAGTCTGAAAAAAAATTGGAAAATGTTCTGACTGGGTTTTCACTCAAACAGCCTACATGTATGTCGGATGGTTGGCAGTTACCACCGGAAGGTCGTGGGTTTCCCCCGGGCATAGAGCCTGGTTTCTTCCCACACTAAAACTGTCAACCCGCTGTATAATTAAAATAATCTTGAGCACAGCGTAAAACATGAAACAATCAATCTTCCCACAGGGACAACCTTTACACTGGGGATTTTTCTTCCCTTAACACTGGAGAACAATTTCTCATTGAGGTATCCTTTCACTGTTTTTTCTCAACTTAGAAACCAAACATATTTCCAATCATCTGTTTGCTTTCCTTGCAGAGTTACTTGGTCGTTATGAGTTATGGACAATAGCCAACAAGGTGATCAAACTGAGCGGGATGCCTCAGATAGGAATGTATAATCAGCAATCTACAACAGTACATATCAACTGTAACATGTGCAGTAAACCGCTGCAGAAGTCAGGCTGGCTGTGTGACCGCTGTAAAACTCTCACCAATACCTGCAGTATATGGTTAGTACCTACATACACTTATCTTTACTTATTTAATTCTATTAGGTTTAATCATGTTGCATCACAGCCTTTCATAATCCACCTTTTATGGTGCATTTACTTGTTTGGTTCACAATCAACATGTACTTGCCAAATGTCGGCTTTCCAAATAGAATATGGAGGGCGAGTGTCCTAAGAGAATTCATAAGAGATTTTGTGACATCCGGTGACAGATGAGGCTGTTAAGGACGTTTTTCATGATGTTGCAGTTCCATTTGAAGTGCTTTACACCATAAAGTCAGGTATAAATGTCATGTTAGAACACAAAACGCTCAGCCACATGCGCAATGCAGCGCCGGCGCAGACAAAATTTTTGAATTCTTACGACACTTGTGCTCCCTATTTACAGCTGTATATTGTGCCATCAATATAGCCGATAGCAAATATTCTACGCAGAAAAGTATAAAGGCATACAGTCATGCATATCACAACTTAGGGCTTGTGACATACACTGAGTACCAGGGTTGATACTGGGCCTGGAAAACCTTAGATTTTTTGAAAATGGCTTTTCAAAGCCTTGAATGTTCTTGGATGTTGGGTCTGAAAAAGTCTTGAATTTCATGAAAACTTTAATCCATAAAGTTGGGGAAAAGTAATCTGATCAGCTTGTTGTGTGTTGTTCTGTTTACATGTTAAATCCTGCAATGGTTATATGTGTTCAATTTTGTGAATAAATTAGCTGTAACCATGGTGTTGGTATCTTCTGACCTAGTAAAGCCTGGAAATTTGAATTCGATAAACTGTGCGAACCCAGGGTCACTTCAATCAAAACACCTTAAGTATCCCATAATGTTTCGCGCGAGGCCACTAAGCTTAAAGCCTATAAATGACCAAAATTATTTCACATAATTTGTCGAGTTATAAGTCGGCTTCTTAAAGCAGGTGTGGGATGGTTGCCAGTTACCGCCCGGAAGGTCGTGATTTCCTCCGGGCATAGAGGCCGGTTTCCTCCCACAATAAAACTGGCAACGCCGCCATACAAGTGAAATAGTCTTGAGCGCGGCGTAAAACACCAAACAAACAATCAGCAATCTTATAGCAGGGATTGCTATACAATGATATGTTATCTTTCCATCAAGGAAAAGTTACTCCCCTTACTGTGCTCTCTATTGAAAAGAGGAAGTATTTCACCCTCTGTTGTGAGATTTCTGGGTGTGCTTTGTGTCTTATGAATGGTGAATTGTACAGAAAACTGTAGACAGGCCATAGGGTCAAAATATTTCTTTGGATTTTAAGTCAGATTGTAAATATAAAAATAGAAAGTTTAATTAATTGATTAAAACTAACGAAATTATCTGTAAATAGACCTCTTTCATTGTTTGTGTTCCTCTGTTTTACAACGAGAAGGAGGCTGTCCCACTCTTACAACCAAATGCACTTCCATTTTGAGGAGTTCTACTAATGGAAATAAGTACTATTGCATTTATCTGTACAGTATTCTGTGTCAATCTGAGAACAATTAATCAATAGATGAATACTAAGCTATGTTTTTGTATTTTTCAGTCATCTACCAGTGAAAGGTCTAAATGTATGGTGCCAGGGTTGTTCACATGGAGGTCATATACACCATATACAGGAATGGTTGATGAAAAACTCTCATTGTCCAACTGGATGTGGTCATCTCTGTGAATATACATGATGTAGTGACACTGTGATGTGTGGATACACAGGATGTAGGGACACCGCAATGCGTGGATAAACATGATGTAGGGACACCGCAATGGGTGGATATACATGACGTAGTGACCTGCAATGAGTGGATATACATGCCGTAGTGGCACCAGAATGAGTGGATATACATGTACATGCCGTAGTGACACCGCAATGCTTGAATATACATGGCGTAGTGGCACCGGAATGAGTGAATATACATATACATGCCGTAGTGACACCGGAATGAGTGAATATACATGGCGTAGTGGCACCGGAATGAGTGGATATACATGTACATGCCGTAGTGACACCGGAATGAGTGAATATACATGACGTAGTGACACCACAATCGGTGGATATATGTGACATAGTGGCACCACAATGGGTGAATATATGTGACACCGCAATGCGTGAATATACGCGACATATTGACACCACAATGCGTGAATATACATGGCTTTGTGACACCGCAATGCGTGAATATACGTGATTGTGTCCATAAATATGACACCAGCTCAGGGCCTGATAGTGTGGATCACATCAACTCATAATTGTGTCCATAAACATGACACCAGCTCAGGGCCTGATAGTGTGGATCACATCAACTCATAATTGTGTCCATAAACATGACACCAGCTCAGGGCCTGATAGTGTGGATCACATCAATTCATGATTGTGTCCATAAACATGACACCAGCTCAGGGCCTGATAGTGTGGATCACATCAATTCATGATTGTGTTCATAAACATGACACCAGCTCAGGGCCTGATAGTGTGGATCACATCAATTCATGATTGTGTTCATAAACATGACACCAGCTCAGGGCCTGATAGTGTGGATCACATCAATTCATGATTGTGTCCATAAACATGACACCAGCTCAGGGCCTGATAGTGTGGATCACATCAATTCATGATTGTGTTCATAAACATGACACCAGCTCAGGGCCTGATAGTGTGGATCACATCAATTCATGATTGTGTCCATAAACATGACACCAGCTCAGGGCCTGATAGTGTGGATCACATCAATTCATGATTGTGTTCATAAACATGACACCAGCTCAGGGCCTGATAGTGTGGATCACATCAACTCATAATTGTGTCCATAAATATGACACCAGCTCAGGGCCTGATAGTGTGGATCACATCAACTCATAATTGTGTCCATAAATATGACACCAGCTCAGGGCCTGATAGTGTGGATCACATCAACTCATAATTGTGTCCATAAATATGACACCAGCTCAGGGCCTGATAGTGTGGATCACATCAACTCATAATTGTGTCCATAAATATGACACCAGTTCAGGGCCTGATAGTGTGGATCACATCAATTCATGATTGTGTCCATAAACATGACACCAGTTCAGGGCCTGATAGTGTGGATCACATCAATTCATGATTGTGTCCATAAACATGACACCAGCTCAGGGCCTGATAGTGTGGATCACATCAATTCATGATTGTGTCCATAAATATGACACCAGCTCAGGGCCTGATAGTGTGGATCACATCAACTCATGATTGTGTCCATAAATATGACACCAGCTCAGGGCCTGATAGTGTGGATCACATCAATTCATGATTGTGTCCATAAACATGACACCAGCTCAGGGCCTGATAGTGTGGATCACATCAACTCATGATTGTGTCCATAAATATGACACCAGCTCAGGGCCTGATAGTGTGGATCACATCAATTCATGATTGTGTCCATAAATATGACACCAGCTCAGGGCCTGATAGTGTGGATCACATCAACTCATAATTGTGTCCATAAATATGACACCAGTTCAGGGCCTGATAGTGTGGATCACATCAATTCATGATTGTGTCCATAAACATGACACCAGCTCAGGGCCTGATAGTGTGGATCACATCAACTCATGATTGTGTCCATAAATATGACACCAGCTCAGGGCCTGATAGTGTGGATCACATCAATTCATGATTGTGTTCATAAATATGACACCAGTTCAGGGCCTGATAGTGTGGATCACATCAATTCATGATTGTGTCCATAAATATGACACCAGTTCAGGGCCTGATAGTGTGGATCACATCAATTCATGATTGTGTCCATAAACATGACACCAGCTCAGGGCCTGATAGTGTGGATCACATCAACTCATGATTGTGTTCATAAATATGACACCAGCTCAGGGCCTGATAGTGTGGATCACATCAATTCATGATTGTGTTCATAAACATGACACCAGCTCAGGGCCTGATAGTGTGGATCACATCAATTCATGATTGTGTTCATAAATATGACACCAGCTCAGGGCCTGATAGTGTGGATCACATCAATTCATGATTGTGTTCATAAACATGACACCAGCTCAGGGCCTGATAGTGTGGATCACATCAATTCATGATTGTGTTCATAAATATGACACCAGTTCAGGGCCTGATAGTGTGGATCACATCAATTCATGATTGTGTTCATAAACATGACACCAGCTCAGGGCCTGATAATGTGGATCACATCAATTCATGATTGTGTTCATAAACATGACACCAGCTCAGGGCCTGATAATGTGGATAACATCAACTCATGATTGTGTTCATAAATATGACACCAGCTCAGGGCCTGATAGTGTGGATCACATCAATTCATGATTGTGTTCATAAATATGACACCAGCTCAGGGCCTGATAATGTGGATCACATCAATTCATGATTGTGTTCATAAATATGACACCAGTTCAGGGCCTGATAGTGTGGATCACATCAATTCATGATTGTGTTCATAAACATGACACCAGCTCAGGGCCTGATAGTGTGGATCACATCAATTCATGATTGTGTTCATAAACATGACACCAGCTCAGGGCCTGATAATGTGGATCACATCAACTCATGATTATGTTGATAAACATGACACCAGTTGGGCTTTTCATATTGTAACAAGCCATAAGATTTCATGATAACGATCAGTTCCGGTAGCCTGTTGTTCAAAATGAAATCTGTTACCCATCATGAAAACCGGTATGCAGACTGATGTATAACGAAGCTATCATCGGTACCAGTTGGTTCCCAGCATATTAAATATGCAACCAATTCAATGTTTCTGACCGACACTGAAATTATATGGCCTGTGTCACAACATTAATTAAGTACTTATCACGGAAAAGTTCAACCAACTGAATATCAAGCTGAAAGGAACAATGATTGCTGTCACACATAATGTGGTCTTCTGATTCTGTACCATTATACATGTTCACATTGTATAGGGTGTGATTATGCAGGATATGGCAAGAATATATGATGATTAAGTATAGATACCATGGTGGTACAGTGCAATCAGACAGGCTAGTGGGGCTGTGAATTCAGGAACTTTGATCACATGTGTTTTCTAGGCTTCATATTGGTGTATGTTGAGATCTTGTGAATGCAGGTAGGAAGAAAGGCATCAATGGGATGTCACATGACAATGGTTGGGCACAAAGCCCGGTTTCTCCCCCCACAAAACCTGACGCCGCTATATAAAGCCCGGCTCAGGTCGAGTAAAGATACGATCTGATCGTCGTACGCTCCAGTCGGCAGTGAATCTGCGATCAATCAGTCGGAGAACGTTTTTCGACATGAGCGGCCTTAAGACTCTTTAGATCGGTCTCAGACTGATCAGTCTTATGATCGTAAGGATAGAAACAAGTTCTATTTTCTACCGATCAGTCTTAAGGTCGCAGCCAATCAACGACCTATACGTTATCACGTGATAATTTTTTCTCTCAGCGTTTCGAAGACGTTGTTACGTTCGTTTGGCTGAACGATAAAACAGTCTCAGTCGACATGAACGGTCTTAAGACTCATTCACAGTCAATCGGATGGATCTTAACTCGACCTGAGCCGGGCTTTAGGGAAATAATCCTGAGTGCGGCGTAAAACATTGATCAATCCTGTTTTATAGTAAACTCTGTTTAAATCCAAATGACAGTATCCACACATGTCATTAAGCCCTGTCAGGAAAGACATGATTTGTCAGTGTCAGTTAATACAAATAGTGCTGCATGCATCATGGGCTTCAGTTAAAATACTCTGATCTTATAGCGATCCAAAAACTCGATATAGCGTCATTTTGCCATACACAGAGGCTACTGTGCAAGCATCAATCCTTAAGCCGAAAGGGTCTATCATAGGAACAGGGTCTTTTATGAATGATGACATTCCATTAGTAATTCCAGTAAAAACTGAGGGTCGACTTGAAAACTCCGAGCCACCATAGTATGACAGCTCTGGTAAATTTGCATAATTACCACTGAGCCTGATGGTGTCACATAGATTTACGCAAAGCTTTCTGGGTAAAATGTACCTCGATTCGCCATTTTCTTTATTGGTACTTAGCAAGATGTCACTTTTTAGGAAAACATTGATGACCTAACGTGTTTGTATCCACACATTTTTACTGGTAACTTTACGCCTTTCCCATCTTCTTCTCGATACAGTATTATTTCTGCCCCCATATTTTAAAATTATGTTAACTTCCCTCAATCCCCCAAAATGTTTTGCGCGTAAATTCCAAGTGACATCATCAAGCAATCGGTCACTTGTCATAATGCTCAGTAGTAGCATCTTATGATATCCCACGAATTAGTAGGTTTGAGAAACTAAGGAATCTCGACATGTCGATAGTATGAACCTTTTTAATGTATTCATGTACACTTATGTGGTCACAGATGAACTACTACTTTAAATAGAAGAAAATGTGGAAATCCAATGATCTCATCAAGTGAAAAAAGATGGACTATGTCAAACAGCATGTGATTGTTGAGAACAAAACTGTTTTGCTAATTTATATAAATCAAGGTCATAAAAACCAAACAATATGAATTGATGAAGAAAATACATATTTATTTTACATAATGATTTTCAACTTTGTTGTTATATGCTTTATGCTTTAAAAGCAGGTGTTTTTTACAGGTGGCCTTTTACACCCAGGACAGGCACTCCTTTACCTCTGTGCAGGCGTCTCCCTTTTACACCCAGGACAGGCACTCCTTTACCTCTGTGCAGGCGTCTCCCTTTTACACCCAGGACAGGCACTCCTTTACCTCTGTGCAGGCGTCTCCCTTTTACACCCAGGACAGGCGCTCCTTTACCTCTGTGCAGGCGACTCCCTTTTACACCCAGGACAGGCGTTCCTTTAACTCTGTGCAGGCGACTCCCTTTTACACCCAGGACAGGCGTTCCTTTACCTCTGTGCAGGCGACTCCCTTTTACACCCAGGACAGGCACTCCTTTACCTCTGTGCAGGCGTCTCCCTTTTACACCCAGGACAGGCGCTCCTTTACCTCTGTGCAGGCGACTCCCTTTTACACCCAGGACAGGCGCTCCTTTACCTCTGTGCAGGCGACTCCCTTTTACACCCAGGACAGGCACTCCTTTACCTCTGTGCAGGCGTCTCCCTTTTACACCCAGGACAGGCGCACCTTTACCTCTGTGCAGGCGACTCCCTTTTACACCCAGGACAGGCGCTCCTTTACCTCTGTGCAGGCGTCTCCCTTTTACACCCAGGACAGGCGCTCCTTTACCTCTGTGCAGGCGACTCCCTTTTACACCCAGGACAGGCGTTCCTTTACCTCTGTGCAGGCGACTCCCTTTTACACCCAGGACAGGCACTCCTTTACCTCTGTGCAGGCGTCTCCCTTTTACACCCAGGACAGGCGCTCCTTTACCTCTGTGCAGGCGACTCCCTTTTACACCCAGGACAGGCGCTCCTTTACCTCTGTGCAGGCGACTCCCTTTTACACCCAGGACAGGCACTCCTTTACCTCTGTGCAGGCGTCTCCCTTTTACACCCAGGACAGGCGCACCTTTACCTCTGTGCAGGCGACTCCCTTTTACACCCAGGACAGGCGCTCCTTTACCTCTGTGCAGGCGTCTCCCTTTTACACCCAGGACAGGCGCTCCTTTACCTCTGTGCAGGCGTCTCCCTTTTACACCCAGGACAGGCACTCCTTTACCTCTGTGCAGGCGTCTCCCTTTTACACCCAGGACAGGCACTCCTTTACCTCTGTGCAGGCGTCTCCCTTTTACACCCAGGACAGGCGCTCCTTTACCTCTGTGCAGGCGACTCCCTTTTACACCCAGGACAGGCGTTCCTTTAACTCTGTGCAGGCGACTCCCTTTTACACCCAGGACAGGCGTTCCTTTACCTCTGTGCAGGCGACTCCCTTTTACACCCAGGACAGGCACTCCTTTACCTCTGTGCAGGCGTCTCCCTTTTACACCCAGGACAGGCGCTCCTTTACCTCTGTGCAGGCGACTCCCTTTTACACCCAGGACAGGCGCTCCTTTACCTCTGTGCAGGCGACTCCCTTTTACACCCAGGACAGGCACTCCTTTACCTCTGTGCAGGCGTCTCCCTTTTACACCCAGGACAGGCGCACCTTTACCTCTGTGCAGGCGTCTCCCTTTTACACCCAGGACAGGCGCTCCTTTACCTCTGTGCAGGCGACTCCCTTTTACACCCAGGACAGGCGTTCCTTTACCTCTGTGCAGGCGACTCCCTTTTACACCCAGGACAGGCACTCCTTTACCTCTGTGCAGGCGTCTCCCTTTTACACCCAGGACAGGCGCTCCTTTACCTCTGTGCAGGCGACTCCCTTTTACACCCAGGACAGGCGCTCCTTTACCTCTGTGCAGGCGACTCCCTTTTACACCCAGGACAGGCACTCCTTTACCTCTGTGCAGGCGTCTCCCTTTTACACCCAGGACAGGCGCACCTTTACCTCTGTGCAGGCGACTCCCTTTTACACCCAGGACAGGCGCTCCTTTACCTCTGTGCAGGCGTCTCCCTTTTACACCCAGGACAGGCGCTCCTTTACCTCTGTGCAGGCGTCTCCCTTTTACACCCAGGACAGGCACTCCTTTACCTCTGTGCAGGCGTCTCCCTTTTACACCCAGGACAGGCGCTCCTTTACCTCTGTGCAGGCGTCTCCCTTTTACACCCAGGACAGGCGTTCCTTTATTTCTGTGCAGGCGTCTCCCTTTTACACCCAGGACAGGCGCTCTTTTACCTCTGTGCAGGCGACTCCCTTTTACACCCAGGACAGGCGCTCCTTTACCTCTGTGCAGGCGTCTCCCTTTTACACCCAGGACAGGCGCTCCTTTACCTCTGTGCAGGCGACTCCCTTTTACACCCAGGACAGGCACTCCTTTACCTCTGTGCAGGCGTCTTACTTTTACGCCCAGGACAGGCGGTCCTTTACCTCTGTGCAGGCGTCTCCCTTTTACACCCAGGACAGGCGCTCCTTTACCTCTGTGCAGGCGACTCCCTTTTACACCCAGGACAGGCACTCCTTTACCTCTGTGCAGGCGACTCCCTTTTACACCCAGGACAGGCGCTCCTTTACCTCTGTGCAGGCGACTCCCTTTTACACCCAGGAGAGGCACTCCTTTACCTCTGTGCAGGCGTCTTCCTTTTACACCCAGGACAGGCGCTCCTTTACCTCTGTGCAGGCGTCTCCCTTTTACACCCAGCTCCTTTACCTCTGTGCAGGCGACTCCCTTTTACACCCAGGACAGGCACTGCTTTACCTCTGTGCAGGCGTCTCACTTTTACACCCAGGACAGGCGCTCCTTTACCTCTGTGCAGGCGTCTCCCTTTTACACCCAGGACAGGCACTCCTTTACCTCTGTGCAGGCGTCTCCCTTTTACACCCAGGACAGGCACTCCTTTACCTCTGTGCAGGCGTCTCCCTTTTACACCCAGGACAGGCGCTCCTTTACCTCTGTGCAGGCGTCTCCCTTTTACACCCAGGACAGACGCTCCTTTACCTCTGTGCAGGCGTCTCCCTTTTACACCCAGAACAGGCACTCCTTTACCTCTGTGCAGGCGTCTCCCTTTTACACCCAGCTCCTTTACCTCTGTGCAGGCGACTCCCTTTTACACCCAGGACAGGCACTGCTTTACCTCTGTGCAGGCGTCTCACTTTTACACCCAGGACAGGCGCTCCTTTACCTCTGTGCAGGCGTCTCCCTTTTACACCCAGGACAGGCACTCCTTTACCTCTGTGCAGGCGTCTCCCTTTTACACCCAGGACAGGCACTCCTTTACCTCTGTGCAGGCGTCTCCCTTTTACACCCAGGACAGGCGCTCCTTTACCTCTGTGCAGGCGTCTCCCTATAACACCCAGGACAGACGCTCCTTTACCTCTGTGCAGGCGTCTCCCTTTTACACCCAGAACAGGCACTCCTTTACCTCTGTGCAGGCGTCTCCCTTTTACACCCAGGACAGGCGCTCCTTTTCCTCTGCGCAGGCGTCTCCATTTTACACCCAGGACAGGCACTCCTTTACCTCTGTGCAGGCGTCTCCCTTTTACACCCAGGGTAGGCACTCCTTTACCTCTGTGCAGGCGTCTCCCTTTTACACCCAGGACAGGCACTCCTTTACCTCTGTGCAGGCGTCTCCCTTTTACACCCAGAGTAGGCGCTCCTTTACCTCTGTGCAGGCGTCTCCCTTTTACACCCAGGACAGGCGCTCCTTTACCTCTGTGCAGGCGACTCCCTTTTACACCCAGAGTAGGCACTCCTTTACCTCTGTGCAGGCGTCTCCCTTTTACACCCAGGACAGGCGCTCCTTTACCTCTGTGCAGGCGTCTCCCTTTTACACCAGAGTAGGCGCTCCTTTACTCAGTGCAGGCGTCTCCCTTTTACACCCAGAACAGACGCTCCTTTACCTCTGTGCAGGCGACTCCCTTTTACACCCAGGACAGTCACTCCTTTACCTCTGTGCAGGCGTCTCCCTTTTACACCCAGGACAGGCGCTCCTTTACCTCTGTGCAGGCGACTCCCTTTTACACCCAGGACAGGCACTCCTTTACCTCTGTGCAGGCGTCTCCCTTTTACACCCAGGGTAGGGCTCCTTTACCTCTGTGCAGGCGTCTCCCTTTTACACCCAGGGTAGGCGCTCCTTTACCTCTGTGCAGGCGTCTCCCTTTTACACCCAGGACAGGCGCTCCTTTACCTCTGTGCAGGCGACTCCCTTTTACACCCAGGACAGGCACTCCTTTACCTCTGTGCAGGCGTCTCCCTTTTACACCCAGGACAGGCACTCCTTTACCTCTGTGCCGGCGTCTCCCTTTTACACCCAGGGTAGGCGCTCCTTTACCTCTGTGCAGGCGACTCCCTTTTACACCCAGGGTAGGCGCTCCTTTACCTCTGTGCAGGCGTCCCCCTTTTACACCCAGGACAGGCGCTCCTTTACCTCTGTGCAGGTGTCTCCCTTTTACACCCAGGACAGGCACTCCTTTACCTCTGTGCAGGCGTCTCCCTTTTACACCCAGGGTAGGCGCTCCTTTACCTCTGTGCAGGCGCCTCCCTTTTAATGCAGGGGCCTCCGTAGGTAGAGCGTTGGGTGTTCAATCAGAACTGCCTTCCGCCAATGGGTCGTGGGTTCGAATCCCACTCCGTTCCCCCCAAAATTGGGAAATTTTCTGACTGGGTCGGAAGGTTGTGGGTTTCCTGCCAGCATAGAGCCCGGTTTCCTCCCACAATAAAACTGGTAACGTAGCCATATAAGTGAAATAATCTTGAGCGCAGCATAAAACACCAAACAAACAAATCCTTTTTAACCTAGCTCTGTCCCCCTTTTTAACCTATCTCTGTCCCCCTTTTTAACCTAGCACTGTCATCCTTTTTAACCTAGCACTGTCCCCCTTTTTAACCTAGCACTGTCCCCCTTTTTAACCTAGCACTGCCATCCTTTTTAACCTAGCACTGTCCACCTTTTTAACCTAGCACTGCCATCCTTATTAACCTAGCTCTGTCCCCCTTTTTAACCTAGCACTGTCATCCTTTTTAACCTAGCACAGACATCTCTTTTACCCCACAGGCGTCCCTTTTAACCCCAGCACAGGCGCCCCTTTTAACCCCAGCACAGGCGTCCTTTCAACCCCAGCACAGGCGCCCCTTTTAACCCCAGCACAGGCCCCCCTTTTAACCCCAGCACAGGCGCCCCTTTTAACCCCGTAAGGCATCGCTTGTACCCCAGCAGAGGAGTCCCTTGTACCCCAGCACAGGCATCTCTTTTGTCACAGGTGTCCATTTTACCCCACCACCAGTGTGACCTTTTTGAGCCCGGAAAGGTGGCCTTTTTAACCTAGCACAGGCTTTCCTTTCACCCCAGGACAGGCATCCCTTTGACCACAGCACGGTTATCCCTTTTTCCCCAGCATGGGCATCCCTTTTACCCCAGCACGGAGTAAAAAGAAAATGATTTTGAGACCATCATAGATGCATTTGGCTGATTGGTTGGTGTTTATTGGGGGAGGAAATCACAGAACCTGGAGTACATGTTTTTTTGACTTTCATAGCAACGTATCTGTACAATATGGGCTGCTAGGACATTTACGTAAAAACTTGCGGTTGCCGCTTTGTGAAACAGGCTCATGGCAACTCTTCCATTTACGGCGATCAAGTGAAAAATGAATTTAGACAACCTTGCCATCTGCACCACAGCAGTTCAGTTGTGTTGTTACTATGGCAGAAAAGTTGGCCAGAGGAAATCCCAAACTCTCCCACTTCGTGAGAAACATTGATTGAATAGGAGTCAGTTTTCAGATATAAAATGAATACATTTATTATACTTAATGGTAAAAAGTCTGAAACAAGATTAATATATATATATTTAAAATAGAACACATTTTTACAAGACAGTTTATGGTAGGTGCAAACAATGCTATAGTACACAGGGTTTTCTCCCTTGGCTGAGCTCTCTAATAGTACAAATAATAGCCTTTCCAATATTTCAAATGTGACTAAAACAATATACAGGAAAACAAGTCACAAAACAAATAAATAATTCAGAAGAAAATGCTCAAGTTTAAACAGAGCAAGGTTCATGGGTATCTGCTTGAAGTTGACTCCAAAAAACTCCCCTTGTTTTCTAACACCTGGGGTGGGTTGTTCAAAAGAAAATTAGCTTAACGGCAGGTTAAATGACTTGACGTAACAAAGAAATTCCTGTGTGACGCGACGTCATCTAACCTGATGTTAAGCTAACGGCGCTTTGAACAACCCACCCCAGAAGATTACCAGACATAAAATCATAGTTCACTACAAACAAGTGGTTATTTAGGCCATCAAACAGTTTGAGAATTTCTAACTTGTACATTACCACTCAGACAATTTTTTTTTGTGATAGCCCTAAAACACAATTTGAACAACACAAAGGCCAAAAGTCAGAACTATTTCCTATCATCATGCAACTCACTAGAAGGGAATACAACATAAAAATGATATACAAAAACACTTCTTGAAAAATATAGCACAATTAAAGAGTTTCATAGCTTATAGTATATAAACCAAACTATCTTGAGGATATTTTTATCCCCAAAGGTCAGGGGATTTCACAGTAATGATCGGTTGCGGAAACAAAATTCTGTTACCCATAATGAAAGCCAGTAGGCCTACATGGTTAGAAACCGGTTTGTTCCCAGCGGTGGAATACATGTATATGAAACGGAATCAATGTTTCTGACAGGCGCTGAAATTATTTAGCAGGCCCCAGTTTGTGAAAATTAGACATTAATAACCAGGTAGAAAAAAATTGGGGTGTAAGTTTATCAGTGTCATATTAACACATGTATTGAGCCAAGATCTCTTCTTGTTACTGTCAACAAAAGCGCAAGAAGGCCACGCAACCACAAGCTTAGCCTTGGGTAAGAATTTCCACAAGCCTAGAGCTGGTTGCCAGGTACCACTCAAAGGTTGGCGGTTTCCTTTGGGCAGAGTCTGGTATCATCCCCCACTACACCTAATGATGACACCAAGTGAAATAATCTTGATTTCGGCGTAAAAAAA
The DNA here is from genome assembly GCA_963971465.1 of Lepidochitona cinerea. Taxonomy (NCBI): domain Eukaryota; kingdom Metazoa; phylum Mollusca; class Polyplacophora; order Chitonida; family Tonicellidae; genus Lepidochitona; species Lepidochitona cinerea. The sequence goes on along the minus strand of OZ020558.1, from coordinate 3,145,629 downwards.
AAGGTGATAAAATAATAAATTTAAATTTGAGACTACAACAAAGTACAGAGAAAGGCGCCCACTTTTCTTTAATTTTCATTTCATTAGAAAAAAAAAAACTTAATGATTAACTTTATCTCTAAAAGATCATACTCAAGAATATTTTTCATTTATCCTGGCTTGTCCTTGTTTTTATTGGATGGGCATATGAAATTTTTAAAAAAATTATCAGGCAATTTTTCAACTAAAAAATGCAACTGGTCTATTAGTTTGACTATTTTTTCTCACATATCATTGCAAAATTAGCGGCACATTCAGATTCCAAGCTAGGCTTTTTCTTTACATTTATACAAGCAGCAATAATACTTATATTGTCAAAATCAGATGAATTATTTCCACATTTTGACCAGAAAAGGAACAAACTGCTTACTATTGCGAAGAATTCACTTCTGTGTGTAGCAAAGGCATTCAAAGATCTCCCACACATGCTACTAAAATCGACAATGATTATTTGAACACGAGTTTATCACAAAAAGAAGAACTGGCAAATTGGATTGAACATATCAGCACGTATTAACCAAGGTTATCTCCCTTTCAATCAACTAACACACAGATACACATTTTTACACACAGCCGAAGTTTCACATTTTTAGTTGTGAACAAAAATGGGCAGGCTACTTTCAGAATCTTCCAATATTAACATTTATACATTCACACGTCACACCACATTCACACGTCTTCAACACACATAGAAAGTTCCATAACTTCAAATTCACTTCACAACATCATAATGGACACATTAGCCCGGATTTTCGGTCTAGAGGGCGATTTATTTTATATTTGGCTGGTAATGTGAATCAATACAGATACAAAAAAACAAAAAATCGGCAGAGCCCAGATTTCTCGGCTAATTGACACATGTACTTGACATCCTGTGAAAACTAGCCACATAGAGTTCACATAATCAATGGTAACAGTTACGACAATCCCAAACAACTTAACACAATTTGCAAAACTATGAACAGTGAAACCTGTACATCCGACAAGTCGTGGAGAAATAACAAATGTTGGATTAGGCTGGTGTCCCGTTAACCATGGATATCTACATGCATGTTTATGTAGTTGAAAATCAGACGCTCCGTCAGGTTTGCAGGCCATAGAATTTCACGGTAACGATCGGATCCAGTAGCCTGTTGTTATCGTTGTTCTAAATCTACGGAAACAGAAATCTGTTACCCATCATACAAACAGTATAAGGTACATGTATGAGGCATAAAGAAGTTAGCATTGGTACCGGTTGTTTCAACTTATGGAACAGATTTAATGTTTTTGATGAACACCAAAATGACCTGACCTGCACTTTCCTTTCACTGCGGCGCAAAATGCAAAATGTTTTGGAGGGCAGGTATTGTTTGACTCTCTTCAGTAACAAAAACCATTTAAGCAGTAAACAAAGTAAAATGTCTTGCTCGGAAGCAGTATATCAACGAATCGTTGATAATAACGTTTTAGGCTCTGTTTTACTTTGTTTTGATGCAAGACTGAATACATCTACAGAATGTTCAGTGGCATAATTTCGGAAAGGGATAGCAATAAATTGATCAGCAAGTCATTAGTGTGAAAGAAAGAGTAAGTTGAAAGAAAATATCTATTGTAAAACACACAAGCACACACAAAGAAAAACAGAACTGCACTTTGATGGTTGAGCATAATGATACTGTTTTAAAAATTATATATATTGGCAATAACAATTACTTCCTCATTGTATAAATTGCCAAGAAGAAAGAAAACAAAGGTTGATAACCTTGATACTGAAGCCTTATCCATACACTTGTTACAAATCTAGCACTGTTTTCTGAATGTTTCATTTTCTTGTAACTAATTCTATGGTAAAATAGGTTGTATGAAAAATATTCAATTGAACATTTAAAGAATAGGTCATGGCAATACTCATTCTGTGTGACAATACTCTTGAGTTCTGTTGGGGAATTATATGGCCATACATTTCTGTAGTTGTTGTGATTTGCCACACGTCAATTTCTTATCTGCCTTCTTGTTTTATAATCAGACATTGGTTATATTGTGAGAGAGATATTTTGCACCCTAGCCATGTTCATCCAATAGGATGTCTTGTTTTGACAACACTACAGCATATTTCAAAGACTGATGGTTCGAACACACCCCACTGACTTAAACTATGGCCTTAATGTTAATATTCAAAATAAAAACATTTGACAGGGAGTAATCAAAGATTTTCTGAAGCGATATCACAATGAAATCCGTGACAGGTAAAAATGGATTATCAAAATTGTGTTAAACGCTCCTATCCACCTGTGCCCCGACACACGGTTGGTTTGTTTGCCTAATTAAGTAACGCAACTAATTTGCGCCATTTATTTGTTTATATAACGACTACATTCCGTTAAAGTACCAAATTTCTAGAAGGCATATGTTAAATTAAGGGAAGTAACTCTGTAGCCAAGTCTTGAATTGTCTCCCTTTAATGATCATTTCAAAGATATGCTTGGCTCAGAAACGTAAATCTTCAGTGTATGGGTCAAATGAACCGTGACTGGCTAGGGTAACAACAACAACAGGGTCAGATCTGCTCTCTGGGTGACAGTTCCTCGTCAAACTAGCGTACATCGTGACCCAGAGCCAGATTTCCCTCATAGGGGAATAATTACAAACAGGACATGGAGAAACGTGATGTTGAATAATTACACATAAAATGTTAGATAGTCTACTATGTTACAAAATGATACATTTTCTCTTTCCTTTTTCTTTCTTCTTCTTGTTCTTGCCATTGCTTTGAGATCTGTCCACTTTCCTGGAACGAATCTCCCGCATCAAGTCATAAAATACCTGCAACATCAAAAAATTGATTTGAGTTTTTTGTCTTTTGATCTTTTTTTCCATTCAAAGTTACAAAAAAAATAGTAAATAAAAAAGGTAATGAAGGCTGGAAATTCCCACAATGAATCCCCCAAAAATTGTATAGTAACCAAATATAAAACCTCACAAAGTTTTCATTAGTACATGTAAGTTGAAGATCAGCAGACAAAGCAATAGCTTAAAATTATACAAAAAAAGGGATTTATCAATAATAAATAAGAATTCTGGGAGTGTTACTGATATTTTTAATATAGCAATTTAGAAAGCACACGGTAAATTAAGGAAACAGTTAAAAAACATAAGTTAACTAATAATTAGATAGAAGATTATTTAGTTATCAGCTCAGGATTTAAAACTCCACTTATTATCTACATGATTACTGTTATACTACAAGTTAACAAACATATAGTTAGAAAATAACAGGCTTGAATAAAGAAACATGCTGGAATTAAAATATTGTTGGGTTAGGAGAAAGGTTACAAACTGACGGATCATGCCAGGTAAATGTTGCTGTTTATGTTAGGTTACCTAAGATTAGAATGATTGATCTTTTACACTCAACGCAATATCATTTCACTTATACTTCGACCCTGAGGAAATCCGGAAACCATGAAGTTTAGTTCGGGGAGAAAACCAGGCTCTGCCTGTGAACCTTTGGAGACTACCTGGCAACTCTTCCACATACATGTACATCGATCTAGCGATACATGTATATCCACTAAAAAATGTTTCAATTTGGATTTGGTTTGAGTGGGATTTAGACCCGCGCCCCATTGATGAAAGGGCTGTGTCGGACTGAGGGACTAGCACTCTTAACAGACTGAGGCCCCCATTCTTTTCTTTTTTCTAAAGACTGAGTGGGATTTTGTGAAAGCTTGCATTCGAGACGTATACTTCATCGAACTTGCAAGAAGATTAGATATGGTTATCTATTGTTGTTTCCACAATTCTCGGGTGGACTGGTAAATTGGTGTAGTTGGCATTATTGGGGAGGATTGGTTCTGGAAGGATGGGTGGATGATTGGAATATGCAGACAAGGGTTGGTTCAGGTGTATGTATTTTAGAAAAGTATTTATCTTTGTAGGATCACCTCAATAATACTTTTGTCTTGTTTAAATTTCAAATAATGTGAAACACAAAATTAATTTCCATTCCAATCCAATTTTGAAAAGCCATCTGATTGATTATGCCACAATCCTGACAACTAAAAGTATTAATCCTGAGGTGATCCAGTCAAACCCTAGACAAATTTGTATAGTATTTCATGGCTGGAATGGTGAGAGTCTCTACAACAGGTAGACTTCAACAGCCTGAGCCACAGTGCCGAGTGGCAGACGGACAAATAAATTGACTAGACAATCCAGGGACATTGGGGTTGGTTTGGGTGTTTTTTTTTTTAAAACTATACCAGTGAGGTTGAATTTATGGACGGATAACAATGGCAGCTCTGGATAAACAACTCCTTGAACAAATTTAGTTGTTTATCCATAGTAATTTAATTTCATTATCCTTTCAACTTCTATATGCCTCTTAAACAAGTTAATGGAAGCTCTGTTGAGGGTCTCAATTAGGCTGCATTTTTTTTTTTGGGGGGGGGGGGGGGATGTGGGTTGGTAGAAGGAGTAAAAGAGACAGTACTGTACTCCACATCATCTCCTCAAAGTATCTGACAATGGTGGCCATGTTTAGAGGAGTGACGCTCTTTTGGACGCCCTTCGCTCGGCTGCTCTTTTTTGGGTGGTTCTTTAACAGGTTTCTGTGATTTCGGCCGACTAGACACCCGGCGCCCACTACCAGATAGAGCAAGGGACCGTTTATTTTCCTTCATTGCTCTCAGTAAATCATAAAATCCCTGTAAGTGTTCAGCAATAAGCCAATAAAAGTCATGCAAGCACAAGTTGACTCAAAGTAATCATTAATCTGTGCAAAATCTATAAGGTTAAAGAGAATATAGTAAGTTTGTGCTTCTACATATAAAACTGTAAGTTCTACTACAACTTCTTCTACCTAAATTAGGTTGTATTGGTAAGTCAAATAAAATTTGTCGGCACCGAAAAAAAGCTCATTTAAATTTTGGAATAAGTTTAAATTTCTAAATCGATTTTGGCTTATCTCATAAAGTCCAATTAACCACATTGACAAGTTTGGGGTGACAGTACACCAGGGAACCATTTCTCCGAACATTTTGGCATAACAGGAGTCTAATAGTCTAGCTGGCAGGGAACAATACTATACTATGACCCTCAAAAAGATTTGTTGGGCATAAATGTTTTGAGAAACAGCCCCTACTGTTGGCTAAATGGAAGTTGATAAACATTGCCACAAATTCAAGCAACTGCTGTGGCAGTGACCAAATATCGTAATATTCTCTTTAACCTTTTTTATTTAATATATAAATGATAAAGCAAACCACAACCAATAGAAAGTTACCACATACCAAATCATACCCAATAATTCAATCACAGGTCTGTAATCTTTTTGTCGTCTAACTTACTACACTGATTGATTGGGGCTCACTGTCACACTCAACAGCTAAGGCTATGTGGTGACAAAAGTACCAGCTGTCTTAAAGATCAACCTCCCCGGCCACCCACATCTAAATTTGAACTTCAAGGCGAAGCTCCACAGAACAAAGAACGCCAGGAAGGCTAATAAATTTGGTATACTTAATGATCCTCCTTGCTGGGTCAGCATACATGGCTAAAGTAGAGGGCTGATTCTCAACATATTTATGACCGACACAAGTCCAATCCAAGGCCTAACTGTCCTGGCAACATATACCTTCAACATTACGTTATGACCAGGCGCAAAGTTACCAAGGGCATAAGTGTGTTGAGAAACAGCCCCCAGAGGCACAATCCTCCAGCCAAAGGGCGATACTGTATGGATAAAAAAAATCCCCCCCCCCCCTCCCCCCCCAAAAAAAAATAAAAACAGTTTGGTTAAATAATTGATGATTCTGTCCTCTTCCCACAACCATCTGCTGGTTCCAACAATAATTTGTTTGCTTTCTGTTACATTACTGATGCATTCCTTCGAGGTAGTTCCCGAGTGAAAACAGTTAATTGACCGAAATAGGATTCAGATCCCTGTGATAGAATTATATGAGTAACAGACAAAATAGTGAGAAAAATTGGTGCCAAAAAATCTAACTAAAAAGTAAGCCATCACCTTATGAATACACAAGCTCAAAGCAAAGAGAATACTAAAGCTCAACACAAAACAGCATCATATGGAATAATTGATGACTTCAAAACTTCAATAATTTTAAGCACAGATCACCAAATACAACACGCAAATTGCTAGGAGATATTTCAAACTTAATTTACAAACCTTTTCAACATTGGCCCTTGTTTTAGCCGAGGTCTCAACGTAAGGAACATTCCAAAGCTGTGCTCGTTGTTGTGCTTCCTCTGCCGTGACCAATCGTTTGTCTTCTAGATCTGCTTTGTTCCCGACCAATAGAAATGGAATGTGCTCATCATTCTTCACACGTAGAATTTGTTCTCTGAAATACACAAATATCGGGTTAAAATCTCTTTCAAACTTGAACTACATAGAAATTAAATAAGTGGCGGGATTATACAAATTTGCTGCATACTTCTGGGAATTTGTTTATCAGATTCATAGTCGTAAGAATATGATTGCTTGATTGATGTTTTACGCTGCACTCAATATTATTTTACTTATATGGCGATGTTGCCAGTTTTAGTGGGGGAGGAAAGCCCCAACCTTCTGTGAGCACCTGACAACTTCCACATACAGTGATCAAGTGAAATTCAGAACTAAAGAATAATTTTATGAAGAACAGGCTAAACTGAGTGTCAACTCAGCATTGTTGTAGGGGGTGGGCTGAGAGAAATCTACACATAGAATGGCCAACCACAGCCCCAGTTAGAATTACGGCCAGTTAAATACAGTTTGCAATTTGTTGAAATTGTTGGCCAATGTTGAAAAGGTTTGTAAATTCAGTTTGAAATATCTCCTTGCTATTTGTGTTATGTATTTGGTGATCACTCCAAATGATGAGTTGAAAACCTTCACCAAAAGTTATGTACATATATGTTTAAATGGTACTCCTTAAAGTGTGAACCAAACAAGAATCTAGGAGACTACAAATACTGTTTTGATTCTCCACATAACTTCATGCAGTTCTTGTTGAATACTGGTTTAAAAGCTACACAAAAATCAGATTTCAGATGTTGATGGAATTTAGATGTTTCTTTGATTGATCCATCCCCAGGAATGGAAATTATTAAACTGTTTATAGGATACAGATAAATTTGGCAATCGTGGACATTTTGATATGAAAATGAATATCATAGAAGTCCTAACAAATGCGGATATGCAAGAGTGAGTGAGTGATTTGGGTTTTACGTCCTGCTCAACAGTATTTCAGTTATATGAAGACGTCTCCTTGTTGCAGGGCGGATTTCCACCGCTCTTTTTAGGTGCTGTCTCACCGAGACGACTTGCTCAAGACACCCAGCAAGCCCTCTCAGCCAGTCACATTATACTGACACCGGCCAACCAGTCGCTGCTCTAACTCCTATTGCTGAGCGCCAAGCGAAGCAGAAACAGCTACCACTGTTAAAGTCTTTGGTCTGACTCGACCCAGGCTTGAACCCGGATCTCCCAGGCCTGAAGCGGACGCTCTACCAACTGAGCTATCGAGGCTGGTCGGATAGGCAGGAATGTAAATGATTTCACAGACAAAGAAATGTTATATTCCAAATAGCATCTAACAGGGATTTGTCTGAGATGGAATGAGAGTGGTTAGCTGGTGATAAGTAGTGTTTGGCTATCATTTAGTCATCCCAGTGTTACAGAAATGATGATAATTACTCATGCACCAAAAAAACCCCAGCTCAGTAAATACTTGATGTGGCACCCAGGAGAGCAGGATTTGATGTAGTGTGAATTTTAGCAGGTTTCTTAATGTGAATTATTTTTATCTTCCCTTCCACATTGAGGATGCCTCTATACAGGGGAACGTACTCCCAAGTGCTATGAAAGTTATCATGAATGTGTGTCCGTGTCTAGCACACTGACCTAATAACAACGGACAGTTCAACTCATGACCAAAACTACATGCATGTGCATTATTATTTATAGACAATAATGGGCACAGGGGAAATCCCCTTGACAAAAAAAAACATACTCGTGTTAGTCTTTTAGACCTTTATACCCATCATAAATTGTTGTAATAAACTAAACCTATGATCTTTCATTAGGCTGACGACTGACAGGAGTTTGGCCTTACATGTAGTCACTAAATACTATTTATAGACACTAAAGCACACAGGCACAGGGGAAATCCCCATGACTAAAACAACCATGGATACAAGTTTCTAGTGGTGCTAAAAGAGGTTATGTCATTTAGACCTTTATACCCAATCACAGGCCGTTGAATAAACCAAGACAGGCAGGAGACTTGACTTAATTTCAACAAACCTAAGAAACTTGTCTCTATGGTCATTTAATTTATAGCCAAGAAGATTTACCCTGTGTGTTTTAATGTTCATAAATACATGTACGGTAAGATCTCCGCTAATTCAAGGACCAGTGATGTGAAAATAACGAATTATTACATTGCTATTTGCCACATTTGGTCTATAAAAACAACAACAGCGATCGTTCAATAGGATTATCTGATCGCTCACTCCAGGAGGTAAGACTCTCAACGAAAAAAGTTGAATTTTAAGTGTACTTTTGTTTATGTTTTTCTGGCCCTTGAATTTTTTAGAGTACTTGAATTAGCGGAGATCTTACCGTATATATTAACACACATAAGATCCTTCCTGGCAGATCAATTTTGAGAAAGGGTCACTAAGACATTAACAATTAAGATATGGAACTAATTTTTGACACAGTATTTTGAGAACATTTAACATGGGATGGAACATTTGGGCCCCCTTTTCAATGAAAAAAGGTTTTAACAGGCTATTGATTGATTGTTTGGTGTTTTACGCCGCACTCAAGATTATTTCACTTATATGGCGGCGTTGCCAGTTTTATTGTGACCATTTCAGTGATAACTGGGATACAACCCACATAGGTCGTTCAAGTGAAAACCCAGTAAGAAATCCAAATTTTTTTTGGGGGGGGAGGGGGGGACTGGGTGGAATTTGAACCCGCTGCCCATTGGTGGAAGGCTGTTCGGATCGAGCGCCCCATGCTCTACATGTACCTACTGAGCCACGGAGGCCCCCAACAAGATATTGAAAGTCTTAAGATAAGTTATTTAAAAAACATTGTTCAAGAATATGGATTGATAAGCCAAAAATGGTATCCTGAGTAACGTGGAGACTCTCAGAAAAAAACCCACGATGTTAATAGCACAGGCCTTTCTGAAACTGAGGACAAATCATAGTACAAAGTTCAAACTCATCATGGGTTATTTTTATGTAATGATGATTGCGTGTGTAAATTCCGACATTCTTGGACAAAGCCAAGTTTGTTTCATCTCAGAGTTGTGTTTACAACAACAGTTTCCTACTGATGGTTGTTCTGTGGCCATTTGTTTCTCCTTAGGTCTAAATCTAGGTTGAACAATAACTGTTTATAAACAAAGAGGAAGCCCCTTCATGAGATTCCTAGCATTGGTTGCTGTTTTAGATTGGAATGTATAAATAATGCTTCCTCTTCAACATGAATCAAAATTTCAAATAATACAGGCAGATTCACACTGAATGAAAACAGCTCAGAACATTTCTGGTTTTGGTATTTGACACAGACAGTTGTTATTGTTTCCCCCCCTGGGTAACAAATCCATGGAATTGTACGACACTAATATTTAGGCAATAAAATAAGGAAAACAATTCCTTTGTATATATTTTTAAACACTATACGGGCACAGGGAAAATCTTCTTGTCTAAAATAACCATGGAGACAAGTTCCTTTGTATATATGATTGATTGATGTTTTACATCGTATTCAAAGATTATTCCCCGTATATCATATGGCGGCGTTGTCAGGTTTAGTGGGGGAGGAAACCAGGCTCATTGCCAAGAGGAAACCCCTGACCTTTGGTGAGTATCTGGCAACTCTTCCTATGTACAACATGTATGTATGGCAACATTTAGAATAGTTTGTCTTTGAAGATATGTATGATGAAAGTTTCGAGGAAGTGGAAAACTGATGTACCCACACAATAATATTTTACCGTTACCTTTAGTAATGAACAGGATCTCAATGATTCCAAAGAAAAATCTTCAATATAACACCTGTTACAACGGATTGATTGATTGATTGGTGTTCATTTATTTTACCCACATGGTTCCCTTGTTATGATTAATATGATAGGAGACGAGGTTCTTTACCTGGAGGAAACCACCAATCATGTGATAGCACTGACAGGCAATCATTCCAGATAAAATGACCAAAAATCTAGTTAGAGTTTGGTTTTATTCTCGAAACTGAGTTGAATTAGAACTTGTGACACGTTGATGGAAGGCTTGGGCTGGTGAGAGAGTTAATCATTTAAGTGAAACAGCCTTAGATCATAAGCCACAGTTTGATTTTAAGCTGTACAATTAAGTATGGCAAATTGCAAATTGTTTTTTAATTCTTCTGTTTAAAATTTTAGTTGAAAAAGTTAACCTTTTAAATTTTAACCAGGTTTGTACTTAAAGTCAGACTGAAAGGCTACATCCAGTAACAAAAGGTTGTTCATAAAAGTACTCAGAATTTGAGTTAAAATTATGGCTTTTAAAAATGAGATGAATATGACTTAGTATGACATATGATCATTGGTTGGAGAGACTTTATCCAAATGTTTAATGGAGTGGTAAATTTAGATTTTGTGGTTGAAATGCAAACCAGCCCCCACTAAAAATACAGAGTTCTAATATTATCTAGGCTAATGTCTTGTACCTTTTGACTCTTTTCAAAAGAGGGAACGGCAGTAGAAGAAAAATGTATGTACTGATATGTATACATTCACTGAGTAAACCTTAATACGTTTAGCATCAGTTTAGAATAGGAGAGTGAGAGCTGACAGACTGCTCTCCACAAAGAGGTGGTTGCAGGGTTATTCTGTAATCACCACCTGTTTAACACAAACACCACTGCCAGGGAGAATAACCAGACATGTGCCATAGTCATCAAGTGGTAGGTGAAAAAGGTGGAGGAGATTGACCTTTGACCCAGCTATCTAAGGTTCACGACCTGTCAGGTAACCGTTATGCTACAGATGGTGAGCTAGGGGCTCTATGTTGTCATGGTTACAAGAGATAAACATTGAACTCTTCCGATAAACAGGATAGAGTTGGGATTGAAATGAAAGATGGGCTAGAGCAATCCTTGCAAAGTTTGATAAGGGAGTTTGGATTCAAATACTGGCACAGGGTGTATTTCTAACAGCACTGGAAACTCATCTTTCATTCTTTTTTTTTTACCAACCAACTTGGGAAAAAATTCAAGTTGTTTAGATAATTCTTTTGTCAGGTCATAGTGTTGCTTTGACCATAATTCCATACATTGATTATGTAAAAATGTGGAAATATCAGGTATGGGATGTGAGCATTCATAATAATTGTTAAAACCAGACTCTCAGACATGAAAATAAACAATGAAAATACCAATGTAGGCAACAACAAATGGGTAAAATGGCCTGAAATAAACATAAAAATGTATCCAAGCTATGTTAAATTCTTTCAGTCTGAGAGCCTGGTTAACTGTGTGAACAATATATGGAAGAGGCCCTATAAATGTAGACCAGTTTCAAACAGTAGTATTCAGGGTTTAATATCTTGAAGATTGATTGATTGACTGATTGATGTTTTATGCCGCACTCAAGATTATTTCACTTATATGGCAGCGTTGGCAGGTTTAGTGGGGGGGGGGGGCTCATTGCCCGGAGGAAACCCCGACCTTCGGCAAGTACTTGGCAACTCTTCCACATACAGCGACCGAGTGAAAAATCCACTCAGAAATTTGTTAATAATAACTTGAAGAAGCATGTAAACTTGGACCAATCAGAACAAACTATAAATGCTTATTGATTTCTATTATTTTACTTTCAAGGAATGATTGCCAGGTTAAGTGAGATTGCAATTTGAAAACACGCCAAAACTTTTTAATTATTATGACATACCTGAATTCTGCAGTGGCTTGGAAGGATTCCTGTTCAGTAATGGAGAAAACACATAAGAATCCCTCTCCACTTCGGAAATAATTATCCCTGATGGCAGCGTAATCTTCCTGTCCCGCTGTGTCAAGGATATCTATTTGTACTTCCTCTCCGTCTAACGTCACCTTTTTCCTATAAGAATCGGCTTTTGTTGGCTCATAATCTTCAACAAACTGAAACAACAACAACACTGACGATTAATGTTATAACATGTTACATTATTGGTGGGCATCTTAAAGGAAAATTCAATTGAATGTACAGTCAATGATTTATTTAATTTTGGATGGCCCTTCAACAAATAGATTGATTGATCGATGTTACCTGGGAACCACATACTCCAAAAAAATAAAATAGAAAGACAAGGATTAAATTGTAAGTGAATGTATGCAAGTCGTGAAAATCAAAAAAAAAAAGTTTTGGCCTGAAGGGAGCTTAATTACAGGCTGTAGATGTATGTTGTCATCCCGTTTTATTTCAATGATCAAGTATGACTTGCAATTCCTCTTCAGTTGTTTTGACAATCAATAATCTCAGTACATGCAAAAACTGTCATAAGATCGCGAAACGATAAATAAGCAGCCTTACAGACCATTGTATAAACAAAGCTATGGTACTTTGTTGGTAAATTGGTACATGTATTTCTTTACTTTTCCTAAACCTAAAGCTACGCTCAATAAAATATATTTTTCTGGGCTTAAATCCTAATACAGCGAAACGATAGATAAACAGCCCTACAGATTCAAACTTCAGGCTGTTGTATAAACAAAGCCATGTTAGTTTGTTCGTCTGGTTGGGATTTCTTCACTTTTCCTAAACTTAAACTCATAAATACTATTTCCTGAGCTTAAATTCAAGGCAATGGGCCAACTACCACTAATAAGAGGTTAAAAATACACCTGAGAACTATGGTGTCCATCTGTTATCATATACCCATATTACGTGAATATATCACTGAGAGAAGAGATAAGATTCCATTCAAACACCCATAAACATGTCCTCCCAAACACCCATAAACATGTCCTCCCAAATCCGCTACAGGGAGATTTTTTTTTTTGAGCACCAAGAAAACGTTACAGTACTTGTTCCAAAAATCCAGCAGAAGTTAGTGTTCAAGGATGTCATTGATAAAATCAAAATGAGGACATAAAATATTACTGGGACGCTTAATCAATATATAAAAAACTTAGTGTTCGTAAATACATTATATATAAAATGTAGGTTTGGTTTTTTACAACAATTTATGGGGTGTAAAGGTCTAAATGATATACCTCTTTTTAATACAATTAGAAACCTGTCTCCATGGTTATTTTAGACAAGAAGATTTTCCCTGTGCCCGTGTGTTTTAGTGATCAAAAATATATATAAAACTTGAGTACCAGCTTCAATGTGCTGCTGGTTGTACATGTATTCCTCCCTTTATGTGAGATTACACCTGTACATGGTAACAGGTGCATAGATAGGATGAAAACTCCAGACGTGACAGTCAGACTTTATTCTATGTAATGCTGCATTGAGATTCGAAAGCCAGGCAGGCATGTAATGTCTATGGTCAGAAGCCATGTGTTTTAGAGAGGTCCATAATTGTTCTAAGGCATAATGAGACACTTCCAATCGCTATGAATGACATACATGTACATGTAGCTTTGAAATGACATTTAAGCTGACATTTTCATCAGGTATATTTCTTAAAGCTTCAAATTAACAACTTTAACAACAATTATCTAGCCTGTAGTTAAACTCTTCTTACTGCATTTACTGTACACTCAAATGTATAAGATGTGCATGGTGAGGTGTTGAAGATGCATCGGATGTTATTCGGAAGAGGAAGTCCATGTTTACTGGGGGAGGAAGCAGCATTTCTGTGCTGAGGAACTTACCCAGATTTTGTTGGCAACCAAAGTATGGCTCATACACGTGGGCAGGTAGTTTAGATTACTTAATTGGTGTTTTACGCCCCATTCAAGATTTTTTCACATATACGGCGTCATTACAAGGTTTAGGAAACAGAAAACTCTGCCGACTGAGCCAAGGAGTTTAGAAGTATGAACAATACCCAATAACCATAGGGTGTCCAAAATACCATTTCTCTGCTAAATTGCTGAGTTATTCGGTGTCTATTCCAACAAATTTTGACAATAAAATGTTCAAAAGCTGTGGTGAGTGAGTTAGTGATTTGGGTTTTATGTCCTGCTTAGCAGTATTTCAGTCATATGATGACGTTGTATCCTTGTGGCAGGGCAGATTTCCACTGCTCCAAAAGCTGTGTGGACACCCCCAGGATGAAACTTTGCTTCCTGATACATGTCCATGTAAATGTCCATCAATGTTTGATGATAATATAAAAGGTGTAGTTCTGTCCGTAGGGCCTAAAATACATCTTTTTTGTCTCACGCTATTCCTAATTCTAGGAAGGCCTGTATAAACCTTCTGTGTTAAGCTTAGCATTAATTAATTTTTCATATTTCCTTTTAATTATAAATTCTTACCTCATCATACATGAACTGTAGTGTAAGTGCAGATTTGCCCACACCCCCACTGCCTACCATTATCACCTTGTGGATAACAGCCGGCTGTTGCGGCTTGGCCTTCGACATCGTCACTGAACTTTTCTTCCGTCCTGGTACTGAATCTAAACACCTGAAACAAATGAGCGATATTTTAGTTTATCAAAAGGGGCTATGTGTACTTCATAAAGGGGTTAGGACCCCTAAACTTGCCCAGCCAGCTAAAAATGAAGTTTCCTGGCTTTCACATTACTGCTTGCATTAGATAGGGACACTAAAACACATAGGCACAATCTATTTGATTAAAATAATCATGGGGATGAGTTTCTGATTGTGTTTGGGGGGAGGGAGGGGGGGGGGGGGGGGGTTGTTACACCCAATCATAAGTTGTAATAAACCAAAACACATGATGTTTCATTACATGTAGGTTGAAGACAAGACAGGAATAGTGAGTAGAATTTTCTGGCATGCTTTCTAATATATTGTGTTTGTATGAATCTTCAGCTGTGGCAAGAAAATCGGTAAACTGAGAGTATGATATTGGGAAAAGAAAGTGAAAATTTTGGTTCCATCAGAAATATGTGGTTGAAGACAGAGCACGCTTACATGATTAGTTGCCTACATTGTACATATGCCTGTTAGCTGTTTAAATGTTTTTTGAATGCTGGCATGGCTGTAATCTCACTATTGATACCAAAGAAATGGCACAGTCCTTTAGAATAGTTGCACTTTGTACAAAAAAATGCCCACAGTAATATTTCTGGTTAAACTCCCAATTTTATTTCCTCCTTGATATAAACAGTTACCCCCTTTCACTCGTCAGATGGTCAATATAACAGAAAAGAACTAGATATTGCGGTGAGATTTTGCCCTGCTGTAGATTATATACATGTATCAAAGAGACTGAAAGCCCTGTGTCCATGTGTTTTAGTGATCATAAATATAAATGTTGGAATATTAAAGCTGGGATTAATAAAGAAGGGATATGAAACACCTTTGTATTACAGCCAGTATACACCTGGTGGAAACATTTCGGTCCACCCCGAGTATAGCCAAAACCCCATTCGGAACAGACTTCGGCTGTCTTCACTCGCTACTCGTCAGCACGAACATGCTTGGAAACTCTGAAACTTTCAGGAGTTACGTATGTGAAATACCAAAAGCCAACCGATAGCAAGCAAAGACAGCTGAAGCTTGTTCCGAAGGGGGTTTCGAATATTGTCCGGGTGGATCGGAATGCCCTCACGGGGTGTCGTCGACAAAGAATAGGGAGTCAAACTGCTGTGATCACACTGGCTGTGATATAATATAAAGGTGTTTCATATCCCTTTAATATTAATCGCAGATAAAACACCTTGAATTACATAGTTTGAGGAGTTACAAAATAAAATAAGGAGAAGATAGAAATGACAATTTAATTAGGTCGCAAACTATGTAAGTACCCTAAGACCATGGTATTTTTCTATGCATACACAAGCATTGTACATTCCTAGTATCTATCAATTTCAATGAACTATGTGCACGAGATAATAGAAACCTAGGCTATAACTCCTATAACTTTTACTTCCTCATAATCATTCGTATGATTCATATCTCATCAGGCCTGTATTTGTGTACTTCCTTGTCTCCCAATACCATAACTGTCTACTATCGGTTAGCTGAATAAACATGTAGTAGGCCTTATTTCACGGACATTAATTATTCGTCAGCACATGTAACAATATGGCAGTGAGACGCGATTGATCACAGTGCTTTACTTGTTTTGACTTACACAATGTAAGAAATCAATCTTGTCCGACAAATGGTAGGCCAGAAAATTCCAGTGTCGGCCTGAAACATTGCATCAGTTGCTTATATAGAAATGTTGGGAACCAACTGGTACTGATGCTTGTTTCATTATCTATCGTTCCGGATGGGTACCAGATTTTTGTTTTCCGTAGTTTTTGAACAGGCTACTGAAATCGATTGTTACAGAATGGCAGACATGGGATTATCAATATCTTTGGTTAATTCTGCTCATTGTGCCTGTTGGTGATTATATAATCACATGGTCAGTACTTTGAGTGACACACGGTTATCGCACACGGACTGTCTAAATAAGTCAAACAACTGACGGACCCATAAAAATCAGGCTCATTGTGTGTGATGGTGTTTGTGTTTCACACGGTCAGTATTTTGTAGGACACACGGTTTTAGCACATGGACTGTCTCAATAAGTCAAACAACTGACGGACCCAAACAAAATCCATGCCAAGGCTTAGGGTAAAACATACCATTAAGCTTCTCCAACAACTAAGATTGATTAGAGTTTTATGCCAGACTCAAGATTATTTCACTTAGATGGCGGCGCTAACAACTAAGAAATGACAGTAATAATCACTGATGATTGCAATTACATGTATACAAAAGTATAAAAGCAAAATCCATGCCAAGGCTTAGGGTAAACCATACCATTCAGCTTCTCTAACAACTAAAATTGATTAGAGTTTTATGCCACACTCAAGATTATTTCACTTAGATGGCGGCGCTAACAACTAAGAAATGACAGTAGTAATCCCTGATGCATGTAAACAAAAGTATAAAAGCACTTATAAATAGTAAACATTGCCAAATTATAATTTTTAAATATATTTTGAAACCTCTCTGTATGTTTAAAACTAAAACTAAATTCTACCCTTCACAAAGAAATATATAAAATATTTACCTCAGCATCATCAAGAATTAATCAAGTAAATCTCCAAAAGAAATATATATTTTTTGGTGAAGCGAAGACTTAAAGACTTGAATCGTAAAGTAATCCAGCCAAAAAAAGTAATCTCAGCTCAAATGCAAAATTTTATTCACAGATTAAACGTATGGCGTGTAAAATCCAAATAAATTGCTTTAATAACAGTCCCCGGATGCTTCAGTCAAAATAGAAATTTCACCATACGACCAAATTGTCGAGCAATACAGAAGACCGTGTCAAATAAAGCTGGATGTATTTTCTGGATCCGTGATTTCACCAAAAATGCTGTCTGGTTTAAATTAAAATGAAGCTGAAAGTGTATTGTTAAGAGATGATATCACAGCTGAACAATATTACAGTTGCATCTATCAGCGGCTCACCAATACGAAAAAGCTACATGTAGGTTTGGTCGAATTATTTTCACAGCTCCAGTCAAAATATACACCACGTACCAGAAATCATATAAAACCTTAAGCATGGAAAAACATTCAAAGCGTTGTTGCTTTATACATGTAGCCTGGTATAGATAGAAAAAGTGTGCATAATATTGCTTCTTCTTTGTGTAAGAACACAATTAAAACAACTTCCAAATTTGATTATCCTTTCGTTTAGGAATTAACGAGTTCCACGACTTGTAAGCAATCAATTAATCCTTGAAATGTATCACAACTGCCTCCTGAATTATCAATGATGACATTATCCACAATAAGCCTGGTCACTCATCTATTTGGTGAGAGCAGCTGTGAAATAATCATTGCTTGAGAAAGCTTACAGGCACCAGGCAGTTAGAGCTGAAGTCTTCTGCACCAGGCCTGCAGTCAGCCAGAAAGGTTGTGTATCTACAGAGGAAGTCTTGATGGTCTCAAGAGGTTTTACTGAGAAGGCTGGCCATAGACAGGAAGCTCACTGCTACATTTACTCAATGAATGAGGCTGAGGCCATTCATAGTCTAATATCTGTTTTCTGTAGACGGACACACCCAAAGAAAATACATGCAGTTTAACGACTGCTACAACAGTTAACACATTTGAAATATATTTTTACTATGCTCTTCTGAAAAACAAAAAGAACCACAAAACAATTGCATGAAATTACAAGCACATGCAGCCATGATGGTAAAATAGCTCCCCTCTACTGTCTCTGCAATGGCCCCAATCTAATTTACCCCCCCCCCCCCCCCCCCCCCCCCCCAAAAAAAAAACAAAACAGCCGTCAGGTTATTAAAGTCGCACAAATTACTATTCTTGGCAAATGCTAACCTCAAAGTCTGAAAACTAAAGATGGATTGATGATGTGACCTGAGAGACCAGACACTCATTTAGCTATCACAACAGGTTGAGAGGCAACTGCCTGAAGGCAACGTACCGCAATAGTGACTCATGGGGGGGGGGGGGGGGGGGGGGGGGGGGGCTCTGGAAATCATATGCTGAGAATGGCTAAATTAAAAATTTTATGAGCTGCCGAAAATCAGATTTTTTTCATCATTTTTTTTGTCTTAGTGATACATGTAAGTTGGGTGCTTGAAGTAACGGTACCTTGAAAAACTAAAAGATTGATTTAGGGTATAAAAAAATATACGGGTAAAGCCAGTTACCTATATAAACCAATAATGGGTACTAATAACGAACAAAATCCAGATAGCCAGGAAGTATAAGTACACTTTGGAGTCTTTCATGATTTAAAACCGATCTTAACGTACATACCCAGGATGTATTTTCGTACTTCTTGACAAAAAGGGCAAACGACTACTGAATTCTGCTTTAACTTAATTATGTTGGTAGCTTATACCACTTTAAAATCTTTCTACCACAAATAAACATAAGGCATGTAGTCATTGTCAATCTTGATTGATACGCATACAATGATATTTATATTATGCCCTATTAATCTTCAATTTTTTTATTTTGGCTGAAATAAACAGCTATAATGGAAGCTAGATACAATTTTACATGCACATGTATCTCGATACTGTTGATGTTCAGTTGTTAGTTTAGGTGAAAAAGAAAAACTTTGTAACAGGCAGCAGGCACATTTTTATGAATGGTCTACAGGGTAGATTTTATGTGTTCCAGCCCTTCCTTAGGATTGGCTAGGCTATCTTATCATTAATAATCTGATGGTATAAGAGCATAGGGTCTATAAATCTGTCCTAGTAGATAAAGGTTACAGGTATATATGAGAAAGCAGGTTGTCAGAACCATATAGCACTCCCAACACAGGTCAGAAACAGATTGAACAACAAACCACTCACAGATAAACCCATTTCTATCAACGCTTGAAACATTCCTTGCAGTACAGATGTTACTTACCTGTACATTTCATTCAGAATTTGAAATAAATCCAGTTAAATGATGACGTGAGCAGGAACTGGGTCCTGTTTCACAAAACGGCGTAGATGTATTTTTTGCGTAGCTTTATACTTAAGTATCTCTACAGTATGGGTTGCTATGGCAGTTACATGTACGTGAAAACTTATGCCACGCCGCTTTGTGAAACAGGGTCCAGGCCTTGAATCCAGAGGTAATTCACAGCCATTTTGATACTGGTGATATAAAACAACCTTGATGATCAAATAAGGCAGGTTGGGTGGGTGGGTAAGTGAGGAGGGAGGGACTAGGAAGGAGATGAGCATGAGGGTGGGCAAAGGAGACACCGGCCCTGGTGGTCTTCAGCAAATTTGAGACCTGAGGGTGACAGGTGGAACAAACATCAGGGCAGGTAGATTGCCACTTTTACCTGTCCCAGGTGCAAGAAAGAGCTTAATGTCGGACCCTGAAGGGGTTTCCCCACAGAACTGTAGATACATGTATAACAATTCAGTTTTACACTTAATTTTAAAGAATAATAAAAATCCAATGAATGGCAAACATCTCCATACATGTAACTTTGATGTCACTTTTGACGGAACAAAAGGCTGTCAGATGTAAATAGATCTCGTCATTTTTATTCTGTCTGTCAGGCCAATAAGATAAGCCATGAAAAAGAATCCATAAATAATGTATTGCAGATACTTGTACCATTCATGTCATGATAAATCCTTGCTTAAGTAATTGTGGTTCTGTCGAAAACCTACAATGTAACACTTGCCGATCAAAATGATTGACAACAGTTAGGTTATCAGGAACCACTACAGCTCAATAAATGTGATTAGTATATTTTGCAAAAATTCAAAACAAGGCACTCATGCCAAATTTCATTAGATTCGCAGCAGTCATGAAAGTACATGTATTGTACATGTAGGAGAAATATGCCGGCATGCAGCACTTTTTGAAGCGAAGGGACGGCACACAAGTAAATAATAAATATTTCACATGTTGAAGGCCAGACGTTGAAACTTGTACAAGCAGCTCAAATCAGTAACGAGAGTCAAATTCAGGGTTAAACTGAAA
The DNA here is from genome assembly GCA_963971465.1 of Lepidochitona cinerea. Classification (NCBI taxonomy): domain Eukaryota; kingdom Metazoa; phylum Mollusca; class Polyplacophora; order Chitonida; family Tonicellidae; genus Lepidochitona; species Lepidochitona cinerea. The sequence goes on along the minus strand of OZ020558.1, from coordinate 3,125,000 downwards.
TACCTGCCAGGGCAACCCAAATAAGCATCAAACTGCCTAAGTTGTGGGTGTATTAATTGTCAGCCTTGTGACCACTGCAAAATTTCCTAGCTTCAATGATATGCTGGACATTGAATTTTGAAGAAAAAAAAAATAGTTAACTGTTCATTTATCAGAAGTTTACGACCAGCTAAGAAACGTCACAGCCGAGGTAGCAGCCTGTAGTAATCAAAATCTTTCACGCACAGAAGAATGTCTATCGAGAAAGTTTAAAGTTGATAAAAATTTATCAATAAGTTTTGGTATTTTAATCTAACTGAAAACTTTGGTGACCCAATGATCAATTGTGACGGTCAATTTTCCCAAGTATATAGTTCCTGCCAACTTTTGAACATAATACTACATGTACATGTATGTTGAAAATGATGGTAACAATGAAAACAAATGTACATGTATTTGGTAATAGACAAATGCAGAAAAGATATAATAAGTTCCTTTAAAACAACAGTGGCGTAGACGTATCTTTTGCGTAACTTTCATACTAACGTATCTCTATAGTATGGGTTGCGATGGCAGTTACGTAAAAACTTACATTAGTACGTCGCTTTGTGAAACAGGCCCCTGAAAAGCATTCACCTGTGGGTATTATACAAACAGAAAACTACATCTTAGTTTTATAGGTCAAAGTGTAAACGGTAAAAAAAGGTCAGGTATGCAAGATGAAGTGATGAGGCCACAAACGATGAAAATTGCCCCAGGGAGCATGGATCTGGTAAAACCGTAACCATATGGTAAATTAGTTTACTAGAGAGAAAATCTAAAAATGTACTTCAGTTTATCCTCTCTAAAACTGGATTTAGAGTAATAAAGACAGACACTAATTCTGAGCATTTAAGTCCCTAGTCCGAAATATCTGTGATGATGATGTACACTGTAAGACATTTTCTGACAGACAGGCCATCATCATGAGGCCATCATCATGATGATGGCCTGTCTGTCAGAAAATGTCTTACATCATCATCGCAGATATTTCGGACTATCAAGTCCCCATTTACAGAAATAAAGTTGGTTTGTATACTTTAGACACTAAAACACACGGGCACAGGGAAAATCTTCTTGTCCAAAATAACCCTAGAGAGAAGTTTTTAATTGTGTTAAAAAGGGGCATATCATTCAGACATTTATACCCTATTAAAAGTTGTAATAAACAAAACCCATGATATTTCATTAGGTTGACGACAGACTGGAGTTTGGCCATAGTCAGTATAGAATTTTCTGGAACACTTCATAATATATTGACAATGCTTACAGTTCTTCAACTATGGCAAGGATATCGGTAAACTGAGATTGAACTGTAACATTGATCTATTTTTTTTTTGGATAATCCTTTTTTGGATCATTTTGGAAAATTTAGTAACAGGATGTCAGTTCTAGCAAACTTCATATATTTATACTAAGATACTAGAACACATGGGCAGAGGGAAAATCTTCTTGACTAAAATAACCATGGAGACAAGTTTGTAGTTGTATTTAAAAGAGGGTATATCATTTAGACCCAATGATAAGTTGTTGTAATCAACCAAAACCCATGAATTGATATTTCATTAGGTTGACGACAGTCAGGAGTTCGGTCTTAGTCAGTAAATTATTTCTGAAATACTTTGTTATACATGTATAGTGAAACAATTGCACGTATTTTCAGCTATGACAAAATATGATAATGGGAAAAGAAACGGAAAATATGTAATTTGGTTTCTACATGTAGGTAGAGGACAGACTAGAGAGTTTAGTACAATGTATACATATTCAATGCTCTAATAGCTGATTGGGTTAATTACTACCAGTTGATCAAATCGTTTTAAGGCTGACCAAAGCTGGAATTTTCCACAGGATTCAGTGTTGTATGAGTGGCAATGTCCCAATAATGTTGACCAAAACAGATCAATAAAACAGAGATTGTAATGGGGGAATGCTGCCAGTCTGTCTGCAAGCTGGCAATCTCCTGTCAGACAAGACCTTCAGTTCAATACACCCTTGACCTCAAAACCTTCAGACTGAATGTTCACAAAGTCTTCTAATCACGAGGCAAAGCGGTTACAGAAGCTGATTATTTGAGGAGCTTTTGATCGAGTGATTGATTGATTGGGGCTTAACGCTGCACTCAACAGCTATTTTATGGTGACAAAAGTACAAACCGAACAAAAGATCACTCTTCCCACCCACATCTAAATTTGAACATTAGGTGCCAAAGATCATAGAAAGTTAGGAAGGCTATTGTCTTTGGCATATTTAATGTTCCTCCTTGCTGGGTCAGCATACATGGTTAAAGCTGAGCCACAATGCTCCAGCCCAAGGGTAAACAGCTTTTGAAATAAGGGGGTTAGACACGTCACAAAAATTTAAAATAGGTGGTAAATTTTAAGATATTAGTTAAGATTCTTAAAATAAATATGAAATTTGTCTTCTAATAGACAGCACATGTAAGTCTACAAGCCTGCTTCATCCACTGGACATACACAATTTTCACAAGACTCGGTCCAGCCCACTAGTGGGAAAGTCCATCCCTGCGTTCCATGTACATCTTCACAGCCTTGGGGTTGAAAAGGGACGTAACTCTGCTGATATTTAATGAACCGCAGAGACCTAAACAATGTCAAAGCAGTTGCATCAATGCAGGTTGTGTGAGTCTGTATGGATTAAATACACTTAAAAGAATCGAAGGTAAACATCTAAGTGGTCTTAGTCATTTGTGGACATATTTGTATAGATTAGTCAGCACTTGATAAGTTGTACATGTACAACATATAAGATGTGTAAAAACATACCACTGATTGTATCCTAAATATCATTGAACAATAATAACACATCAACCATCATGTATAGTATGTAGTATTAGAGAGAGAAAAGTCTAAATATGATTACTATTTATATATAAGTGAAAAGTAGGGATTTCCTTAATAATTTAGTGCAGTGATTTAACATATTTTGTTATTTAGTTGCATACGACTGTAGTCGATGACGTCGCCGGACCTACATGTACTTCTCTGTCGTGTACAGACGTTTGCTGTACAAAACAAAATACAACACGGCATAGGTTTTCAATGGGAATATGAAGACTTCGCAGTCATATTTAATAGCTTTAATAAATATGTAATTCACTTTAAATTGAAGGCATTAGAGGATTTCACTTTAGCACTTTAAATCAAAGTGTTAAAAGAAAACTTTATTTTTGACAGTGTGTAATATTAAACCCTTTATACAACCCCTTATACACATGTATGAAACTTTTGTTGTATCTAACAAGATAAAACTTTTGTTTCATGATAATGAATGACATTTGTTTTATCAAGTACATGTAGGCTGCACCCTGTAATAGCATAGAACACTCTGAATCAATCGAGTACAACTTGCAACTTCAGAGTCTGCAGCAATCGAGGAACGAATCAATTTTTTAGCAGAAACTCCTACAATTTATAAACTGCCTGATACCAAAAGGCAAGTGTCGGACATTTGAGGTAAGGTGCCTGTCCTATTTTTTTTTAAATTTTGCTTTTAGCAGCAAAAACGCCAAGGCCAGATGGCAGGCAATTTTCCGTATCGGCCCCCATTATTCAGGATTTTATCTCTCATCGACAATCATTTGATATGCAGCCCAAGGATCAAATCAGTCTAGCCGATAAGAGATTATTTTTTATATACTAATTTTCATTAAGAGAAATTCACAATTGTAGTTTCGAAACTCCTTAAAAAATGGCAGTGGTCTGGAGCTGCCACCTAACCAGACTACAACGATCCTTTACCTGTTGATTGAATTCAACAAAGTTATTGAAGGTTTTGGTGATAGGTTTTGTAAAGAGGCTCTGTATGGCTTTCAAAGTCATATATCCAAGTTGAAGACCCCACTTTGATCTACATAAATGTACATGTTAAATGAGCGGCTGGTCAGTGAAAGATATCCTGAAACGTCACCAGAAATAAATGAAGAAGTTGTTACCCATATGTAACTCGTTGACTTGTTATATAAAAGTGGAGGATGGTGACGTCCCGAACAGTAAACTTCTTTCTGTATATAGCACAACCTAACCTCATATGGTAGATTACTCACTCCATTGTAACAGGCCTAACTTAATAGAATACTTTTATTTTCTGTGTACACCCGCACTAAACAGGTCTCGAATCCTTACCTTGCCAATCAAAAGGTGCGCAGAACCGCATGCGCACTTATTAGGGCAGTAGCATCGTACTACTAGACTATCAACATCGTGTTAGAGGTATTAAATTTCTATGTGTTACCTGAACTGCAATACATGCATGCACACTTGAGATTTATATACCCTTTGACCAGCGATGACAGCTGCGATGACGTATTTGGACGAATCCAAGGGGGTCTTTTGTTTTTGTGAATAAACATGGCTAAACCTAACCTTTTTCTGTCAATAAACCCCGTCCCTAACCCTAAGTCCATCTTAAGTTGTTGACCAAAGTTATTGATAATTGGGACACACATAGTGCCAAAACCAAACCACCATCAACCACAGCCACGCCTCAGCTCAAGCACAGCGGGGTCACTTTACCTACTAGTACTATACTTTACCCAAGCCGAAAAATGTCTGACAGTGACACGCCTACGAACTCCAACCGTGCAGCCATCAACGCTGTGGAGTTTTACCTAGCGCATTGGATATAATAAAATTATTAGTAATATTAGGGGGGGGGGGGGGGGGAATCTATGGATCGACTGTCTGAAGTCTATACTTCTCATATTAAAATTTATTATGTATAAACCGTATATACCATGGTAGCATGCAGATAGAGATGTCAGGAGAAATGTTACCATTGTTTATATCAAAATCTGTGTGAGAAATCTGTATGTCAAGTCAAGAAACCTAACCAGAGTTACACCCATGTTGACGATCTGATGAGTGATGTTATCGACCGACCAGTTCAACTTCAAAACTCTGCAGAAACAATTTCCACTTATTTTTAGTGTTAGTTATTTTTTAAGAAACGCTTACCACTTCTTTGTAATTCCTGTCAAACAGCTTCAATGTCTAAAGGCTCACAGCATTAATAGTTCAAGCGATCGCCAGTTAACAAATTCTTGTTTTTCCTCAAGTCCAACAGTAAATTGTATGTTAACTGAGTCACTTCACTGACAAATGGCGATACACCGGCTGCAAAGGCTGCCGGGACAGATACCCTGGCGGAATCCCCCGAAAGTTACCGGAAATTGCCGTTATTTGATACAGTGACGTCACACGCTCATATGGATGGGCTGGGCTGTAATCTTCCTAAAACATATGCGAATATATAGTGAAATTTTAATGCTCTACAGTTTATTAATTTGAAAAAAAGCTTCACATGAGAGTCGTCCTATGAGGAATAACTGACGCAATAAGTCTTAATATAGATGTAAAAATGAAATAACATGCAAATGCCAGATTTAGTATCCCAAGTGCTCACCAGAGGGCGTAAGTGTGCAAAGAGAAATTAAAGATGGCAGCTATGCTAGGGCTTGAAGCTGAGCCCGAACACGCAAGCAAGGATAACCTCAGGTAACCATTATTTCCGATTTCTATTAAAGTCTGATCATTGCTAAATTCAGTGGTTTAAGGTTACGAGAAATACATCAATGGCATCTGTTTTTGTGTGGAAATCCGTCTGTTTAAAGCGGCCGATCGGCTTTGTTTTGGTTTGGTAGACTGAACTCCGATTGTAGGTTTTTAGTGAAATTTGTCACATTATGTAGTGCTACTGTTTCAATCAATCAATGTGGTGTTAAAATAATTTACTGCCAATGAAAGCCTTTCATGTCGAATAATTGAAAGATGTATTTATTAATGTAACAGCTGATTAAATTGTCTTTTCAGTGGCCATACTTGTACCATAGTCCACTATCGGTGGCCTAGTTTGTGTTTTCTTCTGAGTGTAGATTATGCACTTAATGGCCTCACTTATTTGGAAAGCTCTGTTTGTTTAAAAAGCGTTTCTTCAAAGTGCCACACAAATCTAATACATGTCATTGGTCGTAATATACACCTTGATTCTAATAGTAATACTTAGTATGTGACTTGGTGAGCAACTTTCACGTCAGTCAGTCTTTCTAATGTAGTAATGAAGGTTCAAGTATATAGAATCATATATATTATATATACACTATACAGTCTACAGAAGTATGTCGTATTTTAGTATCATTCATCATTGTAATTTGTATTAATACTAATACTATAACATACTGATATTTGTTGTTTTTTTGCCGAGGGGGGGGGGGGGGGGGGGTCTGTCTATTCTTGTAAGTTATATTTGTCAAGCATTAATCCGGATGAGGATAGTTAAATTGCTGGTAAGAAAAATGTTAACAACATTTTTCACTACAAGGCAAAATTCAAAGCTTCTAAACGTTCTTCAAGGGTTAAACACATGTACATATAAATTACACACATTTTTTAGCTTGGCTATGAAAAATATAACAAAAAAAATTGTCACAGAGGTTTGATGGCTACCTAAATAGCTATCTATTGTAATGCAATCCCATCGACAATTAACATTCCCATCATATAACCTTATTATGAGCGTAACAATAACTGATTATTGAAATCAGGGATCCTGATGAGTATGATTATCCATCCAGTGGTATGCACCATTTGACCTCGTTCTTCACCAAATATCATCAAATTGAATTTACCTACACATCTAACACTTAACTACCTGTCGTAAGTCAACCTTGGTTTCCTCCCCCCGACAACACTTGACAACCTGATGAATCGGTCGACATATTAATTCGTTCAAGGAAAAATAACTAATTTTCTCTGCTATAAAAATCACAGTCCAACAAAAATAAAAAACCCAGTGTGAATATTTTTCACTAGTCATCTTATGCGTGTTCGTTTGAAACGGGACTAATAAAAACTCATATGCCCCAAATACATGTAGTCATGAAAATCTATGGATTAATAAACCTTTCAAGTTTTGCTAGAATTATACCAGATCAAGTCAGACCAGAATTTAGATGTAGGACTCTTGCTCAGCGGCCGAGCTCGATGATTATTCCGTTATTTAGTCTATATTTCTAAATCATTTCTTTTATCTTTGTGGCTTAGTATATATATATCTTGATTTGTCTCAGAAGATTTTGTGGATTTTGAGCTGAGAACCAGAGGCTAATTGTTGATTTCCATACCAGTGCTAATCTTAATCGTACAGCGGATCAGGGAAAGTTATACCCCTAAACATGGGTCTGACCATTATTGCTTGATTTCTTGGGACTCGAAAGGGGTTTGTTTGTAGCAGTGAGTGTGACTTTAAATACCTAATATTTTTTTCTTTGCTTGTCAAATGACTTATGTTCAATTGGTATGAGTGAATTAATAACTTTTCAGTATATACAGTCTGTATCACAGTATTATTTCTGGAAGCTGTTGTTGTTGTTAAAACTTGGTTTATCCAAGCAGTGTATGTGTTTTTAAAACACCCAAACATTTGTATCAAATACAACTCTTATACACAAGAGAAGTATTGGTTTAACTTGACATATTTTGAAATGATAAATTTATGAACACTAAACACACGCGCACAGGGAAAATCTTCTTCACTAAAATTACCAAGTATTGGATTGTGTTAAAACGGGGGTATGTTAATTGGACCCTTAATAGCCAGTCATAGGTTGCTGTAATCAACCAAAACCAAGAGTTTGACTTTAGTCATTATATATTGTAAAAATTGTCGGGATCTTCAGCTATGACAAGACGTCAGGTACATGTAAGCTTAAATTAAACAAAATGTGATTATGGATATTGAGTTGGATACTGTGGATAACATTCTTTCTATTTCTCATGATTATCCACACAAGACTTGTTATACTATTTTTTTTTGGAATTGTTTACAAGCAGTGAAGCACATATGATATGAAACATGTTTATGGGAAAAATTGAATACTTATGAGTTTTCTATTTTAGTTTCTAAAGATTCAGCATAAAGTATTGTATGTATTTGAATGATTGGCGACTGTCTTGAAACGTAGTGACTGCAGTCGATCTTCATTCTCTGTTTCAACTTTTGTCACAGAAACTTCGTCCAATCAAAATGTCAAATTGTTAACGTCTGCTATACACCGCTGCATATGTGGATGAAGATTAACATTGCGGTAAATGGGAAGAAATTAGATTTTCTACAAAATGAATAAAACTTGGGCAAAACTTACACTGAAAACATCCTAAAAAGGAAGGAAATATACCAACCTTGCCAGGAAAAAGCAAATGATCATCACTTTGCATCGAATAAAAATGCTTAAAAAGTACATTTTCTTCTAGTTGAGCTTGTTCTTTTGTCACCACAAGAAAATTGAAGTGCTGCTCTGAAAACCGAAGCTGAGAATATGAGTGTTCAAAAGGCCCTTTCTCACGGTGCGATTTGTAGTAGCGACTTCACGCATGTGATTTGTAGCATACAACCAAAATCTAATACATCAAGGTCGGATGCGACTAGTCTGGGATATATCATGTTTTCTCGCGTAAATTCTGTCCTGGGGAACAGTTCCATAAGTGTGACCATGGGATTTTGAATTGACGCAGATTGGCTTAACTTAGAGAGATACAGGTAATTTATATGTCTAAATATATATAATTTATATGTCTCTGGTAAAGTAAGTTTAGATCTAGATTATGCAATCTCGTATCATTTTCGAATCGATCGAACATGGCGCCAAAGATAAAGATCAGTGCAACATGGAGTAAATCGTGTGTTGTATTTTGGGATGATTTGATTGGTCAATGCATGTGATTTGTAGTATGAAAATAGGACTTTCGCTATTTCATGCGGCTCGCTAACAACATGTTGGATGCCACCAAAATTGGACCAACCTCCTTGTTCTCATTGTGCGACTCGGTCGAATACTTTAAGTCGGTACTACAAATCGCACCGTGAGAATGGGTCTAAAGGCTAGCAAAGCTTGCTTTTTATCAAATTTCAGATGAATTTTATTAGATTCTCACAATTCCTTTTTATTATTTAAGAACACTTAAACACACGGGCATCTTGTCTAAAATAATCATGGAATCAAGTTTCTAATTGTGTTAAATAGAGGTTACAGGTATATCATTTAGACCTTTATACCCCATCATAAATTGTTGTAATAAACTAAACCTATGATATTTCATTAGGTCGACGACTGACTTGGTCATAGTCAGTAGAATTTTCTGGAACACTTTGTAATACATTGACAATGCTTACGCATCTTAAGCTTTGGCAAGAATATCTGCAGACTGAGATAGAGCCCCACAGGATCATGGGAAAAGACAGTGAAAATTTCCATATTTTAACTTTTTAGTACTGCGTAAAATGCCAGTCAATCAAATATCGCATTTTGATATTATAATTGAAAGAATTCTAGATCTTGTGTCAAACGTGTGCTCTAGTTAAGCAATGTTTAAATATTAACCTACGTTATTTTAATTTTGTAGCTAGGTTTGTAAACAGGTGTCTGACCTTATTGAAAGTCAACTCAGATTTTTGTATCATAATTATAAATATGTTGTATTTTGACTTTATTTATTCCATTAAATAGTACATACATGCAAGTGAGCTGACCATCTGTTTGTTAATGATAAAACGGTGATATACTGTACAATACTGAACGGTTATCTGCTAAATTGAATTCATTCTGGAAAGTATTGACGATTGTAACTTGTTGACTTACATGCCTTCAATATAAGGAAGGCCATGGAGGTCAGTGACCTTTGTTGCAACTCTATTAACCCGCGTGCCTTAATTGTTACCACCAAGGCAAAACTGGCCTCGAAAAGCATGCCCCATGTTATCCCAAGTTCAAGGCCTGCATTTAGTCCCAGGTCTATCCATCTTCTTCATCCAAGTTAAAACCTCCATGGCCCCCATGCCATGTTTTATATTGACGGACTGATGGTGTGTTTCCACGGACATGCATTAACACATGTGTCCCATTTTTAACGCATCGGACAAGGTAACAGACGACGGATTTCGCTAATCATGACGTAATTGAAGGGGTTCCAATCTTTTGCTGTCAGATCGAAATCCACAGAAAACACCGAGTAAGGTTTACATTCTTTTCTTCCGCCAACGAATGCGTCAACGCAGGTCCGTGAAAACACAGCATTATATAGTTCAACCCTTAAATCGAACATTTATTCGATGTGTGTTAAACTTCTTGTAGCTTACCAAAACCTCAGACACTTTAAAGGCCCACTTGCCGCCGTAGCCTGTTTAAATTTGCTAAGAAAACCAATTTGCATGAGCTTAGTACAACTAATACCACTAAACTTAAACATAGGACACATAAAACATGTCTAGTTAGCTTTAGAATGTAGAAATGGGATGAAAAAAAAACGAAGAATCAAAGCCTGATTATAACAACAACGATCAGTGTCGGTCAACTTTCGTGTTGGATTACCCTCATTTCAGGCCTTTTTATCTGTGGTTTACACTCAAACAATTATCAGCAGGCTTTTCCAGTCGCTGTTAACCGATCGTCAGTCTGTATTTCTCAGATAAATAGGCCTACGTAAAATTACACTGTGCCGTTAGTTCACTCACTCGACTGAAACATAAATGCACACCAGCGAGCAGTTTGGTTTGTTTACGTTCCGGGTACCTAACAATTCAAATTTTCAAATTCAAATTAAAAATACAAAGTGACGACCAAACTTTTAAATTTTGGTAAAAATAGAAAGTTCCTAACTTATATTGTCTGGGAAAAATACAGAAAACGGTCTTTCTTTTTTTAATGTAAACAATATTCCTGATTTTCGCGGCAAGTGTGCCTTTAACACAATTCCAGCAGCTGAGAAATAACGTATACACCTTGAGCTTTTGTTTAACGACTGCTGATTGGCCAAGACTCTGTTAGGGTAGGAAAGACAACTCTTACATTCTCACCAGTGGGCGCTGTTCAATTTATGGGTAAGAGTATAGTAGCAGGTCATGGCACTACTACCATGATCCATTGTGGGAATTTTAACTTGGCTAGAGACAATAAGTTCTATCATGAAACCAGGGAACGTTTAAAAGGGTGTTAAAAAGGGGGTATATCATTTAGATTTTTAGATCTTTATACCCAATCATAAGTTATTGTAATAAATCAAATTTTTCATGATTTTTCATTATGTTGAAGACAGACCGTGGTTTGGCTTTAGTCGATAAAGTTTTCTAAAAATACTTTGTAATATTGACAAGGTTAATCGGTTTCTCAGTTACGGCAAGAAGTCCGCTAAACAGAGATAAAACAAATAGGATCATGATGGGGAAAATAAAATAACTAATGTGAATTACCTACTTATTGGAGTTTTTCAGAAGTTTTTAAAGTTGAATGATCTGTCAAATATAGGTAAAACTTTTGTTGGAATAAAATGATCTATTTGTTAGTAATTTTTGTTTAGAAGTAGGAAATAAGAGCTTTCAGCTGTTTTCATGTACGTGTATATTTCGTTAGTTTTATTAGCTGCACTCAATCATTGCACTCACTGCCTACTGGACTGTGCAGGCTGAGTGAAAATCATTTCCAACTGAGAACAATGACTTGGTGAGACAAACAAATGCCCTACATGTATATCATGTAATTTCAAATTCACCTATAACAAAATTTAAAAAAAAATACATAAAATGATAGACAAGGCAGTTACTCAGGACTTTGATTCAACTTTTGAATTCTCTCATGCTATAGTGACGTTTTCAGACACAATTTTTTAACATTACATGTTACATGTTGAATTCAGTGATTTTTATGCAACATTTACTACAGCTGTCCCACCAATGGGTCGCGGTGTTCGAATCCCACTCAGTCCAAAAATTGGAAAATTTTCTGACTGGGTTTTCACTCGAACGACCTATGTGGGATGGTTGCCAGTTACCAGTGGAAGGTCGTGGGTTTCCTCCGGGCACAGAGCCCGGTTTCCCCTCACAATAAAACTGGCAACGCCGCCATATAAGTGAAATAATCTTAAGTGCGGCGTAAAAAAACACCAAACAAACAAACTACAGCTGTCTGCTAAGTTCTCTGGCATATCCACATTAATGGATTGAAAATCTATTGTCTTATTACTGTAAGTGCTAATGTAAAGTACCGTCAAAATATTATGATAATTTCACTGGCAGACCGTAGGATTTTACGCTAATGATCGATTCCGGTAGCCTAATGTTACTGTTGTTCTAAAACTATGAAAACGAAAATCTGCTACCTATCATGAAAGTCAGTATATGGCATGATGTATAGCGTAACTAGCATCGGTACAGGTTGGTTCCCTGCATTTTAATATACAGAACCGATTCAATGTTTCTGAACGACACCAACATTATCTCGCCTGACTGGTAACAAGCAATTTACAAATTTACAAAAAAAATCATATTCATTTTACAATTTGTTGACATTATTTTTTTTTTTCTACAAATTTATGTATTTTTGTATGCCACCCCATTTCTGGAAGTAGGATTGTTACAGAGACAAGGGACGATAACACTTGATTAGCTGGTTCCTTGCACACAGTTTACAAATAGAAGTTGCCTTGCGTTCCTTGACCCACTTTGCTAAAGCGTCCCTTATTCCAACTCAAGACTTCTATAGATGGGTCAAAGCTTTGAATCTCGCTCAGTGTACTGCCAAAAAATAATTAAAATAAATCTCTGATTGATTGAGGTTCTGTGTAACATTCAAGATTTTTTCACTTATATAGCAGCACTCAGAAAATTGTTCAGGCCAAAAATAAAAAAAGTACGGTATGTGTTTTCTGGTACAAATCGTTTTTTTGGCAAATAATGAGTAGGTAGGTAGGTTGTTTTTTATTTTATTTTTTTCTGGGTTTTTCACCCGACCAACTGTTCTATAATCTTCATTAAAATGCATAAAAAATGGTTATCTACAAGTAGGAATATTTAACTTCAATGTTCAAGTTTAATAATTGACTAATTTATCCCATCTGTACATACACAAAGAAAAAAGTTAAGCACCCTCCTGGAAAGTCGGCACGGACCGATAAAATCATTGGTGTAGGGAGATTTGGCAAATTATGTTGCAGAAACGATTGTGATCATAAAGGGCAGCATTCTGGCGATATATACATGTAGGGGGCATACAGTGTATATTGGTGTACCGTTGTCTGTCTGTCCATCCCAGGTTTGTGTCCGCCCCATAACTTTAAACCTATTGCCGACATTGAATTTTTTTCTTATATATGAAGCTTATGAATAGACGATGTGTCTCGTACATGTACCTAAATTAAATTGAGGCCTGGATATTTGTGGTGACCAAAACAGTCACCTAGCCTTTTGGCATTCAGGAACTATTGCTTGTATTTAAATTTTTGTTCAGTTATAACTAGCTTACAAATAGACGATGTGTCCCGTACCAAAAGTATATTGGGGTCTCCCTATATGTGTCACCGAGTCTTTTTGCATTCAGTAATTGAGGAAATGGATGTTAATCTGTCTGTGGTTTCACAGTAGAGCTTAATTGTATCCAAACAACCTTTTGATAACCATGGTGACCAAATGAGTCGCGGAGCACCTTTTTTCTTTTGTTTTATCAGTAATTAAATGAAATTGCTGTTGTATGCCTATGTGTAGTGTAGACACTTATGTAAGTAGCTTTAGTGACTACAGATCTGCCTGTCTGTACCAATTACAGTTGTCAGATATTTTTTTGAACCCTATAACACACGGGCACAGGGAAAATCTTCTTGTCTAAAATAACCACAAAGACAAGTTTCTTATTTTGTTAAAAAGGGGCATATCATTTAGACGTTTATACAGATATATGTAGCTAATAAGTAGGCGCTGTGTCCCATACTAAAATTTGTGATACATGTACGTCACCAAGCCCAAGTCTTTTTTAGGTGACTAAAAGAATCTTCCAGCCGAATTTCTGTTTACGGTTATCTTTAGTTAAGAAATAAATGACGTCCTGGTGAGCTGGGTGTTGCTGAATAAAAGGTCGTTGGCCTAAGATACAACTATCTGAGGGTGAGACAAAGCCAGAGCCTTCAAATAATAATGGGATCTTCAGTCTCAGACCCTTTATTTCAGCAGCACACGGGGCCTCGGTGGACCAGTGGCTAAAGTGATCGTCCATCAGTCTCACAGACCTTCCACCTATATGGCGCGGGTTCGAATCCCACTCAGACCAAATAAAAATTGAACCTGACAACGCCGCCATCTAAGTGAAATAATCTTAAGTGCGGCGGAAAACATCAGCGAACCAACCAATCAGCCGCACACAGCTCATCAAGACATCATTTATTTTTATTCTAAGACACAGCATATATAAGTCTGATCCATTTTGGTTTTGATATGAAACCAAGTCGTTCCAACCCTTATAGTCATTTCTTTATACTCTCCTTATAATAAAACAACCAATCCAATTGGTTAAATCATGTTTGGGTGAAATCAATGGGACCAATTTGATTAGGTTATGTAACATTAATATATATGCATTTTTTGAAAGTTGCAATTCTGTTCTTATGGAAAGTAATTAAGGCATCACCATGAAGTAAGTTTATTTAAACAACACAAGCTATGGAGAGTTTCAAACATTTCTTAATTCTTTTTTTTCTTATTTCAGATGGGTTGAAGGTTCAGACCCAGGGGAGGTAACTTTGTAAATAAGTTTACCCACCACCCCTTGACTAGTTCACCTCTATCTGATCAGTAAGTACTTCTTCACACTGATTCAGGCTCCAGTTTCATGACATATATGCAGAATAGTTTATATTTAAATAGCCTCCTAACATTTTCTTAAGGGATTTCTCACCTGATCGCTAATTGCCAGCCCCCGCGAATTTTTTTATGTTCCCTTGTAATGTGTTATGCTTAAAAGATATTACTTTATCTTGTTTCAGAGATGGGTGAGGAGGAGTTGTCTACCCTGATGGAGCGACTTCGGGTGAAAAAGGGAGAACAGAAATCCTGGGCGGATAGTATCAAAGCCCTGAGATCTGTTGTGGCTGTAAGTCAAGTTCCGTATAACTGTTTCTATTTAGAGTCTTCACACACAATTCTCGGCCTGTTCAGTTCTGAACGCTTTGGATCTGGGTCGAGAGTTTCACTCTCTTAAGCTGACACAAACTTTCCAAACCTTTACAGGTTCAAATCACAATCAGTCTGAGGAAAAAACGATTGCCAGGTACATGTACCTTCCCCGTTATACCTAGCAATGCAAACGTGTAAATGGAATAATCTTGAGTGTGGCGTTAAACATAAATCAATCCATTGAGGGCTCGGTTTCCTTCCCCACTATACCTGGCAATGCCAACGTGTAAATGGAATAATCTTGAGTGCAGAGTTAAACATAAATCAATTTGTCAATCAATCAACACATTCTTATCCTCTCCATTCTTGGGAAACATTCCTTGTTGGAGTTGAAAAATGAATAAGTGAACAAAAAGTAAAAAAAAATGGCTTAATGGCGTGTTAGATGATGTTGCGTTGCACCAGGTCTTGAAATTTGGTTTAAATTAATCGTTTTTTTATTTCTATAAAACTCCACAAAATCTAAAATGTTTGAGTTTCAAAGTTAAATGTTTACCTGCCCTTTACAGCAGGAGAAGCGCCATCTAGTGGAGACTCTGGATCGTATCCATATACAGAGATGTTTGGACACTCTTCAGTCAGCCATTAAAGGTAAGTAAATTAGAAAAATGGTATATATATGTGAAAAAAATTCATTGCATCATGATGTTCGGGCTTATGGCTTAAGTATATTTCGCACTGAAAAGTTTAAATGCAGTTATGCATATCACTACAAGGGTTTATAAGAAGAGCCCCTTCATGACGGTGGCATTGTGGCTTTGCTTTAGCCATGTTTACTGACCTATCAAGGAGGATAATATTAAGTTTACCAAAACATCAACCTTCCCGGCCTATTAAGATGTCTGTTAAGAAATCAAATCTCATGTCTGCTTTATTAACTCAATTCAAACTTTTTAAATCGTTATAACTAGTTAATTGAATATTTAGATTTCATAGTGAGAATTTGCCTGTTTTTGCTGACATCATCAAGTAAAGTAAGTAAGTTTCCTGTGTATCACTACCACCGTAAGGTCGTGGGTTTCCTCCGGTCATAGAGCCCGGTTTCTTCCCACAATAAAACTGACAACGCCGCTATATAAGTGAAATAATCTTGAGCGCGGCGTAAAACACCAAACAATCAATCAATGTATCTTGCAGAATATTAATGTCTCTTTTTTGCAATTGACAGTATTGGGTCAACAGTCAATGGTAGCCCGTTTACGCTGTATAGCTCGTCAGACCTCCATGACATTCAATGAGAAACCCCCAAACACCGTCATCCTCAGCTCAGACCTGTTTCAAGTGGAAATCGGTCTGGATCCAGAGAAAACCGTAAACGACGTTAAAATTTCTCATCAGGGGGAGACAACTGTAAGTGACATTCTTTTGTGCAAGACAAAAGCTATATAAGATTGAAAATGAAGTCAAACGAACATAGACATTTTATATGTGGTGCTTTTTGACTAGAAAGCATGCTTAAATATGTGCATTAAATTTGTTTTATTTTTGGCAAATCTATGTTTACTCATAGCTTTTAATGTCACTTATTTGATTAAATAATATTCATTATTTACATTTCCAGTGATTTTGTCTTGACTATCAGTTTTCCTTTCATTTCAGAGCTCCTACGAGTTGCTCAGATTATTAAGGTAAGTGTCCAACTCAGTTAAAAAATTTTGTTTTTCACTCAATGTATTTGGGAGGCATGACAGATGCCCGTGCAGCACCACCATGTGGCGTCAATCAATATCAGCAAGTAAGATGAACCACCAGAAAGAACAGTAAATCCTAAGTCTTAACATTTTTAATTCACCCAGATTCTCATCATGTTTTTCAGTTCAGGGGAGCTAACCCTCTTCACCAAACACCTGGAAGGTCTGGCATCTTGTTACAACATAAACGGTGATAAGTAAGTATACATTAGTCTCTCTGAAAAATAGATTAAAGGATTTACTCGCTGCTATTAGATTTAAAAATATACTATTACGTAAAACATCAATCAATCAAACAATCAGTATGTGGGGACAGTTACCAGATACTCAGCGTAGGTTGTAGGTTTCCTCCCCACTAAGCCTGGCAACAAGCAATCTGGAGTTGTGCATAAAATTTCAATTAATAAATTATTTTCTTTGTATTTTTCAGAAAGCAGAGGACCAAAGCCTTTCACGCTCTTCAATCTTTGGAAACTGACCTCAATCTTGTCGCTCAATTACAAAAGTATGTCAGGTTTTCGACCCAGGTTATAGCCCAGGCTCCCTCCTAGAAAAGCTGGCGCGTTATGCTCTTTTTTATACCAATTTTTGCTCTCCAAAGGTTGAGGGTTTCCTTCGGACAAAGAGGATGGTCCCCCCTCCCCCACTAAATCTAACCACACTGCCACACAATTGAACAATCTTGAGTGTCTAAGTCTAACATCAATCAATCAATTTAGGCAGACCCCCCAAAACTGCTTTTTCGCATTAATCAGAACAATCTATATATTCTTCTTAAATTTTTTAGCTGTACATTTTGGGGTCCAATTTTAGCACATTGAGCCTAAATATGATTTTTTCCCCCGACAAAAACTGGTTTGACCTTTACTGAACAATATTCCAAAATAATTGTCCCAAAATTGGGAGGCCCATAAGATATGGGGGATGCCCATAATGAGACTGATATATCTCTTTTAGTTTAAACTGAGATATAAATAATTGCATGGTCCTTTGTTGTTTAAATTTCAGTTCAATTAACAGTGTTGGCAATTATATTCACAAGTCACCCCTTGGTTGTCTTATACCTCGCAATGTCGGTAAGTCATCAAAGCCTTTTAAATGCAAATTAAATGCTTTAAAATTAAATTTAAAATTAAAGATTATTCAAAAACAGTTTACATCCATGGTGCAAAGTTTTTTTAGCAGGCAATTTACAGTCCTGTCACAGCCATACATAGCAATTGGCGGTGTACATGGCGTAGATAATTTATGTGTATCATACAGGTGTCTGTAAATAGGGGTTATTTATCTCTTCATTTCTCCTGTGCAATTGGTTTTTGACAAATGGCTGGTTACACAAATTGCCCGAGCTCCTAGATCCGCTATTAATATAATGCTTGGGTGACGACTTCCTGATCATCAGTAGGCCTTGTTTGGTCAGTCACCAGGGCGATAATCTCTCAATACAACCAAGGACTTCCATGGATGGGCCGAGAGTTCAAATCTCACTCAGTCCAAAGAATTTTTTTTTTAAAATCTGAGCATTTTTTCTTTCTTTCCCACTGCCGAAGATAAGGGACCTCCTGTACAAAGAGTTCATTTTTCTTACCCACTAGTCAAGGCTTCGGTGGTCCAGTGGGTTAGAGTGATAGTCTCTCAGTCACACACTGACTTTCCATCGATGCAGCGCAGGCTCTAATCACACTCAGACCAAAGAAAAATTGATAAATTTCTGAGTGGACATCAATGAATCACTGTTCCCCACTAAACCTGGCAGTACCGCCATATGAGGGAAATAATATCGATTACCTAAGCTCAATAAATTTGAATACTTTTGTTTTGTTTTTCTTGATTTTTTTTTCTCTCTCTGCAACTGCTAACACATTTTCTTGTAATCTCCAAATACGGAACTAATTACTCACCTATGGTTTTCTCCCCTAGGTTTGCCAATGAAGCTGATATACTTTAATTACTCACCTATGGTTTTCTCCCCTAGGTTTGCCAATGAAGCTGATATACTTTAATTACTCACCTATGGTTATCTCCCGTAGGTTTGCCAATGAAGCTGATATACTTTAATTACTCACCTATGGTTATCTCCCCTAGGTTTGCCAATGAAGCTGATATACTTTAATTACTCACCTATGGTTATCTCCCCTAGGTTTGCCAATGAAGCTGATATACTTTGTCTCTCCGTATGATCTCTTAGATAAAAAGACAAAGGCAGCTCATCCAATGACTGTTGAAGGTTAGTGGAAATGAAGATATTTGATCATTAACCCTGCTATTCATGTTTTATTATTGTTTTAACACAGAAGATTTCTTGACATACAGTGGCATGAGCTGTCGAAATTCACACTTTTTTCACAATTTCTGATCGTCACAACAGTAACAGGCTTTTGAAGGCCATCGAAAAACTAAATGATTTGCGTTGGAATGAGGAAAATCTATACAGTATGTGGCCTGTACGAACCGAAAACGTGTTCGAAAAGTAAACAAAATTTAAATAACCAGGATGACCATTCATTCATTCTAAGCCAAAGTTAGTTCAAAACAATACTTTATCGTACATTTTTGAGACTAGAGGCACTAAAAAGCTTCTGAATTATACGTCTCGATAAAAATAGCCAATAATTTCAACATTCTGTTTTAACGTCAAAATATCAACATTTTGGCAGCTCATGCCACTTTAAGCATAGGGGCCTCCAAACAGCCTTCCACCAATGGGTCGCAGGTTCAAATCCCACTCAGTCAAAAAAAGATTGAAAAATGTTTTGACTGCGTTTTCACTGGAACGGCCTATGTGGGATGGTTGCCAGTTACCACCAAAAGGTCGTGGGTTTCCTGCCACAATAAAACTGGCAACGCCGCCATATAAGTGAAATAATCTTGAGCGCCAAACAATAATAAAACACCAAACAATCAATCCTTAAGCATAATTACGTTGTGGTTCTGTGCAAGTGGGGCTCTGACAATAAAAACAATTAATTTAAATTAAACTCAATTCCCATAATTCAAGTGGTGCCTATTGACTCAGCGGATTGATAGTCCCTCTCAGTCTGAGGAAAAACACAAATTTCATTGGGCTTTCAATCATTTACCCTTCTAAAGTGGTTGGCAGGTGCTTGATGAAAATTGGAGATTTCCTCAGAGTAAAAAGTCTAGTTTTCAACATAAGTGAAATAAGTGTGACGTAAAACACAAAACCGTCTATCAACCATCTATGGTCCCATGTTAACAAAAAAGGTTATAGAAAGATACAAAAAGTGGCAAAGTGTAGCTATAGAAAAACACACCCAACAATAAGTGTACCATTCCATTTTTTTTTCAGCAATTATTGATAATGAGATAGGTCAGAGTGTAACAGTTTGTTTAGAAAGTCATTCATCTACCCCAATACAAACCATGCCTTTAATGACAGTCAACACTTTACAAGAAGGAAGAAGGTAAGTCCCTATTTATATTTTGTACATTCTCAAGCTTAGGGGCCTCGGTGGTTCAGTGGGTTAGAGTGATCGTCTCTCGGTCCTTCCATGGATGCGGTGCAGGTTCGAACACTCAGAACACTATTTGTGAGTTGGCTGCTGGAAAACTGTTAAACGTCCAGATGCAGAGTGGCCGTGCCTTGGTCCACGAAACCTAGGGCCCCACCATTAAAGTAGAGGCCATGTAAACCCCTGACCAATCGTTCCATCAATACGCTGGAATTCAGTAACTTAGGCATACCACATGTCATTAGTAATTACTTCAAACTAGTTAGATTAAATATGAGTGGTCTCACTAAATGCAACTTTATCCAAATCAACCTCAAGAATGACAAGAAATCTCTGTAGGAAATTTCAACCAGAATATACTGGTTATAATTCAAACTTTTAATCTAATTCTTCGTTTATTTGTTTCAGTTTGCCCTATTTCTCTGCGGTATCGAGCCTCAACAGTTGTTCGCTACCTGCTTGTTTTGTCCTCCAGTTGCCTAAAGCCATACCTCTCGCCATGTCTCTCGTCAAAAAGATACACAACCTTACCAGTAAGTCCATTGACATAGTTTGTGAATACCATCCCTATATTAGGTATTATAGCGCTGTTTTTTAGGGTTGTTGATCGCCCCCTTAAAGTGGCATGAGCTGCCAAAATGTTGATATTTTGACGTTAAAACAGAATGTTGAAAGTATTGGCTATTTTTCTCAAGACATATAAATCAGAAGCTTTTTAGTGCTTCTAGTCTCGAGAATAAACGCTAAAGTATTATTTTGAACCAGCTTTGGCTTAAAATGAATGAATGGTCGTCCCGGTTCTTTAAATTTTGATTACTTTTTCGATGGCATTCAAAGCCTCTTACTGTCGTGACGATCAGAAACTTTTAAAATCTTGAGTATGGCGTTAAACTCCAATCAATCAAAGTTATGCGTTAACCACTTTTAAAAGCCTTGCTATAGGCTGTTAATTCTTCAAAATAAAATGTTTATGTTGTCCCATGCCAGCAGTAAAAATACTACTTTCATTAGATGTATATTTAAGTTTCATTCCAAAATGAATTTCTAGATTCTAACGGACTTTTACTCGTTTTTGTCTGTGAGTATAATAATTGAAATGTCACTTTTATCTGTTTTGTTTTAGATATTGATCCAGCTGAGGGTTTGAAGACTCAGCCTCTTTTGTCTCTGATTGTTGAAAACGAATCCGATGAAAAAATGAATGGGGACAGCGAATTGTTTGTGGTAAGGTGGACTTGTTTTAACATAATTTCCACTAGAATTTTGATGATAAAAAAAAACATAGGCCTTTATTTAGGTTTTGTGATTCTCCCTCATTTCGACACAGGTCTTCCATCGATGCATTGGGGGATCAAATCTCACTCAGACCGAATAAATATTGAAAACTTTTTTCTCTCGATGACTATGTGGCAGAGTTGTCCCGTACTCACCTCTGGTCGGGGGTTTCTTCCGGACAAAGAGCCCGGTTTCCTCCTCACTCAAACTGGCAACGCCCCCATAAAAGTGAAATAATGTTGAGTGCGGCATAAGACATCAATCAACCAACCAAGCAGGTTAAATTGCTGACTCAAACAACCTTGTCAAGATTCAGTTGGCTGCTATTACAGTTTATTGAGTTTTTCTTGAAGTTAATTTTGTCGATTGCTTGTTGTTTCCTTACCAGACGCTCCCCAATCAACAGCATCAGTATTTTCTTCAAGAAGGCTGTGGAATTAGCAGTGAAGGGGCTGTACTTGTTTCCAAGATACCTTTTACCCACCCTACACATGTCCCCAAGATTCTCGGTCACCTCAGGCAACAACTTTTATTCAATTCTTTGATTGGTTCATGTGTCAGGCCCTCAGCCAATCTAGGTAAGTGTATCCTACCCACAAGAATTTCTATCCATTGTTTTGATTGGTTCCTGTTTTGTAGTGATCTTTTGGTCAGTTGGTACTTTTGTCGCCATATAACCTTGGCTGTTTACTGCAATGTTAAGCGTCAATCAATCAATCCATCGATGGACTGAGGTTCGGTGGTCCAGTGGGTTCAGCCCCACACAGACTTCCCATCGATGCGGCGCGAGTTCAAATCACAGACCAAATAAAAATTTACAAATTTCTGAGTGGAATTTTAACTCCATCGGCATTTGTGGCCAAGTACTCGCCTCCGTGCAATGAGCCAGATTTCCGCCATATAAGTGAAATAATCTTGAGTGCGGCATAAAACATCATTCAATCTCCTCTGAGGATGATTTTAGTTTGATTGTTTCCATCTGTCTTCATTCCCTGTGGCTCAGTAGGCTCAGTCAAAACCGCTCAGGTGTACACACCCCTTCCATTGGTGTGTGCGGTTTCAAATTCCACACAGTTCACACCAAAAAAAAATCTGTCTGGATCTTTCACTCTAGTGTGCATTGTGGAAGGTCTGGGGCAAACAGCCCAGGCAACTAAAGCTGATGATGTGGCCATATATGTGAAATGTAAAACATCAATTAATTAATTTAATATTGTAAGATATGTATGTTTTAACATTAAAACGCACGGGCACAGGGAAAATCTTCTTGTCTAAAATAACCATGGAGATAAGTTTCTTATTGTGTAACATATATATATATATATAGAGGGTTATCGTTTTCCTGATATTTGTATTTCAGGTGAAGAGAACAATGGTAACAGTATGGTATTTGAAGTGTCAGCATTGTCCCTACAGAATGTCACTGTCACATTTGAACATCCTCTACAACAAACTATGGCTACAGGTCAGTCATTATTATATCACAAAAATACTGTCATTGTCAAAACTTAGACCATCTTTTATAAAGGACATACCACTTAACTTTGTTGTGGTTTTTTGATTGATTAGTAGAAAAAAATAATTCTGTTATTTGGTCATTAAGTTGTGCAGAGTTTAAACTGTGAATGAAATTTAATATCTCATGCAAAGATCTTTTGTTTACCAGCATAGAGTTGATTTATTTCCATACCATGTGATTTACAACAATAAACACGTCCATAAATGCATGTTTAACTTTGTTGAGAAAAAATTTCACCCATACATCCACAAACCCCACGGCTCAGTCTGGGAAGTGATGATCCTTCACACTGACACAAAGTTTCCATCGAAGGGCCCTGGCTCAAATCATAATCAGTTCAAAGAAAAACTGAAAAGAAAAAATTTAGTAGGTGCTCAAATGTTCGCTTATGTGGAGTGGTTGCCGGGTACCGGAAAGGTTGCCTCAGTTTTCTACCCAACTAAACCTGACAACACTGCCATACAAGAGAAGACGTAAACTTGAATGTAGTGTAAAACATCTATCTATCAGCCATATATATCCATTATTAGCACTTGTTTCTTTCCTTTCAGCTGATCTGGACCTATCAGATATAACTAATGTGAGATGTAAAGTGCTGTGTATGGGAGAGAGTGAACCATTCGTTACTGATGACCAAGCCACTAAAGTATTTCAAAGGTAAAGCAGAGCAGTAATTATACAAATGTCACCCATGGCCTCCATGACCACCCAGGTCATTGCCTCTGCGCCCACCCAGGTCATGGCCTCCGTGCCCATCCAGGTCATTGCCTCCGTGCCCACCCAGTTCATTGCCTCCGTGTCCACCCAGGTCATTGCCTCCGTGCCCACCCAGTTCATTGCCTCCGTGCCCACCCAGGCCATTGCCTCGGTACCCACCCAGAACATTGCCTCAGTGCCCACCCAGTTCATAGTCTCAGAACCCACCCATGCCATTGTCTCAGAACCCACCCATGCCATTGTCTCAGAACCCACCCATGCCATTGTCTCAGTGCCCACCCAGGGCATTGCCTCAAAACCCACCCAGGTCATTGCCTCAAAACCCACCCAGGTCATTGCCTCAAAACCCACCCAGAACATAGTCTCAAAACCCACCCAGGTCATTGTCTCAGAACCCACCCAGGTCATTGTCTCAGAACCCACCCAGGTCATTGTCTCAGAACCCACCCAGGTCATTGCCTCAGAGCCCACCCAGGTCATTGCCTCAGAGCCCACACAGGTCATTGTCTCAGAACCCAACCAGGTCATTGTCTCAGAACCCACCCAGACCATTGCCTCCATGGCCACCCAAGTCATTGCCTCTATGCCCACCCAGACCATTGCATTGCTGCCCAGGCCACCCCGGTCATTGTCTCAGTGCCCACCCAGGCCATTGTCTCAGAGCTCACCCAGACCATTGCCTCCATGGCCACCCAGGTCGTTGCCTCTACGCCCACCCAGGTGATTGACTGAGCCCTCCCAGGCCATTGCCTCGGTGCCCACCCAGGCCATTGCCTCCATGGCCACCCAGGTCATTGCATTGGCGCCCACCCAGGTTATTGCCTCTGCGCCCACCCAGACCATTGCACCGGCGCCCACCCAGGTCATTGTCTCAGAACCCACCCAGGCCATTTCCTCAGTGCCCACCCAGGACATTGCCTCAGAACCCACCCAGGCCATTTCATCAGAACCCACCCGGGCCATTGCGTCTGCGCCCACCCAGTTCATTTCCTCAGAACCCACCCGTGCCATTGCCTCTGCACCCACCAGGCCATTGTCAGAACCCATTCAGGCCATTGCCTCTATGCCCACCCAAGTCATTTTCTCAGAACCCACCCAGGACATTGCCTCAGTGCACACCCATGCCATTAGGTCGGTGTCCATCCAGGCCATTGTTTCGATCCCCACCCAGGCCATTGTCTGGGTGTTAACGCAGACCATTGGGTCGGTACCCACTCAGGCCATTGCCTCGGTGCCCACCCAAGTCATTTTCTCAGAACCCACCCAGGCCATTGCCTCCGTGCCCATCCATGCCATTGTCTCGGTCCCCACCCAGGCCATTGGGTCGGTACCCACTCAGGCCATTGCTTGGTGCCCACCCAAGTCATTTTCTCAGAACCCACCCAGGCCATTGCCTCGGTGCCCATCCATGCCATTGTCTCGGTCCCCACCCAGGCCATTAGGTCGGTGCCCACCCAGGCCATTGTTTCGATCCCCACCCAGGCCATTGTCTGGGTGTTAACGCAGACCATTGGGTCGGTACCCACTCAGGCCATTGCCTCGGTGCCCACCCAGGCCATTGCCTCGGTGCCCACCCAAGTCATTTTCTCAGAACCCACCCAGGCCATTGCCTCGGTGCCCATCCGTGCCATTGTCTCGGTCCCCACCCAGGCCATTGGGTCGGTACCCACTCAGGCCATTGCTTGGTGCCCACCCAAGTCATTTTCTCAGAACCCACCCAGGCCATTGCCTCGGTGCCCATCCATGCCATTGTCTCGGTCCCCACCCAGGCCATTAGGTCGGTGCCCACCCAGGCCATTGTTTCGATCCCCACCCAGGCCATTGTCTGGGTGTTAACGCAGACCATTGGGTCGGTAGCCACTCAGGCCATTGCCTCGGTGCCCACCCAGGCCATTGCCTCGGTGCCCACCCAGACCATTGCGTGGTGCCCACCCAGGTATGTCTCAAAACCCACCCAGGCCATTGCCTCGGTGCCCAACCAACCCATTGTCTTGGTGCACCCAGACCATTTAAGGTTTTACTGGTTTAAGTAATTAATATTAAGTCACAATCCTTGTCGCTTCAAATTTCACCATGTTTTAAAAATATTCTGTATGTTCTCTCTCAATGTAATAGTTGCCATGCTCCATGGATGATTGGGAAGTGTGATTAAGCAAAGAACCTCCTACCCTAGCCCAAGCACACGAGATTGATTGTTTGGTGTTTTATTCAGGTACAGAACAGTTTGAGTAATGGTGTGTCTTTATTTTGCAGGTGTTTATCCATACCAGTGACCATGAGGAGCATTTTAATGAAGGTTACAGATCAGCTGAAGAAACTTATTGCAGATGAAAAGATCAAGTCCCTACAGGCCAAAAGAGCAAGTCGGCCCGTTCCTCCTCTGATTATCCCGCGGCCTTACATGCATCTTCCTCCCGTGTTACATCAACATAGTGCCCCGGCTCCACACCAGTATCAACACAGATCTATCAATGACTATGAACATCCCGCTTTATTGGATCCTTCTAGTGCTTCCCCAGAACTCTTGGATAGTCTCAAAGCAGAAAAAGTAGCCAAGAATCCGATGCTAGCTAGTCTGTTGGATGAAGAAACGGGAGTTAGAGAGATGGACAATCCAGTGCTGTCTCGTCTTTTGGACGATCAGGCACCAACAGTGACCTCATTGCCTCAGAAACCAAAAAAGACTAGAAAGCGCAAACCTGACTCTCTTCCTGGCCGCAGTCCAAAACATCGGCCAAGTGAAGAAAGTGAATTGGAAACTCCTTCACCTTTAGATATTCGGTTAACTCCGACAAGCAGCACTATTCAAACTCCTCTTATAGATCTCACAGAGAACTTTGAATCTCCAGGTGTTGGAGAGTCACATGTCAGTAAATTAGCGCACACTGTTAATAAGATAATTGTAGACAGCACAAAGAATGAATCACCTACAAGACTGACTGAACCACATCTGACACCAGGGATGAAACTAGCTGTGAATAATGTTGATAATATGTTGACTGACTCCACTGTGAAGGGAGAACTAAATGAATATTTTGTGAAAAGGACATCTTTTTCTGACTTGTGGCCGAGTCCTTCAGAGGTTGGCGGACCTATTGACGCGGATCTGTTCACCAACAAAAATGTGAAAGTGAAACGTTCTTGTAGTAGACAATCTTCTGTCTCTCAACATTCTGAGTTAATGGAGTTTGATACAGAAGTATTCAACACTGATTTAAACTTCAGTGAAAATCTTACTGATAATGGCTCTGAGGAAGCTTGTGATGCTTCTGCTTTTGGAGCCGGTGTTAATTCTGTGACAGAGATGGCTTCTAAATTCACCACTGGTCATTCGCGAGCTTCCATGTCGTCTAAACACAGTTCCGATTCGTTAAAAACAGGAATCAAAAGAAGACTCAGTGAGAGTCCAGACTGTGAAAAAGCTAACGTCAAAAATGAAAGGGACACTCCAAGCCCACTTTGGAAGAAACCTGATCTATTGACTAGTAGGAAGAATTCTGAAATGGACTTATCTAGTGTTCAGAGACGAAAAGTTGAAAGTGATTCAACCATTATCAAAAAGTCAGAAAGCGAAAGCTGTCTCACTAAAAAGAAATCCGAAATGGAAAATATTTTAAAAAATACCTCACCTGAAAGTGATAGTTCAAGTTGGCAAAAATATGAATCCGACATTTTAAGCAAAAAGAAATCAGACTCTGAAATTGTTCGAAAAAAGGGAGAATCTCATTCGACTGATTTTTCTCAAAGTAACAACAGAAAATCAGAGTCGGATTTGTATTCATTGAAAAAGAAAACGGAAAATGACGTTTCTAGTGCAAATAGAAAAAAGAGCGAATCCCCAAGCAGCCATTTGTTAAAAACAGAGGGTGGAGGTAGTGACTCTCCGTCAAAGAAGAAATCAGACAATGAAATCCCTAACACTTCCAAAAGGAAATCTTCAGATAGTGATTCGAGTGTGTATAAGAAATCATCTGAGGATAGTTCATCTTCAAACAAAAGCTGGTTAAAACCTGATCCTGATGGTCAGGGTTTAAAAATGAAGATCTCTACTCGTCAGTTAGAGGGTAGGAGTGTAGCTTCACCACTTCAAGCACTTGACTTCTCCAAAAACAGTAAAAGCAACCATAAAGGTGGTAAAGATAGTTCCTCAGATAGTAACCGTGGTGGTTTGGCCATGGCAGTTACATCTGTGGCATATAATTCCCAGTCTTTGAAAAGTAGTAACTCTCCTTTACTGAATCCTTCCATATCTCCTTCTAAAGCACTTGGTTACTCCCCTTCAAAATCATCAAATTATTCGCCAAGCTCAAAATCACCCAGTTCACATAGCTCCGACAAAAATAATAAGACAAGCAAAGTTGATAAATCCAGAAAAACAAAGCACCCCAGTAGTAGTGACTCGTCAAAACGAAAGAGGGAGAAAGAGGAGTATAAACGGGAAAAGAAAAAGAAGAAATTAGATTCTTTTAAGGATGATTTGCTTTACTCCTCATCTGTGAATTATACAGATTTAAATGATAAAAAACAAATGCCTAAGTTAAAAATTACAAAAAGTGGTGGGAAAGTTACTGTGCAGACATCCTCTCCCCAGACTGTGCCAAGTGTTAAAGTGAATTCCTCTCCCCGCAAATCCTCGCAGGCCAATCTTTCTAGTGAAGACGCTTTCTCATTTAGCCGATCGGAACTTTTAGAGAAGGAGGAATTGGACAGAAAACTTTCTCATATGAGACAAGGTCATTCAAGAAGCAGCAAGCTCACAAATTCTAATCATAAATCTGAGAAAAGCCCAAGCAATTCTCAGAAATCTTCGCATAAATCAAGTCAAAAATCTTCCTCTAAAAATATCACTGTTAGCAAAGCAGACTCTAAGCTAATTACAAAAACGCCCACGATAAAATTAAAGCCTATTGTGATTCCTTCAAGTGGTGCATCCATGCATGTCAGTGGTTCTTCAAAAAACTCCTCTTCCTCACCGCAATCAGCCCCTGTAAATATTCCCAATAATGTGGGGAAGATACCTAGCCATTCTCCTCATAGTTCTCCATCACAAAGTTCATCTAGATCAGGTACACCTACATTACAAACTCCCGTCAGTCGTGCCTCTCCAAATACCATCTCTCCCACATGCACAACAAAAACAGGAACAGCATCCAATCAAACCCCTAGCTCCAACTCCTCATCGAATTCTCAATCGGCCAACAAATTGAAGTCGCCGGGAAGGTTAAGGAAAGGCTCACTTTCAGCGGTCATTGATAAGTTAACAAAATCAACAACAGTGATACCAGGAAGTAAAGAGGATTCTATTATGGAAGGCGAACCCAACAGCGAACCCAAAGCTGTTACTGTGCCGCAAATTAACAACTTGACTAAAGGACTGAATACCACAAACTGTGTGAATAAGTCACCTGCAAAATCGCCAAATGCTGTTCAAGTTAGCAAAATGTCTTCTGATGTAGAAAAAGTCATAAATAATAGTGTGTCCTCTGGGCAGAAAGACAATAGTCCTCGGAAGGACAAAATAGATTCCTCCCATAAACCTAAATCAGATTCTAGCAAATCCAGTCAACGCAAATCTGTGTCTTCAAGTAAAGACAGAGACAGACCAAGGTCTTCCTCCAGCACCTCATCTAGTCGAAGTGTTAAAGAAGACTCCAACAAATCTGAGAGTTCCAGCAGTAAACAGAATTCACATTCGGGGAAATCCCATAGTTCTTCTGGAAGCAGCAGCCATAGTCAGAATTCAGGAAGCAAAAGTCATACTAATAATAATCTTCCCAAATCCTCCAGCTCGTCATCATCGTCTTCACAGAGCAGGAATTCCACTTCTTCATCTAATGGTGCAAAAGTTAGTTCTTCTAGTAATGCTGGTTCAGCTAGTTCAAGGGCTGCAAGCCCTTCGGTAAATAATAAAAGCTCGAGACATTCTAGCCAAAATTCAGCCCATGTTTCAAGTAAGACTTCAGGGTATCGTCCCTCAACACCGACACAAAGCCAAAATAGTCATGTAAAATCGAGTGGCAGTGTCAATCAAACCAGTAGCAATAGCTCTGTGAAAGAGAAATCTGGTGAAACTGTTGATAAGAATTCCAAATCATCTCAGCCTCCTGTTGTGTTGAATGATAAATTAAGTAAGGGTTTAACTGTGGCAGGCTCCAAAGAGTCTTCAAAAGATAATTCTAGTATAAAATCATCATCCTTGTCTAGTGTTAAAGACAGTACAGGTGCTAGTAACAGTAATGTGCATAAGACTTCAGAATCCAGGGTGGACTTTGATACTTGGACACCTGCTTCTCCAACAGAAGACAAAGAATATCGATCTGCAGAAGAAACAGCCAAAATTCCGGTGTTGGAAAGATTTAATTTAGAATACACTCAGGATCCAAGCAGTTCACCAAAGACGACATCGCCTTCACAAGAAGAAACGCCAAACAGACAACAGCAATCCAAGTTAAGTGATACTGCAAACAGTTTACAGACTAAATCATCGGACTCTTCATCTCAGGATGACGTCTCAAAAACTGTTAAACACAATTCGCGAAGTCCGTCAGAAAGTCAGAAATCCCTCAACCGTGCAAGCCCTGTGAATAGTGACTTGAAAAACTCTAATAATTCACAAATGGTGGACCCTGTGTTCGTTTCGTCGATTTCAGAGAAGACGGACACAAAGGCACTTTCTGATCATCCGCAGGATGATGTGCCGTTTACTAGGTTTGTTCAATGCAATGGGGAGTCTAGCAGTGCTAAGGTAGAAAAGAGCTCAGAGCTTAAAGCGTTATCACCACAAACAACCCATACGAGTTCTAACCCTCCTGAGCTTGTTAAAAATGAAAACCGAGACATGGAAAGCCCTTCTCCAATGTCCAAAAAAGCTCGTTCAAACTCTAATAATAAGTCTAATAGCAGACCTGTTTCGAGTCCGCATAGTGACGCTAGTAGTCCTGGTATGGGACTTGTGATAGATTTCCCTGTAACACCCAAGAGTAACCATCCATCAGCTCAGTGTAGCCCATCACCTGTACCCAAAGCGGATGTGGTGACTCCCAGCAGCCCTGATCTTGTACCGACAGGGTTTGCGTCTCCCAGTCCGGGGCAAGTGGACATTGATGATGATGACCTTATGGACGATATTGTCTTAGGGATGGGCAGTTGATGTCACGCCAAAGAGGTTTTACTCTCCTCATGTCACTCTGGCTTTTTTTTGTATGTGCTTTTCAGCTCCTGGGGGCTGTTTCTCAACACACTTACGCCCACCGTAACTTTGCGCCTGGTCGCGATGTAATGTTGAAGGTATATATTGCCATAACAGTTAGGCCTTGCATCGGACTTACGTTGGGCTCAACTGTTTTGAGAAACTGCCCCCTGGGCGATGTCATAAAATGTCTGCCATCATGTAGTGTTTTTATTCAAAACTGGTTTGCTTAGTTCAATCGCCATAATGGGACAGCTCTAGTTCTTTTAAAGTAGTTATATGCAACATCCCCTGTGAGAAAATATATGAACTTAATTTGTCTATAGTTTTGTTCTAAGTTAAATCATCTTTTTATATATATATTTCAAGAAACTAGAGCGGCTCTTTACAAACTGAGGGTTAAGTCATTTGATCACTGTGGGACCCATTCTTCTAAGCTGGTGGAAACCTATGTATGTTTATGGTATATTGAAATTCACTTCCAGCAATTGCGAAGCGTATTTTCCCCTCATTTGCTAGTCTCCTAAGTTCGAACAGCTAACTGGAGCGAGTTCCTGAAGTCTTACTGGGACTTTACTATGTT
Organism: Lepidochitona cinerea; assembly: GCA_963971465.1. Taxonomy (NCBI): domain Eukaryota; kingdom Metazoa; phylum Mollusca; class Polyplacophora; order Chitonida; family Tonicellidae; genus Lepidochitona; species Lepidochitona cinerea. Next base: position 3,093,526 of record OZ020558.1, on the reverse strand, counting down.
AAAGTATTAGTCTGTAACTGGTAAATTGACTATTAGAGCTGGTGTTACCTCTGGACCATTTCATTGGATGGCAAGGTTTTCATACAATGTTGAAAAGTCTACGGTCCATCATTATGACCAAATGGCAGTAATAAGATTAAAATATCAAAGTATTTATATAGATAGATTTGGTAGTTCTAGCAGCAATAATCAATTTTGTCCTAAATATTATTTATAATACATCGCTTTTTAGAATTCTTTTTTAAAAGAGTGAGTGGTTTTTTAATGATTTTTTTTTTTACCTCTTTCCTCTTTTGATCGGGTTATGGGAATCCCAAAACATCGTCTCAAAATAAGGCAAGACGAAATACAGACAAAATTTATACTTCCTTCATCACCAATGATAATATTAATTCCATAGCCAAAATGCTAATCTTAGTGTACTCGGGGGTATTATGTATTTATATAATTTCATGGCCGAAATAATAACAGATGAACCGATTACATAATTATTTATTAATATGAAGAGAATGTAAACAAATCATTGTATAAAATTACAAAAGGCAAGATTTCTTAACTAATCACAGTTTGAAATTTCAACGTTTACAGATTATGTGAAATTTTAGTCATTTTTCGATAATTATATCATGGTATTGGGAAATTTTAGTAGAATGGGTTTTAATGAAAATTATAGTTTGGTTCATAAGCCGGGGCCAAGAGTCTATGCCAAAATCAATTCCACTATTTACACATCCAAAATTGCGACTATTAGTCTAGCTTTTTCTCTAACTGTAAAGAGCCTGGACATTTTTATTTATCACATGTCTTAATTCTTTGCCTGGCTTTTTGGATCATTCCTTTACAAAACGTATGCTGAATACCTTTTTTTACAAAGATTTATTGTCAACAATTGCTAATACAATAATGCGACATTATGTTCGTTTTTTAGCTTAGAAATGTTTAGAAATTTTAATCTAGATTCTTAATAATTGTTTGGAAAATTGACTGCAGAGTTTAACAAAATCATGTCAGTGAATCCTGATCTAAGTCATATAAGTTAGAACGCAGTTGATACTTGCTTATTGTAGTTTTGTGAAAGCCGACCCAAAATCTGGTTGTTCAGAGAGACACGTTTGAATTTGTATCATCACGATAGGCCTGAAGCTTAAGGACGTCACTCGAAAAATTATGGAATTTTACAAGTGCCCGGTTTGTAACATGTTTTTTTAGCGACACGCATTACCGCAATCCTATCATCTTCTCAAGCCAAGCTAAACCCTCCATGGCCCCTCTCCGTGTTAGGGTTGGGGCCATGGAGATTTTAACTTGGCTTCAGAATATGCAATCATATATACTTTTCTAGATTATGTTCCATGCTGATCCTGCACGAATGACGTGTTTTAGAGATCGGTTTATTGCGGTCATGTCACAACCTTGAGAGTGGTGTCAATCTCCAGTCAACAAATCGAATGATACATCTCCGAGCAATCATGTTTATTTGTTATAAGGTTGTATTTAATATGGTCCAAATGTGTGTTTATTTTTAAAATCGTCCTATATATCAAGAACGATAACTCTGTGAGAGTATATTGGTGCACTTCGGTAGGCTGCAATCAGATTCCCTTTTATCAAACATTTTTGTTATTTATATGTTCCTATAAATATTGTGTGGTTATCGCGAAACCAAAAGGCCATAAAAATGGTTTCGTATATGTGTTTTTTAATCCGTATTCATAATGACTCTAGTTTCCCTGAGCTACCATCCTTGTAAAATTGTAATTTTATTATTCACGAATAATCGTTTGTATCTAGTATAAATTATGTAGAATTTTCACATAACCCTTCAGTCGCAGCATCGGTTTTTATTAATTCTGCATATCTCACGTTTTTATGTTTTTGTTGTGTGTACAGTGTTGCCCTTTGTAAATGGAGAGACTTATTGTAAATATAACTACTGTTCTTGACTGTATAGATGGCGCTGTGTATATACGTTGGCCAATCAAAGTGGATTGTTTAATGCTGATGGCTAAATAACGCTGATGTTTTATTAGTCGGTCAGTGGTCACTCTATACCTCCATGCCACATCTGTAAAATATCACAACCTAATAAACACTCCTCATTGTTGAATTTTTTAAAATGCATTTTGAGTTCTTCCTTTTTTATGGATACCCCACAATACTATAGCCATTATGTTTTATTTGAGTGGGACGTGCTGCCAAATTATCGACTTCCGTAGATTCCGACTCCCAAGTGGTTTCCAGTAAGTGAAGTTCGTCTAGAAAAAAAATTATCGCCGTTGAAAGCAAATTATATGTACATTCACCTGCCATATAAGGCCTGCAGTTTAATGACGGGACATTACAAATTTGGGATATACTAGTTTGAAGTCACATTTGTAGTCACATGCATGTTACATTCCTATTAGCAGTATTTTCCTTTCGTCCAACACACCTACTGCTTTACGTCAGGGCCAGAATTTTTACTGAACAGTTAAACAGATCAGCCAATTATAGTTCAGAATCCCGCATATCCAAAAGTGAGGTGGTCAAGCTTTGTGGTATCCGCTGATATCTATTGGCCAGTAAAGCTGTGTGTGCGTTGGCCGCTGCTTGTAGGAATGTACACGCATGACTACACCCCGGCATACTTTACATGAAGAATATACTTGCTATCGGCCATGTATAACTGCGTGCCTGCAAGGTTTAAAATTCTCCACAGATTTAGCCAACACTTTTCTTATCCGGTTGTATTTTTTCTTCAAATTTCCCTCTTGTTGACTCTGTAAGACCGAATTGTCGTTCCGACTTGTAGCATGCTATTAACATGGAGTTAAAATGGCGCATTGGCATTAATTTGCGCAGAAAAGTATATATTTGTGAACACTAAAACACACGGGCACAGGGAAAATCTTCTTGTCTAAAAAACCCAAATAACCATATATAGGTGTGCAGACATAAAGCGACCGCTTCAAACAAGATCCATCTTCCATCCCATCATGTTTTCAAGTATAGGCCTAATGACGTTAGGCTTTCAGCCTATTTTGTGAAAAAGTATACTGTTGTTCTTCCCTTATTTCGGAAAAGTCTGGTAAAGTACACGAGGAATACTATTTTATTTATTAGGGTGGTATGTTTTCTTTTAAATGATGTAGGCCTTTATATATTTTACAAAATTGGTAATTCTATATAAATATATGGAAGACTGTTGTGTCTCTTTTCGCCCGCTTGACGCTTTCTATACGAAACACGCAGCTCGAGAATGCGCTATTAGGCCGATACGCCCGCTGTTAACAGCAACTCTCATCGCTGCTCGAGTTAGAAACGCGCTATTTTCTCTAATCTCGCAATCAAAAAAAAATGGTGCGATATGTAAATAAAATTCGCTCGTAAAAAAAAAAACAAACCCAAGCAGACCTAAGCTTCGTTGAACAAGTTGGGAGTTGTCAGATAGCCTTATGCACTGCACTGCAAAGTGTAGACAGTCCGTCATGTTGAGTCAATAAAGGATGCAATCTAAAATTAGAAGTTACCCTAGTTTCTTTTTTCAGCAGAAGGCGTAATATTATAGGCTGTGTTTTGAATAGAAAGAAATACTATTGTTCCATCAAAACGCGTAACTAAATCTAAAAGTCGTGTTTAGGAAGCATATTTTTGTTAAATGATATTTATACTATAGCACAGGATTGTACGTTTAAAGTGGCATGAGCTAGCAAAATTTGTATCTTTTTCATAAAATCCGATTATCAAGACGATGCAAGGGTATAAGAAATGAATTGAAAGAAAAATTAAAGGATTGACTTAATGGAATAGGAAAAAACCGAACTAGTGTACTAAAACTAAACTAAATTTGAATAACCCGGACGAACGTTCTTTCACTCTATAAGTTCACGGAAGTTTTAAATACTATATACTTATAAACGTACATTCCCGAGATAAGTATTGCGATGAAACGTTTCTAATTTGTACTTCTTGAGAAAAACGAAAATCGATAACCTCAAAGTTTTGTTTTAACGGAAAAAATCAACATTTTGGCAGCTCATGCCACTTTAACCAATGTTACTTTGTAGTAGGTCACGACCTGAAGGAATGTAACACGGCCTGGTTTTCACGTAGTTCAGGATATACAAAAGAGAACCTCTCTCTATGCTGTCTGAGTTTTCATTGAATTTTGATCGACTATTATGTACCAAATAGGCCAGATTAGAATGCAGAATGCACATATATACTATAAGACCCCACCCCAATGTGAAGTGTTGAAGCTATACCATGGTACATTAAGTACTCCTCCGTTTGCTGTCTCGAACAACCATCCTTTACGTCTGGATGTCCCCAGGTATTTCATTCAGACACCCATGCTAGTGGAGGAGACAATCTACAATTTACCCGCAGAACGACGTGAGTGCTATAGATATATGCTCTCCATTTTAAGGAATAATAATTATAAGGAAATTTTCGTTGAAACCGAATTGGCTAATAGTTCATCAAGAAGTATGAAATATGAGCCTTTTCACATATTAATCTTGGATATGTACGTTTATGGACAACACGAGCTTTCGACATCTTTACCCGTGTCTTTATCAAGTGTAACTGAATTTAATATTTCAAACATTGACATAAATACTAAAGAAAAGAACAAATGTGTAAAGTGGCCAATCAGGGAAACTGTTTACGAGAGTAACTATGTGTTTGATGTTACACCTGATGAAGACACCTGTATTGGTCTCGAAAGCTCGTGTTGTTCACAAACCACTTACTTCGTGGTGATGCCTTAATGATTTCTCATTAGTATGTTAATAATATTGTAACGTCTGAATCTCGAAAACCACTGCATCAATCAAGAATGACGTAAATATGTTAACGTTACAATAATATCACATGTAAAAAATGTCGCAAACAGTACGTCGGAGAAACTCAGAATTCTCTACGACAAAGAGCAGCCAACCATTTATCTAGTATTAGACTTTAACATGATGTACCTGTGGCACAACATTTCAATACTCTAGGTCATTCGGTCAAGGACCATTTTGAAATCATGCCTATCGAGAAAATCCCTTTTCTCACTTCCGCTGCAGATACCAAGCACAAACGTTAGGAAAGGGAAAGTTTTTGGATTCAAACATTACAAACTATTTATCCTTTGGGTTTGAACTTGGACCCAGGGAGATGTCGTGAAAAAACTATAATACCATTTGTCTTTCAGTATAACAAAGCTAGCATCGCTATGGCCAAGATTATAGTAGAAGAATACAAACTATACTTCAAAGTAAACTTGCTCGACCTCTGACCCAAAGGCCAGTCATTGCTTATAAGAAGAAGAGTTTGAAAGACATACTGGTCAGGGCTAAACTCCCCTATCTGCCTTCTACCTAGGTTTTTCTGGGTAAGGGGTGGGGGTGGGTGGGGGGCAAATTTTCACTGTCTTTTCCCATGACCCTATAATATATAGTCTGACGATATTCTTACCATAGCTTAAGATACGTAAGCGTTGTCAATCTAATACAAAGTGTTCCAGAAAATTCTACTGACGAAGACCAAGCTCCTGTCAGTCGTCAACCTAATGAAATATCATAGGTTTACTTTATTACAACAATTTATGATGGGGTATAAAGGTCTAAATGATATACCTCTTTTTAACACAATTAGAAACTTGTCTCCATGGTTATTTTAGACAAGAAGATTTTCCCTGTGCCCGTGTGTTTTAGTGATCATAAATAAAAGATTGACGTAAAATGGTAAAGTTACAATACCATGGCATCACAATAAACAAGCTAAATAAAAGACAATAGCAATATTAAAGGATTTATGAACAGGATTTAAAGCTGGTTTGTGTTTGTTTATGGACTAAATGTATATTTGAAAAACATCAGTTGGAACGAAACAATCTTCGTGTTAGTTCCCTGGTTGTCAAAAGAAGAACGGAGAGGAAATATGCATATTTTCCGTATTTGTCGTAACTACTCGGAAAAATGACGTCATACACGACCTTCGATGTGTACAAACTGCCACGAAGACGTACTGAGACAGAAGAAATCGGAGGTCGTATTTGACGTCATAAATCTCTGAGATAATTAATTTTCGTAAGCATTGTAGATCGGCAAACGTAGCTTGAATTTTGTATGTGCTGCGACCGAAATTTTTTTTTTTTTTTGGTCAGACTTTTAAAGTGCATGTTCTACATAACACTTAACGCAAATAAGAAAATATTTCCAAAGGTTGTTCATAAATCCTTTAAGAAATGTTTGAAACTCTCTTTGGGTTCCATACTATCGAAATAATTACGGTTCGATGTAAGAAATGTTTGAAACCCTCTTTAAAAGTGGGTTCCATGCTATAATGAGGATGGGATGAGGTAAAAACTTTGTCTTCAGATAAACATTCGAGAAAAAGAAAATTTTAAGAAGCTTTTTTTCATTCAAAAACTTAACCCTTCATTAAATAGAGATAGTGGTATACCAATAAGTAAAATATGGAATAAATCTATAAAATACATTTTTATGTAAACCTTTTTTATATCTGATATCTGATTAAGTCTGATTTATCTAGGCAACGTCACAATCAAATTCCTTTATGAAGCGAAGTATTTTAAGCCTGCCTCGGATATCACGAAATCTCGGTATAGGAATTCTTCGGAGACTTGCACTCTCTATTGGGATGGGGGAGACGACATAAAGCCAGATAAATGCTACCTGTATATATACATATATATAAATAAATAACAAAAAGTCACCCTGGCGTGTTATAAAGATGGTTATGAGCCTAAGCTAAAAGCTGCATGTCAAATGTGGCCTTCGTGTGTCAGTGATTTTCTCATATTGCATAAGACGATTTGTAAAAGGAGTTAGAAAAGTTTACAATCTTCTAATGAAATGATATTGCATGTTCGTTCAAACGACGTCATGGTACGCATACGTTGTATTTATGTGTATTCAGAATGTACAAGAAAAAGATGTCATAACAAAGCATCGATGCGCATAAATACCTTTACATACATCTTAGTGAGAAAATTGTTTTGCCTATGACAGGAATTTATTCTGCATCAGGTATAAGTTGGATGACCCAGGATTTCTCGTGTTTATTGTCTTCAAGAATGAAACCTTGGTTGCGCCTTTGGTCACTTTCGATCGAAATGAACTGTTGGTTGGGGGGGGGGGGGGGATTTAATTTACACATCGGATGGAAAAAAAAGAGACCCCCCCCACCCACCAAGGGACAGTTTTGTCTTAAAAATTAAAAACACTATGCATTGCACTTGAATACAATTTAGCACACATCATTAAAGTGGCATGAGCTGCCAAAATATTGATATTTTGACGTTAAAACAGAATGTTGAAATTGTTGGCTATTTTCGTAAGACGTATAATTCAGAAGCTTTTTAGTGCTTCTGGTCTCCAAAATGTGCGATAAAGTATTGTTTTGAACTAACTTTGGCTACGAATGAATGAATGGTCGTCCCGGTTATTTACATTTTGTTTACATTTCGAACACGTTTTCGGTTCGTACAGGCCACATACTGTATGGATTTTCCTCATTCCAACGCCTGTCATTTAGTTTTTCGATGGCCTTTAAAGCCTCTTACTGTTGTAACGATCAGAAATCATGAAAAAAGTGTAAATTTTGGCAGCTCATGCCACTTTAAAGGCACACTTGCCGCGAAAATCAGGAATATTGTTTACATTAAAAAAGAAAGACCGTATTCTGTATTTTTCCCAGACAATATAAGTTAGGAACTTTCTATTTTTACCAAAATTTAAAAGTTTGGACGTCACTTTGTATTTTTAATTTGAATTTGAAAATTTGAATTGTTACGTACCCGGAACGTAAACAAACCGATCTGCCCCCTATTGGCGATTTTATGTTTCAATCTGTAAACCACAGATACAAAGGCCTGAAAAAAAGGTAATCCAACACGAAAGTTGACCGACACTGATCGTTGTTGTTGTAATCAGGCTTCGATTCTTCGTTTGTTTTTCACCCCATTTTTACAGTCTAAAGCTAACTAGACATGTTTTATGTGTCCTATGTTTAAGTTTAGTGGTATTAGTCGTAGTAAGCTCATGTAAATTGGTTTTCTTAGTAAATTTAAACAGGCTACGGCGGCAAGTGTGCCTTTAACAACCAGTGTCGGTCAAATGGTCACGTGTTTGGCTAGATCTCTCCATTGACACAAAAACATCAAGGAAAATGCAAATGTTTGAGAATGCAATGTCAGACATTGACTTCGGTGTATTGCCACGTCTTAAAGGAACTCAACGTCTATTATTTTTTTACATTTTCCATAATATTTCTACTAATTTGATTTTCAGCGAAAAATGTACAATTAACGAGCAATTAGTGGGGCTCTTCTTACTTTGTCGATAATAATGAATCTAACGGTTGATCTGGGACTCCCACGGGCATTGTCGATAGAAATGAACGGTTGTTTTGTGACTTCCCCGGACATTGTCGATATAACTGAACGCTTGGTCGGTGACTTCCCCGGGTATTGTCGATAGAAATGAACGTTTGGTCGGTGACTTCCCCAGGTATTGTCGGTCGGAATGAACGGTTGGTCGCTGTGTCCCTCGGGTATTGTCGGTAGGAAGGAACGGTTGGTCGCTGTGTCCCTCGGGTATTGTCGGTAGGAAGGAAAGGTTGGTCGGTGTGTACCTCGGGTATTGTCGGTAGGAAGGAACAGTTGGTCGGTGTGTACCTCGGGTATTGTCGGTAGGAAGGAACGGTTGGTCGGTGTGTACCTCAGGTATTGTCGGTAGGAAGGAACGGTTGGTCGTTGTGTCCCTCGGCTATTATCGATAGGAAGGAACGGTTGGTCGGTGTGTCCCTCGGGTATTGTCGGTAGGAAGGAACGGTTGGTCGGTGTGTACCTCGGGTATTGTCGGTAGGAAGGAACGGTTGGTCGGTGTGTACCTCGGGTATTGTCGGTAGGAAGGAACGGTTGGTCGGTGTGTACCTCGGGTATTGTCGGTAGGAAGGAACGGTTGGTCGGTGTGTACCTCGGCTATTGTCGGTAGGAAGGAACGGTTGGTCGGTGTGTACCTCGGGTATTGTCGGAAGGAAGGAACGGTTGGTCGCTGTGTCCCTCGGGTATTGTCGGTCGGAATGAACGGTTGGTCGCTGTGTCCCTCGGGTATTGTCGGTAGGAAGGAACGGTTGGTCGCTGTGTCCCTCGGGTATCGTCGGTAGGAAGGAACGGTTGGTCGGTGTGTACCTCGGGTATTGTCGGTAGGAAGGAACGGTTGGTCGGTGTGTACCTCGGCTATTGTCGATAGGAATGAACGGTTGGTCGGGGACTTTCCCGGACATTGTCGATAGAAATGAACTGGGCCTTGTCTTAAGGCCCGTTCACACTGTGCGATTTGTCGTATCGACTTGTAGGATGCGATGAAAATAAATGCTTCTAATTGGTGAATAAGATTTAACAACCAATCAAAAGCATCCATTTTAATCGCATCCTATAAGTCGATACGACAAATCGCACAGTGTGAACGGGCCTTTACGAAGCTGGCGTAAAGTTGCGCATAGGCCTACAACATGGACCAGTTGCGACTAGGGCGTAAGTTCCTATAGCTTTAACACTGATTTACGTCCGACGTAACTTACGCCAGCTTTGTAAGACAGGGTCCAGTTGGTCGGGGACTTTCCCGGACATTGTCGATAGAAATGAACTGTTGGTCGGGGTGTCCCTCGGCCATTGTCGGTCGGAATGAACGGTTGGTCGCTGTATCCCTCGTGTATTGTCGGTCGGAATGAACGGTTGGTTGCTGTGTCCCTCGGGTATTGTCGGTCGGAATGAACGGTTGGTCGCTGTATCCCTCGTGTATTGTCGGTCGAAATGTTTGTCTCCCGGGTATTCGTTTTGGTGTTAGTTGGAATGCCCTCAGTAGTGATGGAAGTCAAAATGCGATGGTAGGTCTCAGCCACCATACTTTGTTTCCAGGCGTACTCTATGTAAGTACATATGTATGAAAAAAGGGTACTCGTGCATGCTTTTGGACTTTATCCTAAATATTCGACTAGACATTTATAATTTAAACGCTTCAACGATTTCCCATCTTTCAGCAAAGACATTCAGCAGCATTTCAAGACCTTGCTGTGATTTGGCCCCACTATATAGGCCTAAGAGCTAAAACGATTACCATAATTCATGAAGTTTCATTCTTTATTTAGCCTAGTTTTCCTCCTCTCGTTCCAGAAAGTAGGTCCAGCTCCTTTCTACTGAAGTGTGATCTTCGCTCGAGCAGAAAAGATGAGCTATATAGTTTACGATACGGTGTACTGATTGCAAATACTTCATGGAATGATCACCTATATGTAGTTTGTACTGAAGCAGTGTGTACTATTACATCAGTCGGACTTCATGGATCGAGTTTTCAACTCATAGGTATAGTATACAATATTTTAGAGCTGCCAGAATTCAGGTTGTTTTCATAACTGTTGATTTTAAAGAGAAGCTCAGCGTTTGGAGTAGGCCTACCTCCAAAAACGAAATGATTGGCGTTGAAATAAAAAATATTGATAATTTAGCCAGTAGCCTGTATACGAACCGAAGACATGTGCTACTAACGATCAAAACTCAAATAGCTGGGATGTATGAGCTCATTTTTGGGAGTTATGCTTTTTCTAAAACTATCTTATAAGGTATTCATTAATGGTGTCAGCCGAAACTCCTTATTCTGTACCAAAAATAAGAATAACCAAACAATAGCTAATTCTGTTTCAACCCAACCTATATTTGGCAGCTCATGCCACTTTAACTGATTCTGCCGTGTAGTTGTAACATATAAAATATTATAAAGTATAAACGAAGAGGATAAGATTTGTGAATAAACGGGATGGATATGAGTGGCAAGAGCTGCCAAATACAGGCAAACTTTCGTTGAAACCGAATTAGCTAAGTCTTTGTCATTTTTACAAAAACAAAATCGAAGCCTTCCGCTTATACCAATCTTGTACATGAACGTTTAGATACTTTTAAACAATACAAACTTAAAAATGAACTCGTACATCCCAGTTGTTAGGATTTTGTGCTTTATTTGCAAACATCTTCGGTTCTCACCGGTTTTTGGTCTTACCCAATATTTTTTGTTTCAATGTCAATATTTCAATCGCTGAACTTCTTATGACAAACAGCATTTATGAATAGGTTCGGATTTTGGCAGCTCATGCCACTTTAAAAGGAAATATAAAGGTCAAAATCGATTAATGTGTTCTTATGAAAGCATAACGGACTCAAAACGAGAAATGCTACTGACCGGCAAAGTAAGTAAACCAGGATAGAGACACACGAGTGCGGCTACTCAAGAAGTAGCATTGATAAAAGCTTCAAAACACTTTGAAGCTGGTATTTCATAACATGTAGAATCGCATTTTACCGCTTTATATTAGATTGACATTAACTGGAAAAATCCGGATTTTTTTCATAATTTTGGATCGCCTTGAGAAGTTGAACGTTTAAAGTACCTTGAAAAACTATAAGATTGGCGTTGAGATAAAAAAAATATTGGTAATACGAGCGGAGTAGGCCTATATGAGGAAATAGCGGACAAAAATCAGATAGCCCGGATTTATAAATATTCCAGTCTTTTTTTTTTCTAAACATGTTTATTTAATCATTGAATGTACACTTTAAACCAAGGGCTTATACTGTGTACTATTGCATATACAGTAATACATTGTATTTTAATGAGAGCAGACTATTTACAGTATCTTTAATCCTTACTTAACGACGACGAAGAGACTCCAGTCTTTGCTGCTCATAAAAAGTTAACGTACATATCCAAGATTGATATATGAAGAAAGCTCTTATTTCATACTTCTTGACCAAATGACCAACAATAAGCTAATTCTGTTTCAGCGAAAGTTTCCCGATATGTGGCACCCTATGTCACTTTAACGTCACGTTTAAAAATAATCATTTTAATTGATTATGTAATTCTTTTAGTTCAACCCCCCACATCCATGATAGCTGCACACTGGCTTATTTGCGGTTCGCAAAGGGATCATTTAGAAGACACCGCGGGCGGTATGAACAGATGTGATCAAACATTTGGATAACGTATAATTCGTTTGAAAATCAATCATTAAAATAAACAATATTTAACATTGCAGAAAGACAAACGAATGATTGGGATATGTATAACACGTTTAATTCAGCGGCTGACCAGGATAAGGCGGAATCTAACAGTGCCGTGAATCAAGAATTGGTGTCCGACCGCAGGCATGAGGCAGGGAAGCAAATTATACCCACCACTAATAACAACAACAAAGGTGAGTTTTCCTATATCTGCATCCTATATTTGCAATTAAATCTTCAGCTATTTTTTGTACTTGTGCTAGCCGAGAAATCTGGGCTCTGCTGAATTTTTCCTTCCGTATTCGGCAGATCCCAGATTTCTCGGCTAATACTTGTACGTAGGATAAATACCACCTTCATGTAACCATAACAACTCAAGTATATCAAACGACGAAAAATGGCGACGGACGTTTAATGGTCCGTCCATTTCCATACACATCCATATCCATCCGGTTAAAAAAAATAGACGTTATGCTTACCAACAGAGATGGACGTGTAACTTGTTGAAAAGCTAGTCGTTCAGAGGATCTCTTTATTTTTCTTTGGTCTTACATTTCTAATTCAAGCAATGCAAGCAATTTAATAACATTTCTTGGAATATAAAAGATAGCGTAGAACCGGGCTCTATTCCTTATACCAGGGACGTCCGTGTGCCAATCAGCACTCGATGATCGTCGTTTAATAAGCTGCCAAGATGTCGACGTTTTCTGGAAGTTATCGGCTATTTTTCAAAAGACTTGTTATTCAGAAGTTTAAAGGCGCAACCAGTCTTGATTATGTATTACGGTAGTGTAGTCATCCATGTACATGTTCGCTCGCACAACTTACTGACAGAATAGAATTTCCTCAATTCAACGTCAATCATTTTGCTTCTCGATGACTTTCAAAGACCCTAAATGTCCCAACAATAAGAATTTATGAAAAAGTTAGAATTTTGGCAGCTCACTCAACTTCCTATAATACATGCCATTATCTGTCCTGTCTAGAAGTATTTCCTGTATTAAAATTGTTGAAACTAATATGGATAATTGGCGTTAATCGGAAATCTCAAATATTTTGGCATAGACTAGACCTATGACATTGAGAGTGTATATGTGGAATGTATATGTCTTCCAGCCAAAGATAAACCAATACCCCCCCCCCCCCCCCCCCCAAAATAAAAACAACAACAAAAAACTTGACACCACCGCCCAATAAGGGAAATAAGTAATTGAGAGTCCCAGGCAGTTTATACCAGCCCTTATTTGTTCTGTTTACACACAGTTTGATTATTTGAAAAGCTTAATAAATGTTTCGTTTCAGTTTTAGTTTTTTCAAATCGCCATGTTGGTTAATTCATTTGCCATTTTATCAGGGGTATTGCCGACTAGAAAACGACGGCAAAAGAGAACTACAGGAATGAACATATTTTCTTTCTTCATGAAAAAGTCATCAGAACCAGGTCATTATTTTAACATGTAGACCATTAACTGATCCGGGAATGTAGTTTTATAGTAGATAAAATATGAGTATCGTATGTAGACCATTTACTGATTCTGTAGTGTAGTTTTATAGTAGATAAAATATGAGTATCGTATGTAGACCATTTACTGATTCTGTAGTGTAGTTTTATAGTAGATAAAATATGAGTATCGCATGTAGACCATTTACTGATTCTGTAGTGTTGTTTTGTACTAGATAAATATTAGTATAGCATGTAGACCATTAACTGATTCTGTAGTGTTGTGTTGTAGTAGATAAAATATTAGTATAGCATGTAGACTATTAACTGATTCCGTAGTGTTGTGTTGTAGTAGATAAAATATTAGTATAGCATGTAGACCGTTAACTGATCCTGTAGTGTTGTGTTGTAGTAGATACAATATTAGTATAGCATGTAGACCTTTAACTGATTCTGTTGTGTTGTGTTGTAGAAGATAAAATATTAGTATAGCATGTAGACCTTTAACTGATTCTGTTGTGTTGTGTTGTAGTAGATAAAATATTAGTATAGCATGTAGACCATTTGCTGATTCTGTAGTGCTGTGTTGTAGAAGATAAAATATTAGTATAGCATGTAGACCTTTAACTGATTCTGTAGTGTTGTGTTGTAGTAGATAAAATATTAGTATAGCATGTAGACCATTTGCTGATTCTGTAGTGTTGTAGTAGATAAAATATTAGTATAGCATGTAGACCATTAACTGATTCTGTAGTGTGGTGTTGTAGAAGATAAAATATCAGTATAGCATGTAGACCATTTGCTGATTCTGTTGTGTTGTGTTGTAATAGATAAAATATTAGTATAGCATGTAGACCATTTGCTGATTCTGTAGTGCTGTGTTGTAGAAGATAAAATATTAGTATAGCATGTAGACCTTTAACTGATTCTGTAGTGTTGTGTTGTACTAGATAAATATTAGTATAGCATGTAGACCATTAACTGATTCTGTAGTGTTGTGTTGTAGTAGATAAAATATTAGTATAGCATGTAGACTATTAACTGATTCCGTAGTGTTGTGTTGTAGTAGATACAATATTAGTATAGCATGTAGACCTTTAACTGATTCTGTTGTGTTGTGTTGTAGAAGATAAAATATGAGTATCGTATGTAGACCATTTACTGATTCTGTAGTGTTGTTTTGTACTAGATAAATATTAGTATAGCATGTAGACCATTAACTGATTCTGTAGTGTTGTGTTGTAGTAGATAAAATATTAGTATAGCATGTAGACTATTAACTGATTCCGTAGTGTTGTGTTGTAGTAGATATAATATTAGTATAGCATGTAGACCTTTAACTGATTCTGTTGTGTTGTGTTGTAGAAGATAAAATATTAGTATAGCATGTAGACCTTTAACTGATTCTGTTGTGTTGTGTTGTAGAAGATAAAATATTAGTATAGCATGTAGACCATTAACTGATTCTGTAGTGTTGTGTTGTAGTAGATACAATATTAGTATAGCATGTAGACCATTAACTGATTCTGTAGTGTTGTAGTAGATAAAATATTAGTATAGCATGTAGACTATTAACTGATTCTGTAGTGTTGTGTTGTAGTAGATACAATATTAGTATAGCATGTAGACCTTTAACTGATTCTGCAGGGTTGTGTTGTAGTAGATACAATATTAGTATAGCATGTAGACCTTTAACTGATTCTGTAGTATTGTGTTGTACTAGATAAAATATTAGTATAGCATGTAGACCATTAACTGATTCTGTAGTGTTGTAGTAGATAAAATATTAGTATAGCATGTAGACCATCAACTGATTCTGTAGTATTGTGTTGTACTAGATAAAATATTAGTATAGCATGTAGACCTTTAACTGATTCTGTTGTGTTGTGTTGTAGTAGATAAAATATTAGTATAGCATGTAGACCATCAACTGATTCTGTAGGGTTGTGTTGTACTAGATAAAATATTAGTATAGCATGTAGACCATTTACTGATTCTGTAGTGTTGTGTTGTAGTAGATACAATATTAGTATAGCATGTAGACCTTTAACTGATTCTGCAGGGTTGTGTTGTAGTAGATAAAATATTAGTATAGCATGTAGACCATTAACTGATTCTGTAGTGTTGTAGTAGATAAAATATTAGTATAGCATGTAGACCATCAACTGATTCTGTAGTATTGTGTTGTACTAGATAAAATATTAGTATAGCATGTAGACCATTAACTGATTCTGTAGTGTTGTGTTGTAGTAGATAAAATATTAGTATAGCATGTAGACAATTAACTGATTCTGTAGTGTTGTGTTGTAGTAGATAAACTATTAGTATAGCATGTAGACAATTAACTGATTCTGTAGGGTTGTAGTAGATAAAATATTAGTATAGCATGTAGACAATTAACTGATTCTGTAGTGTTGTAGTAGATAAAATATTAGTATAGCATGTAGACCATCAACTGATTCTGTAGTGTTGTGTTGTAGTAGATAAAATATTAGTATAGCATGTAGACCATTTACTGATTCTGTAGGGTTGTGTTGTAGTAGATAAAATATTAGTATAGCATGTAGACCATTAACTGATTCTGTAGTGTTGTGTTGTAGTAGATAAAATATTAGTATAGCATGTAGACCATTAACTGATTCTGTAGTGTTGTAGTAGATAAAATATTAGTATAGCATGTAGACCATCAACTGATTCTGTAGTGTTGTAGTAGATAAAATATTAGTATAGCATGTAGACCATTAACTGATTCTGTAGTGTTGTAGTAGATAAAATATTAGTATAGCATGTAGACCATCAACTGATTCTGTAGTGTTGTAGTAGATAAAATATTAGTATAGCATACTGATTCTGTAGGGTTGTGTTGTAGTAGATAAAATATTAGTTTAGCATGTAGACCTTTAACGGATTCTGTAGTGTTGTGTTGTAGTAGATACAATATTAGTTTAGCATGTAGACCATTTACTGATTCTGTAGTGTTGTAGTAGATAAAATATTAGTATAGCATGTAGACCATTAACTGATTCTGTAGTGTTGTACTAGATAAATATTAGTATAGCATGTAGACCATCAACTGATTCTGTAGTGTTGTGTTGTAATAGATAAAATATTAGTATAGCATGTAGACCATCAACTGATTCTGTAGTGTTGTGTTGTAGTAGATAAAATATTAGTATAGCATGTAGACCATTAACTGATTCTGTAGTGTTGTGTTGTAGTAGATAAAATATTAGTATAGCATGTAGACCATAAACTGATTCTGTAGTGTTGTCTTAATAAATAACTTTTACAGATGATGCAGTTAATTATGGTTGTCCTTTGAATGCCTACATTCGTGATAATTGACAATACTTTCAGAAATTATCAAATATATTTTTAAAAAATTCTCCATTGATTTGAATTCTCAAATAAAAAAGGGGAGGTCAAAATATTTAAAAAAATAAATGATTTACATTGTAAGTAAAATATATTTGTGTGAATGGATTCGTTGATTGATCGACGTTTTAAGCCGCACTCAAAATTATTTCCCTTACATTGCGGCGTTGTCAAGTTTAGGGAGCTGTTTTCAAAAGTAAAATTTAAATATAAATGAGCTGGAATCAGATTCCTTCAACCTTACCTGGCGTGTCACTTCTCCAGAACTGAACATTATTTAGAAATATACTTTAGGTAGGCCTATACGTATGCTTGAAAATACAATTCGATGACGCCATAATACCCCCCCCCCCCCCCCCAAATATCGAACTAGTATACCGGCAATGTACGGGGAACGCTTTAATTAGGCCTACTTTGTTCTCACTTTCGCTTCATATCCTAAGCTCAAACGTTTGGAAAGGGAAAGTTTTTGGGTTCAAACCTTCCAAACTGTTTACCCGTTGCGTTTGAAATTGGTTCCGGGAAGGTCTCGTGAAAAATTCCTATCTTTGTCTTTTACCTAAGAACCAAATTACATATTTTCACTTTCTTTTCCCATTATCATATTTTGTTTACTCCAGTTTGGCCAAATTCTTGCCATAGCTGGAGATCCGTACAACTTTGTCAACATATTGCAAATTAATCCAGAAAAGTCTACTGTCGGTCTTCAGCCTAATGAAATATCATGTGTTTTGGTTTATTACAACAACATATGATTGGATATCAGGGTTTGAGTGACATACCCCCCCCCCATTCCTTTTGAATACAATTAGAAATCTGTCTCCATGGCTGTTTTAGTCAAGAAGATTCTCCCTCTGCCCGCGTGTTTTAGTGTTCATAAATATATACTGAACTGCATTGATACCTACTGTTAATGACTGATGTAGTTTTATTTTTGTTTTAATAAAATTCTTTTGCTTGTTTAGAATGTATATATCAAGGTTAGACAGTTGCGGACAGCTGTTTTGTTTTTGGTCTGAAAGTGTCCACATTTTAATAGCTCTAAAATCCCACCTTTCTGTGTGTTTCCGTGGTTAAGATATTAAATCGTGTGTCATCCTTTAAGTTAACAATCTGTTGCCCACATACAAATAGAGAAGGATCGGATTTAAACATAACAGGGTCGGAAAACATCGATTTTCCCATGCTATTGGCTGGGGTACATTGTATATAGCTGTGTCATTCGTCTTGGTTGTTAGCCAGGGGTAGACCGGACAGAGAAACCCCGAGCCCGTATAGCCACTGAGGCTGAGTTGAGTACGCAGGTAGCATACAGATGTCGTTATTGGCAAGATTCGGCAGTTTTATAATCACAACTGAAAATCTGATTTAAAAAACGGGATAATTGAAGTTGCCTGGTTCCCACATTATGGAGTTAATTTAAGTGTTAGTGATCTGTCTAATGACTATGACGTGATCAGAAGACGAAACAGATACCATGGATATATATCTGAACTTTATCAAGGTTATGTAAAAGTGACGTTTAGTTCATCGGGTGCTGTAAACAGATTTACTGTTCTAGAATGTTGGTGGTTTAGTATTGCGTGGTGAATCCAGCGAACGGGGGACGTTTTATAATACAAATGAATAGCGTTTTCCAATCATCTTTTTCTTGAAGGCGATTCATGCTTAAAGCTTACATGGAAATATCCAACTGAGTGGCACAAATATATTGATATTGTTCTGGCCCTCGGATTAAAACTGTTTCTATAGACTTTACTTGTGTCTCTGACCGACGGTTGGAAAACGAGCACAGGACGATTGGAGATATGTTGTGATACAAGTATATATCATCCTGTCCCATTACTACGGAGTGAAGTAAGATTTGTGTGGCCGCGTTCATCACTACATCGGCAAAATCACTGCTAACGCCTTTGACGGGATTGCAAATCAGGGTTAAGCACAATTGGAATAGCATCTGAAGACAGACCGGTATCGGGGTTCAGTAACGAACAGAACGGATATTTAACCTATTCGTATAGAAACTACATAATTGCTATTTCTGCCATCGGATAAAGCCTGTATAAAATCTACCTGCATATTGATCTATTATTTCTGACATCTCATAAAAATAGTGGTTGAAAACTATATTACTTTCTGTGTGTTATTGAAAGTATTTACGAGTATAAAACCGGGTTGGTTTCAACGTAAGCGTATTTGTGCTCGTCTGTTTATCGGTTTCGTGTGTTTCACAAGTTGATATTCACCGTATTTATGCCCGGAGTAGCTTGTAGTGGTTGTAGTGTTAACGAAGCCAGGATCGCCTTCGCTGAATTACGATTGTTCTGTCCTGCAGTTAATTAAAGGCCAATTACCCCGGGTCCATATACAGCGGATTGCGTGATACACAGTCTAACACTATAGTAGTCGTTATAACTAAATGGATATATGTTATAGAAGGTACAGGGCTTGCATGCACACGCGTATAATCAACTAGACGGCACATCGAAGGTGTTCTCATTTATGTACAATGTTTCGCCTTCATTTTCCTGTATATATAACACGGTTACAGATGTCTGAATAGTGAAGAGATTGAAACCACAATTCAGAGTTCGGATCATAGTTAGAGATGTCTGAATAGTGAAGAGCTTGTAACCACAATTCAGAGTTCGGATCATAGTTACAGATGTCTGAATAGTGAAGAGCTTGTAACCACAATTCAGAGTTCGGATCATAGTTAGAGATGTCTGAATAGTGAAGAGCTTGTAACCATAATTCAGAGTTCAGATCATAGTTACAGATGTCTGAATAGTGAAGAGCTTGAAACCACAATTCAGAGTTCAGATCATAGTTACAGATGTCTGAATAGTGAATAGATTGGATGCATCGACAGTAATGAGTAAACAATGAAAAAACGATACAACGAATCGAGTATTTACCGTTTGAGGTTTATATGACACTCTGACAATTTAACTCGAGGAGATAAAATGCCGCCGGCATAAAATTATCAATTCACGAGAAATTAAAAAAGTTTCTGATCAATATAACCATAATGAGTATTGTCCAACGAGCAGCCATCGCTAACTCTGAACGTGGATGCTACACGGACAATTGGTGAATAATTAAAGTACCACGTAAAGGTATTACCATTGTATATACAAAGTCAGACTATGATGGCACAGGTACATTTTCCATGTGCCCGTGTGTTTTGCTGTTCAAAAATATAACTATAGGTGTATATCAAGTCAGAACTGGGACGGCGTTAAAAGCCCAAAGACGTAGAATCTATTTCCATTCAAGATATTAAGAAACATTAGTCTTTATTGCAGAGAGTCTGTAACAATAGGCCTACAGAAGATAACGGAACCAACTTCTTACTCTATATTGTAACCCATCGTCCAAAGCACGTCTTGGAAATATTTGCCACTTCTAAATTTAGCCCAGTTGGAATAAATCCAATTCTGGCAGTAAGACCACGTTTCCTGTTTGGGACTGTAAAATCGATAGGAGCTACAGTTAGACCTTTGGATTGAGTGTCTAGTGGAACTAGTTAGGCAGGAATAAAATGGCCTCTGAGTTTGCTTCGTTAGTTGATATTTACATGGTACATGTGATCGGTGTCGAGCAATTGTTGACTTGTGTCTGTTCTGAGCTATGTGACGCATATTTGGCAAATATTTTGAAAGTCGACAAGAGCTTTGAGATTTGAATGTTCAATTTGTGGTCTATGGCGACACTCTTTCACTTCCGATGAAATGTTAACCTCTGTGAGAAATTAAAAACGAAACCCCAAATCAAGAACATTCGTTGGCTGAATCTTTCTTGAATTCTTCAATCATTCAATATACAGGGGAAAAAATGGCGGATTTTACCGTTAAATCGTCACCTAGAAGTTTTAACTAACTCTCAAACAAAAGAAAGATAAGATGGTTGACAATGTAACTTATAAGATAAAATATCCGTATTCCGACTCTTCAGGTTCCGGTTCTGAAGCGACGTCATTGTCAGAGGATGGGATTGAGGAGGACCCGGAAACCGGAAGTAGTATGGCGGCAATCTGTTTTAACTTCGTGAATTCTATCCTCGGATCGGGTTTGATTGGTAAGTATTATTTTTTAGCAAAATAATTGCTGTGTATAATATCATATCCATAGTGTATGTAAAGAAACGAGAGGGGAAAAATGTTTGGGTGGGTTTTGGTTGCATTTTCGTTTTGGTTTGCAAGCAATGTTTGGTCCTGTTTATGCATAATATGCGAAGGTAGGGGCCAATTAAAATCAGACTGAAATAAGCGGAAAGCCTAATGACATAACAAGAAAAATACGGGATGTAATATTTTTTTAAAATGTAATCTTTGTATAGAGACGCATGACTCCACACATATACTTTTTGTATCGATTACTTTCCATGCGCCATTTTTATTCCTCCTATGACGTCACTAAACAATCGGTCTATAAACAGGTGTTAATGACTCATTGTTGTAGGTATGCCATACGTGCTGCAGCTGGCTGGATTATGGATGGGAATTCTGCTGTTTGGAGTGGTCGGATTTGCCGCAGGTAACTAAAGTAAACAGACGCAAGTCTATCTTAGAATTCCGCGAAGTTCCTGTCACATGGGCTGTCATTGCGCACGTGGTTGACCGTTTTTGTACCAGGCGGAATCGATCTCTATAGTGTTGAAATTTTGACGTCCCTGACGTTTGCACCCTGATTTAATAAAGCAAAAACAAAAAATGCCGGTAACCTCAGATTTAAGTAAGTCAATTGAAATAACATCACCATCATAACGTTGTAAAAGAAGCTGGATATGGTGAAATCTCGGAGGAAACTCGCAGACGTTCGTTAGTATTTCGAGGTCAAGGAATCCATTGCTCTAGTGCTGCAACTTGAACGTTGTTGAATCCCTCAGACCATGCATTAGATGGATTGATTGATTGATGTTTTTACGCCGCATTCAAGATTATTTTATTTATATGGTGGCGTTGCCAGGTTTAGTGGGGGGGGGGGGGGCTAATTGCCTTGGGCGAGTACCTCCCAACTCTCTCACATGCAGCGACCGAGTGGAAAATGCACTCAGAAATACCATGCGCCCCGCGCCCCTTTCAAAAAGTGTTCAGATTGGTTGAGATTCATAACCAAAGCTATCAACCTAAAGAGCCAACCAAAATAAAGCATGCCACTATTGATGAAAATGTCCTGTCACGGGGCGTTTAATAGCCATACAAGACGTTGAGAAGTTGAAATTTGTTAGGTGTATAGCTTACCATCAGTTATATATTGACGTTGGATGGCAGTATCATGCCAGTATGTTCAGATGATCAGTAAACGTTCACGTGGGGTGAAGATGACCCAGTGACTCGATCAGGGTCAGTAATATCTCTGTACCGCACTGATTCCCTCTTTGATCACCGTGTAGACAGCCGTTAACGTAAACTCCACGCCATCCGTCGCATCACTGATTCGTCTAATCGATAATCAATAAAAGTAACACACTTCAACCTTTGAAAATGAACAGAGATTTAACAGAATCACCGCTTCTGGTTAAAAAATGCTAGTACAAATAAAATCTTCGTTATTCACGATTAAGGTGGCATGAGCTGCCAGAGCTATTTTAATTGTTTTTTCCGTTATTTGCACCCATTTACGTTCGGTACCGGTAACTAGCGATACCTATCAACGTCTTTTATTTTTTCAAGGTACTCCGAACGCTCAATTTCTCTCGAATATGAACAATTATGAAAAAAACATTCACATTTTACCAGCTCTTGTGACGAATAACTGGGCATAAATGTTATTTAATTATTGAAAAGATATTTTTTAAAAACCTGAAAGTCCTGGCTTTTTATATCTCTGATTTGCAGAAATTGGCCGATGCATTGAGAGTATGTATTAGTTGAAAATTGTACATCCCAAAACCATATTTGATTTTAAACCAGGGACTGACATAAGTCATATAAGATGTATATAGGGTATTGGATTGTTGGCCAACATATGCGGGATTTGAATGTGGACCAGAGAGATCAAACTCATAGATCCAGAAGATTTTAGTTGTAAAGTTTATTTAGAAACAGCTGGGATTTGAATGTCGTCGATCAATCGCTATGTATTACTTTACCTCTATACAGTGTACATTCATGGACTTCAGGGCTGTCTGGGACATCTTTTATATACAATAACAACAATGCTCGGTTGTTTCTGCTGGGCTCCGCAAACTTTCAACTTTTATGAAAAAGCCAACAAGACTACATACACCATTTGTTGTTGAGATTTTTGACTCTATAAGACTTGCTTGCTACGTTGGCCTTATAGAGTCTGCCATCGTGATAAAAATCTACTTTTTTCTCAAAATATTCCCAATTGCAGCTCTCGTTAAGACATTAAGTATTCTATGATATTCCCGTCCCTCTAACGTATACATCCTCATCACAATACAATCTACGGCTCCGATATCGAGGGAATCTCTGATTTAAGAGTAGCTCGGATTCTCGGTCTAATGGCAACTGGTATTAAATGGCTGGTAATGTGTCTTGTTGGTATGGCGAATTCCGAGAAGAAGAAAAAATCCGGCAGAGTGCAGATTTCTGGGCTAATTCAAGAGTATTCTACTCGTGCCGTCGGCATATACCGACCCCCAGGACGCGAAAATATCGTCTGACTTTCAACATGTATTTCTACGTGAGTTCTCTATAGTTTGATTCGAGAGCCTTTTATGTTGCGTTTTACTTCGCACCCAAGATTGTTCCCCCTGTTGCCAAGTTCGCTGCATTAAACTTTGAAAATGCCCTAACTCTGGCATTTCGATGTTCTGATCGAAAGTGTTACACTCTTGTAGTCTAGAATACGTTGTGAAATAGAGCGTAAAACAATATAAATGCATATCATTCTTTGCATTTCTCGTCTGTCTCCGGTCATTTCCGATCGGATTTGACATGCTTTGACGTACCGGTACGTATATCCCCGAGGATATGCAAGTGGTTGAGAGCATGATCCTAAAATACTTCATGCTGTTTTAAAATTGTCCCAAAATTTGCCTCAATTTCAACACGCGTAATAAGTTGAAATATTTCATGGTACCTTGCCTCCCACGTCTTACTCCAGAATAGAGTAAGCCCTACGAATGCACCAATAACAACGTTGCTAATGATTATTAACGTTAAGACCCATTCTGCTCGCGTCCTCGGCAAAGTTCGATGGTATGACAATCTCGTATGGCTCAGAATGTTGGCACAAGCGTCTGAAATAAGCTCCAATCAACGTAATCAATACGATGTAAATTTAATCAGAATATATTTGCCCACACACTGACCTGGAAACAGTTCATATTTCCGATAGGCATGTAATAGAAAATATGGCACTTCTTGGTAAAATCATCAATCGTGGACTTTTTTTATGAAAACGCTTTCCTAAAGTGAAATGAGTTGCCAAATATTCCATTACTGGCTTCTCACCAGTATTTTTTTTTTATTTCAACGTCAATCCTTCAGTTTTTCAGGAACTTCAAAACTGTCAACGTCTATTGGCAATCGGAATTTATGAAAGAGTCCGGATTTCGGCAACTCATGTAACATTTAATTTGTAATCCAGAGCTCTTGCCATTCTAAGAGATCGTCCACAAGAGACAACGTCTACAACGAATGACAGTAGAATCAATCCCTATTTTAGATTTATTTAATTTCTTGAAGCGAAATATTATATTTATAAGATTCAGCAAGTAATACTAATTTTTATCTTGTGTCTTGTTTTAGACTACTCCGTATTACTGCTGATAAAAGCTGGACAGATGTCGGGAACCAGGTCATATCAGGTAAGTGGATTTTTCTTATCTTTTAAGTGCAACATTGTTGCTCCTCTCCACTGCCACGGTTTTACCAAAGAAAAATATGACAACAGTGATGATGAGAAATGGTGATACCCTCCTGTGTCCAACACTTAACATAGATAAATCTCATCATCTACAACAAATGTGTTGCATATACAAAAGGAACCCTGTCATTTTTGTTTTGACTGTTATACAATTTCTATGATATACCGATAATCGATTGCTTGAGGAGCAATAGTACTGGCGCATGGAAAGTGTGCAACCATGCGTGTCGCTACAACACTTCAAACAAGATCCCTCTAACATCCCATAATTTTTCGAGTGACGTCATTAGGCTTTGAAACGTAAGGCGAATCAAAGGTTATTTAAATTCTGCCCCGAGTTTTCGCAAGTGCCAACCTTTTCTTGTGGCGAGAGGAGCTGGTCCGTCAAAGAATGTACATGTATTAACATTGTAAAAGGTTCTAATAGGTTCATTCTATATTTCAGGATCTGATGATGTCAGTATTTGGTAAACCTGGCTTTTATATTGTCACCGTCCTACAGTTTCTTCTGCCCTTCCTGAGTAAGTATACAGCCTGCTTTTTAAAGATTTCTATATCATGTTCCTTATACATGTATTTGGCAGCTCATGCCACTGTAACAGTTAACGTTTTATTTCTTTCTAAGTATAGACCTTGTTTCCTTTGCAGCAACGGTTAGTTACAATGTTGTTGTTGGAGACGCAATCACTAAAGTTTTACTTAGGCTGGCTGGAGGTAAGAATATGCACCTGTTTTGGGTATACATACCATTATGGTATAGGTCTATATTGCGCTATGTAGTAGCCTAGTGATGCACGACAAAGACAGACAAAGAGTCCAGTAACAACCATTGCTATTGAGATTTCAACCAAAGCGGCGTAGCATACGATTTGAGTAACTGTCATGGCAATCCATACTGTAGAGATACGCTGCTATGGTAGCTACACATACGTAAAAACTTACACTTCACGCTTCGCGAAAGAGCCCTTCGGGCCCCGTTTCACAAAGCAGCGTAGCGTAAGTTTTTACGTACCGTAAACGGGGGTAACTTTGAACGGCGGTTTGAACAGTCAAAGATGAAAATCTAAGTTTTCGCTATTTGGTAACAAATACTAAGAAAAGTGGTTATAATTATGTTTTTAGCTTTTTCCCCGTTGAAAAAGCTAAAAACATAATTATTACCACTTTTCTTAGTATTTGTTACCAAATAGCGAAAACTTAGATTTTCATCTTTAACTGTTCAAAGATACCCCGCCGTTCAAAGTTATCCCAGTTTACGGTAACTGTCATGGCAACCCATACTGAAGAGATAGGTTAATTTCTGTGGCAGTTACGTACGGAATTACGTCTACGCTGCTTTGTGAAACAGGGTCCAGGAGTGTCTACTAAGAGGTTCTACTAACCTGGTGTAAAGTTACGCATACGCTTATAGCATAGACCTAACTGCGAATCCAGACTTGCGATCAAGCGTAAGTTTAGTTTATAACTCACATTAGTAACAGGCGTAACTTACGCTATCTTGGTATAACGAACTATGTACTTACATCTGGTCCGCCAAGTGCATTACACGGTCCAGGTTATTAATCGCCTAGTCAGATTTTTAATTGGAATAAAAGGCAAAATGGCCATTTACTGTGAGTTGGTAATCGGAAATATAGTTTGAAATTATTTTTTTTATCAAAGAATGTCAATCACATTCCTGTGAACATTCTGTATTCAAGGGGACTAACTCTAAGTGCATTATTGCGGGTGACTGGCGGGACTTAGAAATCTTCCTAAATCTTCAATAAACGCCTGCATTTGTATAGCTTAACTGAGATAAAACGGTTCCTTAACTCATGTGTCCGAATTACACAAAGCCTTTCCAAGTCGAACCTACGTAGTGGAATCCTAAAACTTACGCTACGCCGCTCTGTGAAACAGGCTTCAAGGTCCAGGTTCCACTGGTCATTCAGATAGCTAAAAAACTTAAAGTGGCATGAGCGGCCAAAATTCACACTTTTTTTCATAATTTTTAATCGCCACAACAGTAAGAGGCTTTGAAGGCCATCGAAAAACTAAATGATTGGTGCTGGAACGAGGAAAATTCATACAGTATGTGACCTGTACGAACCGAAAACGTGTTCGAAAAGTAAACAAAATTTAAATAACCGGGACAACCATTCATTCATTCTAAGCCAAAGTTGGTTCAAAACAATACTTTATCGTACATTCTCGAGACTAGAAGCACTAAAAAGCTTCTGAATTATACGTTTTCACAAAAATAGGCAATAATTTCAACATTCTGTTTTTACGTCAAAATATCAACATTTTGACAGCTCATGCCACTTTAAAGCTTCGGGTAGTCCGGGTTTCTGACACCAAAATTACTATTTTTATACTGACGGCCGTACCAATATACGGTAAAATTGGGTTTCAAGGCTAGTCATTCAGAC
The DNA here is from genome assembly GCA_963971465.1 of Lepidochitona cinerea. Taxonomy (NCBI): domain Eukaryota; kingdom Metazoa; phylum Mollusca; class Polyplacophora; order Chitonida; family Tonicellidae; genus Lepidochitona; species Lepidochitona cinerea. Next base: position 3,066,403 of record OZ020558.1, on the reverse strand, counting down.
TATTAAATAACAACGATACCTTTGCCATCGGATCTCAATGTTCTGGTTTCTATACAATTATCTTTAGAAACTAATGTTCCATGTTCTATGATTTGTTCTTTTCAGAGTCTATCGCCCACTCTCTTTTCGGCCACCGTGAAATAATCATATTGATTGTAACTTTAACAGTCACGTTACCGCTGTCTCTATATCGGGATATCGGTAAACTAGGAAAGGTCAGTCCAGTATTTTTTCATTCACCGGTACCTAATATGTTGATTTCAACAGGATAGAAGGAGAGTGTGTATAACGTCACGTGGGGTGACTGTTCGATCAGTAACATTGCTTCTCGAAATTGTCATATATTAGGCTAGTAAGATATCTTCACATCCCAAACTTTTAAAGCTATGGAAAATTTGCCAGAAAAATCTCTAACTAAAGAATTGTTATATTTGCAGTGGTCGGGGCTGTCAGTTTTATTTACCATTGTCAACATCGCCATAGTATATTTCCGCAGTCTCACCTCTCCCTACGTGTAAGTATAGGCCACAATATTAAGTGAATCACCTAATTATCTCCTTTTGTGTACTGGTAATAACGGCACAATGTGTTCTTTGCTTGCGTACCTGTAAATGACGCGATTCATTGCTTTTAATGATGGAAATGTATTTGTAGACTTAAGATTAAAGGGACATGCTGCGAACGGTCAGAAAATAAACCTCGTTAAAATGTAGTTATTCTACTTCTGTAAGACGAGGTTTGCACTGATGACCACAGGTAACTTTCCTAGCTCCAATGGACCGCTGCATATTATAACTTACGGGATTTGTTGGAGGGAGGATACTCAATCATATGAGATCAGCAAGCGGACTATTGGGCGAGGTGTTAGGGCTGTAGTTTAGTTTTGTATACGCATTGACCCTGGGGTTTTGAAAGAATGTTGAAATAATTTCTCTGGGCGGACACTTGCTCATCTGTTCTCATTTAAGTCCCCCAGTTTACATTTGTCAGAATTTACTTGAGCCTCGTTCCCCAACCTTAAACCCCCCCAAAAAATATCCGAGTGGATTTTTCACTTGGTCGCCGTATGTGGAAGAGTTGCCATGTACTCGCCGAAGGTCGGGTGTTTTCTTCGGGCAATGAGCCCGGTTTCCTCTGTCACTAAACCTGGCGACACCGCCATTTAATTAAATATCCTTGAGTGCGGCGTTAAACATCAATCAATCAACCCAACCTTAGGCCTAAACTTACTTTTTTTGCTTTACAGAAAAGCTTCACCCGACGCCTATGACGTCGCACATAGTGAAGTGCCACAAGCGCTTGGAATATTGGGCATCGGTGAGTTAACCAGGATATGTTTTGCCAAAGTTGTAGAGGTCTATTTTTTATGATTCGTTGTAACTTGTCTATCTAGTTAACTTAATTTGAAACCTGTGTATATAAAATCTAATGATGTTGAACTCACTGTAAATCTATATGAGATCGCTTGAAGTGGCATGAGCTGTCTAATTTTGGGGAAGTTTCGTGGAAATAGAATAAGCTAATTGTTATTTTGATGAAGCTTTCCGCTGATAACAATCTTGGAGATGCATAATTAGGTCTTTTTTACAAGCATCTAAATCCCTCAAAATGAAGCACACGCCATTAGCACACATTGTCGATTCATACTGGTTTTACCGATCGCAATTTACCAAATAAGTTAAAATTTTGACAGTTAACGCTCCTTTAAACTCTTGTTCGGATTGAGATTCTATGAAAGAAAGATTTTTTTCTGATTGCTTGAATCATTTGCTTTCTTCCTACAGGTATAATATGTCATCACAATAGCTTTACGTTGTTCTGCGCCTTGTCCAGACCAACGATGAAAAGATGGCGGAAAGTCACTCATATAAGTGTGACGTCAGCCACGTGCGTTATGTTAGCGTTCTCTTTGGGTGGTTACCTCACGTTCACAGGCTATACTGAAGGTAAGTGCACGACAGGAAATGCTGTTCACATGTATCTGTTTGTTACATGCATGGTATTAAAATCACACCGACAAGCTGATATATTCTAGATTCGTCTGTGTCAGAGCTATGCTGACCAACGATTCATTCTTTCAGAGAAGTATCAGTTTCCAACCAATCACGAGACGGTTTGAATTCTACTCAGAATGATCTTATTGATTTGCCCTTTGCAGGAGCCGAACTTTATTTCAAATGGTCTCGATGGCTCAGTCGGTTATAGTCCCTCATTCCGGAACAGGCCTCCCATCGATGCGGCGCTGGTTCGAATCCCACTCAGGCGAAATCAATTTTGAGCGGATTTTTCACTGTATCCCTGTATGTGGGAGAGGGGAGGAGGTTTCCTCTGGGCATTGAGCCCGGTTTCCTCCCTCACTAAATAATCGTGAGTGTGGCGTAAAACGTCAATCACTCGTATCGCTCCTGTGCCAGGATGACCTTATTTTCAAAAACCTTTATGAAAAGAGGAAAACAGAAACCTATTCGATTTCCTCTTACGAACATTAACTGAATGGACTATTTTAACCAATTGTTATAAACCCTGTTTTTCAGGTGATATTTTAGAGAACTTCTGCTCCTGGGATGATTTAGGGAATCTTGCCCGTCTGGCTTTCTGTGTGATTGTCTTAATGACCTACCCCTTGGATTTATTCGTGGCTCGACAGGTCAGTAATATCACTCTCTTATGATTATGTAAAGAAAGCTTAAATTGAAAAAAAGGTTTCGTCTAGTCAAAGTTTTGGCTTCTGTATTTACTGTGCTTGAACTCACCTTTAATGGATCAGTTAACATATTTTTCTGGAGCACTTCAAGACACACATTCCTTCTTCTTTGCAGGTGCTACAAAGAGCTATTTCCGGGGATAACAAATCCCGTGAAACCACACTTTGGTATCACGTGGGTCTTACACTCCTCCTAATAACTGTGATAACTTTAGTTTCCATGGCTACAGACTGTGTTGGAATTGTCATGGAGATAAATGTAAGAATTTGTTTACGTTTTCACTTTCCAAATCTGTCTAATTTGATAATTTTGTAATTAATGGGTTTTTGCACTCATTGCATCTATTAACAAGAGCCATTCGAAGATAATATATCTCTCCGGCATTGCAATTTAGAAATAGTGGCTTATATAATAGAATATCAATCTTATTTGCTTTTGATATAAAAACAACAAACTTTTCAAGTTTCAAAGTGGTTCGAAAAAGCGTTCTCCAGTTATGGAGTAAACATTTATAAGCAAGCTGCAATCATCATCAGAGCAATTACTAAATAAGTAAATAAACCGACACTGATTGACCCGGAAAAAATTCCGGACCAGGGTGAGAATCGAACTCACGCCCATTAGAATATGTATATTCAAGTTCAAAGAAATACGACAAAGTGTTCAAGTTATGGAGCAGACATCAAATCCATAGATTGGGAACGACGTAAATTGGCTGCATGGCGCCCCGCGTAACATTCACAGAATCCTGAAAAGCAATCCCATCCGTCTTTCTCATGAGTTTTAAAAAGATACGATATTGAGCGGACATCACATTATACATCGGGGGGAAAAGTGCGCCTATAGAGCGATCTCCAGTTATTTAGCGGACAGACAGACGTTCGGACAGAGGCTATCGCGAAACCGAATTCATTCTAAAGCTATTGCCATTAGGACTACAGAAGGGGAGACAATGCACTTTGTCTCACAAGGCACAGATCGCTCGATCTTTCAAATTGGAAATCCTTCCAACAATGGTTGGAGATCGACTGCCATGGTCCCTTTTTAAGTCCGAAAAAAACCCTTTTGAACATTTCAGTTATTGACTGGTGTGACAAGGCTGCTAGGTATTAAATTAATCTTGTTAGTTTATTTCCTAGATCAGTCAGACACAAGGGCCTTTGGGTGCGTGGCGTTTACAAAAGCCAGTGGTGTTAAGCAAAAAGTGTAGTTATATGTTCAAATATAGCCAAGTGTTCGGTACCAACAAATATTTCCTTAATATAACTGGTTAGGCGCTTTATTCACAAATCGCCTCTCAAACAATTATTAAGAGAAGATACGTTGGCGACATGATGACATTAACGATTTGATAAACTGTTGTTTGTTACCATAATGGTGGTGGGGGACCATCGGAAAATGTATTCTTTTTAGATGCACAAAACTATAACATTCCGTTTTTTTTCTGTTACAGGGTATATTGGTTGGTTCGCCACTGGCGTTTTTTATCCCAGCTGTTTGTGTGATAAAACTTCGTAATCATAGAATTCTAAGTCGTACAAATATTGGACCTCTATTACTTATGGTGCTAAGCATAGTCTTGTCTGTGACCGGTAGCGTGACTGTTGTCATGGTAATCTACAATGGCGTCACGTGTAGTCATGGTGAAGAAATGGCGTACTGCCATCTCGGCCAATCAGCTGCGATGAATCAATCTTCCTCAATACATAGCTCACGAAGATGATATTTACCTCAAGTTGTCTCACTATTTATTTACATCATATATTTAAATTTTTAGATATGTATTAATTATATAATTTTAAAGGGGTTGGCAATACAAGAAATAAAACAATAATATGATTTCACCTTGTTTACAATGCAGACTCATTTTTCAGATTGTTCGCTGGATGTTTGTGTGTCCATGTGTATTTGTATGTATGATTTTCTTGCGTTTTTTTTTGTCTTTCAAGAGACTTTAAATGTCCAACTTCGAAATTTTGGAGAAAAACAATTTGGAAACCCAACTGACATATAATATACAGCCCGACGACAGAAGTCCTAATAATAACCGCCAAGGTATCGCTTAAAGGGGCATGAGCTGCCAAAATTCGCAGTGTTTTCATAACTTCTGATCGTCACGACAGTAAGAGGCTTGAAAGGCTATCAAAAAACTAAATGATTGGCGTTGGAATGAGAAAAATCCATACAGTATGTTGCCTGTATGAACCGAAAACGTGTTAAAAAGTAAACAAAATTTAAATAACCGGGACGACCATTCATTCATTCTAAGCCAAAGTTAGTTCAAAACAGTACTTTATCGTACATTGTCGAGACTAGAAGCATTAAAAAGCTTCTGAATTCTACCTTTTGAGAAAAATAGCCAATAATTTCAGCATTCTGTTTTAACATCAAAATATCAACATTTTGGCAGCTCATGCCCCTTTAATTCAGTTATCGATCTTAGGTCCTAAACATAATACAGGTGATAGATTCTTCTATGGAGCGGTTTTACTAAAACCAAAACACATAGGACAACTTGTACTACTTTGTACATTGTGATGTTTATGTTGGTGGTGCTTTTGAGAGAAACTGCTCTCATCATCAGAAATTACAGCAACAATTTCTGATGATGAGAGTAGTTTCTCTAGAAAGCTCATATTAAACATCACCATGTACAAAGTAGTACAAGTTGTCCTGTCCTATGTGTTTTGGTTTTAATAATATAGGGCTGGTACATATTTATGAAAACGGGGAAATCTTCTTGTATAAAATAACCATAGAGACAAGTTTCTAATTGTGTTAAAAAGAGGATATCATTTAGACCTTTATTCGTAATCCTAAGTTTTTGTAATAAACTAAAAACCATGATGCGAAAAGTATTTATCTTAAGTCGGGAACACATTAAAATACCGCTATTCTATAAAAGTAATAAGAATGAAACTGGATGAGATACATAAACTGTTACATCAAAATCTGACATTAGTGCAACCAAATCTTTCATAGTAAATGTTATATTTCATGTCTTTTGTGATTTTTTTTATCATGAAAGTGAGTTACTGGATTTTCTTTTAAAGTTGTCGCTGAAATATTAAAGAGTTTCGCTTCTGAGACAATCACCCTTGACTTTGGATGTTTTGAAATAAGGCCAAAATAAACAAAAAGGCTGCTCATTTACAAGAAACAGATAGTTATCGGGTTGTGACGACCTACTGGACCGTGCTATATGGAAGCGTTCTAGTTTTTGACCTCGGGTTTCTTTACTCTCGGCAATATAATGTCAAGTTGTTTCGTTACCGTTATTGACCCTGGGAATTTATTGATCTATGTCAGTTCAAAAACTGGGACGCTATCATGGGACGTTGTTAAAAATGAATGTTTATTGTTTACAGTGTCAGCCACATAACATCACAGCTATGACTTTAACCGAAGATAATTCATTTATTAAAACTAAAACACACGGGCATAGTGAAAAGACCCAAGTGAACAACATCGGATAATCTAAGTTTTGGTGGTGGCCTCAGTGGCTCGATCTGTTAGAGAGATTTTTCTTCAGTCTGGCAAAGGCCTTCCATCGATGTGGCGCAGGATCCAATCCCACTCAGACCAAATAAAAATTGAAAAATTTCTGTGTGGATTTTTGACTCGATCGCTAGGTACTCGCCGAAGGTCGGGGTTTCCTCCGGACAAAGGACCCGATTTCCTCCACCACAAAACCTAGCAACGCCGCCGTATTAGGGAAATAAACTTGAGTGTGGCGTAAAACATCAATCACTCAGTCTAAGTTTGGTGCATTTACAACAGAGCTTCACAAAACATTGTTTAATATAAAAAAGCCAAAGAAGTTATGAATCAAAATTTGAGGCGTTTCGTTTCGCTGTTGGTTTCACCCAAGCTTACATTTTGTTGCTCAGTCTAATAATGATTATACTCAGCGTTGCGATTGCACCGACTTATGTAATAATATTACATGCGTCCCACAGTTTAGCACCTATCACAAGCACAAAATACCGGATGTCTTACTCATTCAGCCAACCGAGTTCCCCTAGAAAGTAGGTAGCTGCATAGCTGGTAGATACTTCTGCGGACATAAAGTATTCCTGTTGTAACATAATGGACACAGGTTATCAGATAGGCCTAGGTGCCAAACTCTGGGACGCGGGTTCCATGTCCCCGACAATTCTGAATTTGTGTCATTTATCAAGAAGGTGTAAAGCCAAGAAAACGAGAATACTAATAGCAGTTAATTCACTTGCTGGTGCGTCTACAACGCTTAGTGCAATACCATAACACCAGCTGGTGTAAGAGAAGAACATCCATAGACACACCCACCATTCCTGGTGTGTCCAGACCCGACACAGCCTGATAGGGTATTCGGAGAGCTATGCTCATCCGATTCCCTCTGCATAATAGATATGCAACCAGATCTATGTTTCGGACAGTTTTACGGATAACACCATAAATGATTATGGGTCCGAGCGTAAGTCCATAATCAGGGGACTACGCAGATGATTATTGCAGTGAGCGGCTTTATTACACTAGCAGGTGGTACATTGCGCACTACCAACATAGCCGATACAGGCCGATCTGGTGAGGTTACAATTCAATCATTCAAATGCCTTTAGGTTGATTGATTGATTGATTTGGGCTTAACGTCGCACTCAACAGCTAAGGTTATATGGCGACAAAAGTACCAACCGACCAAATGTTCCTCCTTGCTGGGTCAGCATACATGGCTAAATCAGAGCCACAATGATCCAGCCCGAGAGCCAAATGCCTTTAGGAGGAGACAGGATGACAATCACACTATACAATCATTGGGCAATGATTTCACATGGTTGAGTAATAATTAGCCACGCCCACTGACATTTGACCTCTCGGATTTGAATAGATTTTGACCGTATACTTTATGTATTGCTCTTGTTAATAGAGAACAGTCCTTATGGTGTGTAACATGAGAAAACACCAACAGCTCTTTCAGATAATACACGGATTAAAGAAAAACAAAATTTACTTAAAAATAAATTTTAAATCGACTTTCGAATGTGCGACTGATTATAGGAAATGAATGCTTGGAATTTATAGCGCAACATTGCTGCATTTGTACAAGAGACTAGGTGCCTCCTGTTTACAGCTGGGTAGGTAAATGTGGAACACGCGTTCATAATAGAGAACAAGACTAAATACTAATGTACTCTTTGTTGAGATTTGGACTATAATAAAAGACGATGTCCATTTTAGCATTATGGAGAGCACCATGTTGGTTAAAATGGTAATTTTGTTTTTCTAATTTTCCTCCATTGCAACTCCAGTAAACAGTTGAAGTATTTAGGGCATTTCATAATATACCGTATGAACTCTATACGTGGAATGGACGTCTCATTGGCTGGTTTGGATCTGACTTTGTAAAAAGCGAGCGCCGTCATTGCTGAGTGATGAGCACGAGTATGACCGATCTGGATCAATATTGCACCATCTGCTAGTAATGGCGGCGTTCGATGCAAATTAAATACCACGTGACCTCCATTCCACGTATATAGTTCATTGGATATATCCCGTATGAATGAACATGTAGCTTCTGGAAACAGGAAGCTACATCTGAACATGGCCTCGCACCTTTCACTCATTCTCGGACTATAGCAAGCCTTGGATTGGTTTATTTCACTTATATGGCAGCGTTGCCAGGTTTGGTCTGGGAGGAAACCGGGCTCTTTGTCCGGAGGAAACACCCAATCTTCAGCGAGCAACTTCCACATAGTCTTTAGAAGGCCGTCGCGTGACTTTAAGTTGCACGACCTGTCAAACTTAACGCTTACATAGGTTCTGAATTTCAAGACATTAAGACGATTTGGGACCTGTTAGAACCGAAGAAGTGTTTGAAAAGTATAAACCAAATTTAAATTACCGGGACGAGCGTTCATTCATTTTAGGCACAATTTAGTTCTAAACACTGCTTTGGTGCTCATGTTCGAGACTAGTTTTACTAAAAAGCTTTTTGACTGAGCCGGGAATTTCAAACTTTCATTTTAATGTTAAAATATCAACATTTTGGCTACTCGTGCAATTTTAAATAAAAAAGTGCGCCTTTAAACCAAATGAACAAGCAACAAACCAGAAGTGATGGCAATAGGCCAGGTGCTTTAATAGTATACGATACTTCTATCAAGGCAATACTATCTTTCTTACATTTGCATGACTAGCCATGCGTGGTCACAGCCCAGAAGTATTCTCATATTGTAATATAGGTCGAAAAGCAATGGGTTAAAAACTAGAACGTCATTAAAACGTATTTTGTAAATATCGCCTTATTTAATGGTCCACCAAAATGTGCACGTGACTCGGAAACTAAATTATTTATATCAGCGGATATTCGTCAGGCCATAGTCACTGTAATGAGATAAATCCGGTAAAGAGGTGGTTAAATTCGTGAAAAACTTTATCAGGAGACGTTCATCTTTTAGTACTCCTTGTCGTCCAGCGAGACCGCCATCACAGGTCAGTTGTATACCTTTTATAAAATATGTTTTATATTAAAGGGGCATGAGCTGCCGAAATTCACACTTTTTTCATAATTTCTGATCGTCACGACAGTAAGAGGCTTTGAAGGCCATGGAAAAACTAAATGATTGGCGTTGGAATGAGGAAAATCCATACAGTATGTGCCCTGTACGAACCGAAAACGTGTTCGAAAAGTAGCAAAATTTAAATAACCGGGACGACCATTCATTCATTCTAAGCCAATGTTAGTTCAAAACAATACTTTATCGTACATTTCCGAGACTAGAAGCACTAAAAAGCTTCTGAATTATACGTCTTGAGAAAAATAGCCGATAATTTCAACATTCTGTGTTTACGTCAAAATATCAACATTTTGGCAGCTCATGCCCCTTTAAGTGCTGACTTTCAGATTATTTGTTAACCTATATTCTGGCATCGTTGTAATAAAATAGCCATCAGGAGAAAATAATCGTCTCCAGATTTTAGGAAAAGTGGCATTATTTATCTTGATACATGTATATACCAAATTGATTTTTTATGTTTTTTAAATTTTAAACACACTGTCTCAGGGACTATAATAACTAATATATTGAACTTGATTACTTTACGAACTAGCATGGACACGGGTCCATATTTAAATCTAGTATCTCAGATCTGTGTCCATGCAACTAACGGACAAACAACAGACACGTCTGAGCAAGTAGCATTATAAACGTAATGGTAATAATACGCCAGAGAAGGATTGTGTAGAAAGGACGTGAGGACTGATCAACATTGATATAAGAAACAAACACAGCCATATATTTGAGAGGGGTATACTCTGTTCTCCGTCAATATCATCTTCCCGTTAGAGTCAACTCGAAGAAGTTTTTTTTTCCACATGAATATACCAATCTAGAAAAATATTGTCTAAACGTATACAGAAACGTTTTAAGGCCAAGCGACTAATAATTGTTTTTAATTCGGAGTTGCTATCTCCTAAGTTGGAGAATCTAGCTCTGAATTAGAGCATTTAATTCTGAGTTACTATTTCCATATTAGTATCTAATTTGGAGTTAGTAACTCCGAACTGGCTAATCATTAACTAATTCGGAGTTACTAAATCCCAATTACCTAGTTTGGAGTTACTATCTCCCAATTAGCAGCTAATTCGAAAATCCCAATTGCCAAAATTCATCTGGCCCTAATGCGTTTCCGTACAAACATGCTGCTGTGCACAGTTTTATTTTAATTCCCTGAATTTCAAATTGTCGTTTTTCAAATAAAACTAGTTATACCGGTGTTCTCAAATAATAATAAAAAAGGATAATTTAGCCTTATTCCGTAAAAATTAGACGATGTTAAATATACCAATCTAGAGAAACATTGCTCAAACGATCTACATGCTACGCCCTCCCATCGTACACTGTATATTTACTCTGGTTATGTACCCATTTTACAGTAGAGTACAACATTACATACCGCATATGTTATTGAGCTCTTGACTCTAACAGACATACCAGCCATGTTTTATTTTGATGAAAACTAAAACACACAGGGAAAATCTTCTTGTCTATAATGAAGACGATTTTGTAATTTTAGAAACTGACGTTCAGTTGAGATCGAATTGCTTTCCCCAAAGGCATGGACACGGGTTCATATTGGAATAAACTAGTTCAAGTTGGTGTTCTATATAGGTGCATGGGTCACAAGATATTCTAGCCTCTTGTCAATTGAACAGGTTAAAAACTATTTAAGACAGCATATATATAAGAGAGTTATTGTCGTTTCCAATCGGTCAATAAGAAAGACCCCGGGTCAGAGGTTTCTTTTGTGGAAGCTTATAGCTTTCTTCTCGAGACTAAATCTGTATAAGTAGGCCCCTGCATATATTTATGGGTTAACACTGTCTCGCCCGAAAGCTTCCAGTTTGCCCAATAGTTTGTGAGAACTAACCTAAACAAGTCAAAATGTGGAATTCTTGATGAATTTGCATCGTCAAGAAAAAAATGAAGGTGACTAACAAATGGACACCATGTTGAAATAAGATCTTAGACGTGTCTTACAATTATAGGAATACGGTGATTGGATTACTGTACTCAATGTGTTACTCCTTCTTTATGTTCATGTTAGATAGGCTTGCTATATTCTAATTTGACAAGGATACATGACCTTTTTTTATAAATGTGGACAGGGACGAGCTACATGTAAGTCTTTGACAGCTCGTGCTTTTACAAGTCTGCTTTGCGAATTTATGAACAAAGTAATGTATTTGTGTACCAAAAGTGACCAACATTTACCGCACTTTTAGGTGTTAAAATTGAGACAAAATTCTAAAAAAAATATTGAAGGTTTAAAAACAGAAATATAGCCGATTGCTTATGAAGAACATGGCGAGCCAGCGTTTAAGAATCTGAAATTTAAAAAAATGATGGCTGTTGACGATTTTTGACTTTGGGAAAGAGATTTTCAAAGCAAAATACACCAAACACAGAGCTTACAATAATATTGGGAACGAAGATTCTTTAAAAAATTACTTGAGTCATTATATCTGAGACTGTACATAAATAAATCATCAACTTTATAGGTTTAAACAATTTATGATGGGTATAAAGGTCTAAATGATATACCTCTTTTTAACACAATTAGCAACTTGTCTCCATGGTTATTTTAGACGAGAAGATTTTCCCTGTGCCCGTGTGTTTTAGTGTTCATAAATATAGTATGGTATATACAGGTATAGTACATGGGCACATTCATAAATACATACGACTGAACTGTCAAAAGCACAAGTCGACATCCAGTCTGTTACAGATCTATAAAAATATAGACACCTGTACCGGATTTCATTCTAATTTTGTCAGTACCACATGTTTGTTTACACGTGACCCATGGTAACCAAACCGAAATCGAGTTACTTGTTTTAATTTTGAGCCGGCAGTACAAATGTATGTTTTGGGGTTGGTTGCATGTACGAATGGAGCGTCCAGGAATGTATGGGAATCGAAAACCTCGGGCTTTTCTACGTTTGTAGAAACCGCCACTATTATGTTAGACTATCAACATCCCCTGCACCGACAGACAATTCCATCACCAATGTTATTCTGGGGGAAAAGACGGGTACTGTCCGGGAGAAATTCGCTGGTACATTCAGTAACCATTCCACATAATAAAGGAACATAAGCTGCCAAATTGGGACTTTTTTCATATATACTTATAGTCAAGAATGGTTGAGCGTTTAAAGAACTTTGAAAAACTAAGGGATTGGCATTTGCAATTGACCACACGTTCAAAGTAGTTAGTGAAATGCATCTATGCCTTCACCAAAAAGGTAGACTAGGAGGCATTGTATTATAGTACAATATTGAGTTATAAATTCTCTCATTTTTTTCCCGTAGAATGTTCACGTCGCACTGTGGCACATTCCGTCAACCATCCCATTATATAGTCGTTGGAATAAAACGCCCAAACACACATACTTTCATATTTGATTCAGATGGGGAGGGGAACTGAAGGAGATTCGAACCTGTAGGCTTTACAGCACAGTTATATAGAGACCCCAACAAAAACCCAACCATCTCGTGATTAAGATGCCTCTGCATACTCGTAGCTTAGCCTATATATGGAAGGCAAGATAAACAGTTTAGAATTATTGCACAAATAAAAATGATGTATGGACTTTCGACAGAAAAGCGAAACGAAAGCCACGATTCATTGATCGATGTTCTACGCCGCACTCAATATTATTTCACTTCTATGGCGGCGTTGCCAGGTTTTGGGAGGGAAAAAAACGGTCTCATTGTCCAGAGGAAACCACCGACCTTCGGTGAGTATACCTGCAACTCTCCCATGCACAAAATCCACACAAAAGTATTTTAATTTTGTCTTAGTGGGATTCGAACCCGCGCCGCATCGATGGAAGGCCTGTGTCGGACTGCGGGACTATCACTTTCAATGAACAATGATTGGCGAATTTTCAACATGAAATAGATAAGTTGGAACATGCATTTGCTAATTAATCAGGAATTTAAGTATAAGGCCAATGCAAAATATTAGTTCTGCCTAGGCACATCTTCGGAATTATTTATTTTATTGACGAGAGATATAGGCAAAATGCCCCAGCTATATCGCATCCTTTAACCTTTGTGCTCTAATTTGAAGGCCTATCCCTTTTTTCTTCTCTGTTTACGTATTAACATTTTACTTCTGGCGACAAATTGATAAGGTTGACCTATTAAGAGAATGACACCTATAGCCCCTATATAAGGTAGACTGACCTGATTAGGCCTATGGATGCTGCCTGTTTGTATCGATTTACCCAGTACCTTAACGAACACCTTGCCTTGCGCATTGAGCTAAATGGCAATGCATGGGAGTTAGATGTCGTATATCACCCGTGTTGATTTCACGCTTGTGTTGTTATTCCTCTAATGTGGACGATATGCCTATACGTGATATGTAGCCTACTCTCCAGGTAAGCTGTTTATCAATGGGGGGAAATTAAAACACAAATTTCTGGGAAATGATGTCAAGAGATCCATGCTTCAGCTACGCCAGTCATCAATTTGTATAATTCAATGTAAGCTAAACTGACCCGTTAACTCAAAGCTACTGAACTGATAAATTTATAACCTTTTAACTGACCGTTTCTAAACAAGTTAACGGTCAATGCCGTCTAACTGTTAGCCTTCGGCCGTACTCAGCCTTATTCTAAAACAGAGTATACGTACATCGGCAACTTGAGATCTCGAAGGTGTGAGAATCTCGTTTTCAAACAGCCTACCCGTTGAAGGCATAAAGATTCTTAATGCGTAGCTTTTAAATAAATATAGTAGGCATTTAATTGAAATTTCTTCTAAACCTCGTTTTCAGCACCGAATCAACCGTTTGAATGCATTATGAAATTCTAAATACACGCAATCACAAGACGTTTTACATCAGCCGATAAAAGCTATGCACACACTTGTTATTGCAATGTGTGACTCTTCACGATCTAGTCCTAGTTTCTGACACCAAAATGACGATTTTTTTTATATTGAGGGTCATATTTTGGAAAATACGGCCGTCAGTATAAAAACGGTAATTTAGGAGTCAGAGACCCGGGCTATTCACGATCCTGGACAGGTGCCGATACCAAAAGAAAAACAAAGGTGCCCTAGTCTAGTCGTATAAGATAGGTCTACACAACAACGCCAAATCAATAAATCGATACCATACCTTGTATCGATCACACCAATTGGATTGCAGAAACATAAAACATATTTCCAAGTTAAAGCGGCATGATGGGTAACTTTTTGTAACATTGTTACATTTTCCTCTTTTCCTCGTCCTCCATTCTTGTAAAACCCCGATCGACTTTCGGCATGTCTTCCACATAGAGGGTGATCGGTTATGAGGCTGTTATGAATCAATCACTCTATCAATCAATGGATCAATCAATCAATCAATCAATCGGTAAATCAATCAATCAATCGGTAAATCAATCAATCAATCAATCAACCAATCAATCGGTAAATCAATCAATCGATCAATCGGGAAAAATAACCAGAACGTTGTCCTCTATTGATATAAAATAGTAATATAGGTTTTATAAATAAAAATTAATTACCGTTCCAATCAATCAATCGACCAATCAATCGAATGATCAAGCAGTCATCCACTGAATCAATAGATCGATAGACCAACGAATCAATCAATCGGTAAATCAATCAATCGATACATCAACCAATCGGTAAATCAATCGAACAATCAATCAGGAAGAATAACAAGAAGTTAATTGTCATATTGATATAAAACAGGAACGTAGGCTCTATAAAGATGAATTAATTACTGTACTTCAAAATGCTATTGCGGGTTCGAATCCCACTCAGTCCCCCCAAAAAATTGGAAAATTTTCTGACTGGGTTTTCACTCGAACAACCTGTGTGGGATAGTTGCCAGTTACCACCGGAAGGTTCCGGGCATAGAGCCCGGTTTCCTCCCACAATAAAACTGGCAACGCCGCCACATAAGTGAAATAATCTTGAGCGCGGCGTAAAACACCAAACAATCAATCTATCAATCAAAATGCTATTAGTATTAGTACAATATTGAGGTAAACCTAAGATATAGAGACAGCGGCATCGAGAATGAAAATTGGAATCCGGAAATTTTCACCAACCATTTAATATCTGTCTCCGAAATTCCTATTTTTTAATGTGACGGGCGTATCCAAAATTATAATACGATCGTCAGAATAAAACAAATAGTCATTTTGGAGTCAGAAACCCGTGCTACCATTTATCCATCTGGTAAAGCTGTCTGTACAGAGAGAGAGGGAAGGGAAGCAAGCACTTTGAAGCGTCAGCTGACGTACACGCGATTCCGGGATTTCGGAAAACATGTAATCTCGTGTGTGTGACAGCCAGCACTTCCCTTTTACTTTCTCTGCTTCCTACTAGTTACTTCGTGTTACAGACAGGCTGGGTAAAAATTACATTGATGACATTTGAGTTCCTTTTGCGCCGTTTTTTTTCCTCTCGCAAAATTGTGTTGACCTTGGCAATGTAGAAATAATAGGACCTTTGGAAGTTAGTCTGTAGTGTTAACTGTATCAAGTCAGTCTAGAACTCTACGGATGACGTTCATCTGTGTAATCTGGTAACCGTAACTTGTAAGTAGCTAACTTCATTCCCTGTATCTTTGACAGGTATCATTGTATGTTGTTGTTGTTTGTTTGTTTAGATTTTTTAGCTGTTTGTTTACAGTTTAGTTCTAGTTACATCGCTGTTGATTCTGTCCAAAATAAGGTTTAAATTGACTTGTTTGTTTCTGTTACCGACACACTAACTTTCTTATACCTTTTTATGTCACTAGAGCATTAGTACTTCCCCTAAAAAATAATTTAGCCTAGATTTTAGGTTTCCATTAGGCCTAAAAGGCTAAATGCACGGTAGGCCTATACAATTATAAATTATAACCTATGGTTCTGTTTATTAGATTATATAATTTATAATATTAAAGTATGATTCTATAGACTGTATAATACTATAGGTACTACAGCATTAAAAGATTACGAAATATATCATGTAAAAATCTAATTAACTGTAACAGTGTAATTAATAGTATCAGAGTGTACAGCTATAGCAGTAGGCCTATTGGCTATACTCGCTATAGCGTCTGCGGGGCAATAACACCTTTTATGCCCTTTTGGTGTGATAGCTGTATCTCAGTACTTATTAATATCAGTCTGATTGCCTATAATTTACCTCTGGCATTAGGCCTGTCTTATGAATGGTTTTACTTTATTATGATAAGTCTAGTACCGTTATATGAATTTTTGTTCATTGGGTGGCCAATGATTGGTTGCAGTTAAAGTCAAAAGGCTGATTGTTTGATGACATTGTTTGGGGTATACTGAGGGACAAACAGGGCCAATGAAAAAAAAATTTCTAACGAGAAGTATATAGTTTTGAAAATTAGGTTAGGCTCGCACTGGTACGTTAACAAGAACGATCTCCAATTTTTTCAACATATGATGTAATATTATAGTGTAGTGATTCGGGATTATGTAGGGTATCGTTAAAGTGGCATGAGCTGCCAAAATATTGATATTTTGAAGTTAAAACAGAATGTTGTAATTATGGGCTATTTTTGTCAAGACGTATAATTCAAAAGCTTTTTAGTGCTTCTAGTCTCGAGAATGAACGATAGAGTATTGTTTTGAACTAACTTTGCCTTAGAATGAATGAATGGTCGTCCCGGTTATTTAAATTTTGTTTACTTTTGGAACACTATTTCGATTTGTATAAGCCGTATACTGTATAGATTTTCCTCATTCCAACGCCAATCATTTAGTTTTTCCATGGCCTTCAAATCCTCTTACTGTCGTGACGATCAGAAATTATGAAAAAAGTTTGAACTTTGGCAGCTCATGCCACTATAAACAAAATTGAGTATTGCCAGCATTGCTCGTTGATGGATAACAACCTTTGATTATAAAGTCAAGGTGAAGGTGATGGATCTATAATATAAAAGAAATAAAAAAATTACAAATGTCTGTCAAACAAGACATCCAAAAACTTGATGAATTTTTTTTTTTAATTAATGGCGCATTTATCTTTTCATTAATGAATTAGACAACCCATACTTCCTGTAACCTGATATATCTAAAACAAGTTATAGTCAAGAATATAAAGGTCTAAATGACTTACATCCCCCCCCCCCCCTCCCCTTCTTAACACAACTAGAAACTTGTCTCCATGGTTATTTTAGTCAAGAAGTTTTTCCCTGTGCCAATGTGTTTTAGTGTTCAAAATATATAAAAGCATATATAGGCTATGTTGCTGGAAAAAAGGACATCCTCTGCCCCCTCCCCTCTTCCCCAAAAAGAGAGAAAAGTTCTTTTTGCTTTCCTAAGGGCTTTTGTTTTCTTAGTGGGCTAATTTCAATACTTTTCACAAAACTCTGTATTGAGGCACCTCCATCCAGCAGCAGTTGAAAAAAACAAATCAAAATCAAAAAGACAGTTTTGAGAACTTTTTAACGCTGAACCAATATATTGATTCAATGCTTGCTGAGAAATCTGGGCTCTGCCGAATTTATTTATTTTATGTTTGAATTCTAGGGTGCAAACGTCCGGGAGTGTATGTTAGATTCTCAGTACCATTTTTTGAGGTAATATAATATAGGCTAGCTTCCTTACCCAAGCATTACATGTTTGTCACTTCACATGTAATTGGATATACATCCACTACAGTCTTTCTCTTGAAAACAAGTAGATCATTTTACTGGTAGTCATGGTCTAAAAACAACTGCTTATTTAGCATTTTTATGCAAATTTAAATTTTTAATAGCCCATGCTATCCTGGTATATATGAAGTTATTTATACAGTTTAAAATGTGTTTATGTTACAAGATGTTTCTCAGACAGTTGGAAATCACCAAACTTTATTGGGCCACAGTTCATCAGGGTTATCAGCTGGCCAGTAGAGTTGGAAAATGTAACCAGTTGAGAAATGTAACTTTGGAGAATCACCTCATTTAATTTTCTCTGATTTTCACCTACCGGGTAATTGAAAATGTTTGATGCATCACAAACGATCTTTTAGTTCGCCTCTCACAGCAATAAATAGCTCACATTTTACCTGTATCTTTGCTGTTCTCCATCGACTACAGGATTTTTATATCTTCCTTAACCAAAAGTCAAGAGATTATGTTATCTAAGAACTATTTATCACATGAAAAACAACAATAACCCTATATCCATGATAATATAGTTTTATATTCTTGTTTGTTTTTTTCAAGTAGTAAAGACACACCTGCTACCTAAGTGGATATGAATTTAATAAACCATGTGTACTAACTATTTAAAAGTCTATTGATAAGATCTCATCTTATTTGAAAAAAATTGATTTAGTCAGAGCCATTAGTAATATTTATGAAAACTAAAACACTAGTACAGGGAAAATCTTATACTAGACGTAGTCATTAGTAATAGCAGAAGTCTAACAAGGAAGCCCCCTCTCTAGACCCTCCTATCCAATACGATTTCTCTCTCATCTGTTACACCCAGCCTTTGTAAAAATGTCGCAATAAATACATGGCCGTTCTTTGTCAAGAAGACATCGTTCTCGACCTTCGGATATGCCGTTTAAGATTCTTACGGACCATCCGAAATTAATCTGTCAGCGTTATCAAACTTTACGCTTTTCAATTTCCTTCGTCGCTTTTCAATTGTTGTCAACCTAACCTTGACCCGTAATTGTCAATTTCTCATTTTTTGTCGGATTTAGTCTGATTGGACAGCTACTTGTCAGATAAACTAAGGTTATGTAAATTTAGCTTGGACATTCTGGAACTCAAGTGTTCGTGCACCAAGCTAGTCGTCTTTGAAATGGAATCTTCAGAGTAATGTCATTCCAAGCCACAGATGGCTGTTCTACAGTTACTCCAGTCTGATTAAACTTAACGGTTAGATTAACATATGAGAGGAGAATTAAATAACCAGAGTTTGTAATGAACAATGTCTGAGTTCTTATGCAAGAACAGGAAAGGTACTAGTCCAGTGTGAATGATTTTGATAACTCAAGCTAATGTATAAATGATTGAATATTAATTCACTCACCAAAAATAATCTTCTATTAAACTTATAACAGCCTACTGTATTAGCTACTCAGACAGCTGGAGTTTAGTCAAAGATTTGACCAGTGGTCAGTTGATACAACAGGGAGGTCATTTGGCTTACTTTAACTACTGATCTTACCAAGGAATTATTTTAGTAAAATAGGAAAGACGAAATCGACCAGATAATAATTATCATTAAGCCTTTTTATTTTTTCTGAAATAGTACAAAAGTACATCCTTTCAGTTGCTGTAACGTAAAGACTAAAAAAAAAACAATCAATCAATCTTATTAATAACAATGTCAGCAGGCATATGCTTTTGTTTGGGAGTATAATTTTTATGCACAATAATTACATGATGTACATGTAGTAAAAATTAGAAAAAATGCCTAATTTGAAAAAAAAAAAAAGTGCAGTTTTTGTGCTCATAAATGATTTTAGTTTTTAAGTCATATTTCCGAAAACAGCTATTTATAATAGATGTTACTGGTCTTGTTTTTTCGCTGGGGAGGCTATAGGGGCCTATGCGTAAGGCTGTATCACCTTCTTTCAATGGCACGTCGTCACCAATAAACCAAGAAGTTGTTATCCATAAGTAATTCTTCACCTTATTGTATCACCTTGTCATTTTCTTCAAATTCAACCAATGTTACATTAATTAATCACATATTTTACAAGGTTTCGTTCTATTTACAGTATTTTCCTTCGCGAAGTTATGAAAAAGATTGCGTCTCAACAAATCCTTATGTTTATTGACTCCAGTAAATTTAATATCTAGATGCTCTCTCTTGAACTAAAATCCATTTGGTTTGCAAGTACCTTGAATGACCAGTGTCTAGTTAGTTTGGCAATGAGATGTCTGACCAGTGGCCTGAAGAACAATAGAGTCAGTCCTCAGTCAGATCAGTAGTGAAAGCTAGCCATATGACCTCTCTATTAATGGTATCAACTAGCCACTGGTCAAATCTTTGTATAAACCCACTCTCTCTGTGTGAAGTTTCGATGGTCAAATTACATCGTCAGCATATTCTATATTTCGACCGATCTACGCAGCCATCATCAGTCCTGAAATGTCATTTATCGCCGTATGTTTTTTTTTATAAAACTGTAAACAGCCTCCGGAGACTATATATATTTCATTTTATTTTTAACTATTTTTTTTTAAGTGAAATTATGTAAACGATTGTGTCTTGACAAATCCATGGATATATTATGGCCAGTTTAATAACCAGATGTTCTCTCTGTATCTAAAATCCCTATATCAGCCTTTGTGCTACCTTAAATGACCAATGTCCAGCTTGTGTGCCAATGAGATGTCTGACCAGTGGCCTGAAGAACAATAGAGTCAATCCTCAGTCAGATCAGTAGTTAAAGCTAGCCAGATGACCTCTCTATTGTATCAACTGACCATCGGTCAAATCTTTGATTAAACTCACATTCTCTTGAGTTAAGATGGTCAAGTGGAGATGCTCTCTCAAATTACATCGTATCTGACTCACTGACCCACAGGGTCTTTCATAAAAGTTTTTGGAGGCCGTTAACAGAAGCATTGAGTACTGAGTATTTTAGTTGAATATTTGTTAACAAAATTAACTGCAATTCAGTTTTTGTATGGCTTGAATTGAGTTTTGATGGTAATTTTGAGGCAGATATTCAACCTTAAATATTGACTTCCAGGAAACCGTGACCCATCAGATCTTCATCATTGCTACCTACAAACCCTGCCCACTTTTATCCAGAACTTTCTGAATCCCTCACCCCTTTCAACCACCCCCTCCTTCAACATACTGCAAGTTTTACAATTTTATACTTCAATAATTTGTGATCACCCCCAAAATTAAAATCCTTTAAATTTGCTATCAATTAAAACAAAGTCGTTAATTATTTATTGCACTCTGACCTTTGTACATTGTAGTAACAGTCGTAAGAAGAAGTAACTATGGGTTTTTATCAAACGCTACTTACAGTGTATGTATTAATACATGTATGAAAGACATACTGGTCAGGGCTAAACTCCCCTGTCTGCCTTCTACCTAGATTTTCTGGGAAAGGGTATGGGGGGGGGGGGGGGCATAATATATAGTCTGACGATATTCTTACTATAGCTTGAGATGCGTAAGCATAACACAATTTATGATGGGGTATAAAGGTCTAAATGATATACCTCTTTTTAACACAATTAGAAACTTGTCTCCGTGGTTATTTTAGACAAGAAGATTTTCCCTGTGCCCGTGTGTTTTAGTGTTCAAAAATATAAAAGGTGTTCATAAATATAAAAGGAATGTATGTCTTGTTTATTTAGATTTTGTTTACTTTTCTCTCTCGTCTTTGATTCGTCGGGTTGACCCGCTGAACTATTATTTTTTTTTCAGCATCTCTCAAATTTAGTTTTCAAATGTTCAAATTCTCTTGACAGTTGGAATTCATGGGAAAACTCTGATATTTGGCAGTTTATGCCACTTCTAGTCACCGTGGTCCCATTTTCACGTTTTCTCCTGACTTTCACGTTTTTGGTTTAGATTTTAAGTTCGGATTTCAAAGTTTTCATTTGCCATTGATTAAAGGTTTTGTCTCTTTTGTCTCTGTTACTTCCCAATGACAGTCACATCCTTACTATTCTTAGTTCCTCATCACTCAATCCATTGCCCTCCACCCGCCCCCATTGTGCCCTTTTAGTCCCTCTGTTAATCTAACAGTAACTGCCACCCCGTTACCGTCCCCAGATTGATCCCCCTCCCCTCAGTAAAACTCTCCTGTTCCTCACTCAGCCCTTTTCTTGCTCAGATAATTTCTTCAAAGCGCCTAATCAAATATCCATCGCTCATCAGTTGTGATTGGGTCAGGACTGAGGAAGGGTACTACCTCTGTATCCAGATAGTATGGTATCAGAGCGTATCTGTAACTAGCAGGATCTTTAAACCACAGCGTCTCATAGCTTCACAGTCTTATTCCTTACAATTGATCAATGTCCACAGTAAGTTTATAGTTTTTTTCTTCATCTAGATAGCTTAGAAACAATTGTAATGTCTTTTACCACTTTTCTAGCAGTAGCAAGGAAATTTCGTGTACATTTGTGCATACTCTGCCCACAAGATAGCTTAGAAACTTCTGAATGGGATTTTCATTTGATAATTTTCTATTTGTAAACTAAAATTTGTGATGTGATTTTCATTTGATTGTTCCTGTAAGGGTTGCCAGGTACCCTTCAATGGTCAGGGAGGGGGTTCTCTTTTCTCAAAGAGGCAGGTTTCCTCAATGTTGTCGTATAAAGGAAATAATCTTGAATGGGCTGGATAAGATCAATCAATCAATCTACGTGCAGAAATACAAATATTTTACAATCTGTGTTAAAATATAGTGAATCAAAAAATGGAAAAAACTTTTGATCTTGAATCAGTGTTTCAAAATAGTGAACTTATTCATTAATCTCCCTTTTGATTTTATATCTGACTTTAATTTCACCAAATATTTTTAAAAACTCTAGACTCTGGCGGATACCGGAATTTCTTCGTAAGATAAATCTTAATTTTTTTTAGATCAGAAAAGATAGCCTATTTAGCAAAATAATTTAGAATTAATTAGTGAGATCTTAGAATAGCAAAGTAAGCCATTTGAGAAGGCTGCCTTTCCAAAAACATGTCTAGAGTTACATGTGCTATCTATTCTCACATGGTTGTTTTAGTCAAAAAGATATATATTCCCTTTCCTATTGTCTCTAGATACAGAGTACATCTGTTATCTCGTCAATTGCCAAGGTTTAACCAGAATCTTTTTTTGGCCATGTAAAATTAAGTCAATAAAAAGTCTTCAAGTGGAAAGTCGGCGTCTAGTCGACTGCCCAAAGAGCTGATCCACTATCGACTGTTAATACACTTTGCAAAATTATGATTGTATAGCATCGATGAAAAAACATGGTTGAACTCTCTATCGTCTGGGTTAAGGAGGAAATTAGCCTCGTGTTCTAACGGAACATACCAATTTTTAGGATTGGCTATGAATCATAAATGCTTTTCCAGACATCTTGATTGTGACCAGAAAATAGGAACAAAAAATGATCTGAAAGAAGGAGTAACTAAAATTATATTCTGCATCGTATTTATTATCAAGACAAGTAGATTTTCCCTGTGCCTGTGTGTTTCAGTGATAAATATAATATCAAGAGCTGCCAGAGAAAAGGAAATTGTTCTTCAAAACTGAAGTCCAAAAAAACCAAAGGTTGAAACAATTCTAAATCTATTTTCTCTCAATCACCCTATGTGGAAATGCAGGAAGGCCTAGCAGAGAATTTTTTTTTTTGTCAGAAGATCAAATACTTCAGTTTCTTATATTGAATTACTATACCTACTTGTAGCAACACAGCCATATAAGTAAAATAATAAACGTGGTGCAAAAACCTCAATCAGTCAAAATGAAGCTAAAATCTCTATGCAAAAAATATATTCTATATTTGGTTCCTATAGAAGTTTTGTAAACTTGAAACAAATCATTTAATTTATTATCTGGCAAGTTGAAAATTCTTTTGATTATAATGATAAATATTTATTATCTGTGTTTGTCATTAATAGACGACCTATGTGGGATGGTAGCCAGTTACCAGCGGAAGGTCGTGGGTTTCCTCCGGGCACAGAGCCCAGTTTCCTCCCACAATAAAACTGGCAACGCCGCCATATAAGTGAAATAATCTTGAACGGGCTTAAAACAACAAACAATCAATCAATCAATCATTAATAAACGTATAAGCAAGCATCAAAGAATAGAGCAGGAAAACAAGTGTGTGTATAATTTAATCTTTGTTGTACATATACACCCACAAAACATTTCAATAAAAAAACTAAACAACTAAGTGTCCACACAAGTGTTGACCTGTTTTTTGTTGTTGATCAACAAAAAGTGGAACAAGAGACCATTGTATTTGAGACTCAACAACTGCTCTTGATTTTAAAAGATCCACATTCCTGGAGCTGGAAATTAAGAACGGTTGCCATAGCAACATGAAAGTAACATTGAAATCTAGAATATACCCGGTACAGTAAGGGATAAATAGCCTTTGTGTTGGAAGTTTTCTGTTTGAAAAGGGATAGGCCGAGACAGAAGGATGTAGTGAAGTAACGAGGTTTGTTGTCTCAGTTTATCTCAATTGAATTCTTGTAGTACGACTGAAAAATGAATGAATTTTTCTGTTTTTCTTGTATATTAACATATTCTCCCTTATTATAAATAAGACAGACATTTTGACACAGTGTACATATGAGTTGTCCTTGAGAATGGCCTAATGTCTGCAGTTAAGGCATTATATAATAATACAATTCTACTGACTATCAAATGCCAAACTCCTGCCTGTCGTCAACATAATGAAATATCATGGGTTGTGGTTTATTATAACAACTTATGATTGGGCATAAACGTCTAAATGATATGCCCCTTTTTAAAACAATAAGAAACTTGTCTCCATTACTATTTTTGACTAGGTGATTTTCCCTGTGCCCGTGTGCTTTAGTGTTCATAAATATAATAATATAGCCTGCCTTTGACAATTTAATCTTCTTAAATGACCATGAGCTGCCAATATTCACAGCTTTTCATAAAGTCCTATTGTCACAATAGTATGAGGCTTTGATGGTCACAGAAAAACTAAATCATTAACGTGGGAATGAGAAAAATCCATACATTCTCTGGCCTAAACAAACCAACATTGTGTTTGAAAAATTAAAAAATAAAGGGTTGTCTTTGTCTCAAATTGTAGGGAATTGTATATTGTAGTATAATTGGCCTGAGCCGGGTTCTGGGTTCCAATCGTACAAACTCGTACAAAATTGGGGTCTTATGGTAAAAAGAAAATTACGATGTTTGAGATTCATTGTAATTCTGCAACAAAATTTGAATGTATGTTATCTTCAGATTAACTTATTATAGCCATGTATGTTGACCTATACTGTCAACGTTGCAGGGTGGACGTTGAAATTTTCTTATAATCTGCATCAATTGATAAACTTATGATTGTCAAGAGAATTTCTTGTTCCTTCAAAAACTAAATAATGGATGTTGAAATAAGAAATTTATATTCAATGAGTTTGTGGCCTGTGTGAATCAAATTTGGTGGAAAAAAGTAAACAAAATGTAACTAACCGATCCAGGATATTCTATTCATTTATGTCTGGATTAGACCTACTACTAAAATAACTTAAAATGCACATGTAGACCTATATTGTCTGATAAGTATGCGTAGGCAAATTCATTTACACTTCTTGAGAAAATTTACGAAAAATTACAGTTTAGTTTTAAGAAAAAAATATCAGCGTTCTGGGAGGTCATGCCATTTTAAAGAAATAAATTTATCTGTGTGTGTTTTACATTGTATTTTGGTCCAAGAGTTTGATCATAGGGATTGTAGTTAGTTTTAGTGACTGGGTACCCCTTGTGTGGAGCCTCATATTTATTGATCAGGTTTGACTATCAGTGGTGTTAAACGGTGCAATGTTTCCTTCAGATAGATGTTCCCTAGTTTCTTACACGCCAATTTCTCTTCTCTCTTTAACAGGCCACCACGTGCTCCGTCAAGAAGAAAAATCCAGCAAGAAAAAGTTTGACGGATGTTCGACTAATGTTCGGTGAAACAAATATTGACAGTTTGGCTTAGTAACGGCTATGTACTGTTTATTTTAACATTGGATTTAGAAGTGAGAAGCTGTGTTAAAGATGGTTAACCAAAGCCCTGCATCACCGACCAATGAAAACGGGGAATTACCAACAGAAAAAATTGATGATAAAACTATTGATATTTACATAGTAGATCAAGGTCATGATATGGAAATGAAGCCGTCGTCAAAAACTAATGGCAATCTGCCGAACGGAAATGATGATGTCATAAAAAACTCTGACAAGTCGGAGGACTCCATTATTAAACAGAATGGGAAAGTTGCGGACAGAGATAAAAAAATTAGTTGTCCCTCGGATGTTCCGGATGAAATTGGGATGAAAGCGAGTAAAGATTACGATGCCTCGTATGTACAGTTCAGTGAAGAAAACTCACAGAAAAACAACTCTGCGGAGAAGACGGATTTCCGTAAAGTGGGATTCTTTGAGCTGGTAAGTATTTAATGTCTTGATTTTTAATTATTATTATTTTAAGGATGTGGAAGGGCTTCCTAATCGATTGATTTACTGTTTGGTTCGTTAATGTTTAATGTTCAGAATATTTTATTTATAAGAGCCCTCACAATTCTCCATGGCAACGGGCAATGCTGCAGTGTTTGACGCAGTTAAGTCAAATCTCCACCAGAAAAAATATTTGCTACAAACAATCTATGCATTATATCATAATACGTTTTGTACAGTGAACCCTTTTCCTGCAGAAAACCCATACCTCGTAGTACAAATTGGAATTCTCAGACTTATAGACCTGTGTATGACAACCTTACAATATTTATAATCTGAAAAACACTGGCACTGTATCTTAACATTTGGCTTTCTCTTGTTTCCTGGCATTTAAGAGAGATTATTTAAGACTCCATTAGAATATTTTCCAGTTCATATGATATCGGCATTCGAGTCCACATAAAAAAATCAATCAATCAAACTCATTCAAAAAAAGATTCATAACTCATTTCTTGAAAATGTGATGGACCAAGATTTTTGATGATCGTGAATTCATTTTTTTGGAAATTTCTTCATTTTGATTTAAATTGAATCTACATGTGGAACAGTAATCACTTTTAAAGTAAAAACAAAATAAGACAGCCATATACCATCCCACTTAAAAAGAAATTTGAAGATGACATGTTTTAAGGGTCTAGAAATTGTCTAATTCAGTCTGTAATTCCGGAACCACTATGGAAACAATTTTCTAACTTGCATCGTACACATTGTCTGTGTTGAACAAATTTCTGAAGTGGTAAACACCGCCTGTTGGCATAGCTGGCAGCTCAGGTTGTGCAGATACACGGAGAATCCCTCTCGATATATCACTGATGTATCACAGCACCTGCTACTTCGCTATCAAATATTTACGATCTTCACATCGTGTTCTCTTCTTACAGTTCCGTTTCTCCGGGAAACTTGACAAGTTGATGATGTTCCTCGGAACCCTGGGAGCTGTCGGGGCTGGATGTACGATCCCTGTCAATTTTATTATCTACGGGAATGTCGCGTTTGCATTTATACAGAATGCCAATTCGTAAGTGTTCACCTCTTTTGACCTAATTTAGAAAATGTCTTTTTGTAATGAATTTATCTTGATTTTAAATATTCTATTTCTGGATTATAGATAGTTACATGTACATGTACATTTTTTTTGTGGAGTAAACAAAGTTGAGTTTCAGAATAAAAGTTTACAAAAAAATAAAATACATTTCCAAAGATTTAGATTTCTTTTAAAAATGAAATTTGATATATAGTATTGCAAATATACCCCAAAAAAACAACAAAACAAAACTAAAATGATATATAAAAAAAGAAACAAACAGGTTAGTTTTCTTCAAATTTTTCTGACTGTTTAACAAATGTATTGCCAACTGGTCGCTAGGTACATGTGTACCTATGTAAGTTTGGGGGTTTTCTCTATTCAAGCGTCTCCCCCACCCCTTCACTAATTAGAATCTGTACAACCATTTCAAGGTTATGTGAGAATAATTTGAGTATAGATGAAAACCCAAAGTATCAAACAATCAATCAACCAATTAAATCTGACTGAAGAATTATTTTTATTTATATAATTTTATTCAATAGAAATTAGATCTTTTAGGGAGAGGGAGTGGGTGGGGCGGGGGGGGGGGGGGGGGGGGGGGGTGTTGTACATGTAGGCCTATGTCTAAGTAATTTTGTGGTAATTCAATCATTTTGTTCAAATCCCTCTACAAATTCATAGTTTGACCCGAAATTAAATTTGTCAGAATTCATTTATCTTGTGAAGATTGTTCCTAAGATAAGATGTATTAGTATTCCCGTGTGGTTGAGACATCTGTTTACATCACTAAGGCATACCCTCAGGGAGGCCTCAATTCCCGTGCAGTGATCAAACCCAACAAAGGTTGATATAACACCCTGGTTAATCACACTTAATTACCTCCCTTTGCCTCGGCCACACGACCATTGTTATCACTGTGAAGTATCACTCGGAGCTCAAGAACTGTACAAACCGATAATTAGCAGACTCAGTACAGTAAATACCCTAAAAATATCATATAATCTCAATTCTCAGTGTTGTAAATTCCTTAATTATTTCCTATTTGTTTGATTTTTTAGGAACTTGTTACAATATTGAATTTTTCAGAATTCTTTATTAAACCAGAGGCTTTTGTTATTTATGAAATCCTGTTTTCAGAATTTTATTAAGTTATAGCCCTTGGTTTTTTGTTGTTGTTGTTGTTGTAATTTCTGTATACACAGGTCACATGAATTTTTACAAGAAG
Source organism: Lepidochitona cinerea (assembly GCA_963971465.1). NCBI lineage: Eukaryota > Metazoa > Mollusca > Polyplacophora > Chitonida > Tonicellidae > Lepidochitona > Lepidochitona cinerea. Next base: position 3,037,735 of record OZ020558.1, on the reverse strand, counting down.
GCCTAATTATTACATAATAAGGCTAGTTTCTCTAACACCTAAATAAAAGAGACATGTTTTTATACAAGATAGATTGGCATCAACCTTAAAAATTGAATTTAGCCGTCCAAATTACCCGTTTTGAAACAATTTTGCTTTTCCAAAAGGTTCAAATTATGAACTTACCTATCTCCGTCAAGAGGAAAATGACAAAAACAGCCTATTCAAATTGGTTTGATTTCTCCCCCCCCCCTTCTTGTCCCACACATGGACTGGTAGTTGTCAATATCCATGCTGCAGGATATTAAGATATCAAATTCTCTACAACAAGGAGATTTTTGTCTCCAATACAAGGCCCTTTAAGCCATCTGTTCGTTGTCGTTATGTAACACAAGCCATTCTTAGCAATAATGTCCCCAGGTATGGAGGAGGACTATCTAATTACTCCCTTGTGTGTTACATCAAAGAGGCAGGAGACATCTTCATGTATTAGATCCCTTACACTCTAGAATCCTCATTGCGGAAAGAATCTTCCCTTTGCTCCAGATACGACATCATTCCAACATTGCCATCTGGCTTGATGTAATTTTATTGATAGAGTACTTGTTTGTCAGTGTGCAAGAACGGACATTTTGTGGCAATAGTTTTAGATGATTGATATTAAATTGGCATGATCATGCATTCTCTAATAAATTCAAATCGTCACGACATTTCAACAAAACAAGTAAATGATTCAAATTAAAATAATAATTATTTATTAATTAGTCTCGTTGGTTTGAAGTGAAAGGATTGGTTACAAGTTAACAAAATTTGAATAACCTGTTAGTATACCAGGTGTAAGCAATTGTCAAAAAAAGGCTAATTGATTGATCTGTGACTTTTCCTTTAAGCAAAGAGGCCGTTTTCCACCACTCCTAAACCTAGCAAAGCCACCATATAAGTGAAATAATCTTGATTGCGACATAAAACATGAATCAATCAATCAATCAACCATTTGATTTTCAGCTTTAAAATGCACAGTATTTCTCAAACAGTCAAAACAATTCTTCCAAAAAGAAACGAGAATCACCATATGCAGGCTGCATGTATATATTTCTATATCATTGTACTATATTCATTTTTGATAAAGTTCATTCTGACCTTCCATACATTGACTTGAATATGATATGACTCATTTGGAAAGCCTGGCATTTTAACTCTGTTTTTAGTAGTTATGTCATAATTCCCGCCTCGTGGTTTGTGTTTTCTAATCACAATTGCAAATACTGGTCTGGGAAGCCGTCTTATCTAACACGTTATGATTATGGATAATAGCCCAGGGTAATTTTGATGGATGGGAAGCTCTCAGCTCGGCAGCCATAGTTTCCTTCCTTGTTGTATTTTTATACTGAGGCCAAAATGTTTTTGCCCGTCCAATTATATTAGCTGGTCCTATTATTAGTGTGTTAGACAGAAAATATTTTCTTTAAATTCTCAATTTTTTAAATTGATTTTCGATGATTCACTTGATTGTGCAATGCATTTATTTGGAATCCTAAACAAACATTTTAGACAGGAATAAAGTCGTTGTTTTATCCCATAGGAAGTAATATAACCTATAATTCAAATATCCACAGTGAATAAGACATGTATAAAACTGTGTTTCCTGTAAGTCAAGTTTTGAGATCGAATATCTGCCTCAAAATTACCGTAAAAACTCAAATCACTCGATAAAAAACTGAATTGCAGTTGATATGCATGTAGCAAGGAAATGTTCAATTTCTGCCAACAAAAATACTCCATTCGACTCTGGACATCAATGAAATTGTAAAAGTAAATCATTTTGACATCTTATATGCCCGTTATTTATGTTCAAATGTTTACCGTACCATAAATTCAAATAGCGAGATTGTATGAGTGCATGTTTGAGTCTTTGATTATCAAAAACTACCTTTAAATGTACATATTTAAATTTAAACAGTTTATTGCATTCAATATATTTAAACAGTTTAAATGAACATATGTAAGATTAATATATGGAGAAAGCTGCTATATCGTACTTCTTGACGAAACTGACGTTCTAATTATAAGATTTTCCCTATATTTGTGAGCTCATGCGACCTTAAGCTCTCGGATTCCTCCTTGGCCTTGGAATCAATTAAGGATTCATCTGCTGACAGATGTCGTACAGACAGTTCAATAACTCTGTCTGCGGTTGGTTAGATTCCTGTAAACTCCGTTTATCTTCCATCTTAGGGAACTATCACGAGGACTATGTTTGAAAAGACATCTAAGATTCCCGTCCCAGATAGTCGCGTTTTGAATGCAAAGGAAACGTGGATCTTTACTCATGAGATCAATCACATCCGTCTCTCTATTGATCTCCACTGTCTGATCAATTTATATAGGCCAGAGGAATCCTGTATGTTTTAGAACAGATAAAGTATAAGTTAGATATTGAGGAAAACTATTTAGACAAGAAGATTTTCCCTGTGCCCGTGTGTTTTAGTGTTCATAAATATGATCAATCAGGCAATCAGTACCACTTACTTAATTCACTAATTACTTTATATAATCAAGAAAGAAACATTTTAACACTCTGTGAATCTATAAATCAATTGATCAGTATCAGTCAATCAAATTATCAATCTGTCAATCAAATTATCAACCTAAGTGAATCAATCATTCTATCAGCCGACTGACCAACCAATCATACAATGTTACAGTTAATCAACCAATCAAACTCATTGTCCACTAATCCTGATGTTTAACATACTAACAATTTAAATTACAATCAATCAGTCAATCACAAAATTTTCTCATGATATTTGCCCTTGCTTGAAACTTTTTTTTGAAAATGTTTTTTTCATTTTCAGTAACATCTCTAATGTTGACGGTATGAACAACAGTCAGCCTGACCTCTCAGATTTGTTTGACAATGTCACTAACTACTCGCTACAGTTCCTGGGTGTTGGATTTGGGCTCTGGCTAGCCATGTATGTCGGTATATCCATGTTTACGATGGCCGCTGACAGTCAAATGACGAAGATACGTAACCTTTTCTTTAGGTCCATTCTAAGACAGGAGATTGGTTGGTTTGACACTCACGACAGTGGGGAACTAGGCTCTCGTATGGCAGAGTAAGTCACCTATAGTTTCTTGTTTCCATATCAGAGATTTTTCTTTGATGTGTTATGTATTGTTTTAAACTTTAAATGCATACTCAAGAAATTGGGAAGTTTAAGGTTGGTTAGTTTTACTGTATGCTGTCAAATGAAATGGGGATTGGGTGATGTTTTATACTGATTTTGCCACCCTTGAGTTTATTTTGCCTATATGGCAGTATAAACAGTCTAAATAGGGGAAAGATCACTGGGCTGTGTCCACACTGACACTCAGGAAACTTTACATACTGAGTACATGTAGGTTGTGGTTACTCTCCCAGTCTATTCTTAATGACAGGCCTGCAAAGGGTGTCCAAAATGTCCAAGTAAAACTGAAGGGTGTCCAAAACGTCCAAGTAAGACCAAAAGGTGTCCAAAATGTCCAAGTAAGATCAAAGGGTGTCCAAAATACCCAAGTAAGACCAAAGGGTGTCCAAAATGTCCAAATAAGACCAAAGGGTGTCCAAAATGTCCAAGTAAGACCAAAGGGTGTCCAAAATGTCCAAAATAAGACCAAAGGGTGTCCAAAATGTCCAAATAAGACCAAAGGGCATCCAAAATGCCCAAATAAGACCAAAGGGTGTCCAAAATGTCCAAGTAAGACCAAAGGGCGTCCAAAACGGCCAAGTAAGACCAAAGGGTGACCAAAATGTCCAAATAAGACCAAAGGGTGTCTAAAATGTCCAACTAAGACCAAAGGGTGTCCAAAATGTTCAAATAAGACCAAAGGGCGCCCAAAATGTCCAAGTAAGACCAAAGGGTGTCCAAAATGTCCAAGTAAGGCCAAAGGGTGTCCAAAATGTCCAACTAAGACCAAAGGGTGTCCAAAATGTTCAAATAAGACCAAAGGGCGCCCAAAATGTCCAAGTAAGACCAAAGGGTGTCCAAAATGTCCAAGTAAGGCCAAAGGGTGTCTAAAATGTCCAACTAAGACCAAAGGGTGTCCAAAACGGCCAAGTAAGACCAAAGGGTGTCCAAAATGTCCAAATAAGACCAAAGGGTGTCTAAAATGTCCAAATAAGACCAAAGGGTGTCCAAAATGTTAAGACCAAAGGGTGTCCAAAATGTTAAGACTAAAGGGTGTCCAAAATGTCCTACTAAGACCAAAGGGTGTCCAAAATGTCCAAATAAGACCAAAGGGTGTCCAAAATGTCCAAGTAAGACCAAAAGGTGTCCGAAAGATGCATGGACAGCTCTCTGGATGAATCCTACACTGGATTGATACAAGTTCTTGACCCAGCAATAAGAGGCCTCTGTTGGTTTGAACTTTGAACCCTGTTTTGGAAATAACAAAAAAACTCTGCCCATCTAAAGATGGTTTTATTCATGCTATTATTTTTTCAGCGACTTGTACAAAATTCATGATGCGATAGGAGACAAAACCGCCATGTTCATTCAGTGGATTACCATATTTTTTGCTGGCTTTGCTATGGCGTTAATCCAAGGTTGGAAACTGGCTCTCGCTGTTATGTCAATCAGTCCTATACTGATCTTTGTTTCTGCATTTGTTGGCAAGGTAACTCAACTGATATGTCAATTTCTGAAAATCAATTCTTTTTTTAAAAAATTGTAATTGTTTTGGGAGACTGTGTCAATTTCTGAAAATAAATTTGAAATATAAGTCCTTTTTTTCTTCAAAAATTTTAATTGTTTAGGACCCCTTGGTTCAAATTAGAAAATGGTCGTCTGTATTAAATTAAGTCTACTTTTCTTGGAAAGGTCACCATGGAGCCTCCTTTTAATAACCTTTGTCAAACGACATAAACAATTTCTTATTACCTGCATTTAATTTATACTCGAGCTGCTTTTGTGTAATTTAGATAATTTCTGTTAAAGGTAATGAGGTTTTACTCTCAGAGGGAGATGAACGCGTATGCCAAGGCGGGGGCGGTGGCCGAGGAGGTCTTGTCATCCATTAGAACTGTCGCAGCATTTCACGGACAGGAAAAGGAAGTAGACAGGTACGTCTATATGCTCAGACTATTTTTATATCAATAGTATTTTTACCAGAAGAAAAAGAAACTTCCACCTGATTTGATTCTTCTCCAAAATACAGTGGACTTTGAACTGGATTTGTTTTTGGTATTATGAATTGGTTGATTAATTTACAGAGCCACAAGATTTCAAACTTGACTGCTCATAATACCAAATAAAGCTCAAAGTATTTTTGCATTACAGTTTCTTAAAACATGGCTGATATTCTTCTACCAATGTTGAAAGAGATCAAACAAACACAAAGTCATTCATGAATGGCTGGTTGTATGACTTGACTCTAGGTGCCTTTTCTGAAGGGCAAAACCCATTTTTAAAAATTAAACAAATCCAAAATCCTATTTTTCTAAAAATAAATCAGACTGAAAGGTCTCTAAAAAATGATGGGATATTTAGAGGGTTGTTTTTTTTATTACAAGCCCTTGTATTTTCACGCTTGACTGCACACCTATGCTTTTCCGTCAATCATTTTTCTCTTCTGACGTCATTAAGCAAGTGATCTATTATGTTGCATAAATAAAACTTCAAACTATTTTCCCCCCATATTAAAAATGGTCAAGTAATGCTATGAAAAGTGTGGCATTAAATAACAGAGCTATTTACCTGAATTTCCTGTGCTATGCAATTTGTTAAAAGGTGACCCTAATTGTTTCAGATATAGCGTAAATCTGCACACAGCTCGGCGTCTGGCTATTCGCAAGAGTATTATATTTGGCGTTGGTACGGGGTCGTTCTGGGTGGTGATATTCATAGGGTTTGCCATTGCCTTTATCTACGGTATGATTTTAAACCAGTCTCAGGAAATACACCCAGGTGTCATACTTCAGGTCAGTCTACATTTAACAATTGTTCTCTTAATTCTAAGGTATTTTCTGAAAGGTGGGAGTTTCCCATATAAGTGAAATAATCTTGGGTGCAGCGTAAAACATCAATCAATCACTCTAATATTTTCAACTGCAATTATTAAGGAGCAAATAAACATGATAGACGTATAGAATACAAAACATACTGACAATAAATCTCTATATGAACGGTTGAAATTTTCACAGGTATTTTTTGGCGTCCTGATGGGTGCGATATCTCTGGGTCATGCTGTACCGAACCTGGAGAATTTTGCCCTGGCTCGGGCGGCAGCCTCCGTCATCTATGATATCATTGATAGGGTATGTTATATACTATAACCTCTATAGACCAGAATGTATTGATAAAACAAAAATACAGAGGTGCACATAAGCTGCCATAATGCCGTAAAACATTTAGACCTTAATACCCCATCATACAAGTAAATTGTTGACACATCCGCACAATATAGTTTCTCCACAACGTCAAAATTGTTGCAAATATTTTATTATTTTATTTACTTGTAATTTAGGTTTTAATATTAACAAACAAAAAAACAACGACAGTGTGTTGATGCGTTTAGACGACATTTATTCATTTATCCAAAGAACGCTGGGTTCAGTTGCTAGGTAGTATGAAAGGAGTTATCCCCCTTTACGACTTAGATTTCCTCGGACAAAAAACAATGAATAAATAAAATTAAAATCGTTCTTGTGTTCGTTGGAATCTGTGATTTTGTAATTTTTTAATCTGTGATTTGGGTTTCAAACCAACTTTACTACTTCAGATTCTACTTCACTACTTCAGGACGCTGCCTCCAGCTGATCAAGTTCGTCGCTTTGAAGAACACGAAAGCGACGGGCCTCCCTCTCTCGAGGGACCATCTCGGGCGAACTGTCCTGCTTCCTCAGCGGACTCCCCTGACGGAACACCAAATACTACACAAGCTGCGCCATCGTTGACCGTATCAAGGCAGTGAACGCGCGAAGATTCAAATTCAACTATTGTATTCATTAATTCAGAGTCCGAATTCAATTTTAAGGATTCCGCATTCTTCATCGCTGGACTAATGTGTCTCGCTGTCAGCTGTAGCCGCCATGATTTCTTCTGCATAGCAACCGCAGCGACGCGTAGTAATACCGATTAGTGAAACGATGGAACACAATTTGCGGCATATAAAGCTAAATTTATATGTCTCAAATTATCTGACGTTAGCCAATCAGAATACGCCAACACATTTATTTGGATTAGATTACATTTTTATATTCATCGCCAAAAGGAAATAAATATTCTGTCAGTTTGTAAAAGTTTCTCAAGGTGTCTGTTTACACAGGTACACTGTACTTCCAAATTCACAGTCATTTAACTCAGATGTAGATGATCGTCTGGGTATACAACGCCGCATAGAAATGTTATAATCTTGAGTGTTAGAAATGTTTGAAACTCTCTTTAAACGTGGGTTCCATACTAATGATAAAAAATTAAAGACAACACCACGTCCTGAGTTGTTTATTTAACAACACAAGCTTTCGGCACCTGTGCCGGTGCCTTCATCAAGTTGACGAAGGCACCGGCACAGGTGCCGAAAGCTCGTGTTGTTAAAAAACAACTGAGGACGTGGTGTTGTCTTTAATTTTTTATCATTATCTTGAGTGTTGTGTAAAACCTCAATCAATCAATCAAAACGTTTTAAATCATTTTGCCATATCTTGCAGGACTCTGAGATTGACAGTTTGTGTGAGAGTGGTGAGAAGCCAGTAACATGTGAAGGTAACCTAGTGTTGAAGGACGTCCACTTTAACTACCCCTCAAGACCCGATACAAAGGTGAGTAAAGGGACCTCCGTGGCTCTCTGGATCAATGAGGCGTTCGTCACTTGGGCAGACGAACGATCAATACATACATCATAGTTGAAATCTCATTCAACGAGTCTCTCAAAACTTACGCCGGACATAATTAACTTAGGTCTATTATTGACGTAATGTTAAATGTGTTTGTTTCAATGTGAATTAGGGGGCCTCAGTGGCTCAATAGGCAGAGTGATTGACGCTTAGTCTGTCACAGGCCTTCCATCGATCAGGTGCGGAGTCGGAGTCCCATGCAGTCCAAAAAAATTGCAATCAATATCCATCAATCAATTACTGTTAAGCTGTACATGTGTACGTTTAGCAAACAGCGTATTTACCAATTAAGTTCCGATTTTATGTGTATTGGTTTCACATGGGTACCCATAAAATGTGTAATGTTTCCACTTAATTCCATTTACACAATAATGTTCTGGACGTCATCAGTGTTTTCTACATCTGTTGCAGGTTCTCCAAGGCTTTAGCGTGGAGGTGTGTGTCGGTCAAACTGTGGCACTGGTCGGTTCCAGCGGTTGTGGAAAGAGCACCATTGGTCAACTGTTACAGAGATTTTACGACCCTCAGGAAGGCGCAGTAATGGTGGACGGGCGTGATGTGTGTGGTCTTAACATTGGGTGGTTACGTCGCCAGATCGGGGTGGTCAGTCAGGAACCCGTCCTTTTTGCCACAACCATTGCTGAAAACATCCGTTATGGTAAACTAAATGCGACTCAGCAGGAGATAGAGGCCGCTGCCAGAGAGGCCAATGCTCACGATTTCATTATGGATTTACCTCTGGTGAGATTTTCATCAGGCTGCTTTAACTGCCATGAGCTGCCAATATTGAGAGTTTTCCATAATTTCTGATTCTCAAGAGATTGATTTTGTTTTACACCACACTGAGGATTATTTCACTTATATGGCGGTGTTACCCCGTTTAGTTTGATTCTCAAGAAATGTTCAGCGTTTAAAGTGCCTAAAAAAACCCAAAGGATTGATGTTGAAATTGATATCACTCGTATGAACCGAAGATGTGTATAACTAACTAACAAAATTCAAATAGCCGAAATTTTATGAGTTTTTGCTGATATAAAACTGCTTTAACATCTATAAGATTGGTATCGTTGCTGGAAGAGTTGCACAACTAAGGTCATGGGTTTCCTCCGGGTAATTAGCCCGGCTTCCTCCCCCACTATACCTGGCAGCGCCGCCATATAAGTGAAATAATCTTGAGTGCGGCTTAAAACATCAATCAATCAATCTAGACATGCATGCACAAACTTCCTTTTTTCAAATTAATACGTACAGCCCCACCATTTGATAGAAGATTTTTAGCGAAGTAAATGCATATCAGCTTTTGCTTCATATTCAAGTTAAATGAATTATGGAAAATAATCATTTTTTTCAACTTAATGTTTTTTTTCTCGTCATCAGAAATATGAGACTGAAGTTGGTGAACGGGGCGCTCAGTTAAGCGGTGGTCAGAAGCAGAGAATTGCCATCGCCCGAGCACTGGTCAGTAATCCAAAGATACTCGTGTTAGATGAGGCTACGTCAGCACTTGATACAGAAAGTGAATCTATCGTCCAAGATGCTCTGGAAAAGGTTGGTAGTTTCAGAATTTCTCTTATTTTTGGAAAACATGGTCTAAAACTCAATTTATCGTGTATCTAGGGGTAAGGGGTGAGGATGAATATTGCTTTTAATTGTGACTGTCTTAACACAAAAATACACAGAAGCATTTTTGTGTACGACTCATTGACCAGTTTTCACTTGATTGACGGGATGTGGGAGAGTTGACAGGTACTGGCCGAAGGTTGGGGATTTCCTCCATGTTATCGGCCACATAAGTGGAATAATCTTGAGTGTGGCGTGAACAATCAATCAATCTCATTGACCAGTACATTAGTTTCAGTACTTGGCATTAACAAGTCTCTTTCGGTTGAACTGCTCCTATACACTAATATCGTACTTATTGTCAACAGAGCTGAGAGTCTTGGCTAATGTCATATCAGATCATTCTTGTTGCAACAATACCTTCAAATCAAACAAAAAATTTCAATTGTAACGATGTTTTTAAAACTTCAAACGTGAACAATGGGTGATTGCCAATAAAGTGTCATTTCAATTCTTTGAATTCTCAAAGAGTTAAGAGTTTGTCTTTAAATTGGTGTTTAATTCCCATTTAGGCCCAACATGGCCGCACAACGCTAGTGATCGCTCATCGCCTCTCGACCATTATCAATGCTGACAAGATCGTGGCTATGAAAGATGGTCAGGTGATTGAACAAGGGACTCACGCAGAGTTGATGCAGCAAGAAGGTTTTTATCACAGTCTATATGAGGTAAGAGAAATCATTTACACCCACAAACTGAAACCCTAGCTGGTACAATAACATCTGCTAATGAAGTGAATTAAGAGTCATTAAATGTCTCTGATACCAGCAACATATGTCTTAAAGCATCACTTGATCACCCTATGTGGAAAGGTTACTATGTACCTGCTGATGGTGGGGATTTCCTCTGGGCAGAGGGCAGTTTCCTCACTCACTAAACCAGGTGATAGTCTCGTATAAGTAATTAATCTTAAGCAAAAGAACATCATTCAACTAATTTGGTATTCTCAATTTATTTTCAGGCCAGTAGCAAATCTTCTGCTCCAAAACCTGGTGAGTAATTCCAACCGTCAGATATGTAATATCTTTTTATGGAGATAGGCTTAGTCCTCTCGCCAAAAAAACAAACTAATTAAAAAAAATATATTATTTGATCAGGCAATATGAGACAGGGTTTCAACATCTCAGTTGCTTCCATCCATAAAGGAATACCTATTAATAACTTAAAAAGGTTATCTTGTACCAAATCTTATTAACTATATTTCTTAAACCCCCAAAATAGTATTTCTTTTCATACAAACATACATGTATATTATGTAACTCTTTGGTTCAACATGCAGAGTTACATATAGCCACTATTCTGCTGTAGACACATAAAAACTGGTCTGAATATAAAATGTGGTTGTTTATTTTAATGCTTGCCACAATTAGGTTCTTACTATTCTCCAATATGGAAACGATGTATCAGAATGATAGGTGAGTTAGAAACGTCCCACGCATGTTCCGTGTCATCGTTTGGAGAGTAATGTCCCTTTGTTTGGATTCTTTTGTTTGTGGACTCTTATTTTAATTACTTGTTGTTTATATCTTTGTTTGCTCAATGTTTTATTTGTCGTACTTCAGTATTTATTATTTGATCTAAGTCCTAGATCTGCCTTTTTTAAATCTATAATTGCCGTATGTGTAAATGCTGGCAGGTACCTGTTAAAGGAGAAGAAAACAAAAAAACAACATGCAATTGTATCGAACGGGGTCCCATAGACCATCATATTCATGTGTGTGAGTCTTGCACGTAGTGTACGGTGTGGAAATACAATGAAAATGAATCTGCCAGACAAGCTCGTGCTCGATCGACAGTGGAGCGCGCCATTGACGGTTTGAAATTGACCGGAAAAAGTATTAGTAGATTACTTCCCTTGCGAGCTTACCATATCTTGTATGGTTATAACCTGCAATGCCAGCGGTAAGACTACCGTTTCTGAAAATTCTACAACGATCCCCACAAGTCGCGTAGACAACATATGCAGCCTGCCACGTCTTCCCAGAAGGTTGATTTACTAGCTAGTGTACATTTCAGAGTTGTTAGAGTGTTCGTCTTCTCTTATTAGCGCCTCGAAATGATCGAAATTAACCTAGGTTTAAATGGCAGACTTTCAGAGTTGACCAATTTCTCTTACGCTAGCGAGTGACTAGTGGCCAGGCGTATGCTGATTGGCCGATCGAGACACACAGCTAAGCTCTGCTGTGAAGATGGCTGCCGGGTCAGTTTAGACGTTCTCTGATAACGATTGTTAACTTTCTTATAGCACAGTTTGGCGAGGAAAAATCGCAGAAATATGGTTTTGGTACCGTTAGAAAGGAAAATGTGTCGCGCCTGTACTGTATTTACTTAGTTCTTTCCTTTTCTTCTCCTTTAAAGATCTGGGGCTGGTTTCACAAAGCAGTCGCATCGTAAATGAGGCGTATTTGCCAATGGATACCATAGTGAAGAGATACGACGTCATGGCAACTGCAATTGATCGCTTTTGGCTTCGTGACTCAGCCCCCTGGGCTTCCCCAGAGCTTTGTTGTTCCTCCCCAAACATACCTGGCAACGTTGACATATAATAAGTGAAATAATGTTGAGTGTGGTGTAAAATATCAATCAATCGTTTACCAATAGTGTGCTTTTTAACAAAATGTTTGGTTTTTGATAAACGTCACCCTTGTATCCAAAAGCTACACCTCTTCCTTGCTAATATTTTAAAGTTACAATTTAATGATAATGTTGTAATTTAATTGGTGTATAACAGGGCCAATATAACCTATACACCGTTGAATCTGCTATCCATCTTTGTTTGGGTCTGGGATTTTTGTCTGCCTAATGGTGCCTTTTTATTATTATATTTTTATTCTTGTGTGCTTTTTGTATTCCTTGTCCACAATACATGTAGCTTCCGTTTGAGTAGACTGTGGGGCCTTGGTGGGTCAGTCGGCAGACTGTGTGGCCTTGGTGGGTCAGTCGGCAGAGTAATAGTCCCTCAGTCCTTCACAGGCCTTGGTGGGTCAGTGGGCAGAGTAATAGTCCCTCACTCCTTCACAGGCCTTGGTGGGTCAGTGGGCAGAGTAATAGTCCCTCAGTCCTTCACAGGCCTTGGTGGGTCAGTCGGCAGAGTAATAGTCCCTCACTCCTTCACAGGCCTTGGTGGGTCAGTGGGCAGAGTAATAGTCCCTCAGTCCTTCACAGGCCTTGGTGGGTCAGTCAGCAGAGTAATAGTCCCTCAGTACTTCACAGGCCTTGGTGGGTCAGTGGGCAGAGTAATAGCCCCTCAGTCCTTCACAGGCCTTGGTGGGTCAGTGGGCAGAGTAATAGTCCCTCAGTCCTTCACAGGCCTTGGTGGGTCAGTGGGCAGAGTAATAGTCCCTCAGTCCTTCACAGGCCTTGGTGGGTCAGTGGGCAGAGTAATAGTCCCTCAGTCCTTCACAGGCCTTGGTGGGTCAGTGGGCAGAGTAATAGTCCCTCACTCCTTCACAGGCGTTGGTGGGTCAGTGGGCAGAGTAATAGTCCCTCAGTCCTTCACAGACCTTGGTGGGTCAGTGGGCAGAGTAATAGCCCCTCAGTACTTCACAGGCCTTGGTGGGTCAGTGGGCAGAGTAATAGTCCCTCAGTCCTTCACAGGCCTTGGTGGGTCAGTGGGCAGAGTAATAGTCCCTCAGTCCTTCACAGGCCTTGGTGGGTCAGTGGGCAGAGTAATAGTCCCTCAGTCCTTCACAGGCCTTGGTGGGTCAGTGGGCAGAGTAATAGTCCCTCAGTCCTTCACAGGCCTTGGTGGGTCAGTGGGCAGAGTAATAGTCCCTCAGTCCTTCACAGGCCTTGGTGGGTCAGTGGGCAGAGTAATAGTCCCTCAGTCCTTCACAGGCCTTGGTGGGTCAGTGGGCAGAGTAATAGTCCCTCAGTTGTTCACAGGCCTTGGTGGGTCAGTGGGCAGAGTAATAGTCCCTCAGTCCTTCACAGACCTTGGTGGGTCAGTGGGCAGAGTAATAGCCCCTCAGTACTTCACAGGCCTTGGTGGGTCAGTGGGCAGAGTAATAGTCCCTCAGTCCTTCACAGGCCTTGGTGGGTCAGTGGGCAGAGTAATAGTCCCTCAGTCCTTCACAGGCCTTGGTGGGTCAGTGGGCAGAGTAATAGTCCCTCAGTCCTTCACAGGCCTTGGTGGGTCAGTGGGCAGAGTAATAGTCCCTCAGTCCTTCACAGGCCTTGGTGGGTCAGTGGGCAGAGTAATAGTTCCTCAGTCCTTCACAGGCCTTGGTGGGTCAGTGGGCAGAGTAATAGTCCCTCAGTCCTTCACAGGCCTTGGTGGGTCAGTCGGCAGAGTAATAGTCCCTCACTCCTTCACAGGCGTTGGTGGGTCAGTGGGCAGAGTAATAGTCCCTCAGTCCTTCACAGGCCTTGGTGGGTCAGTGGGCAGAGTAATAGTCCCTCAGTCCTTCACAGGCCTTGGTGGGTCAGTGGGCAGAGTAATAGTCCCTCAGTCCTTCACAGGCCTTGGTGGGTCAGTCGGCAGAGTAATAGTCCCTCAGTCCTGCACAGGCCTTGGTGGGTCAGTGGGCAGAGTAATAGTCCCTCAGTCCTTCACAGGCCTTGGTGGGTCAGTGGGCAGAGTAATAGTCCCTCAGTCCTTCACAGGCCTTGGTGGGTCAGTGGGCAGAGTAATAGTCCCTCAGTCCTTCACAGGCCTTGGTGGGTCAGTGGGCAGAGTAATAGTCCCTCAGTCCTTCACAGGCCTTGGTGGGTCAGTGGGCAGAGTAATAGTCCCTCAGTCCTTCACAGGCCTTGGTGGGTCAGTGGGCAGAGTAATAGTCCCTCAGTCCTTCACAGGCCTTGGTGGGTCAGTGGGCAGAGTAATAGTCCCTCAGTCCTGCACAGGCCTTGGTGGGTCAGTGGGCAGAGTAATAGTCCCTCAGTCCTTCACAGGCCTTGGTGGGTCAGTGGGCAGAGTAATAGTCCCTCAGTCCTTCACAGGCCTTGGTGGGTCAGTGGGCAGAGTAATAGTCCCTCAGTCCTTCACAGGCCTTGGTGGGTCAGTGGGCAGAGTAATAGTCCCTCAGTCCTTCACAGGCCTTGGTGGGTCAGTGGGCAGAGTAATAGTCCCTCAGTCCTTCACAGGCCTTGGTGGGTCAGTGGGCAGAGTAATAGTCCCTCAGTCCTTCACAGGCCTTGGTGGGTCAGTCAGCAGAGTAATAGTCCCTCAGTACTTCACAGGCCATTCCACCTGGTTTCCTCACCCACTAAACCTGGCAACACCACCATTAAAGGGAAATAAACTTGAGTGTGGTGTAAAACATCAATCAATCAATTAATCAATCAATCAGTAGACAGGCCTTGGTTGTGATTGATGGCTGAGTCAGTAGACTGATAATTTGTCTGTGGGACACAACATGTGGGTTCAAATCCCCCTCAGAACAAAAAAAATGTTTTCATTCTGTCATCTGTCATGGTTGTTAGGTCGCTTTCCTTTGGGCAAAGCACCTGTTCCATAAATTAACCACATCATATAATCTTAAAGTCAATTCCCGACTTAGTTTGAATGTCATTTGAGAAGATACGCTTAAAATTGATTCAGGTATTTGGTGTAAATGTTAACTCAGGGGTTAAATTGATTTAAATGATCGTTTTTGTGTAGATGACGACTCAAGTTCTACAAATGTTTAAATTGATTTGAGTGATCGTTTTTGTGTAGATGACGACTCAAGTTCTACAAATGTTTGAATTGATTTGAATGATCGTTTTTGTGTAGATGAGGACTCAAGTTCTACAAATGTTTGAATTGATTTGAATGATCGTTTTTGTGTAGATGACGACTCAAGTTCTACAAATGTTTGAATTGATTTGAATGATCGTTTTTGTGTAGATGACGACTCAAGTTCTACAAATGTTTGAATTGATTTGAATGATCGTTTTTGTGTAGATGACGACTCAAGTTCTACAAATGTTTGAATTGATTTGAATGATCGTTTTTGTGTAGATGACGACTCAAGTTCTACAAATGTTTGAATTGATTTGAATGATCGTTTTTGTGTAGATGACGACTCAAGTTCTACAAATGTTTGAATTGATTTAAATGATCGTTTTTGTGTAGATGACGACTCAAGTTCTACAAATGTTTGAATTGATTTAAATGATCGTTTTTGTGTAGATGACGACTCAAGTTCTACAAATGTTTGAATTGATTTAAATGATCGTTTTTGTGTAGATGACGACTCAAGTTCTACAAATGTTTGAATTGATTTAAATGATCGTTTTTGTGTAGATGACGACTCAAGTTCTACAAATGTTTGAATTGATTTAAATGATCGTTTTTGTGTAGATGACGACTCAAGTTCTACAAATGTTTGAATTGATTTAAATGATCGTTTTTGTGTAGATGACGACTCAAGTTCTACAAATGTTTGAATTGATTTAAATGATCGTTTTTGTGTAGATGACGACTCAAGTTCTACAAATGTTTGAATTGATTTAAATGATCGTTTTTGTGTAGATGACGACTCAAGTTCTACAAATGTTTGAATTGATTTAAATGATCGTTTTTGTGTAGATGACGACTGAAGTTCTACAAATGTTTGAATTGATTTAAATGATCGTTTTTGTGTAGATGACGACTCAAGTTCTACAAATGTTTGAATTGATTTAAATGATCGTTTTTGTGTAGATGACGACTCAAGTTCTACAAATGTTTGAATTGATTTGAATGATCGTTTTTGTGTAGATGACGACTCAAGTTCTACAAATGTCTGAATTGATTTGAATGATCGTTTTTGTGTAGATGACGACTCAAGTTCTACAAATGTTTGAATTGATTTGAATGATCGTTTTTGTGTAGATGACGACTCAAGTTCTACAAATGTTTGAATTGATTTAAATGATCGTTTTTGTGTAGATGACGACTCAAGTTCTACAAATGTTTGAATTGATTTGAATGATCGTTTTTGTGTAGATGACGACTCAAGTTCTACAAATGTTTGAATTGATTTGAATGATCGTTTTTGTGTAGATGACGACTCAAGTTCTACAAATGTTTGAATTGATTTAAATGATCGTTTTTGTGTAGATGAGGACTCAAGTTCTACAAATGTTTGAATTGATTTGAATGATCGTTTTTGTGTAGATGATGACTCAAGTTCTACAAATGTTTGAATTGATTTGAATGATCGTTTTTGTGTAGATGACGACTCAAGTTCTACAAATGTTTGAATTGATTTGAATGATCGTTTTTGTGTAGATGACGACTCAAGTTCTACAAATGTTTAAATTGATTTGAATGATCGTTTTTGTGTAGATGACGACTCAAGTTCTACAAATGTTTGAATTGATTTGAATGATCGTTTTTGTGTAGATGACGACTCAAGTTCTACAAATGTTTGAATTGATTTGAATGATCGTTTTCGTGTAGATGACGACTCGAGTTCTACAAATGTTTGAATTGATTTGAATGATCGTTTTTGTGTAGATGACGATTCGAGTTCTACAGATGAAGAAGCAGACGAGGAACACAGTAAGCTGTTAAGTCCCAAACTATCGCGTGGAGAGAGCCACCGCAGCGGAGGGTCTCGACTAAGTCTACGGAGGAATATCTCTGGTTTCTCGCAATACAAAGATATCGAGGACGAGCAGGTGAGCTTGTTTAACATTGCGTCATCATTTGCAAATATTTACTGTTTCACGAACCAAGAAAAAATTGGGAGTTCACACATGCCCAGTCTAGGTTCGTCAATATAATGATTCAGTTGGCAGAGTCATAGTCAGTCAGTCGACACAGGACTTACATTGATCGGTAGCGGGTTCAAATCCCACTCAGTCACAATAAAATAAAAAAAAAAAAATTAAAGAAAAGTGGTGTTTTTTCACTTATGATCTCTGATAGTTTAGGGTTTGCTTCAGAGCCTGCCCCCCCTTGTCTGCATGGTTATTTTAGCCAGTTACCACCAGAAGGTCGTGGGTTTCCTCTGGGCGTAGAGCCCGGTTTCCTGGCAACGCCACCATATAAGTGAAATAATCTTGAGCGCGGCGTAAAACACCAAACAATCAATCAATCTATCAATCATGGTTATTTTAGTTGAGAAGATACATGTTCGTGTGCGTTTTCATTTATCTATACACAATGCCAGATTAAAGTGGCATGAGCTGCCAAAATTCACACTTTTTTCATACTTTCTGATTGTCATGACAGTAAGAGACTTTGAAGGCAATCGAAATCCATGCAGTATGTGGCCTGTACGACCTGCAAACGTGTTCGAAAAGTAAACAAAATTTAAATAACCGGGACGACCATTCATTCATTTTAAGCCAAAGTTAGTTCAAAACAATACTTTATCGTACATTTCCGAGACTGAAGGCACTAAAAAGCTTCTGAATTTTCGTCTTGAGAAAAATAAACGATAATTTCAACATTCCGTGTCAACCTCAAAATATCAACATTTTGCCAGCTCATGTCCCTTTAAGTACTACTGTCTTAATAACCTACCCCCTTTTTAACACTATTTGAATTTTGTCTTCATGGTTATTTTAGTTTTCTATACACAATACCAGAAGGAACACAAATTCTAGTTCCATGATTGTTTCAGGATAAAGAGGTAAAGCCTGGAGATTTTTCTCGTATCATTCGTCTGAACTCACCGGAATGGCTCTTCATTTTGGTTGGCTGCGTGGCTGCCGTCATAGTTGGCGGCATTCATCCAATGTTTGCAATAGTCTTCAGTGAACTGCTCAAGGTCAGGACAATACTGTTTAGATCAATTTGACATTCGTTTTGACATTTGTGTTGACAATTGTGTTGACATTCATGTTAACATTTGTGTTGATATTTGTGTTTTCATTTGTGTTGACACTCGTCTTATTAAAAAATTATGGGATTATGAAAGGGTATTGTTTTCAAGCGACGGCTTTATTACAAGTCCTTTGAGTGACGCACATTTATGTTTATATTATTAGTGCAGAATACTCTTCGTCCACCATGTTTTTTCACTTCTAACCCCCGCAGGCGAAACTGCTTCGGAAAGGATTAGTTGCATTGCCTTTTACTTACTTAGCAAAATTGCCCAACTACTTTCAGTTTCAGTTTCAAAGCAAACAACGATAAATTTCTGCCAGTTAATCATGTTAATGTGTGGCTGGTTTAGTTTTTCAATGGACTGCAAATCCTTCTTTCTTATGAAAATCTAATTTCATGAAAATACCTTAATTTTACCAACTCTTTACACTCAATAAATATAATTTTTCTACTGGTCTCTTCGTCTACACACAGGTTTTCACTCACCCTGATCCTGTGGAACAACTGAACATGACCTATTTCCTGGCAGGGATGATTATATGTGTGGGGGTCGGACTGTGTCTCTTTAAAACTATACAGGTATGTTAAGATCACATTGTATTGTTTGTGTTAATCCTTATTTCGTTAACATTTATCCTTTTTCTGTCTGGGAGATAACCTTTCTGTGAATAAGCCTGGTCATGCCAAACTTTCCTAACGTCAGAACCCATTTAAGGGACCTGTTCCTCGCTGGTTGAGGTTGCCTTAAATTGACCTTAGACATTTGTGTATAAAATATACAGTTTTAGAAGAAGATTTTCCCTGTGCCCGTTTTTAGACAAGAAGATTTTACCTGTGCCCGTTTTTAGACAAGAAGATTTTACCTGTGCCCGTTTTTAGACAAGAAGATTTTACCTGTGCCCGTTTTTAGACAATAAGATTTTCCCTGTGCCCGTTTTTAGACAAGAAGATTTTACCTGTGCCCGTTTTTAGACAAGAAGATTTTACCTGTGCCCATTTTTAGACAAGAAGATTTTACCTGTGCCCGTGTGTTTTAGTGTTAAAAAATATATACAGTTTCATTGAGCCCTGGCATTGTTATGGCATTCTTATTTGTATTTCATACATGTACTTATAACATCATTTTTTGTTTGTTAATGCTTACTGTTTGTTTATTTTGTGAACTTTGGTGTTCTGTGCAATAAATCTTGAATCTTGCCAGAGCCCCCTACGCTATGGCCTGATTTCAAAGGGGAATAACCATGATACCTTTGTGTTACAGAATTCCTGTTTTGGTAAATCTGGTGCTAACTTGACTATGAGAATGCGCAATATGGCCTTCAAGGCTATGCTGAGACAGGTAGGTACATGTCATGACACACGGCTTAATATTCTTATCTGATTGACTTATAACTATTATTGATTGATTGATGTTTTATACTGCACACAAGATTATTTCACTTACAAAGTGCCGTTGTCAGGTTTAGTTTGGGAGGAAAGCGGGCTCTTTGCCCTAAGGAACTCTCCAACCTTCGCCGTGTACCCCTGGCAACAAATGGCACTCGAGAGGCAGAAATCAATATCCTCTTTAGCCCATAATAACACTATTTAATTTCATACATGTACTGTATCAATAAAACTGATGATAATGACAATGGTGCCGTATTGAGCCTTGATCTAATTTGAGTTTTTTTTAAGACAATTTGTTTTATAATTTATAGAAGAAAAGAACATATTGATCACTTGTTGTTTTAGCGTTTCTAAAAAAAAATATTTCGAACAAAACAAGGTTGGTTAACAGTCTATAATCTGAGCACGATGTCATCTGATGTCATTAGGAAATAATCAATGAAACACTGCATGGGGCAAAGCATCAATCAATGGTCAATAGTGGAAACTTTTTTGCAGAAATAACTTGTAAAGTTCTTGAGAAAATGTAGATTTGCATAAATTGTTTCCATCTTTCAAACAGGATATGGCATGGTTTGATAAGAGGGACAATCAAGTTGGATCTTTAACTACTGTACTGGCAAATGATTGTGCACTGGTTGAAGGGGTGAGTAAATGTTGTTTGTTCAAATTTACACTCGGCAAGTCGTCTCGGTGAGGCAGCACCTAAAAGAGCGGTGGAAATCCGCTCTGCAACAAGGAGACAACGTCTTCATATAACTGAAATACTGTTGAGCAGGACGTAAAACCCATATCACTCACTCACTCAAATTACACAGGCTATATGATTTCATGATAACGGAAACTACCATCGGTACCAATGGTTACTAATTCAACATTTCTCACTGTCAGCAGGGAGAGTGATAGTCTCTCACTCCCACAAAGGTCTTCCCTCGATGGATTTGGGTTAGAATCACACTCAGACCAAATAATATTTAAAAGCACTAACATATTAGTTAAGTAATCTTGAGTGCGTAAACCATCAATCAATCAATCAATCAATCAACCCACTATCAGTGCAATTATCTGCTTTGATACCACTGTGTAATAGTTGTGTTATAAATCCATTTGGCTCATAACTTGTGTCAGGTGACATGAATTTCATCAACATCAATGTCTTGAATAGAAAGGCAAAATTCCTGAGTGCACTACATTGTATGTGGAAGAGCTGCTAGGTAGGCTACTCTTCTCTGCCAATATAAGTGAAATAATCTTGAGGCTTGTGTGAAACATCAATAACACCAAAATAAATGGCGGGAAATCAGACAGAAACACGGCAATAGCTCTGATAGATCATATCATTAAGTTAACCAAAGTTCCTGGTTGTAATTTATTTTGAAAGTGTTAAACATTTCATCTGTTTCAGGCAACTGGAGTGAAGATTGGTATTATGTTAGAATCTATGGCCAGTATATTGGTAGCATTGGTCATAGCATTTGTATACGGCTGGAAACTGGCATTTGTTGTCTTAGCATTTTTCCCGGTCATGATCTTTTCTGGAATTGTTCAAGGGAAGATGCTGATTGGTTTTGCCAAGGGAGACCGGTCATCTCAAATTGAGGCTTCCAGGGTAAGCACACAGAGTGGCATGGTTGAGTTGTTAAATTGTTTCCCATGAGTACGACAAATATTTTGAGAGAGTGGGCAAGTGAGTCAGCACTGGACCACTCTTCTCAAAATGTTTTTCGTACTCGAAGGAAGCAATCAACAGCATGTTTGAACAACAGACTTATATCAACCAAATTTTTGTATGAAAGATTTTTGAGAAGGTTAGTTCAATGGCTGGAGACCACTCCTGTCAAACTGTTTTATATACTCGAGCATGCCGATCAACAACTTTACTGGTATCATGATATAACAGACTGACCTTGACAATCATTGTATCAAAGATATTTGGAAACGGTGGGCCAGTGTATTGGCTCAGGACCACTCAGCTTAAAATGTCTTTCTTACACGAGGGAGCCAATCAACAACACAAGTGACTGACCTTCGTGAAATCAAATCATTGTGATTGTTTATTTTTACAGATAGCGCTTGAGGCTATTGATAATATTCGTACTGTTGCTTCCCTCACGTTGGAGGGGAATGTCTTGCAACGGTATTCTGGAATTTTCAAACTGGTCTACAAGTAAGTCACTTCATTGTTATGCAAATTTATTCAAACAAAGTCTCTACCGACTCTACGTGAATGTGTCCGATTATTCATATTTCTACTGTCACAGTAATTACGAATATAAGGAGATATGCGGCAACCCCCGAAGGTTAAGGGGCTTTTATGTGGGGCAAAATGGTTTACACTCCCAATTAAACTAACAAAACCACCTGAAATGATCAAAAAGGTAAACATAAATATTGCAATAGAGGTTTTTGTTGGTTGATACCTTTGTCACCTAGCTGTTGAGTGTGACTTGACAGCGTCCCAAAGTTGAAATATTGAAGGGGAACATTTTTCTTGAAAATTTTTTATATAATTTGTATTTGGCTTTTCAGAAAATCGCTGAAGAAAGGTCAGCTCTATGGATTGACCTATGGCTTTACACAGAGTGTTATGTATTTCGCGTATGCCGCCGCCTTCAGTTTTGGTGCCTTTCTTGTCCAGCAAGGTGAAATGGAGTTTTTCAATGTCTTCAGGTACGTCTGTTTAATTGCTCAAGTCACTGTTATTACATTGGTGTTTTAACTACAAATTTGAAAAAAAGACATGAGCAAGATTGATTGATTAATTGATTGATTGGTGTCATTTAATTGATCCAGGTGTTTTGTCTGGTGCAGGATTTGGCTGTCTGTTCTGATAATTCTGTGAAAACTACCAAATAAAAAACATCAGAACTATGTAACTTTAAAATAAATATTTTCATCTTTTTTTCCTATTCTTTCAGAGTGTTTGCTGCAATCATATTTACTGGTATGTCCATTGGAAGGACTAATTCTTTTGCTCCAGATTTTACAAAAGCCAAATTAGCAGCTGGCAAATTGTTCTCCCTATTTGATCACGTTCCTGACATTGACACAGAGAGTGACAAGGGGGAGATTTTGGTAAGAAGTACCATTTGAATAGAATTGTTATCTTTTATTGCTGGTATTAACTTAAAGGGTCCCACATTACTCACTCTGGGATCAACAGTGTCCAAAGAAAAAAGGGAGATTTTCTTTCATTGGGATCTCATTTGATGCCGCGCCGATAGCTCAGCCGGAAGAACAATATTAGTCTTCGATATTATGCCTTCCTATGGATTTTCACGAGTTTGAATGCCACTCACTTTAAAACGAAAACATTGAAAACTTTCTGGGTGGTTTAACTACTGTGTCGCTTAATGTAGAAAGCCTCTTGGCAAAAATCTTGGTTTCCTCTCCCACCAAACCTGGCAATGTCGCCATATAAGTTAAATAATCTTGAGTGCAGCGTAAAACATCAATCCATCAATCAAACATGCAGCTGTATTGCAGTTCTCCTTCCTTGTTCAATACTTTTGTTAACCTTGTTTCAGCTAAATATAGATAATAAGCGTGCAATGATTTGGCATCGTGCAATACCTTATCAAATGAAAACCTACGTGCGACACAAGTTTGATGTAAGGCTTAACTATCATGGAACCGTATACACCCATCACAAAGTTACGCTGGGCATATGATGGGCATGTCTAATATTATAAATGTCCTAAGAACGTTTTGATGCAAAATGGTAGCCTAGGAAATTCTGATCATGAAGTCAAGATTGGGAAATAATTATTCATTCATCCATACAAACCGTATCTTTTTACAGAATAATTTCAGTGGGAAATTGACTCTGAAGGATGTAAAGTTCCGTTATCCAACTCGACCTGATGTCCGTGTTCTTCGTGGCCTTGACCTTGAGGTCAACCCTGGTGAGACGGTGGCGTTGGTTGGAGCTAGCGGCTGTGGGAAGAGTACGGTGGTACAACTAGTGGAGAGGTTTTATGACCCCTTACAAGGGGATGTGGTAGGTTTCATAAATCCTAAAAAAACTACATGGACATTTGTTAGCGATTTTGGAACACTTTTGTTAAGTTTTCTAGTCGTATAACTATCCACCTCTGCTGGAAATCGTGCCAGAGTAGTAGGCTTCACTTCCTCTTTTCAGCAAGGAGAAGGGTGGTGTAATAGGTAAAATATTCTCAATCCGAAAAGCTGTTTATCAACAGGTCAAAAGTTTAAATTACACGCAATCTCCCCTTCCCCCATCCGGCATCCCTCATTACATAATGTGCCCCTTATAATATACCTGACATACTTGGAGGAGTGAAATAATCTCAACTGTCCGCTTTTATGTCTCCATTTGGCCATACAAATCTTCAAAATACTCAATATTTATTATTTATGGTTTTTAGTGGCAAATATTCAAAATCAATGAAAATTTTTTTTGGGGGGAATATAAGAAAATTAAATCTGAAGACTCCCCAGTATGAACAAAAGTTGTTTGTAAGTAAAACTTGGGCTATAACTTTCGCAATGTTAAAAACGAAAAAAAGAAAACAAAAGCCAACCGTCTTATAATGAATTAAAAAAAAAAGAAAAAAATTTTAATCCAAAATTTTAATCAAACCTGAATGTACGTATTACCAAGTATTGTGTTTGTGTTGTAGTTGTACGATGATGTTGACGGACAGAGCCTCAATGTGAATTATCTCCGTTCTGAAGTTGGTATCGTCTCCCAGGAGCCTGTTCTGTTTGATCGCAGTATCAAGGAAAACATAGCTTACGGAGATAACAATAGGGACGTCTCAATGGCGGAAATTATTGAAGCATCAAGAGCAGCTAATATTCACAGCTTTATTGAAAATCTACCACTGGTGAGTTTATTACATCTGTTTGTGGCTGTCCCCTACGAAAACGGGTCACAGGTTGTTTTCCTAACCTACTAAACCTGCCATATGAAAGATTCTAGGGTGCTGCGTTAATCTATAGTCAGTGAATTAATTGTTTGATGGATGTTTTACGCCACACTCAAGATTATTGACGTAGCTAAGTTTAGTGGGCAAGGTAATCTGGCTCTTTGCCCGGAGGAAACCCCTGACAGGTTGTTCAGATCAAAATACTTAAAATCTTCTCAGCTCTCGACACCAGAAACCAGAGACTAAAATCTCATATATCTCCAGCAGAACGTTTTGACCCAACCAGACGATCAAATGGGTAACCATCACTATCTTTGTTCTTTTGCTAGTCAATACTTTGGAGATGTTTTGCAGAAAGGCTAATAATTTGTTTCAATTTTGTTATCTGATCTTAAGTACATACATCTGCCTCTGTCCTTCTCCAACCTCTTCAGATACAATGGCTATTTTTCAGCTCCCAATTAATAAATGAAACATTTTCCCATAATTGTGTTGCTGGACTGATTTTCTCCAAATCAACGTGAATTGCTGATATAGTTTTACTGACGTTTTTTTCTTTTCCCACAGGGTTATGAGACACCTGCTGGGGATAAAGGGGGACAACTCAGTGGAGGTCAAAAGCAAAGAGTAGCCATTGCTAGAGCTTTGATACGAAATCCTAAAATACTGCTGTTAGATGAGGCTACGTCAGCTCTTGACTCTGAGAGTGAAAGAGTAAGTACAACAAATGTCTCCGTCAGTTTAACACAAGCCTTCAATCAAAGAGTCATGGTTTGAATCTAAGTCAGCCAAAAGAAAAAAAAGTTTTTCCCACTTGTGTAGAAGTGTGACCAGGAATTACCTATGATTAGAATAGGCTTAAACATGATACAATAAGGTGGCAAATTACTTATGGATAACAACTTCTTGGTCTACATGTTGGTCGTTTCTTTTTCTACCCATGGTATTGCATATAATCTTCCATTTTCTATT
Organism: Lepidochitona cinerea; assembly: GCA_963971465.1. Taxonomy (NCBI): domain Eukaryota; kingdom Metazoa; phylum Mollusca; class Polyplacophora; order Chitonida; family Tonicellidae; genus Lepidochitona; species Lepidochitona cinerea. Next base: position 3,012,261 of record OZ020558.1, on the reverse strand, counting down.
GGTCTACATGTAAGTTGTTATCCATACATGTAAGTAATTCGTTACCTTATTGTAACCATTCAGGAGGCCTCCCTGGCTCAGTAGGTAGAGCGTTGGACGTTTAATCCGAACAGCCTTCCACCAATGGGTCGCAGGCTTGAATCCCACTCCGTCCCCAAAAGATTGGGAAATTTTCAGACTCGGTTTCCACTCAAACAACCTATGTGGGATGGTTACCACTTACCATTGGAAGGTCGTGGGTTTCCTCCGGGCAAAGAGCCCGGTTTCCTTGGTCGGTTGGTACTTTTGTCGCCGTATGACCTTAGCTAGAGTGCGACGTTAAGCCCCAATCAAGCAATCAATCAATCAATCAATCTAAATGCCATTGAAAGATTTAAACATGATAAAATCAATCTGCGTTCTCTGAATGTTATGGAAAAACTCCCAACAATAAAACTCACAACGTTGTTAAGTAGGCCTAATGGAAATAATCAAGTGTGGCATGACTCTACAATCAAGCAATCAATGAAATAAAGTATGTTTTTATGTTTTCTTTTTCTACCCATGGTATTACGTATATCCAATTTTCTTTTGTTTAGATTGTTCAAGAAGCCTTAGATTCAGCACGTAAAGGTCGGACGTGTTTGGTGATCGCTCATCGTCTATCAACCATACAGACAGCTGATCGTATAGCCGTGATACATCAAGGTCGCGTGGCGGAAATCGGCTCCCATAAACAACTATTAGCTAGGAAAAGTCATTATTATAATTTAAACAACACACATATATTAGCCCAGAGAAGGAAATCTCGTGCCATAGAATTGGACATTCCAGTTTGATCATAGCTGAGACATTAATCGTAGATCGATCAATCAATCAATCAATCATAAACTTTCTCAGGCATACTTTTCATTCCCAAAATTAGTCTTTGTTCTCCTTATGAATTGTTTGTGTTGGACACTGTGGGTGATAGGTTTGTTCAATAATCAGGTTTTTCACAATTAAGTGGTTTCCTCGGGGCTCAGTCAAGTAAAGCTGTATGCATTCACACCGCAACACGCCTTTCATCGATGACAAAATTTTGACTTGATTTTTCATTGCTGGAAAGTCAAGAGGTTTCCTTTGGTAACAGGCCTTGCCACCATATAAGCGAAGTAATCTTGAGTGTGGCATAAAACATCAGTCAATCATCAGTGTGTTCAGATTTTATTCAGGGACCAATCAAAGAAGGGTTTACAGACGTGTCAGTCATCAGAAATTGTGATGACGATTCAAACATTTCACTTGAAATAAACCAAGTTTTCCTCAAATGGGCGTTATGGATCTTCAGAAATCCATGATTTACCTCACTTTACCAAATCACTGATATACTCATATTGATTGGGTTTTCATTATAATTAAAATATCCCATTCATATAATTTCATTTTTTTGTGATTCTGTTGTTAAATGGCATGCTGATATTAGTTATTGATAATTTGATAAATGTTTTTATATGACCTTAAGGAAAAAGTAACACACTATTAAAAACCAATGACATTTTGGAACAAAATTCATGTTATAGTGATTTGCATCATTTCTTCAAGGTTAATGAAATATAAGCATCATCAGTGTGTTTTATTTGGGTATCCTTTCTTGGTATTACTCAGACCAAATAGAAATTGACCAATTTCTCAGTGTATTTTTCTCTCTATCACCGTATGTATTTGCTGAAGGTCTGGCGTTTCCTTTGTGAAAAAAGAGCCCAGTTTCCTCCCCCACTAAACCTGGCAACGCCGCCATATAAGTGAAATAACCTTGAGTGCGGCGTAAAACAATTATCAATCAACCTTTCTTAGTACGCTGATATTTGTTATTGGTTACATATATTTCATGGTTTCATATGTCTATATGTTTCATATGCTTGCCATAGTGACAAAGTTACACAGTGAAACCCATGGACAGTGTTTTTCTCAGCAGCTTGATTTCTGAGTTAGGTTTGGTGAATAAGGTCAAATGTTACATACATTTAATGATATGTACATGGAGATCTGAGTAAATACACCGAACATTATACTAATGCATACTCATTTATTCCCACCGATCTATTTACCTGAAATGAATAGAGGTATGAACTTGCAATGCAAATTTGTAAGATAACGAAGATGCACTGTATTTCACCATAGTATTAACTAGTATCAGAAGTCTATGAACAGGGTGCTAGTATTAATATATATTTTTTGTCATAAAAAGGAAAAAACTTCAATAAACTAGTTTGGATTTATTGGACTGCTGAATTTGGACACCTTATGTTTTTTAAGCTTCGAAACTAAACTCAATCCCATGGGACAGCTGAACTTATTATATTTTTCAAAATCTGAAATAAGTTAGATTTAATTCTGTTGTTGTTTTCATATAATTAATCTCAAGTTTCAAGCTGATTGAAAGTCTGTTTTTAATTAAAATCTCTTTTTCATTATTCATGTTGAGTAACCAACTAAATTTAACATAGAGTAAGTTTGTTAATGGCCATAAGGACTGTTTTTCACGAACGTGGCAGATATATTGAGTGACGTTTATTTCAATTGATTAATATACTCATACAAAATTGAAATCATGTCAAACTGTGTTCCTTAAAAACCTTTTTTTTTAATCTGCTGCCAAACTAATTACTGTTAATGAAACTAACAATAGTACTTATATTATTTATAAATCTGTTTATTTTTCAAGTGAAATGATTTTTATTTTGTACAACCTTGACATCTTGTTAGGACAAGACCCGTAAAATTAATAAACGTAACGTCACATTTGTGTGTTTGGACTATAATTTTACTGTTAGTTACAACTTTTGTATGTGTTACTTGCTGTTATTTTTGTGATTGGTAATCTTGTTTTGTTCTTCTGTGATTTTTTTAAATAGATTTGTAAATGTTTGATTTTCTGTTGTCTATAAATGTTTTGTCTCTTTTAAAATGGGACCCTTACATATATATCCCATTGATAATGTTATTGTTTATTTATGGTAAATTTGTATACATTTGAATATTTATACACAGTTTTATATGATTATTGTATGTATACAAAGAAAGCTCAAATATTCCATATAATTTTCAATGTTAGACTTATCATTTAAGCAAGCTTATTTAGGTTGATTGAGGTGTGCGTCTTTCTCAAGAATAACCCATTTTACCCTCCCCCTTTTACCCTCCCCCTTTTACCCTCCCCCTTTTAACCACCAACACACACACGCAAACACCCATCATAGTAGCAAATATGGTTCCACAGTTATAGAAGCTCAGGGTCTCTCGATTGCCAGAATTGGAGAAGCGTTTTGAGGGTTGTTTCTGGAAATTTGATTTTCAGGCGGATTCAGGGCTGAGTTGTTCAAAAGTGTATTAGGCTTAATACAGATTTTAGTTATGTCGTTTTACAAAGAAATCAAATTGGGACATTACGAAGTTTAACTGGTATTAAGCCTAATACAGTTTTGAACAATCTCCCCCTGGGGCCTAGACGTGCCCGGAAGCTCAGGGGGAGGGGATCCTAACCTACTAGGTGGGGGTTCAGGGGCCACCTAGGCCTCAGAAGCTGAAGTGCCCCAGATTGCCAGAGAAGCGTTCTGAGGGCTGTTCTGGAGTTCCTTTTCCAAATTCTAAAATAAATGACAACAAATATCATGATGTTCCTAAGTTATAGATGGATCCTTGTTACATTTCTGAAGTATGGTGGAAGATAGGACTTGGCCTAGGCCTTGGAAGCCCAGGGACTGTAGATTGCCTGAGAAACGTTCTGAAAATAAAATTGCCCATGATTTTGTCCTTTTCTTGATTCTAAAAAAATGACACCAAATACCTCTATCCAATACTTGGGACAGCTATTCAGTGGGCATCAAATTAAATTGCTTCAGACAAACACGAGAAGCGCGCACGGTTTGTTTTTGGACTCAGTTATACCAAGAAACTACATACTCGTGCTACAGAGGAAGGGACATGTGGATAGTTTTTAATGGAAAGCGGGAAGCTGGCTGACTATCCAAACCGAATATATCTAGGTGTTGGTCCCGGGGTTAGCCAGGTTCTGAAAATTATCCTACAAAAAAACTGCCCATGATTTTCGTTTTATTCTGTCTTGAAATTTGCAGTATTCCTACATGTATGAATTCGAACCTTCAGGATCAGGATTTGCTGAAAACACCAGTAAAGAATACATCTGCACATAAGCCCTTAAATCCGGGACATCATCATTCTCACAGCATCCTTATTGTAAAACCTAGCGCACACGAGAGGCGCCGGCTGAGGTGCCGGCCACGCATGGTTGAGCTGCCGGCCACGCGTGGTTGAGGTGCCGGCCACGCATGGTTGAGCTGCCGGCCACGCGTGGTTGAGGTGCCGGCCACGCGTGGCTGAGAGCTAAGCTGTTTCTCCGGTGTGTGCGTAATTTTGGTGAGATTTTCGGCCCCGCGTGCCTTGTAGCTCAGCCGGCGTCTCGTGTGCGCTAGGCTTTGGTGAACTTGGGTGACCAGAAACTTGCCTCCGCCGCAATAGCTCATCGTCTGCGCTGAATACTGTAGCTGCTCCCTGGGCCACCCGTGCCTTGTAGCTCAGCCGACGCCTCTCGTGTGCTAGGCTTTAGGGCTATGTAAGGACTACACAAAAATATATAACAAACATATCACCATAATTACCGTAAGTTTAAGAACAATATGTTGCAGGGGCGGATCCAGCTTTTTACGAAATAGGGGGTCCCAGGCCCTTCGATTACAGAAACATAACAAATTTGAAAGAGGCATTTGGCGAGGGTTCAGGGCCGCCTAGGCCCCTGAAGCTCTTTAGTTCTTGATTGCGCGAGAAGCGTTCTGAGGGTGTTCTGCAACTAAGAATGCTAATAATTTCCGGATTTTGCTTTCCTTAATTTAAAAAAAAACAAAAAACAGTTAAGTCGTTATGTTCCCCAGTTTTAAGTGAAGCATTGTGACGCTTTAAAGCATGGAGAAGGGGGTGACTATTCCAACGCATTAGGCGAGGGTCCAGGGGTCGCCTCGCCTATGACATGCTGCTTTACACTGCAACACGGACTATGACGTGTAGCTCAACAATTCAACACGGACTATATGGCATGCGGCTTAACAATTCAACACGGACTATTACATGTTGCTTAACACTGCAACACGGACTATGACATGTTGTTTAACACTGCAACACGGACTATGACATGTTGTTTAACACTGCAACACGGACTATGACATGCAGCTTAACAATTCAACACGGACTATTGCATGTGGCTTAACACTGCAACACGGACTATGACATGTTGCTTAACAATTCAACACGGAATATGACATGTTGCTTAACAATTCAACACGGAATATGACATGTTGCTTAACAGTTCAACACGGACTATGACATGCAGCTTAACACGGCAACACGGACTATGACATGTTGCTTAACAGTTCAACACGGACTATAACATGTTGCTTAACACTGCAACACGGACTATAACATGTTGCTTAACTTGGCAACACGGACTATGACATGTTGCTTAACAGTTCAACACGGACTATGACATGTTGCTTAACACTTCAACACGGACTATAACATGTTGCTTAACAGTTCAACACGGACTATGACATGTTGCTTAACACTGCAACACGGACTATGACATGTTGCTTAACAGTTCAACACGGACTATGACATGTTGCTTAACACTTCAACACGGACTATAACATGTTGCTTAACACTTCAACACAGGCTATGGCATGCGGCTTAACAATTCAACACGGACTATGACCGTAGTTACCGCCAAACTAAAAACGATATGAATCTGACAGACCTTGCATTATATTATATACAGGTGTATTTTGAGTCCGTGTTAATCTCTTCGCCTCACACGCTCATGTTGTATGGAGAAAACATTTTGTCCATGTTTATTTTTTCGTTTGGGGGAAATCAGCCACCGTATGAATCTCCTCTAAGCCGAATTGAATTGTTTACCAGCCATACATTGCTACTGGTATTGTGTTTGCTGGTGTACCGGTAGGTTAACTGTTTCGCATGGCCGAGATTAAGCCCCCATTTCGTTATAAATATAAGTGGGATTTGTTTTTTTATCACGGTTCAAGATCGCTGTGTTAGTTGTCTGTGGTCACGACCGGGTTGAAAAGATGTACATGTGCGATGAATACGATCCACAGAAAACGTGACAGTTGCAGTGAAAGTCGTTTTTGATGAAGGTTTTCACATACAGAAGGTATTCATTTCGTGTAATTTTATTAACGCTAAATAAGGTTTGTCATCATATTCATACACAGCGTTACATTCACTGTAGAACAGACATTAGTGTATTTTAAAATTGAAGGTTACGCTTGGATTCACACGAACAGCCCACGTGGCAAAGGTTCTTCTCTCTTAGTGTTTTGAGAGCGTATGGGTTTGATGTTTTCGCTGCAAGTGCATATTAAGCTTAATCTAAACTAAAATACTGAGCTTTCTTTTACTGGATTCCATAACAATAAGAATTCAAAATAATTTAATATTTTATTCATTTTGGCCCAATACTCTCTATATTCTGTCAGTCAAACGAGTTATGTAGTTCGGGTTTCTGACGACAAAATAGATATTTTTTTTGAACACGGACGGCCGTATTTTTTTCGTAGGGCCTATACAAAGTCATTTTGCAGTCAGAAACCCGGACTTGTCCTCATTAAAACCGTTTGCCTATAATGTGTAAACGACCGACCCCTTCAATGGGAACAAATATAGGTCTACGTGTATTTATGTATGGAGTATAACAGGGCATTTTAGAATGTTTTAGCTGTATTTATACGTACACCAAGAAAACGCATTTAAAGTTACATACGCACACTGTCCCAGTTAAAGTGGCATGAGCTGCCAAAATTCACACTTTTTTTTCACAATTTCTGATCGTCACGACAGTAAAGGCTTTGAAGGTCCTCGAAAAACTAAATGATTGGCGTTGGAATGAGGAAAATTCATATAGCATGTGGCCTGTACGAGCAAAAAACGCGTTCGAAAAGTAAAATAAATTTAAATAACCGGGACCACCAATCATTCATTCTAAGCCAAAGTTACTTCAAAACAATACTTTATCGTACATTTTCGAGACTAGAACAACTAAAAAGCTTCTCAATTATAGGCCCTACGTCTTGAGAAAAATAGCCATAATTTCAACGTTCTGTTTTAACGTCAAAATATCAACATTTTGGCAGCTCATGCCACTTTAAGTATATGGAGTGTTAAGCAAAAATACAAGACAGTATGGCCGATTCTAAACAAGACAATTCTTAGAACAAGCATGGGTGGAGTGACAACTGCAGTTTAATATAAGTTTATAAATACTTTCTTTCTCTTACAGTGGTGAATATTCCTTAAAAAGATGATTGGCTATGACAAGAAAGATACTAACTAATCGCATGCGTCAAGAGATTTGATTGTGTGGCATAATGAAGAAGAATTCGAGAGTCAGAGATTCTGATTGGCTATGGCAGATCATTTTGATTGGTCTTCCAGTCACATGTATTTTCATGGTAGCTTTTATCATATTCGTTTTGACAATGGATCATTCAATACAAGGTGGAATGGACTTGGAACATGATAGAAAACTTTTTGGGCAGCAATGGCCTCATGGTTTGCAAAAAGACGATATTTTACCTCAAGGTGAAGCTGCAATGGAAGCTGCCTTAGAAAAAAATAAGAACTCAAAGGGGAAACGTTTTTCAAAAAGAATCAAATTGTCTAAAACTTTTACAAAACCTCCGATATCTAAGAAACAACAAAATGATGTGATTCTAGATGTCTACGATGTTGTTCAGCCAATCAGCGAACAGATCAAGAATGTATTCAATCTGGTTTTAGAGAGGCCTTCAAACCCTGAAGCACCAGGTAGGTCTTATGTTTTACTCAAAGGCAACGTCCATGGATGAGGGAGATACAGGTGTAAGTTATTACGTAACTCTCTTGACGACGTATTTCCACAGTCTTTACAATATATATTGCTCTGCAAGTTGCGTATAAACTTAACTCACACCTCTTTGTTAAACAGTCTTCATCAAGGAGAACATTTGGTAATTCCTCTTCGTAGGAGTTCAAATCTGACTAAACTACCAAGTTTGCGGATGACTACGGCCTTAATCGATCGACATAATTATAGCTCTTGTCTGGTATCAATGCGTTGATGTCGGATTTCCTACGGGCTTTGCTCCTTATTGCTCTTCCCATACTGCCTTATGAGATGGGCAGCCCGAACTCCAATAAATAAATGAATGAATCAATCAAAGAATCAATCAACGAATCAACGAATCAATTAATGAATGAATAAAAAAACGGATAAACGAATCAATCAATGAATCATCTAACGAACCAATGAATGAATGAATGAATCAATCAACGAATCAATCAATGAATGATTCAGTAATTCAATCAACCGAGCAATCAATCAAAACTTATCAAACCTATCAATCATAGAAAAGGATCGATATTAAGTCATGTTCTGAAATAAACCAAATAACTTTGTATGTCAATATTTTCAGGTGAGGGTGGCACCGGGGTCCATATAACTGAAGACAGTCTGTCTGAAGAGCAGCTCGAGGCCTATAAAACAGGCTTCCAAAACCACAAGTTTAATCAGTATGTCAGTGATCAGATATCTGTTCAGCGGCAGATTAATGATGTACGATACCCACTGTAAGTATATAGGCTGAAATGCTATGATTAATCTAAACAGAGAAGTTAATCCTAGCAAGTGAGATTTAGTTTTGAAGCGATGGAAGGTAAGCATGTGGGTGCGATTGTACTGTGGTCAGACTATTAGGGGGAGGTTCTGTTTTTTTTACATGCAGCCTTGTATTCACTTTCATATCAAACTTTGGCGTTAAGTTTTTTATATTTTAAATTGCTATTAGGGGGGGGGGGGGGTACATTTTCCTATTTATAGTATTCTGATTATAATAATGAATTGACTGTGGGAAGGGATGTAACAATTATCATTCGACGAATATTTGAGTTTATTTGGCAGGTGTTATGATAACGTTGATTTGTCCAGCTTACTATGCATGTGTTGAGGCTTCCTGGGACATGTATGGATTTCTAGCCTTATCAAATCTGCTAAATGGTTGATTATTCAATGTGAATAAATTACAAAGTGAAAATATAATCAGACCTGCCAGTAGATATAATCTTTAAAGTGGCATGAGCTGCCGAAATTCACACTTTTTTCTTAATTTCTGATCGTCACGACAGTAAGAGGCTTGAAGGCCATCGAAAAACTAAATGATTGGCGTTGGAATGAAGAAAATCCATACAGTATGTGCCCTGTACGAACCGAAAACGTGTTCGAAAAGTAGCAAAATTTAAATAACCGGGACGACCATTCATTCATTCTAAGCCAAAGTTAGTTCAAAACAATACTTTATCGTACATTTTCGGGACTAGAAGCATTAAAAAGCTTCTGAATTATACGTCTTGAGAAAAACATTCTGTGTTTACGTCAAAATATCAACATTTTGGCAGCTCATGCCCCTTTAAGGTCGTTGTAAAATGTATCTTGTGTTAATTTTGAATGGAATTAACCGTTTTGGTTGTCTTGCTGAATTTGGTAGTAATGTTACGTATCAAATATTCATCAAATGATAATGGTGATGTCCCTTCCCACAGTCATTTCTGTGGGATTCAGTTCTGTGGGTTTTACTATAATGAGAATAGGAAAATGTAGTTTCCCTCTTGTCGTGTCCTTGTTCATGGAAAAACACGGGAAGATGTTCTAATAATCACCAAATATATTGACTGAGCAGAACACATCTACATGATCATAATGAGGTCAACTATACTCTCTATAATGCAGTCGCTTAGACATAAAGTGAATAGCCTCTACACTACATCTCTCCCCTCCTTGATTACGAACGTAAGGATCATTTAACATTTAAGTCAAACATTAACTTTAACAAAACAAAGATGAATGTTCAGTTGCTTACTTTCAATTCAGAAAATCAATTAGAACGTTAAATGATAAAAGTTCGTAAATAAAGTTCAGTGGTTTTCACTTATAAAATCATTTACTCATTAAGTGTCAAAACGGTTCAAAAGTTCAATTAACTTTATCAAAACTGAAGTTAAAGATTAAAGTTCAGTGATGAGCCTTGTTGGCACACGTCTCTGACGTTGCGGGTATCTACGTCGATATACACGTTCGGGTACATGTTGATTGGTTTGATTGATTGGAATGTCACATAAATCATCTGAGTCGGAGTCTTCTTCTCCCCTGGGAATAATAAAATCATCAGGTACACGGACTTTCTTAAAGTGGGATGAATTTCTGGTGATACAACGCTTAGCATTTCGGGCAGTTATCATGGAACCTTTAATTGCTACCACGTTGTATGGAACAGCACAAAAGGGTGTAGACAGTTTGTTAGCTTTTGGTTGACGTGCGATAACTGAATCTCCAACCTGAATATCACATGGTTTGGCTTTCTTCCGATTATCAGAGTAGATCTTCATTTTGTTCTTTGAACAATTGTCTTTCTTCCTGATAAGCTGATCTGTTGATGAGATAGTTGAAGAGAGTTCAGGTAGTTTGACTTTAAATGATCTACCAAGTAGGAGTTCTCCAGGTGATTTACCGGTACTAGGATGGGGTGTTGCTCTGTAATTTCGAAGATATTTATACAGGGCTTGTTTCCATGGAATTTGATCAACTTGAGCAGTTCTCAACATTTTACTTAAATTTGCCATAAAACGTTCTGCCTCGCCATTTGCTTGTGGCCAAAGAGGTGTAATCCGTTGATGTTGAAATCCGAGATAATTGGCAAACTGGGTGAGATGTTGACCGTTGAATGGAGGTCCATTGTCTGTTTTTAATTTGTCAGGTATACCAAAAGCTGAGAAAATTTTGTCTAAGACTGGTATAACAGTTAAATGACTGGTTGACTTTACGATTTCGACAACTGGATAACGACTGTAGTCATCAATTACTACCAGTAGGTAGTCAGATGAAGGTAATGGTCCTAGGAAATCGGCAGAAAGGTGGGACCAAACTCTTGGAGGAAGTTCTGTCATTTTCAAAGGCTGGGATTGTTTAGTGTCTGTAGCTGCTTGGCAAGGGAGACAGTTTTTTACCTCATTTTCCACAAGACGATCAATCTGTGGAAACCATACCTTTTCGCGAAGTAAACACTTCGTTTTCACAATACCTTGGTGTCCTTCATGGGCCAAGGTTACGGCTCTGTTTCGTAGGGATTGAGGGATAACAATTCGACTTCCTCTGAGTAAAATGTTATGTTCACAGTTCACTGAAAGTTCATTTTTGATGTTTTGAAAAGTGTTAACTTCTTTGTTAGTTAAGTGGTCATACCATTTATCAGTCTTAACACAGTCCATGACTTGTTGAAGAGTAGAATCTAGCTCAGTTGCTGACTGTATTTCTGAAATTGTCATAGCTTTTGGAACAGCATTGTTGGTTAAGAATTTGACATATTCTTCTGCCACTTTTTCTGATCTGGAAGTTGGCAAAGTTAGTGATGGATGGCGACTTAAATAGTCGGCTGGGTTAAGTTTACCTTTTCTATGGATGACTTGGAAGTTGTAACTCTGTAGGCGCATGGCCCAACGTTCAATTCTGGCTGGGGGTCTTGATTTAGGATTGTTCAGGATCATTTCAAGGGGTTTGTTATCAGTCACAATAGTGAAGGGAGCACCATCCAAATACAAGTTGAAATGTTCGCAGGCCCATACGATACCTAGGCCTTCTCTCTCAATTTGAGAATACCGTTGCTCTACAGGCGTTAGAGCACGTGAGGCAAAAGAAATAACTTTCGATTGTTCATCTGAGTTATTACGTTGAGTGAGGATAGCTGCAATACCTACTGGACTGGCATCTGTGTGAAGTTCGGTATGCTTAGATGGGTCAAAATAAGACAATACTGTGTTGCTGCGTAATTGATCTTTTAGGTTTGTGAATGCTAGTTTTTGGTCGTCTGACCATTCCCAAATTACGTCTTTCTTGGTTAACTTCCTGATTGGTTCCGTGATAGTAGCGTAATTCGGAATAAATCTTGAACAATATCCCGTCATACCAAGTAAACTTTTTACTTCTGAAGGGTTGCCGGGGGCGGCAAGGTTTTGGATAGATTCAACTTTCTTTGGATCCGGGGATATCCCGTCTTTATTAAAGATAAATCCGTAGAATTCTAGTTGTGATTTGTTAAATCTGCACTTGTCTTTGTTTAACGTTATGTTGCGTTCTCGTAGACGTTGAAGGGTTAAACGTAGATTTTGATCGTGTTCAGTTTGTGTGGCGCCATAGACCAGTATATCGTCGCTTAAGTTTAAAGTTCCAGGAATGCTTTCTAAGACTTGGCGTATGGTATTCTGAAATACTTCAGAGGCAGAACACAAACCAAAGCTTAGTCTCTTATAACGTCGTAAACCAACGTGAGTTGTGAAGGTTGTGATATATCTTGACTCTGGGGCAAGTTCTAGTTGGTGATAGGCTTTATTTAGATCAAGCTTACTAAACACTTTCGCACCGTTAAGATCGTGCACAATGTCATCTAATGTGGGCGTTATGTGTCTTTCACGTTTGATAGCCTTGTTCGGTAATCTCATATCAACACAAATCCTAACTTGTGAGGAATCTTTGGGCTTAGGAGCAACAACAATTGGTGACACCCAAGGCGTCGGACCGTCGATTTTCTCAATTATATCGAGAGCCTCTAAATTTGCCAGTTCCTCTTCTACCTTTTTACGGAGATGGAAAGGAATTCGTCTATGTGGTTGAGTCACAGGTGTTACTTCTGGATCTATGTGAAGGTGAATTTGAGTTTGAGTTAATTTTCCTATTCCTTCAAATCTGTCACTGTATTCAGTAAATATGGAGTTGAGATTATCATCACTGTTATTAGTGATAGGCTTAGTAGACGAGTTGACTTGGACATCATAGATTAATTTCAGTAAGTTCATTTCCAAGGATGTGTTGTAACTGAGTAATGATCCACTTGATCCAGGCACAATAATAAAAGTAACCTTTTGGTCAGTAGTTGCTGAGGTTAGTTGAACTGTTATTTGACCTTTGATTTCAATTGGCGTTGATGATCCATATAAGAAGACCTTTGAGCTACATGGCTGTAAATTTACTTTGTGTTTTATTTTAGCAAAGTCTTTTTCATCCATTAGGTTGACAGTAGCCCCTGTATCCACAAGAAAAGAAATTGGCGTCGTACCAATCATCAGTTGGACTTTCGGGTGTTGATGTTTTGCTGTAACCACACTGTAAATATAATCATCATCAGATGACGAATTTTCTTTCTTGTCAGCTGATAAATGTTTGACAGTTCGTCCAGATAGACAATAGCGGGTGTAGTGATTGAATTTTGAACAATTTTCACAACGCTTTCCATAGGCAGGGCATGAAGTTTTACCTTTTTTATGTGGGAAATTTCCTCCACAATTTCTACAAATGTTATTTGTTTTAACTTTTCTTTCTTGTTTATCTTTATGTTGATACTTTTGTGGATTTTTGTTTTGTTTTGGCCGTTGTTTTGTGTATTTGTTGTATTTCACTTGTTGTGGTAAGTTTAACTTTGATAGTTCTTTAGTTGTCCTCTCTATGTCTGTTGCTTGTTGTTCTGCACATTCCATAGACCTTCCAGTATTTAGAATGTCTGTTAAAGTTAGCTCAGGTGATTGAAGACCACGTCGACGTAGTTTAGATGATGAACATTTTTGTATTATTTGAGATTTCACTTCACTGTCAATACTAGAGAATTCACAGTTTAGTGCGAGAGTTCTTAAACGTGTGTGAAATGAATCCAAATTTTCATCAGGTTCTTGCTCAGCTGTTCTAAATTGAAAACGGGCATATTCTGTATTTTTTTTGGGTTGAAAATATACAGTTAACTTGGAAATAGCAGTATCAAAATCATCATCTGATCCTGTGTTCGGTAATGTATCAAATATATCTTGTACCTCTTCGCCTGCATAGTACAGCAACAACGCACGCTTACGTAATGTGTCATTGTTATCGACAGCTAGCGCTATTAAAAATGTTTTAAATCGTTGAAGCCACTTTGTCCATCTTGTTGAGACTGTGTTTAAGTCAGATGAGACAGAAAATCGAGGGAATGGTGGTAGACTTGTTGCCATTCTGAGGGGGACAGTCAATGTTTATAGCTTGTTAACCGAAGATTTTTTGAGTTACCATGGTGATGTTGTTGTTGTTTCCGAGGTTAGCGGAGATTACAATGCAAATGCATAAAAATACATTCACTGTCACTGCTTTAGTTTGATCTTGGCTTGATTTCGGCGCATGGACCATTCTCGTCGCCATTTGTCGTGTCCTTGTTCATGGAAAAACACGGGAAGATGTTCTAATAATCACCAAATATATTGACTGAGCAGAACACATCTTAGCTCCGGTATGTAGCGTTATTGACTATTGTGACGCCCGAAGGGCGGAACGCTACGGGAGGAAGCCATTTTTAAATTTGCGAAAATTAACCATGATTCCACAGGCAATATGGCCGCCTGTTCGCGGGAAAATGTTCCAACCCACTTTCGATATCGATGGAATGCAACAACCCAAGCCTATAGTTCGACAAAAGGGGAATGGATACTAAGACAGAAAAGGTTGGTCATTCATTTTAAGGCATTTATTGCATCGGTAAACAAGTTTTTCGTAGGAAAATTCAAAATAGGGGCCGATGCTCCAGTATCACCCGGCCTGTAACTAAGACAAAATGGCGTCCCTTCTACAAGGTCCGAACCGCTCCCAGCGGTTAGACCATTGTTTACTACAATTAAACACATCTACATGATCATAATGAGGTCAACTATACTCTCTATAATGCAGTCGCTTAGACATAAAGTGAATAGCCTCTACACTACACCTCTATTATAATTACCTTTTTCCTGCTTCTTTTTTAGATGTCGAACCATCCCGTATCCGCAGAACTTACCACAAACCAGTATTATAATATGTTTTCATAACGAAGCTCTATCCACATTATTACGGACTATTTACAGTATACTAAACAGAACGCCGTCCCATTTACTACGGGAGATCATTTTAGTGGACGACTTTTCTACTCATGGTAAGATAATTCTTTAAATGGTATGAGCTGCAGAAACTCGGAATCTTTCTTGATTTCCGATTGCCAAGAGATGTTGAGCGTTTGTCAGTAGCGGATCTAGAGATTTTGGACAGGGGGAGGGAGACCTTCAGTTTGGGTGTTAATTCCCTATCTCAGCATAATTTGGAGAGGGTCCAGGGGCCCGCTTAGGCTCCTGAAGATGTGAGGTCCAATATGCACAGAGATGCCTTGTAAGCCAATTTTGGCTTATGAAAATGGGACATTTATGGTATTTTAGCTCTTCATCTGCTTTAGCAGTGGTGCTGGTCTTCATGTTACTGATATTTACTGTCACGAACGACAAACCATAAGACTTCAACTTTTAATGGGATTTTCAAAAGGTAGCATCGTTTTGTATGGAGAGCAAGACCAGCGAGTCTCTTTGTGTCATGATCTCACCGAAGCATAATGTTAATAGTTTTGTAAACTAGTCCAGAATGGTAGTTCGACTGAGCGGAGTCTTTTGCCATTCCGGCGAGTTCCAGCGTGCGACGCCATTACTATGAGTTGATTTGGCGATTTCAATGCATGATGGTGGACGTCACTCGCGCGCGCATCTTGTAGAAAATGGCGGCGCTTTTAAGAACTTCAGATCCAAACCAGCCAATGAGACGTGTCCATTCCACGTATATAGTTCAATGGTTAGAACACCCTAGAAATGTATTTTAAACAGATCTGGGCGTACCTTGAGACAAGACACTATGCAGATAGAACAGTATTTGTCTGATCAAAAACACCTTCGACGACAAATAAAGGGGGTGGGGTCAACGCCTGTTTGAAGTACAATAAAATAAAAATAAAGGATTTAACGTTGAAATAAAAAATATATAGGTAACGTCAGTGATGAACCGGAGATGTGTGCCAATTATTGACAAAATTCAAATAGCTGGGATGCATAGGTACATTTAAGGGGTTTTGTTGCTTATAAAAAAAAAAAAAACACCTTCACGTACATAAGTAAGTTTGGTAACGGCAGAAATATCTTAATTTTCTACTTATTGTTAAAAATGACGAACAGTTATATCTTATTCCGTTGAAAGTAACATAAGCTGCTAAACATAAGGACACATTCGTTGGAACAGAAATAGCTAATAATTTATTGATTATTTTTATCCGAAAATAAACGAAATAAGATACTAATCTTGATGATTTACGCTAAGGTAGTTTTATACTCAGCTAAACCTCCCCAAAACCTCATGTACATCCCGACGAAATCTGGTCTTTCGAATGATGAATGTAGTCTGAAGTCTTAACGAGATTCTCTAAATGTGACGGAATCATCTTCCCAGTGTGTTATTCAGGTAATATGTTACTTGTATCACCTTTACTGTTTACTTTTAGTTGAGATGACAACACATCTACAAACATACTTAGTGGGGATTTCAAAAGTGAAATTAATTAGAGCTCAAGCACGTGAGGGATTAATTCGAGCGAGACTCCTTGGGTACCAACATGCGACTGGGGATGTGTTGACATTTTTGGATTCTCATTGCGAATGTGCGCCAGGTAATTTATTTTATATTGTAATAAATTTCTTATGTGGACAGTCCGTTTTCTTTTTAAGTGAATACTTTTGATAAACTATAGATATTAGACTCGAATCGTATGAAAGATATTCCTGCCGTTTCTAGTTTTGCGGTTTTTCAGGGTTGCTGAATTGGGGACCTTGTTAGACAGAATAGAATTTTAGATTGCATAAGGATAGCCAATGTCTTAAAATGGAAACTATAAACGAAGGTTATTTTTTGCCGAATGAACAAGACTATGATTATGTGAATCAATGATACTAAATAACCTATTTTACTTTTCCTCAGGTTGGTTAGAGCCACTTTTAGAACCTATTTCGCGAGACAACCGACAAGTAACCAGTCCTATTATAGATACAATATCAGACCGAAGTCTGGTGTACACAGGCGCTGGATCCAAGCAGAAAACACCACATTTAATCGGCGTCTTTGACTGGCAGCTCCTCTTCCAATGGGAACCAATTCCATTCAAAGATTCACAGAAACGGAAAAGTGAAACGGATCCAGTCAGGTGAGACACATGGTCGAAACCCACGGTTAAAACTTACGCTCAGGCTTAGTGTGAGTTTGTTGAGAATTTAACCCTGGTATCGGAGAATAGGCGGGGCGCAGTTATCAGAAACTCTTTATAACTAACACGATATTTTATGGAGAGTCTTTCAAAGTGAGTCCAGGGAAAGTCAAATTTGTGTTTTCCATAACGTGATTATAAACCGTTATTTATTAAACGTTAAGCACTTGAAGGATGATAAAACAAAGTGCTATACCTTTATGTTTTACATAAAGTTGCAGCGCAACTATCATGGTAAAACCCATGGTGTTCTTGAACAGAAAAACTTATCATACAAAACCATGGTTTACCATACAATTACGATGGTTTGTCATGGTATATTAATGGTAATCCGTGATATCGTGGTACATATTATAGTATGATACGCAGTAAACCATTGTATCGTATCGTAAATCGTCTTCTTTTAGAACACTTATATCATGGTGGCCAAACACTAGCTTGTCGTCAACCTAATGAAATATCATGGGTTGTGGTTTACTATAACAAGTAAATATGATATGCCCCTTTTTGCCCGTGTGTTATAGCGTTAAAAATATATATATCATGGTAATTTTTCATAAAGGATATACCACCTCGATTGCTCCAATGTCAAACGTGGGTTCCATCAGATAGCTTTTATCGACTGCTATGATGCCCACCAGCGAATAACCACATCCTTTGGCTTGTTTTATTCCAATTTCATCGTTATTTTCAACAGGTCTCCAGCAATGCCTGGTGGGATATTCTCCATACACCGGGCATTTTTCACCAACCTAGGAACATACGACCCAGGCATGGAGATTTGGGGAGGTGAAAATATAGAGTTGTCTCTGAGGGTAAGTTGGCCTTATTACTTACGTCTGTTCTTTTTGTTATCTTATTGGCGATGCTGGTCAGACTTTTTAGCCAAGTGATATATCTCCAGTTAAAGGTCGGAAAACCTTTCACTCTTACATCCAGCGTAAATGTCTTGTACATTCTTCACTCAAAATACGTATGTTTAAAGTGGCATGAGCTGCCGAAGTGTTGATATTTTGACGTTAAAACAAAATGTTGAAATTACTGGCTATTTTTCTCAGGACGTATAATTCAGAAGCTTTTTAGTGCTTTTAGTCTCGAACATTTACGATAAAGTATTGCTCTGAACTAGCTTTGGCTTAGAATGAATGAATGGTCGTCCCGGTTATTTAAATTTTGTTTACTTTTCGAACACGTTTTCGGTTCGTGCAGGCCACATGCTGTATGGATTTTCCTCATTCCAAAGCCAATCATTTAGTTTTTAGATTGCCTTCAAAGCCTCTTACTGTCGTAACGATCAGAAATTATGAAAAAAGTGTGAATTTTGCCAGCTCATGCCACTTTAAAATAAACTCAATCTGATTAAACTCGGGATTTCAATGAACATTCCGAGTTTAGTGAGTTTGAAATAAACTTAGGCCTATCCACTGGTAATAATAGGGTAGAAAATCCTTTATATCTCCATTCTTTGTCTAATTAATTTTTCAGATATGGATGTGTGGTGGTGCCATTTTGTCCGTTCCGTGTTCCCATGTTGGTCATATATTTCGATCATCCTCTCCATATAAATGGAAGGAAGGAGTGGATGTGATAAAGAAGAATTCCGTCCGCCTGGCAGAAGTTTGGTTAGATGACTACAAACGTTATTACTATGATCGTATCCATTATGATTTAGTAAGTGTTTAGTAGTAGTAGTTTATTCACGGATCTTTTTACAAAGACAAGGAGAATTTCATCTTCTAAATATAACAGAGGTTAGACAATTACGAAGTATTAACAGGGCGTGTCGGTCTTTGATAAATCGTACATAACGTTTTCATTTTCTTTTTCAAAACGCCTTTCGCTCTCTATTTATATGGATGGTTGTAGCTTTCCATGCCGAAGTAGCTCCACCAACCTTTTGTTCTGTATATACGGTTGTTAACAGCTTCCCTTATCTGGATGTCAGCTTAAGTTATTATGGACACTTGAGATAGAGATTCTATGGATTGTTCTAGCTTTTCTCGCCGAAGTAGTTCATTTTTACATTCTGTATTGTAGGGAGATTATGGTGATGTGTCCGACCGGAAAACTCTGAGGGAACGTTTAAGGTGTAACGATTTCAACTGGTATTTGGAGAACGTTTACCCTGATATGTACATCCCCCAAAACGCCAAAGCGTCAGGAAACGTGAGTATGACAATCAGTAACACTGTTATATCCATTACCTCAAGTCTATGAATGGGAATGGGAAGTGTAAACGTCCCATTACCCCATATTCAGGGCACTCGTGCCTTTTGACCTTTAAATAGCGCCCTCTCCAGTCTGATAACTTCGGGGATTTACGTGCCAAAGCCGACCGGTAGGGAGCGAAGATAGCCGAAGGGAGTTCCGACTGCGCCCGTGGAAAACCGTGGCTTTTCTTCTCTTCCTCGTATAAACTAGTATGGGACGCACAAGAAAAGAAAGACGACGAACGTTTTAGATGCGGCAATAGTACTCGATAAAGCAAAAGTTAAAGTTTCCGAGGAACTTTATATTATTAAAAATGAGAGCCTTGTTTGGGACGATTTGAGTCGAAATAGAAATATTGAATTCGAGTGCCGGGTAAAGCTTTTATAACAACCAATGTATTCTCAGAACTGCGGTTACCGGGAGTGTCAATTATAGTCCACTAAGTGGAGGGTACATTTATTGATTGATTTGAAATTGCGCAACCCTTGACAATTTCAAAATCTACCGCGCATAAACGTCACATAAAGTAGTATAAGCAAGCTGACGTGGCCAATGCCCTGGATATGGTGTAATGGGACGTTTCACACTTCCCCATTCGTAGACTTCTGACATTACATATGCTGAGATATGCCTTTTGTTGAACTTTTACAGTATATTTTGTTTTATTCACCAAAGTAAACATCCACATTGTCATGTGAAAAAAATCATTGATAAACTTTGACAGGATTAAAGCATAAATAGGATTGTTTATGCTTGGGGCTTGTTTATACAAGATATTCTGACTATCATATATATGGGAACTAATCCGAATAGAGTCATTATATACATATTGTATCTATATTCATACACGCCATCTGCCCGATATTGAAGGTCGATTCCTTTTGTTTTATTTAAATGCATCATTCTATACGACACGGAATTTGACAAATATGTCGATAACATTTGCTATACTCCAACGCTTTATATAAAAGTACATCATACTTCATTTTAGAGACAATGTCGTGATGATTTCAAACAGGTTA
Source organism: Lepidochitona cinerea (assembly GCA_963971465.1). Taxonomy (NCBI): domain Eukaryota; kingdom Metazoa; phylum Mollusca; class Polyplacophora; order Chitonida; family Tonicellidae; genus Lepidochitona; species Lepidochitona cinerea. Next base: position 2,991,836 of record OZ020558.1, on the reverse strand, counting down.
TCATTGTGATTACTTTTGAAGTGGAGTACAACAAATACTGAACAGGTCATATATACTTATATGTAAAGAATACTTTCCGTCGGCTATGTTGATCCCTCAGTATGCCTGGATGACGTCATTACGCAACGGGTCAATTCTGCTATAACAGCCGGTTATATATCAAATATCCATTCAGGATGACGTCATCATTTTGAGTGACGTAATAAGGAAATAGTTCATAACTGTGGTACAAAAAAACAACTTTTTTTTTGGAACCGGGGCAATATTTATTCGATAAAACTTTTTTCGCTATAAATTGTTCACTTTAAGTTCAGCGACCAAAGCTTTATACAGATTGCCACTTCTTGGTATGGGATAATGATTAATGATTAAAAACAAACAGTTAACCTAAATCCCGTGTCAATTATTTATTCTCTCAGCTTGTTAATATGTCACGAATAGAACCCTAACCTTTTCATTTTCTTGCTTTTCGTCCCTTTTCTACAGATAATGTCCGTCTCAAATCACCAATGTCTATTAGGTCCAGTGTCATCGTCTGGGACGTCAACTGGTCAATGTTTTAACACAGAGAATCAGGTTTGTCTGTTGTTAATATTTACTAAAAGAATGTGAATAGTTCGTGGAACCGGTGTCGTATTCGAATGGACGCACAAATTAGCTAAAACAACCATAAAATCCGGTGTCTTTGAATCCCTTTGATTGATAATAAATTATATTCTAGTTATTTCTTTTAGGAATTCATAAAATTACTATTTGACTGATGTGGCCTTGTTTGGGTATCCATTAGCATATATTGTCCCAGGTTTAGTGTAAAGAATACAATTGTGGATGGCTAAAAAGTGGCTAATAACCCTCGGGTCGAGTTAAGATCCGATCTGAACGTTGGCGCTTGAATCGTGACCGTTCTTGTCGGCTGAGACTCAGATTTATCGTTCAGACAACCGATTAGTGACCGCTCAGGTCGATGCGATAAGCTGGTGGGAAGGGAACGTCGTCATCATATTATGTAGTCTGTTAGGCGACTAGGAATGACGTAGCAAAAGATGAAGTATAGGTCGCTGATTGGTTGCGATCTTAAGACTGATGGAGAGAAAATTGAACCTGCTCTACCCTTATAATCGTCAATCCTAGTCGCCTAACAGACTCCATAATATGCAATCTCATTCTCGCGAGATCCCCTGCTACTACGTGAACGCGACGGACCTCTCTGGGGCTCGTTCTACTAAGCTGGCGCAAAGTTACGCATAGGTTTACAGAATAGAGTTGCGCCTCCAGACTTGCGACCATGCGCAAGTTCCTATAATTTAACACGCGTTTGCGACTGGCGCAACTTACGCCAGCTTAGTAGAACGAGCCCCAGGCCGTTCCAAGCCATTTTACCCAAAATTTGGGTAATCAAACTTACTTCCAAAATTGATTTGCACGTGATCTTTACCTGATTCTATATGTTGGCTTGTATTTCGTTTTTGGTACACGCCCTTAAGTTTTGAATTATCGTTGAGGAAATACAGGGACTATATTTCTACCTTCCGCGATTGTGAACAGGCCATCGTATAACATGCTATTTTGTATGTCTACGTCATGTGATTGTAGTGAGAGTATTTCTCCGCAGCTCTGGCAAAAGGGGATTCCCCTTAGCAGACTAAGGCAAATGGCTTGGAACGGCCTGAGAGGTCCGTCGCGTTCACATAGTAGCAGGGGGTCTCGCGAGAATGAGATTGCATAATATGATGACGAAGTTCCTTTCCGACAAACTTATCGCATCGACCTGAGCGGTGCTTAAAACACGTCACATGGAATGGTTGGTTCATGAAAACGTTCTTATCTCTTATCTGCCGCTGGATATCACGAGGTCTCATAGGAAACATACAGGTTCTATTATGTTTCTTTCACAGTATTGGGTATGGAGTGGCAAGGGAGAGATCAGGAGAGATAAACGCTGTCTGGAAGTTATCGATAATGGAAGGCTACTCGTTTCTCAGTGTTTAGGATACGGTAGTCAAATTTGGGAGTATCGATCCGTAAGTGACTCTTCTTGCCTTTCTTAAATTTGTGGTTGGGAGGAAAACCACTATTTGATAGTGTTTTGCACAGTACTTAACTACAGTATCTGTTGTAATTTATGGTGGCTGACATTCAAAATTATGAACTGCATGTAAACTGGCCCCGAAAGTAAACATACATGTACAATCTCGACAAAGTTAAATATTAAAACTCTCGCCCAATTAACATTCGTCAGTTTAATGTTATAATTGGACTTAAAAGCTTTGACAACGCCACTATATATGTCAAAATAAACCAGAGGAGAAATGACGTCACCCGAAGTGAGGGAAAGTGGGTCTAGCGCCAGAAAATGTTTTGATGTCTGGGCCTGTTTAAAATACCTTTTGGTAATACAATTGGTCATTTCAGTATAGAATATTAACTTTTCACCACATGTAGCCTTTGTTTAGACCCAGATCCCAAAAAATAACGAGAATACAGATTAGACCAGCAGCCATTGACGTCATGACTCAGTCGGACTATTCGTGTTCTAGTATGCCGTTTCAGCAGCCGTCGCACAGTGCGATCAATCACAGTTGCCATGATGTCGTATCTCTTCAATATGGCATCCATTGGCAACTAGGATTCGTTTGTGATGCGACTGCTTTGTGAAACGAGCTCCAGATTTCTATATTGGTGTGTGTAGTCACATAGACAAATTGGTGTCTAATCTTTTTAAATCATACTCGAGTATAAATAACTGTTTGATATTTTCTAGTTCTATTATGTCTGTGCATTATTTCAGGATAACACCATATTCAATGTGGCCTCGGGACTGTGCTTGGATTTGACAGAATCTGGGGAAGTAACCATGGTAGAATGTTTCGGATCAGCTAGTCAGTCGTGGAAGTGGACCCGCAAAGGACCCTGGGAGAAATCAGAGTTAGATTTTCAACAAAGTCAAACTTGATTTTTTTTAATCCAAAAAGACAATTGGATATGTATAGGTTGACTTAACACCCAGTCAGTTTATGCTTAAGCAAAGTTCTTGAAGGATTCCTTGGTACGGATTTTTCGGTTATGATTAAAGAACAAGCAGACAAATATAAATTGTGCAATGAACTTTGGAGTCTAAGCATACCCCCAGTTCTCAACGGAGATTGTTGTATGACATTGAAGCAATTAACTAGAAAAAACAATAATAATAAGTTTTTCCAATAATCATGACACGTACATTTTTGTCAGTTTCAATTTTTATTCATTATTAATTTATGGATGGTGAACATCTTGGAGAAAACATATTTGATGATGAAAGTTCTATGTAGGGACTTGCTTAAATTGCTTAAAGAGAACACTACTTCTATTTCTTTCAACAAATCATAAGCAACCAATGGTATAAGAGCTATGGGAACTCATGTGTTCCTTCCAGTTTTGTGAACACTAGCTTTCGTCACCAATACCCAGGCCTTTACCAAGTGCCTTGCCTTAATTATCTTTCCTTGGAACCAATGGAATGTTTATAATCTTTAATTATTCCACAGCATCCCCTCGCCCAGCGTCGGGGATTTCCTTCTCCTCCACTAAACATGACAAGGCCTCCATCTAATTGAAATGACTTTGGGTGTGGCGTAAAACATGAATCAATCAATCAATCAATCAATCAATCAATCAATTCAACCCCTAATTATCAAGGAAGTCTTTTTTTTAAATAAAGCGATTGTCAAACGGCGTTCTGGTTAATATTGATTCCGGGTTTTGGTGTTCTCCTTCTCCAGTACCATTGTTGATGTTTAGATTTATCACAGGGTCTCAGTACAACGGTCTTCTCTTCAAGGGTCATACACTTGTCCAATTCCACGCTGTAAATGCTCATGTCCTAGGGAAAATAAAGGGAACAGATAAATTCAGGCTGATTGTTTGGTGTTTTGCACAGCCATTTAAGTAATTTCACATACAGAGCCCTCGGTGGCATCGTCATCAAAGGGATATCCCCTCAACCCGATACAGGCATTCCATCCCACTCGGACCAAATTCAATTAAACAATTTATGAGTGGATTTTTTCACTCGATCGCCGTATGTGTGAAGAGGTGCCAGGTACTTGCCAAAGGTCGGGGATTTCCTCCAGGCAAAGAGCCGGGTTTCCTCACCCACTTTAAACTCGGTAACGTCCCCGATAAGTGAAAAAATCTAGTGCGGCCTAAAAGACGTTCGTCCGTTTCTTCTGAATAATCAGAACCAAGTATTTTACGGACGCCACACCTCCTTCAACTGAGTTATTTCAAACATTATGGCAACCCCCCACCCCCAACTCATCATGTATAGTTAGTGTTGACTGTTTAGGACAACTTCTTTTAAAATCTTTTCAGCAATGGCTGGTATTCGCCTTATTGGATTTCAATATTTTTTTTACCTGCTATTTCAGCTCAACTTTATGCTAACTATCACTATGAAAAAAAATTTTGTTCATAAAAAATAGTTCGTGTTTAAACAAACAAGGCACTTATATGTATCTGTCAAGAGCAGAAACCATGCGAGGGATTAATGTTGATTCATTGAACTCACCTTTCTGTATTCCCAAGTCCATTTGTTAGATGAAGACAAACGATAGACAACTACTACTTTGTCATTTTCAACACCTAGACATTTATTATCTCGATTTATCTTCTTGCTTCCCGTCAACATCCAAAACTGTTAAAATAAAGTATAATTAGATTTAGAAAATATCTGTTTAAAAGATTGTGTTAATAAGTTTACATGGGATCATAATGTATAATTTATAGCAGAAAAGGGAATTTATGTTGTTTGTTATTTGGCAGTGAACACTTGACTAAGTGCATAACACAGCTGACAATCAGTCTTGGCGCTAGGTAGTTTACTCCTACACACGGCTTCGATTCCCGTTCCTATCTCAATCTAAATTATGAAGAAGAATTTCTATGATGTTTCCAGAAAGTAGACCCCCCCCCCAAAAAAAAAAAAAACATAGTCAAAGATTAATTTTTTAAAATGCTAAAAATAAACAAATAAAAATAACACGTCTCCTTTGTTTTATTGGATTGGTGGGTCAATCACAATATCTATATCTAAAACGTTTCTATCGCCATAATGGTTGTAGTTAAGGGAGGAGAAAGGAGAAAACAAGGTTACCTGGGGGCCTCCCTTTCCATGGCATCCGTATATCTTTATTGGACCGGGTGAGGCTTTATCGGGGAAATCTAAACACACACTACCACCTACATTGATCACCTAAGGAAATAAATGGAGATGCATTTATTTTACGAAGCCAAAAATAATGTTGTGTGGCTTACGCTTCTGCATGGCTTCGTTCTAATTTGTGGAAGTTCTGTAAACTATAAGACACAAAGATTAGGCAAAATTACAAGTGAGCTCTTAGTTTTATTTCTAATCTAGCAACTGATAATAGGACATATTTAAAGTATTATAACATAATAACGCACAACATGCATAAAGCGAATGAGTTCTGAAAGACTGATATTTTACACCCCACTCAAGATTATTTCACTTCTACATGTATGGCGGCCTTGTTGGGTGAATCGGGAGAAGAAACGGGAATTTGTCCACAGAAAGCTCCTTACGTTCGCCGATTACCTGGTAACTCTTTCAGATATTAAGGCGATGGACTGAAAACCACACTCCGTAAATCAGTAGCCTGTGTCTGACCGAGAGACCATCGCTCTGCTGACTGAGCCAAGGTACAGTAAAGCTGTTTTATGAAGTAGTGTACAGTATATCTACCTCTCCTGCAGCTGTGGAGTCAGACGGTATCTCCATTTCGGGGAAGACGTTTTTCAAATACCAATCAAAACTTTTACACTGCAATTTCTTCCGCAGTTCTACTCTCTCTGATACATCGCCAAAATTAACCTTTTGAAATGCAAGATGATGAGTGTTTCATGGTGAATGTAGATTTCTAGTATGGCAGTTTGGCAGTTTCTAGTATCGATGTCACTGTATAATTTCAATGTATATAGAGTAAGATATAAATAGTTAAAAATTAAAGTCAATTTGAATATAATCGCATGGGTTGTAAGAAAAAACATTTCTTAATATCATTTATCCAAAACCATGGTATATGAATAATGAGTTTTGTCGCTTGTTAATGGAGAGAAAGTGCCTTTAGTCGAAAAGTTAATATGGCTGTAAAAGTCCAAAGTGTCTCTGAATTAGAAAGACCCCAAATCAAACATATTCAAAAATGTACATACTATATCAGCATTAAATCTTTGAAAGTAATATTCTTTGTATTCGTCCATCCAGACAGCGGCCACTCTCATGGAGTTCCTTTGGAAGAGATTTCCTCCAGGGATACTGTTATATGGTGAGGTCTTTCTAAAGATATGACCAACCCTGGAACATGGTAAGATCAGAAGTCTCCCTCCGCACATCCACACCTGAAGCCAACAAATGAATCACACGATAATTACAGCCTTCTATCGATGCAGTGCGGGTTCGAATCCCACTAAGACCAATACAAATTGAAGTGGATTTTTCACTCGATCGCTGTATGTGGAAGAGTTGTCAGGTACTCTCCGAAGGTTGGGGGTTTCCTTCGGGCAATGCGCCCGGTTTCCTCCCCCACTAAACCTGGCAACACCGCCATATAAGTGAAATAATCCTGAGCGCGGTGTAAAATATCAATCGATTATCAATCAATTAAAACAAGAGGAGCGGACAAAGGCAAAACACTACTGCGTAAATGAAAGAAACCCGCTGGAGCTCAAGAGCCTCTGTGTTCAAACTTACCTTAAACGAGATTTCTAAATTTTCCCCTCCCCAGATTTCCATCCCCTGATCGTATGTGCCAAGATGAGTGAAGAAATCCTTCCTAATTGAGAACAAACCTCCAGCAATGGTTGGGGTACTGCAAAAAATGAAATATTATTATTTGATAATTTCACTCTCGACAAAATCGTTTATCCTCGGTGAACTTGAGGAGTCATGTGAATATAAACTATAAAGTACGGGATACAATATCTAATTTCGAGAAGGCACGTTGCAGTAGTGTTTTGAACTAACTTAAACCTACACTGAATTAACGTTCGTCCCGGTTATTTCATTATTTTGTTACTTTTCAGACACTTTTTTAGCTCGTATAGCACACAGACTTATGGATTTACTTTATTTCAACGCCAAACATTAAGTTTTTTGATGACTTTCAAACCCTCTTACTGTAGTACCAATTACGACTAATGAAATAAAGTTCGAATTTTGGCAGCTCATGCCACTTTGATTTAAACATATGGAATTTTGATATGGGAGATGATTCTTGACATAAAACACTCGCCCTCCCCCTTATCATAAAACAAAATAAAATAATATTTTCATACTCGGTTGCGACTTGATAGAAACATTGTCTTCAATGAAACCCAAACTAATTTAATTGAAGAGTTCACATGCAACATCGATGTGGCGCGGGTTCGAATCCCACTCAGACCAAATAAAACTGATAACTCAAATAAAGATTACGTTTTTGATTGTTTGAACGACCCTTTCCTATAATTGTTTGGTGTTGGTTTGATAAATAGAGCGAGTGAATGGTTATTTTAATTGCTTCATTAGCATGTAAATAGGTATCGATGAAGACAAGTCATTAGATACATTAGGTATCGAATACATTAGGTATCGAATACATTAGGTATCGATGAAGACAAGTCATTAGATACATTAGGTATCGAATACATTAGGTATCGAATACATTAGGTATGGATGAAGACAAGTCAGCGAATCCTTACTTTATAGGTTCCAGAAGTGACTTATGTTTACTTCTCTCTCTTGAGGGCATTTTCTTCCAGTGGAATTGCATGTCCCATCCAAATATACCAACAGGGATTGAGTCAAGTGTTGAACCAGAACGACCATAACTGAACGTCATGTCATTAATGGAGTCGATGATAGGAGCTGTCACAGATTTCCAGTCTTCGGCGATTGGCGCCAAAAGTGGTTCCAACCAGCCTGGATTGAATGTAGGAAACAGGAAAAAGGGCCATTATTTCTTGTTCAGTATTTGAACACTCTCTACTTCAAATAGAGTGACAGGTTTTGTCAGGAAATAAGTTCTGTGCAATTTTGTTTGAACTGCAATGAGAACTTAATAATACATGTTATATGTCCATTTTGGGACAACGCTTCCATTCAGCTCCTTAGATCTTTATCAAGTTTGATAACAATGCTAGGCGCTGGATCGAAATGTTACCGCACAATGTACTAAGGAGTTGCTGTCCACATTTATTGTTTTTTCTTCGCTAAGTTCTGTATTGTTTCCATTATCTTGGTAAAAATGTACCATTTTTTGGAAACGTTTATAAGGAATCCAGCGACGGATTTTATTAAACAACCTTTTCACTTTTCTTGTTATAGGATTAAGATACGTTTGGATACGAGCTGGATACGTTTCACAGAATTTATAAATTCGTAAGAGTATTTGTTTCCCCATGGCAATAAGAATTCCATAAAGCGAACTTTTCTATTACTATTTTCTGTTAGAGGCCCTTTCTGTTTAAGGATTAACGCTTGCACAGAAGCCTCGTTGTAAGGCAAAAATACGCTAAATTGAGTTTTTGGATCAATCTGACGTCGGAGTCGTGTTCATTTTGTCTATGACGCCATGTAAAAGAGGCGTGTCACACGGACTGCAACAGAGAAATGACGTCAATGCCATACAAGTATAACAACGTCATAAACACGTCATTCTAAACCGAAAGGGTCTATTCGTATTCGAATATAAAACTTTATTGAAATATATTTTAAGCCTGAAATGCCATGTATTAACAGCTGTAGGATACTTTGTCATACCATCAACACATTCACAGTGGGAGTCCAGGAATGTAAGAACGGTCCCTGTAGCTGCTTCATAACCCAGCAAACGGGCACGTATCAAACCTTCACGTTTTGTCGTTCTCAATATCGTCACCTTACCAAGCTTCTTTATATAGGCATCCAATGGTGCTTTGAGATGGTCTGTGAAGAAATCAAAATTTGTCTTAAAACTTGAGATGGAAAACTTGTATCAATCTAATTGGTATGATTGCAGACTCAAACAAAGTTGTTACCAACAAGAATCTGCAGTTAAACAAAAAAACTTACCTGGCAACAGATCTAATCGGTCCTTAAATATGTTATTTGTGATTGCCAGTTATCATAAATCACATAAACCTTAACTTAAATGTACGAAGAGGCATATCCTACCTTGAGTAGAGAAATCATCGACTAGAATAATCTCTTTGAGAAGGTTTGGTGGAGACTTAGCAAGGACACTATGTACAGTTCTTAACAGGGTTGACATGGCTTCGTTATGGAAACATATGATAACACTGGTATCTGGCAGGTTAGAATAAGTCGCCGATTTACAACTGTTGGAATAAATAAGGTTACATTATTTAATAGTTATTATCAGAGGGACTGTCTTACTTAAAGTGGCATGAGCGGACAATTTTTAAGTTCGGCTATTTTTCTGAAGACGTACAATTCAGAAGCTTTTGAATGGTTCTGGTCTTAAGAACGCTAAAGTGGTGTTTTGGACTTTCTTAGGCTTAGAATGAAGGAACGCTCGTCCATGTAACCTAAACTTTGCTGACTATCCGTACATGTCACACACTGTATGAGTTTTTCTAATTCCAATGACAATCATTTAGTTTTACTATGACCCTTAAGAGCTCTTACTTTAATAACCCTAGGATTTAATGAATAAAGTACGAAGTTTAGAAGCTCATGCCACTTTATACAAGGTTGCAAGATGTTTTCCAGTAATCTAATGTACCACTATTTATATTCGAATTTAAAACACATTGCATCAAGAAATACATCCTGGTTGAGAACATCCAAACTCTATAGCAAAAATATATGGAGGTTCGCTGGCCAGCAGGTCGGTTGCCCAAAGGGTTCGGGGGGGGGGGGGTATCAATTGCCCAAAAGAAAGAAAATGATTACCTTAGTCGCTTCGGCTAGATGTTGACTTTGAATCTATAGTTTGCTTTTCTTTTTTTGTTTAGCCTTAAATTGTTCATTTCATGTAAAACAGTATTTGAGTTTAGCCCCGCCTCCCCTGACGTTTGAGTTTAGCACCACCTGCCATGATGCTCTCAGTAGTTTCCGCCCTATATTCTTACCTGTGATCTCTAACATCAGGCACGGTTCTGTGGACCGAAATCATGTCACTGGCATACTGATTAAACACATTCACTTTAAGACCTTTTTCGTATTTCTGCAGTTCAGTCGGGGATAGCCTTTCCTTGGTTATGTCAACTCTAGACCCACCTTCACCTGTAAGTACACAAAGGGCATAGTGTCACCTCGGTACAGATTAGTAAGATATGTGTTCGCTCAAACAGAATTTTCAATCTGTCCGCTTCTTTTCTAATCAAATGTTATAAAAAAATCAACAGCCAATAAAAATGTGTTTCGATTGTTTTAGATTATGTCTTTTTCTCAAACAGATTGTATTTGATACAAGATATGTACTCGAAGAACGTCTTTTTAAGGGGCTTACTGAGTTGAAATCAGCATCTAAATGATATTTTTCCTTGATAGGGGAATTGTGTGTTTCACTCTAAACTAAATGCAAGTTAAACTAAAGCCCGGCTCAGTTCGAGTTAAGATCCGATCCGATTGTCTGCGATTGAGTCTTATGACCGTTCATGTCGACTGAGACTGGTTTATCGTTCACCAAAACGATTCCCGACTGATCAGTCTTAAGCCTCGCTCAGGTCGATGCAATTAGTTGATCGGAAGGAAACCATATTTGGCACACTGGCCCGCCACTAGGAATGACGCAACAATACAATTTTTCGAAACGCCGAGAGAAAAAAATGATCACGTGATGAAGTATAGGTCGATGATTGGCTGCGACCTTAAGACTGATCGGTAGAAAATAGAACGTGTTTCTATCCTTACGATCGAAAGACTGATCAGTCTGAGACCGATCTGAAGAGTCTTAAGGCCCCTCATGTCGAAAAACGTTCTCCGACTGATTGATCGCAGATTCACTACAGACTGGAGCTTACGACGATCGGATCGGATCTTAACTCGACCTGAACGGGGCTTAACTTATATAACAGCGACTGAACAGGACTCCCGATGCCCGATGCTTCCCTCAAATCCAGCAAAATATGAACAAAGAATAAAAATAAACGTGTTAAAATATGTTTTGGTGTCTTACCTGCTGCCTTGGAATTGTTAGCAGGTTTGAAAATAGCCGCTAACTCTCTTATTTCCTTATAATGAAGCAAATCACTGATATCCACTACAACACTTCCGGTTCCTTTAACTGCTTCCGGTTGAAGTTTGAAATGGCCTCCACCAATTTCCGGCCTCTGGTTTCTGGAACCTTGTATGTTGACATTGTCGTTGGGTTGTCGGTCGTCTGGTCTGCGATTGACTAAATTTTTATTCCATTGTGGCAAGATACTATCAGCTTGCATTTTAACTACATCTTGACGTAAATTTTCTTTATTTATCTTTACATCGTCATCGAAATGTTTTTGTGAGAAACTTTGAGGGCCAGGGTTTTGATGTCGTAAGGAATCCGGCTTAGTGTTCCAAGTACGACTTTGACCATGTTGATGACCATTCACATCCCGTTGGAATCTGTCCTCATCGTCCCAAGAACCTTTAGCATTTTCCCACGCAAGGTTTAATAACATAACACCGGCTATACACAACCATAGTATAGGTACACCCAAGAAAAACGTCCTAATTATGAAACTGAATGATATACGACCGCCCTTAAAAATCATGATTTAAGTAACAAGCTCTAATTTAAACACTGTAAGGATAATTCTGGTTATCGTAAAAACTTTGTCAAATCAACACATTTCAAAGTAATTTGATCTTCTCCTGACGACTCTTTCATTGTCATCTGAAAATAAGAATAAACCTAGATAATACGCCATACTAAATCCATGAACGTGATATGTTCAGTGATCGTTAAAAGCAATACTCAAGATTATCAAGTGATATAATGATTGTACTCACGAAGACTTCTAAAGATCACGAGAAACTGAATGGCTTACCGTAGATAAAAAAAATGATAAAAGATGACGCTGGTTGAAAAAAAACGAAAATATCCCAATGATTAAATCAGCATGACATTATTTCTTCAAACGCGACTGATAGATTTATACAACCTTGTTATAAAAGCATGCAACTAAACTAAAAATGTATCAACGATCAACGCTCTTTTTTACCTTGTATATATACATATTGCTATATTTACGCTATATGAGGATAGAGAGTTTTCGTATATAAAGGCGTTTATTGATCTGTTGAAAATCGAAGGTCTACAAAACATCTGCTCTAAAATATACTTTTGTTCCCAGGTTAGCCTCTAGCAAATTGTACTTGTATATCATCTACCCGCATTGTTTTAAATGGATTTTACATCCCCATTTCACAATTTGCTTAGCGATTCACCGTTTGAGGTTTAACTCTTTATGTAGGTTCAAGTGACTGTTACACGTAGGCCTGATATTCTTGTATTTTTACTGTAATGAAAAATAAACTGCCAATGTTTTGACAGCTGTTTCAAAAAGACAATTTAAGCTCTCCTGATTGGTTGAAATGACGACGAAAGCGTTGAAATGCCAAGTATGACGTCAAATACGAAGATATGCATATTTTCAATCGCTAGTTCTTTGACCCCCTGGGACCTTACAAGAAGTTCGTTTTCGTTTCAACATTATGTTTTTAGATTTGCAATAACAAATCAGTGCAAGGTGTTCAGAAAAAACTTGGCTTTTATCCTTTAATATCAACTAAGATAATTTGTGGCAGTTTTGTTAGTGACATCAGGAGAAGGGGCCATGTTTTACAAGGGATGGCTCATGGAGGGGCCTTCAAGACTCGATAATCGCTGAAGGCCTCACTGGCTATACACCTGATCACGTGGCTAGCAGATCTGTTGATTCACTGGAACTGGTTATTATCACTAATTAGTAACAAAACCTCCAACCGGCAAGTTTGATCTTCAAATTTGAATGCTACATTATATAGGACTGCTCAATATATTACTCATGTTAATAGTTCTTATCGCAATGGCATGGCAATATATATATATAAATAATATCTTCTTCATTCTCACATTATGTTTAAAAGAAGGATGCCAAATTACCCATTGGATAAGGTCATGATAAAAGCACCCCTTTTCGCCATAATAACAGTCTGTCCTGCAGTCTCATTCGCCTTATTTTGGAGAAAATCTTAGATGTAGTGAAAAGCAGTGGTGTGGTGAATGTATGTTGGGTAACCAAACAGCGATATGCACGGTTTTCGCTGCTGAAGCACGAAACATATAAAGAAAGTGAATTTTAACAAATTTTGGTCACAAAAACGTTCAATAGTATTATGAAAAGGGATATCCACGTGTACGATGTTATTGTATTTCAAAGGGGCTGCCCACAAAGTGCCACGAATAACTCAGTGATAACATCTTCCGCTATGAACATATAAGTTCATATGTAAAAATTTGTGTACGGTTTGACAGAAAGTAACGATACTCAGCTAAAATTGTGCGAATAACACAGAAACATAAACAAATACATACCAGTTGCTTTTGGAATCCATAAGATGGGAAGTTATAGTTCCTAAACTATTTCATTACTAACTTACTTTTCATGTCTTAAACTGTCACTTCTAGTGCTACGTCGGCAGTCGACCAGAATACCGTCGTTTTTGTCTTTCTCAACAACACCAACATATGGACTTTTGTTCACTCAACCGCATCCATGCGTAGGCTTCCCGTTAAAGAAGAGATATAGTAAAGGCGAAAAGGAGAGAAATAATTAGTCACCCCGGGCTATGTCTCAGCTATATAGCGCAGATATAAAGCATATCCAGGTGTTTGAATTATGCATTGTTTAGCATTGTTACTAAGCAAAATTCTCAAAAATACCCTAAAAAGTTCTGCCGTAAAGTAATAAATCAATATTGATTTAGACTGATCAAAGAAGGCATAAATCACAAACTTCGAAAGAAATCTTGTGCGTTAAAGCGGTGCATGTTTCGAAAATTTGCTGGGCGCTACGAATATAAAAGTTTTACCAAATGTTTGCTGTATAGGCGCAAATTATTTTCCAGAGTGGAGCGGCCAATCAGATCTCAAACATGATCATGGTACGGTGTTGATTTATAGCTGTTTTTTTTCCGTAGGAGAACCGTCACTTTTCGTGCGCCCAAATATCAACATGGGCACACCACCACAATGTCATTGGACCATCGTTTCTGCAATAATCATGGCAATGGCGGTAAAGTATATCACAAGACAAACTATCTAGTATCTACCGAATACGTAACAAAACACATGCAGATTTGTGTACAAATGTTGATTTATTAAAAAAATGCCGAACGTATTTACAGGCAAACATTATACGAAGAGTGGAAGGAACTTATATCAAAATAACTTACTTTAACAAACTAAGTACTAATAGTTCCGAAATAGCAAACTGTAGTCCGAGAACTCACAAAGTTCAAGTGTAGAAATAGCAGTGGGTCTATAGATCCGATGATCTCAAATATAATTCACAGAATAAAATCTTTGAAATATACTGGTGAACTCTTTGAACAAATAGAGGATTGCACACATCAAACAAATGGTTGTAATACAGGTAAGTGTTCGCAGGCCGAATCGAATATTATACTTCAAATAACTATTTACATACAATCGCATTATAGTTATATAACATATAGTCATACTGGAGCACTGTTGTGAACAATCAAACGTGTATCATAAGAATCATACCTTTAAGTAAAACGATTTGCAGAGAAAGTCGAAAAACGCAATTAAACTGTCAAATCACAAGGGAAAAGGTTTCCACCGTGGATAAAAGTTTCTCACCGCGGAGAAAAGGTTCTTGCCGCAGAGAAAAGGTTCTCACCGCGGAGAAAACTTTTCATCGTGGTGTAAAGCTTTTCTCCGCGGTGAGAAACTTTTATCCACGGTGGAAACCTTTTCCCTTGTGATTTGACAGTTTACATGCGTTTTTCGACTTCGTTTTTCGAGTCTATCGTCTCCAAACCAAGTTTGCACTTGTGCAAAATTTCTAGTTATTTACCGTGGCAAGAGCCGTCAAAATCTGAACTGTTTTCTTCATAACTTCCGATTGCCAAGAAGAATGTGGCGTTTTATGTACCTTCTGAAACTATTGACATTGAAATAAAAAGGGTATAAGTGTGGTTATATGAGACAGAATTCAATTATACATTTCAAGTGCTCATAAAAAATACTTTCAGCACAAAACTTTCGTACCTTTTGAGAAAAATGAAGAACAATCGGCTGACTCAGTTTCAAAGAAATTTTCCTTTATTTGGGAGATTATGCTACTTTATGATGTCAGCCTTGTTTTCGTCTATCAACTATACATGAGGCTAACACAATATATACCCTTTGTATATTAATAATTTAAGCTGCTAATGGTTGCGTTCTTTGGACTGGAATGTATCATTTGTATGTTTACGTTGAACTACGCAAAAGTTATAGGAAATGTTTTAAACTCTCTTTAAACGTGGGTTCCATGCTAAAGAGACATAATTCAGACATCGCCACGAAAAAAGGTTTAGTGAACAACACGAGATTTCGATCCCTATGCCGGTGTCTTTATCGAAAGCTCGTGTTGTTCACAAAAACCTTTTTTCGTGGCGATGCCTTAATTATTTCTCATTAATGCACACAAAATATCGTGTTGATCCTTCACAATGGTTGAATTCCATACAACAATCATATTTCTGTTCAGCTTGTCTTCCATGCATGTTGATAGGCTGGATAGTCCCAATGTTGCGTTTTTAAACCGGAACAGATCTTTAGCTTTACGCTGTCTCCAGAATACGTTAAACACTTCCTGCTAAGTGTGTGTTTAAGATAGCCGTCCTAAAAAAGCAAAAAATATATATGTAGAAAAACTTTGAGTAACTACTGTTTCAGTTATGAATTATAAATCCCCTTGTACATGTAACTAAATCAGGTAGAGATGAACTCTATGGGAAAACTTTACAGCTGCAAGTTCTGTACGTCAATGGTAAGCGTTGCCATTGGTGTACTGACCGAAATACCATGTTTCGAAGTGTTTGAGGGTGTTAGCAAGGTAACATCACAAGGCCCAACGTTTCCTGGAGGCTTGCAGCCCAGCCCCGACCTCAGTATACGGGTAATAGCTGCCACACAAGTAAAATAATCTTAAGACTCCCAGTTACCAATGTACAAATTGCCGAAGAGGAAAGTGAATTCTTGTTTAGTCCACACGGAAACATCTTCTAGAGGCAAGGTAAAAAGGGAATGGCCCATGCAGTTTTTTTACCTTGGATTAAGAAGATGACAGGTTAAGGACTTTATGTAACCCTAACTTCTACTCGTAAGACCATTGTATGAATATCGCCATAGGCCTGTTGGAATTGGTAGTTCAAAGCGCTGAGGGCTTAATAGGTCTAAACCTTAATGACATAACATTAACAATTATCAGATATTTTGAGAGGTGCTGACATTGTAGTGGCCTCGTACCGTCACACTTGACTGCACTCATTTTCCTTAGTGTAGCATTTTGTAAATCTGCCTTGATCTTGACCCTCTCTTGTATTCCCATGGCGTATTTAGGCAATCAGTCTATTGGCCGTTACCATACTATTGACCCCTATTGAAAAGTAACGTCTTAACGGTCAGTTAACATTGTTTTGAAAAACCTGTAGTCTACATCAACGCGACTCCGGCACCGGTAGGTGTGGTGTTACCGCCCTTAGATTGAAATCTCTTATTCAGTTATTGTATTTACATAAAACGCAATGCATGATGGGTTGTCTTCGCTCTCCAACATGGCTTACAAGTAAAAAACCCTCAAAGTTCAGAACCCAGTTTTAGTGTTGTCTACCTCAACTCAGCTGGTTAAGGAACCCCCGATAACGCGACAGTAGGGACCAATTATCATTTATTCAGGTTTAGACTAACAATCATTTTTTAAATACAAAATCTAATGCAATAGATTCCAATCTATAGTAGTTTCGTATTTGAGAATATAAATACCCTTCGATAGATCCAGCTTTGAGTTGCTTGTCCATAAAGACAGGTGTTGATAATCACGTTTCTCCCATCTTTGGATTCTAAGCAACCAATATCAGAGACAATCAATTTGTCGCCAGGCTGGATGAATATCTAAAAAAAGGGGAAGAAATATTTCTTGCAAATGAGTTGATTTTGTGTTTTTACGACGTATCCTAGATTACTTCGGTTAAAGACAGTGTTGTGAAGAATAGGCGGCCTTATTTGAGTCTCTGAACCTCAAATAACATTTTCAGAACGGGAGAAAGTCATGACACATTGTACTAAAATCACCTTAAACTTGTCCCATGATTGGATACTGGAACTGCCAATGGTGCATTAACTTCTTTGGGTGACGGGCACTAGATGGCGGAATATTTAACGCCAGAGTTGACCGCCTGGATTGGATTCTTTTTAGCCCTAAGTGTGACTGCCGCTTAATGTAGCGAAATAAATCCGACAATCACTCCATCATATATATTCTGACGAGGGGGCAAGGACCCGAAAACCTTCCCACGTAAGGCGATCGAGTAAATAACTCACTCAGAATTTCTTACATTTTTGGGTTCGACTCCGCGGCCCATCTATGAAAGACGTGCATCCGCTTGAGAAAAATCGTTTTACCGATTAAGATACCAAGGCCCACAAAGGTTTAAGAAAATGTTCTTGTAAAAACGGTAAAAATTAGGAGGGAAGCAACTCGTTGATGGACACAGTCTATGGTAACGGCAGACCAACAAGAAAAGAAAACAAATCTAACCTGTTCCTTGATGTCTGAGCACTTTGCTAAAACCACAGGTTCTCCAATTTCAGGGCCTTCTAGACACAGACGATGATAGCGGGACTTAATCTATAACAAATTATGAAATGCTTCGAAACAAACTTTCTATGTTTAAACATGATTAAAAAGTAAACGCAAATCCCTCTCATGGGAAATCAAACCCTATTTGTTTTTATTCCGAGTGTGATTCCTTCAGCTTGGTGAAATGAAGTCACTAAATATCGATTGGGCCCTATTAGGATTTTAAGGCATCTGTTTATTATGAGCTATAAGAATACAAACATACATTACAACATTGACTATTTATACCCTTTTTCCCCCATGAAAAATATGATCCAGTTGCTTTTATGTTCCACTTGCTCAAACAGTTCCAGTTGCTTTATCTTAGATATATGTTCTGCCTTCATAAAAGTGTGGTTATCTCCAGTGTGTCGAAAAACAGCAAACGATCTCTCCATAAATCTCCATCATGTTACTTTCATGATTAATTCTGCATGAACTACATGCATATCAACTTAGGTAGAAGACAGGCAAGGGAGTTTAGCCCTGACCAATAAATCTTTCAAACACTTGTTCATTTTATAAGCAATACCATTTAAATTATAGAGAGGTTTATGGACATGAACTATTACTTCAGCCTTGATTCCGTTCTGTGACAAGCAATTAGAAGCCGTAAGCTATTGCAACTTTTGTTTTTGAGTTTTGATTCAATATATTCAAGATTCAATATTTGACTGCTCAAAACGTCACAATAACTCCGTGAAAGAGTCAAAGCAACTTTGTTATACACTGGAATGTAAAATCAACAATACCCCCTCCCTCCATTAAAAAAAATAAAGAAATAAATAAAAAACAAACAAACTTAATAAGAGTCTCTTAAAGATTAACAGTTAAACAATATCAAAAGACTATGTCTAATATTAAGTGGAAAACATTAACAATTTCAGAAAACTAATGTGGCCTTGTTAGTTCAATAACTTTTGTGAAAGGCATCAAAAGCTGTAGGCTTCTCTATCCTTTGAAAGCCTTTCGTGGTAATGCGAGAGAGTTTAAAATGTTGAAAGCTCCTTCAAGCTTCATTTGTCTAATGATTGTTTGCCAGTTGGGGGAATTCTTAGAGTCAGCATACCTGAACTAACTTATTCCTTGGTGGGATCGACAGGCGAGGATAGACCTTTTTTAGGTACCACTCAAAACTGTGACACTGTAACGACTCTCTCAGGGCTCGTCTGGAGGTTACATCGCCAAACTCTACCTATAATAAACACGGGTAATTTAATTCAAGAAATGTACAGAAGCTTTCAGAAAGATGGTACACGTATCTAGCATCAAAAGTCCGAGAAAAACTAAGATATATAGCTAGCATATATCAACGGTGATACTTACAGAATAAATAGGCCCCAATAGTAAAGGATAGGTGACCATATATAAAAGCTAGAAGCTAAATAAGGGAATATAGCTATGAATAAGGCTTAGGGTTGTAATATAAATATTGCCTTGCCTTGTAAAACAATTATTTTCAAGTTGTGTTTAAGGCAACTCTTTTTAGAATCAACAGGGTGTTCCTTGATATTTCAGACGAAGGGCAAATAAATTCTATAAAATTCATAGACCAACGAAGTATGTAATGAAAAATACATACCAAACGTCCAAAGTATTTTTGAAAATAAAGTTGTTTGTAGTCGTCCATCCATACTTCCGCAACTCGCCGTAAGTTTCTCATAATAGCGGTGATTTTATTGCTGTTCCATTGTATAGGAGATTTCTTTCGGAAGATGTGACCCACAACTGAACAGGGGGATACCTCGATCGTTCCACCACACATCCAAATCTATTTGAGAATGAAAACAGCATTTAACATTAACTAACAACACACAATGTAATACGTGTTTATGGATGCTGATATGTTCTGCAGCAAGCTCTAGTTTAATACACAGAATATCATTCCGCGACAGAGCCTTAATATATTTGACTACTCCCAATTGCTTACAGAACTTGGGCAACCGATATAGATAAAGATATCCTGCATTTCATAAGCACGTGTTATCTGCCCTTTCCTATCAACCATCCCATTGAACAGTTCTTGAACAACTAATCAACCCTATTAATATTAACTATACTAGGAGAAATACAGTTTCATTGTGAGTGATAATGTTTTTATTACAGGGCAGCAATTCCATTTATCAGTGCAGACTTTCTAAAAATGTCCATTCGTTGTTTGGGATATGACTCGTTTATCTTGAAATCCAAAGGCCAGAAGTTAACTGCTTACCAACTTAAAGAAAAAGTAAAGAACACTGACCTTGAAGGAAAGTTCCAAATTTTCTCCGCCCCAGAATTCCATTTCCGGGTCATAGGCTCCAAGGTGATCAAAGAATTTCCGATGGATGCTGAAAAGTCCTCCAGCCATCGTGGGAGACCTGTAACATGATGTCAGCCATTGATTCGCTCTGTGGTTCATTGCTGCTACTATTGTCAGATTTCTGACCAATATGTATATTTAAAGATTTATCTATGGATTTCCCTTTCGCTTTCTTTTCTGTCTGACAGCCGAAAGTGCACCACACGCGCACCCACAACGGCCTTGTATCGGGCTAATTCATTCTCAGTCAGTAAGCAAAGAGATAAAGGAATCACCGCGGTCCAGAGGAGCTAAGAAAGTTACCAATGGCCATTTGAAAACCTCATCAAATGTTAACAACAGTCGAATAGCACACATTTTAATAATTTTCATTTCGCTGGTTCCCAGCATGCCCCTTTAAGCATCCGTTAAAACTCGTGTTAAAATCAACAAAAAGGCATGTTTATAGCTGCACATATTTCGCTGTTTATAGCTCAGTATACTATAAGAAAACTTACCATATAGGGTGTAGCGATTCATCGGGTTTAATTGTTTTATTCGGAGCGATCCATTGGAAATCTAAGTCCCAGTTAAAGCCCCCGACCAGTATATGCTGAGTCGGAATCCTAACTAGACGGAAGTCATCTCCATTCAGGATTGTGATGACTGGCGTCACAACGTTCTTCCAGTTCTCGGACACACGGCTTATCAACGGTTCTAACCAACCTATAGCAACATATATATGTAGATATTTAGACAAGAAAATTTTCCCTGTGCACGTGTGTTTTAGTGTTCATAAATATATATGTAGACAAATATATCACTCGGAACACACTTCGGCTATCTTCGCTCGCTATCGGTCGGCTTTGGAAACGCCTCGGACAGTCTGCGGTTTTTATACGGTAAATTACCGTATTTTTGGGCTGAATACAAATGGCGTCCAAAGTACATATCTAAATATTTTACTACAAACGAAAAAAGAAAATAAAAATAACTACAAATTTATCAAAGACTAATAATATCATTTAGAAAGATATTTTTTTATATATATGATTTGTAACCCAAAGTAGACAAACACAGTTTCGGTACACGGGGACACTTTTTGGGGCCCTCAAGAGAATATGAAAATTATACGTTTCACGGCTACCTTTGTGGTCCCCACATTCAAAATGATCTGCAGTCAATCAGAGGGTATTTCACATACGTAAATCCCCGAAGTTTCAGAGTGATAAATATATGTCATAGACGACGAATCAAACGTCCAGTGGCATACCGAATTTTTAACAAAATCAAAACTAGAAAGTACATAGCAAAAACTGTGTCAGGAAAATGTTCATATAATCCCTTTGTAGTACACATACTATATTCTTATTTGTAAACGACAGCAACGAATTTATTCTCTCTGCATAGAAACGAATTTCCTCTTGACGCCATCTATCGGCTTGTTTCAATTCATACCCGCCACTACAACTCTTAGGATTTCAAACGTACATTATAATAACGTGGCCCAGTGGGCGCATCAGAATAAATACAATCCCCTTCACATTTTGTGGACTAGCGAGAGCCCATTTATGGACGAATCCAGTATACCATGCTATGCACGTTTTATTGTGACCAGACTCTTTTGTCCACAAGAAGTGGCCATGGCTTTTAAGGAAGGGTGGATTGGGTATAAAGCGAACCAGTGATTCATTGGGGGAAAGATTAATGCTGGGTTAGAAGACAAAGCTATTTATTTGGAGTGTATGATGTAAGAAAAAAAATAAAGTAAAATAAATAAATAAATAAATAAAAATACTCGTTTTTTTACCTGGTGTAACTTCGACGTGAGAATCCAAGAAAGTATGTATTGGGTACTGCGCCTTGGAGACGCCAAGCAGGCGGGCTCGAATCAAACCTTCTCTCTTGCCAGTCCGAACCAACTTGACTTTTGGAAAATACGCCAAATATTCTTCCAAAGGGAATTTTAAATACGCTGTAATAATATTTAAAGTTGTACTTTAAAAAAAATACTAGATCAAGCAAAATGGAATATTGCTATAATAAGAATTCTCCCATCACACCTTTTAATGATAGTTTTTTAAAATTCTTAATCGGTTTATAATTTGCTTCTCATTGTTAATGTAGACTTGAAGATATTTTCTCAAAATTTGCTAAAAAAGATGACACAAACTTTTAGAAAATGAAAGATATATAGATCTAGCCGAGATTCTATATTAAAAGAATATCAAGTGAAAGATTTGGCGATTGGTGATTACTTAACATACCCTTATCAGAGAAATCATCTACAAGAAGTAACTCCCCTAGTAAATGTTGTGGCGTGTTGTCAATAACCCCGTGGATGGACCGAAGCAGGACGGACAGAGCCTCGTTACAGAAACACATAATAATACTGGTAGATGGTAAGTTGGCGATGTCTGTTTGATTTTCACATCTGTTGAAATAAATTAAGGTATTAATTACAACAAGTCAGGCAGGGCAATTTTGACCAGAAGTTTGCAAATGATTAGTAATTTATTAAACGGGGATTGAGGAACGCCACTTGTTTCCAATGTGACAGTTCCACGACAATGACAGCGGACACGCTTGTAGGAAATGCAGTGGCGAACCGGGAAACAAATGCAAAGATGGCAAAATAGAATTTAAATATAGTTCAAAACTTTTATTTAATATGGGTTCCAGTTAGCTGCGGCATGTAATTTTGCTGTGAGACGCAACGTGTGACAACGAGCTTTGGGAACCATTAATACTGTGGGGATGCATATCCTTTCTTGATCAGTCCATCTGACGCTTTTGTAATAACATTTAGTTTTGTAAGATCTATTTATCTGTATTACTTCCGCTATTACAAGAACGTCGTCACAATCTTTCCTTCTCGGACAACGTCAATGCTCACGTTCTTCATAAAATTCAAAATTCGTGTTACCTGAATCATATCTTATCATAATCGTTAACGCTAAAGGTTGAAGATGGCCAATGTATCGCCAAACTTCAATGACAATAAGAATAATATTGTTAAATATCAGAACTAAAACCTTACAAGCACGTTAAATCTCAATTTCTCACAACGTTAAAGCGGTAGCAAACTTATCTTTTAGGACTTTTTTTGAGAATGAGGGAGTCGTAATCAGGAAAGGTATCAGGAAACAAATCTCACCTCTTGTCTCCAATATAAGGCAATTTCCGGTGCATTGATATCCGGTCACTAGTGAATTGGTTAAAGCCATGCGCAGACTGCCCATCTTTATACTCGTTCATCTCTCCAGCCGATAACTGAGAAAGATTCAACTTTACCGCCCTTCCAAGGTAACCTGAAGGCAATACATTAGACAACATAAGAAATAAACAAATACAATTATGCAACATTTTGCAGGCATTGATTGTTATTTTATGCAGATTACTTGGTATTCATTAGTATTTGAACTTTGTAGATTAAGTATTTTTTACACCCAAGATTATTTCACTTGTAAGACAGCGTTGTCATGTTTACTGGGGAAGAAACCGGGCTCTTTAACATAGAGGAAATCAACTGTTGTCAAAGGTCATTATTCTATCAATTGTTATTGTCACTTTGTGTCAGACTGAGACACTTCAAGGATGATCCCACAAGATAAAACCTTTAGGCAATGTTGTCTGTTTCTCTTGTCTCAGTCGAATCAAATTAGTCAACATTGGGATACACTTTTTTGTCAGAAAAACGCCAAAAGACCCCAAGCACCCCCCCCCCCCCCTTTTTTCCCTGCTACTATACAAAATACGAAAAAAAAAAACAGTGGAAATCTGAATGGAAATATTGCACACCTCACCTAGTTGATGGTCGGGTGGTAGATGAAGGTAATCCATACTAGAAGTAGTGTTAATCTGTAATAGCCGTTCACGCAGCACATCTTCCGGATGTTCTGTAGTTGTTGTCGAGTTGTTTCCCTTGATAGCGGCCATCTTGGATTCGTCAACTTCAACTCTTGTACCGACTGTGTCTACCGCTCTTTCATGGCTTGAGCCTGTCTCGTCTTTATTTGCATGCATGATTGTATCTTGTTTCGTCAAATCTTTTTGAGAAGTTTGGGTAATGGTGGGATTCTCATATTCCAACATGCTATCCTCATCTTCCACATCATTAATATCGACAGCCCCGCCATCATTACTGTCTGACAAACCTTCTAATTGATCTGGGTTTCGATCGAACAATATTTGTAGAAGAGCTGCATTTTGTGGATCGTTAAATGACCATGGTCTTTTGGGGGTTTCAAATTCCCTTGCGCTTAAAAAGTTCCTATATTTCCCTATATCCGATTTGTCATTAGATCGAAGCCTTTCAATGGCGTAGTTATCATTTGAAGTCGATGTAAAGAGAATAAAAACTACCAACAAAAACCACACTAGAGGTAAAATAAATATTAAATTTCTAAATACTGGAAACACCAAGCAACTCATTGTGAGCTAAATGTCGGTCGTCATGTGTACATGGTCATTGTATTCTGAAAGAAAAATAACAGCAGGCTTATATGGTGTGTATCAAAAATTATAAAAAAAATGTTCGTTTGAATGTGGATTACAAGGTAGACCTATAATTAACTCTTTTCTGCGTCCGTTCAGTTATTTACACCATTAGGTCTGTAAAATGGAATAGTTCGAATCCATTTAAAAACCTAATTATCAGTTTCTATGAGTTCAGTACGTTTTGTACCGATTTGATGTCGTAGAATTTACCAAAAATGTACACGCAATATGCTTCTACAGAAGTAGGCATGTAACACATTAGACAATGTAATACAAAAGCGACGTCTAACATCATATGACACGTACTAACAGTATGACGTTTAAGACAGAATTATTTTCTGTTGATATATTGCAAATTTAGAAAGCAATAAATTGTGTTTTGAAAGTCAATTTGCAGAAAATCAACAATCTACAAAGTTTCTAAAACAATTAGGGATACATCTGTATTGGGTCATCTACGTAAACTTACCTTATCTACCTAAAGGAAGGTAGTTTAACGTTTACAGACATACATGGGTACGCTGATCTCGCTGGGTGTATGCCTTTTGCTATAATGTTGTCGATTAGCTTACACCTTTTTAACGCCATTGTACAGAGAAATGACATGCAGCTGTGTCTCCGACATATTAAGCACAGGGCATCGATCCAACGCTTTTATTCGCCTTTAAACAGGCAGACACTGTATCTATGCTGATCTTGTTATCCAGATGGCGTTTCTTTGTTCGATTGATTGATTGGTGTTGTCAGACGAACCCAATGCTAGGAGTCCTGGTACGTTAAGACGTAACTATTATTCTTGTATCAGAATCATAATTTTTATTTTTAGAAACTCATCAAAATGTTGTACATTGTTATACAAGGCATTGCTTTCAAATAATCTTGAAATATATTCTAAGATTTTATTAATGGCTCAAGGTAATAATTACTCACTAGTCAACTCACCTGATTTTCTTAGAAAAGTCATCAGTTTACAAAAAAATCAGTTACGGTGGCATGAACTGCAAAACCTATAGGGAAAATTTCGCTAAAACAGAATTAGCTAATTGATCGCCATTTTGTCAAGAAGTACTAAATAAGAGCTCCCCACTGACACAATATTGGGGATGTACGCTGAGGTAGATTTTATAAGCAACAAAACGCCATAATTAAACTCATACATCCCGGCTATTTGAATTTTGTCCGCTATAAGCACACATCTTTGGTTCGTATTTGTTACTGGCTTTACCAATATTTTATTCATTTCAACGTCAGTCCTTTAGTTTTTCTATGTAATTCTAGCGCTTAATTTCTCTTGACAATCGGAATATATGAAAAACCAGCTCCCATTTTGGCAGTTTATGCCACTTTAAATCAAAGAAGGTGAAGTTTGCATCGATTGGTAGAACAGTGGACTTCTGCAAGTCTCATGTGATATACTGATGCCTGGGATTTAATAATATATACAGAAAAAGCACAACAGCAAACGCATGCATTCTGCAATTAGCCAACTTTTATGTGACTTCCAAAACATTTCCTTGCGGATCTAAAACAGTGATCACATTTTGGATCTTCCTTTCTGCAAGTTCTATTATTCTCTCGGCAACGACATCGGGTCTGTAAGATAAAAAAAGAACCTGACCCAAGAAAACAAGGAATAAAATCTATTACGTCACTAAATTCAATGCAAACAGTCGTGCATTCGATATCTCATATCCCAAGTATTAAAGTTAGCTTAATGCGTCTTTGAGATTCAAATTTTACGAAGAAACATCATAACTGCTATAACAGTTTAAATACTTCCATACCTTACTGCTGGACATTTTTCCATGGCTGACTGGAAGGTGTTTATATCCCGACTGGTTTCCTCAGTGACATTTGTCACCATTTCGGTCAAGGTCAAATCTGGACAAATACAACATACCCGGATGTTCCTCTCACGTGCCTCCTTAGATACCTGAAACGTAATTCACGTTCACATTAGGACTTAATATAGGATAGCAAATACTACATTACCCAATCAATGAAAACATAGGTAAACTTCGCAAACTTAGACTATATTTATCACTTGCAAATAAATTGACAAGCTGGAAAAGGGAAAAAGTTGTCAATTAGTAGACTATTTCTCTAGCGATTTTGAAATTGATTTTACCGCCATGCATCTCGTATAAGCGATAATCCCAGCTTTAGAAGCAGAGTAAACGGGAAGGATGCTGTATGGACGAGATCGGAGAACACGATCTGAAATGAAACCAGAAACCGATCACAGTTCTATAATAATGGTGGCGAAAATGTTTATCAAACTTCAGAAAAGCTCGGTTTGCTTTTTATGGATTGGTGTTTTTGTCGCACTTATATTTCACTAATATGGCGGAGTTTTCAGGTTTAGTGGTGGAGAAAACTGGGTTCTTTGTTCGGAAGAAACCCCTTACTGTCAGTAGGTAACCTTCTAGTTTGTTTTGATATTTGTCTTTAATAAATGTGACAGCAACTAGTATGTCTACCATTTGTGATTGCTACATGTTAGTTAATGTATAGAAAAGGATGAATCTTTTCAAGGAAGGTTGTTAAATAAAACAACTATTATGTGAAACCTGTGCCTGAGACTGATCCTACGTTGACAATCATCCCGTTATTCCCGAGAACTCCAAGAGCCAACTCCGTACCACGAATAGTGCCAGCCTGCAGAAAAGGATGTATTCACTGATGTTTTACGTCGTACTCAAGATTATTTCTCATATATGGTGGCATTGCCAGGTTTAGTTTTGGGAGGAAACCGGATTTTTGCCCAAAGGAAACCCCCGGCCTTCGGTGAGTACTTGGCGACTCTACCACATACGGTGATAGAGCGCATAAAACGAAAATGTGTAAATTTAGTTAATGAAGATCGCTGTTCTGTGTTTTTGTCAACCAACAAACTTGATTGGTACATTTCAGGCAAAACATGATATTTTACAATCGATGATTGGTTTCATACGCATAATTCACACTTTAAACAGCCATGGCATGTTTATAGAGATTATAGAAATCTGAGGGCACGGACTGTCTCTGAACATTTGGAAGATTCATCTATTTATTAAATTGGATTCCCTCACAAGAAATGGAAACTGCATGAACGTTCAAAATCAATTTCCGTATACCGAAAATAGACATCGATGATTATATGCTCAAGTGAGCATGTATGCATTATTATTCCACTGACTATGCACTGACCAGATGTTTATGTGAGATGCTGTGTCTATGTAAATGAATGTATATTCACCAAATTTGTCAGTATCATGCGTTCCCATTCTCCTTCTTTTAAAATCCCCGCGTTATTGACGACAAGGTCAAGGTGACCAAACTGGCCGACGGTGTGATCGAACGAAGCTAAAAAAAAGCAGGAAAATAAAATAATAAAGAAATCAACAAACTAATAACCCAGTTACTTTTACATCGGTGATACGGAACAGTAATTTGTCGAACAAATACATGTAAGTAACAAATTAAAAAGGTCAAAATTAGATCGAGATATAAAGTAAGTTAAAAGTTCATGCATATGTTTGATGGATTTGCCGTTTCAGTTGATGAGATTTTACTCACCAACACATCTGATCAGCGTTAGGCTGAGTGTTAATTGTAGATTTTCGAGCTAGTTGAAAGAATGTTCTCCAAAATTCAGCAACGATTAACTGATAATAAATTAACAGCGCAGATTACTTCACTCATAAGCGGGTTTCTGAGTTCATTTGGCTCCGCATCCTAGCTCTCCTTGACAATTTGCAACCATCTTACAAACCTGAAGACAGTAAATCTTTTGACAGACAGCCCCCGAGCTGCGATGTGGTATATACCCAGGACGAATGAGCCATCTGGGAGCTTAAAGTTAGCCGCCGGTAAAAGTGTGTATCCAGTTACGCGAAATTTTGTTTTTTTCTTTATGTTAGAATCATAGTACAAACCTCTGAAGGAAACTTCATTTGTGACGTCAGCGGTAAATGACGTAACGCGCTTCTCTAATTGGAATTCGGTCTTGAAAGCTTGTGTTGTTTGTTTCAGAGCTTCCTCATCGATATCTACCAAACATACCTTCAAAGACAAACACGGTATCTGAAATTATAATCAACAATCTGCCCAGGAGCCCATGCAACTGAAACGGGGGCACATTGCTTGTGTTAGCGTTGTACAGTTAGTTTCCTGTCGAAGACCATACTGAACCCGAAGCGACACCATTTAAGTGAAAAAACCTTGAGAAGAGCCAATCAATCAATGATTGCTTGTGTCAGCCGAGTTCAACTGTTGGATCCCCGATATTGAGAAAACACAGAGAACATATATACGATAATAGGTGCTGCGCTACGATTCAAATAGTTTATCGCTGTACGGTACCTTATATCCCCGGTGGAGTAAGGCTGCAGAAGTCGCCTCACCTATTCCTCTGGCTGCGCCGGTAACCAATCCAACCTTTGGTGATACACTCATTATGAATCTGGTAGGTCTAGAGTGATAGGCGAACTGGCTAACTATAATCATGGGTGACTAGAAACTTGTCTCGATGGTTATTTTAGACAAGAAGATTTTCCCTGTGCCCGTGTGTTTTAGTGATCATGAATATATAATCATGGGTGACACATTCTTAGAATTAAATGCGAAATTAACGTGACAGGCCGCTAAGAATTTAGTATTCTCACTCTTGAAGAGGAAGAAATGTATACGTCACAAACAATATTTTTGTAATTTCTTTGACTACAATTCTTACTGACCGGCAAGTAAGTAACACAGGAAAGAAACGGCTATGGCTACAACTGCTCTTATTTGGTCACATATTCTCATTCAAGCATGGCCATGGCTTAGTTTGAAGTCCACGATTATCTATGATTTCTGGCCAAACAAGCATTTAGTATATAATATCTGGGAAGTATCTGATAGCCCTGCGTGGGAAAGTTAGTAATCGCTGAAAGTCGGGGGTTTCCTCCCAGCAAAATCCCGTTGCTCTCCCATGAAACCCGCAACGCCGCGACGCGAGTGAAATAATATTGAGTGTGCGTGAGACATCAATCGATCAATCACAGCGTGCGGGGCCTCGTTGGCTGTTAAGCTGCGTTTCCACTTATACGGGTGCGGATACGGACGCGTTAAAAATCGATTTATAGTAAGAATAGAGGTAGTGTTTTCATTTGTACTGTTGCGGATACGGCTGCGGATACAGTCGCCGCTGCGGTAAATTCCGACCGGACCATGTAGCGATCGGCACGGTGTCGCATGCGGAACCGTATGCGGAACGGACAAGTGGAAACAGTCATAACGGCTTTCAGTCCGGCAATTCCACATAATATACCTTACATTTTCATGGATATTGTTTTGCACAGGAACTTTTGCATGTATCTCTCAGAACGTCTCCGTTGGACGTAAACAATAGTAAAATATACATCTTCGTCACCGTTGGATAGCAAAGATTACCGCAACATGAACATGTTTTTTTTCTTTTTCTCTTATAATCCTGAACTCACCAGTGGTTGTTGATTTTTCTAATAATGAGCGCGAACTCTGCATGGTAATTAACAAACCCTCATCAAGAACCTAAGTCACTTAGATTCTTTACAGGCCATATTTCTGGACAAGATCAGATGCCGTACGGAAAACCGCATATATGGAAACAAACAGGCCGCATAGTCTACCGCGCGGCTTTTTGTACCTGAATGAATTGTGGCACCTATTTGGATTAAATAGATTGATTGATGTTTTACGCCGCACTCAAGGTTATTTCACTTATATGGCAGCGTTGCCTGATTTAGTGGGAGAGGCAAATCTTCCACATACGGCGGTCGAGTGAAAAATCTCATTAGAAATTGTTCAATTTTTATTTGGTTTGAGCGTGATTCGAGCCAGGGTTGCATAGATGGAAGGTCTGTGTCAGTCTTAGGGACGATGGCTGTAACCCACTAGACCCCATTTGGATTAGAAGACTTGGTGTACGTTCGCTTTTGTGTCTTTGTGGAGTCAAAGGACTCTGATTATAATTTATTAAGAGGAAGTTCGTTGTTTTTAACTTCTTCAGTATTCCAAGACTGTTTGGTCTTGGATTAACGCGACAATCCAGGCAGTGATTAAAATTCTTATACAAATTAGGACATATTTTTTGAAGGCGGTTCAAAGGATTGGTTGCCTGATGTCTTACCAAGATATTTGTCCACAGGAAAGATGAAAAAGGAAGAATGGAGCCTCAAACACGGGCGCAACAGCTATCATCTTTTATTTATTTGTGGCAAATTCTCCTCTACGCAAATGTCAGAAGGCTACGGAGTCGAGTGTACCTTTAAGACATGCATTTATGTTTATTTTCTGCCACTTTTGTTAAAACCAATGAAACTATTATAATTGTATACACAATGAACCTGTCATGATTGGGAGAAAACGGCCTTTAATTTGGGTTTGCCTGGAAGAAAGATTTTGCATTTTATAAAGGACGAGTACCTAATGATGTAATATACCAAACCTCCATTATAAGGCTTTCTCACATAACGCCTAACGCACCCAATCAATTGTACTATGAAACATGTTCATGTATTGAGAACCCGGTAAAGAGAATTACGAACGACATAGATGGATTTGTCAATAATTTGTAACATAACACAGGAGTCGAAATAACTATCCAAACAATTTATTTGTTCATAAATTCAATTGTAACCAACAAAAATAAAGGCAAGGAATGAGTGTAATAAGAACGTGCACCAATGAGATACAAACTTAACAAAAACATTTTGTATACAAATTATACATACAACCAGTCAGAATCACGACAATGGCAGAAGCAATCGCCTTCTTAAAAATAATACGGCATATATATCTACGTTTTGCAACTAAAACATGCTCAAATTTTTTTTGTTTTTCAAAAATTTAAATCTAATGAGTACAGTGGCATGAGCTGTCAAAAATTAGAATTTGTCACGAGGTCTTGAAGTGCGTTGAAGACGTATTTAGAAGTTCAGGTAACTTTGGTTTGAAATGAATGAGTACACATACTCCATGTGTGTCACACCTGCTGTTTCAGAGAAATGACGTCCATGCAATACGATTCAAACAACGTCATTAAAAACATATTCTAGGCCGAAAGGGTCTATTTGTAAGTAATAAGTAAATCACCTATTGCAACACAAAATTTTATCATTTTTACCGATATCGTTGAATTAGAAAAAAAAATCTGCGATACATTCGTAAAGAACAACTTGGGTCAGAGAAAATCAACGAGTTTAAAATGTCCGAACAATTTTTCAAACAATACTTTTTTGTACAGTATGAGACAAGTTTAAAATACCCTTATCAACTTTAAGAAATGTCCATCTCCTATTAGATTAAACTGGCTGATTTTATAGTTGATATAGACATTTTTTTCTTCTGTCTTTTAATGGCTTCAACTTCCTCCATGTCACGTTTCATTTTTGCCAGACCAGCCAGTCGGACGTCACGCCACATGCGCCGTTCAGCTAGTTGATCTTCCGGTACGAGCTTGGCCAACTCGTTGTGTATTTGGGTTCGTGATCCTCCGGTCATTGGTATTGGTTCCCCAAAGGATTTCTGAATTCTATATATCATCTCACCATACCGATCACAGTAATTATTCATCCCTGAAAAATAGTTTGAACATGTTTGTCTGAAAGTGCAAATTCTGACGATTATGTTATTTATAGAAATAGATGACAAACTGTTGGCCATATATCCACTGGTTCTATTAGCTAAAAAAAATTATTTGTATTGACGTGGAAATATGATATTTTCTTCACGTAATGTCTTAGCTGGGACAAACTACTAAACGCTTGTCCAACGTATTCCGTTGTTCTATAAGATTAACAGTCGGTAAGTTGTTATTATTCAGTTAAAACCGCAACTCAAAATTACCCTACTGATGTTGCTATAAACGTTCAAAGCTGCGCTTAAACGCCCCCTTTAACCGGCTTATATTTGCTGAACCTAGGAATGAAGATCTGAAGAACATAATTTCAATGAGCTTAGCTTGTTAACCTACCGTCAGCATTTAAATGTGCCACTTGTAATGGACCTACAAATGCATACCGTAACCCAAGACCATCTGACATCACTTTGTCTACATCTTCTACATTAATAACGCCATCCTAAATGAAGATAAACATGTAAAGGAAATGTCATAATAACTTAATAATCTGCAATATATATATAAATATATAAACAACAACCCCTTCAAAACTGAATTCACACATGCGGCTATTTGAATTTTGCCCGTTATTTGCTCACTTCTCCGGTTGCTATATGGTTTATTGACGGCACCAATAATTTTGATTGCAATGTCCATCTTCAAACGCTGAAGTGGTCCGGTGGGTCAGAGAGATCGTCCCTGAGTCCCACACATACCTTCCATCAATGCGGCACGGGTTCGAATTACACTAAGGCCAAATAAAAATAGAAAAAATTCTGAGTGGATTTTCACTCGGACGCCCTTTGTGGAAGAGTTGCCAGATACTCGCCGAAGGTCGGGGGTCCCCTCGGGCAATGACCCCCGCCCCCCCCAACTAAACCTGGCAACGCCGCCACGAACGTGAAATAATTCTCTTCTCTTGACAATTGGAATTCATGCCACTTTAAACGTACTTTCTCGATATTAATATCACTAAAAAGTTTCCTATTGGCAATTTTTAAGAAAATAATAGTCGAGAATTGAAAATTGTATTTAGCAGCTCATGTCCCTTTGTCAAGAAACTTGGTTCATAAACTTGTGTGTATAATATGTGGTACTCGGTCACACTGCAGGGTTTCATAAACTTGTGTGTATAATATGTGGTACTCGGTCACACTGCAGGGTTTCATAAACTTGTGTGTATAATATGTGGTACTCGGTCACACTGCAGGGTTTCATAAACTTGTGTGTATAATATGTGGTACTCGGTCACACTGCAGGGTTTCATAAACTTGTGTGTATAATATGTGGTACTCGGTCACACTGCAGGGTTTCATAAACTTGTGTGTATAATATGTGGTACTCGGTCACACTGCAGGGTTTCATAAACTTGTGTGTATAATATGTGGTACTCGGTCACATTGCAGGGTTTCATAAACTTGTGTGTATAATATGTGGTACTCGGTCACACTGCAGGGTTTCATAAACTTGTGTGTATAATATGTGGTACTCGGTCACATTGCAGGGTTTCATAAACTTGTGTGTATAATATGTGGTACTCGGTCACATTGCAGGGTTTCATAAACTTGTGTGTATAATATGTGGTACTCGGTCACATTGCAGGGTTTCATAAAAGTCCAATTGAGTATTTTATTTGCAAGAAGTTGAATATTTTCTTTGTAATTTGGCTGAAATTCAAATCATTGAGTTTTTGTTATCATTTTGAGGTAGCTATATTCGACCTCAAAACTTGACTTCCAAGAAACCATCAAGGCATGCTCTGACAAACTAATGGACTTTAAACGTGTTTCAGCAACACGATTTTGACACAGTTTGAAACAGCCTGACCCTTATATTATTAACGAAAACAAATTCAAAGTCACAACTTCCAGCTCTACAGTGACATGTTACACAATGTCGATGGAATTAAGACTCAAAACACGCATTGCCTTGATGTTTTCCACGTCCAAATACATGTATGTTTCCCTGTGCCCGTGTGTTTTAGTTATCATAATTATATATAGATTCTAATACCTGGTAAATGTAATTGACATGGAACCTAATAAGTTATACACACTATTTGAATATAAACACTTTAAAGTTTAAGCAAAGTAAATATAAGTTTCTTTGAAAACTGAAAACTTACGCTGACAAGTCTCCAGCACTCGCCCATCAAAGCATATTGCATTCTGTTGAGGACAAAGCCGTCGATTTCTCGGTTTAATTTGACCGGAGATTGACCAATCTCCCTCATAATGTCCATGGTCTGTTGTACAACCTCAGGGCTGGTCCACGGGGCGGGTACCACCTCAACAAGGGGACAGTAGTATGGCGGATTGGTCTGCAAAATCAAACGAGTTGTCTTTTAAGCCCTTTCCCTTACATACACAAACAGTTATTGGTTTATTGGTTGATTACTATACCATTTGCTAGTTGTAACTTGTTGCCAAAGAATGGTGAGACGCCGTGGTACCAATCTTCAGCCATATTTAGCCGCGCTCTCGTTTCGTGCAAAATTTTTTCGCATTGCTCGAATCGTTCAGAGACAATCCTCACAATATCAGGTTTCCTTTCTGTTGTAAAAATGGCGAAAATTTTATGTTAAAAATAAATGGACGTTTTGCCCAGTCTACCGTAATTGTGACGTCACTAAATTACTTCATTTTACAAGTAATTGGCAAGTCACCTAATAAGAAATGTTTGAAACTCTTTTTTATTGTACACAGTATTAAAATGTAGGAACTAACGTCATTTTCATGTGGAACATAGAACAAATGTTCAGGTCAATTGACCGATTGCTTGATGACCTTACTTGGAATTTACGCGCAAAGCATTTCGTGGGATTGAGGGAGGTTTACATAATTTTACAAAATGGCTGAAGGAATAAAACTGTATCAAGAAGAAGACGTAATAGGCACCAGAAAAATAGGTGGATAAAAACACGTTATGACACCAATGTTTTCCAAAAAAGAGACGTCTTGCCAATGGCGAACTGAGGTACATGGTTTACCACGAAAGGTTTGCATAAATCTATGTGACGTCATCACTAGGCTCCGCGGTAATTATGGAATATTTTTTTTAGGGTTTTAAGATTTAAATATCAGTAAGAGATTCTAAGAATTTTGGATTGAGAAGAGGACTTAAAAACGGGTTGGAAATATCAGCAAAAGTTCCTACCGGATGACAAACGATAGCATTGCTCTGGTGTTTCAATTTTTCAGTGAAAGAGGATGGAACCAAAGAACTGGTTGAACTGGACATGATTGTGACGTCATCAACCAGCTCATCCATCTGCTGGAACACCTTCTTCTTTAAATTTAAATCTTCTGGAACACATTCCTACAAAAACCATTTTAAACGAGGTTAAAATTGTATGCCTTTGAAACATTGGCCCACGAAAACGAAAACAAAAGGTTTAATAAAATGTCTCATATGATGGTTCTGCAAGAATAAAATCCCCACATGTTTGACTGTTGTCGGGGACGATCTTATCATACATGTGATACTTAAGTTTACGTTTACAGCCGCCTTTTTATTACTAGATGACAATTTTGATAAAAAAATGTCCTACAACGGATTTCTTTTGGACTTTTGCTTACCTGGACGAATTTTGTCCCCTTTACACATTCGGCAAAATCGGACGTTGTACCAATAGCGGCAAATTGTTCTGTGGCGGGGATATGTCCGTGTAAAAGACCGTGCTCCTCCAACTCCAGGAGTTGTTTATGGATATCTTCTGTTGCTCCTGAAAGTTGGTCCGGGCTAATATCATAAATAAGGACGGAATATCCGGCACTGGCAAACAGCATCGCCCATGATCGGCCTACCAATCCACTGAGAAAAGATAATGTTAAATTGCTTGGTTAGATTGATTTGATAAGGTGAAGAATTACTTATGTATAACAACTTCTTAAGATAAGAAGTTGTTATCCATAAGTAATTCATCACGTTTCTGTAACCTTTCAACTTCTAAATGTCATTGGAATATTAGACTGGTTGAATGGATATTTTATGCAAAAAAGAAGATCATTTCCATTAAATCCCAATCTCTAAGCGTGATTCATTAAATATTTTAGCATGTTTGTAGTAGACTTATCACATACAGTTTTCATTGGCTTACAGTATCTCGACACTACAAGCCCCATAATGTTTGCCACAGTCTCCCTATAAGCCTACCTATGATTTATCGGTCGGTGCAGACTTTCTGTGGGGGTACTTAACTTTTTTCTTTGTGTATAGAAAAAGGACGTTGTTTTGTGAGACAACACGAGAACATTTGTTTTCCCCTCAATGCTATATTGTAAACGATAATTTGGCGATTTTAGTCAGCTCTTTGTGTTTTTTTCTTATTTTGAGGGCTCTGTCTGTGATATATATATATACCAGTATTACAGTCGTTTGTTTGAGCTATGAATTTTACCATTAGGGTAGAGAGTTGGCCTGCGCACGGAGTATAGACAACTAGGATTAGAACTTAGTAATTAATTAGAGCTTTGTAATTAATTCTTGATTTATGTTTTCTTTCCAGTGGTTGTATAATATTACTATTTTAATATCAATACTTTTATTTCTTTGTATAAAAATAGCAACAAATTCCTCGATAAGACAGTTCATGGCATTTTTTAAAAACGTGTTGCAAAATGTATTAAATGTTTCTTGGGATTGAAGATTAATTAAACCTAAATAAAATTCATTTTACTTTAATACGTACGCTTCTGTTCAAGGGTTTTATAACTAAAACATCGCACTAAAAACGTAGATGCATACGTTCCTTCATAAATGGCATAACAACCTCTTTAATCTACGATATCGGAAAAAATCTACAAATTTGGGTAGGGGATTATTTAAAAAAAAAGGAAAACTTATACATTTATGTAAATTAACGGATATCTCGTTGTGTTTAAAATGGCACCGTGCGTCTGAATACAGATATAACTGATTTCCACTGTCGTAGGCCTACACATATTGGGAAGGTGTTGAGATTACCACTGGTAAACTTTTAAATTCCTTTGCCGCTGGGGGCCGTATTACGAAGATGTCGCAAAGTGCGGTCAATCGCAGTTGCCATGACGTCGCATCTCTTCACTATGGTATACAGTGGCAACTAGGTTTCGTTTGCGATGAGTCAGGGGGTTTTATTAAAGGGATAGAAAATCTAAGCTCTAGACTAGTTTAGATGGAAAGAGTAGAGTTCATTTAGTCCAAAACAACTGTCCAATGTATGTTTTATCCCCTCGTAAGCGAATAATTGGAATTTGAAGGTGGCGTTACAATAGAGAATAAGCTCCATAGGCCATTCACAAGGCCGCCACCATTTTTTCATTAGTTTTATCCAATTATTGTTGAATAAAAATTTAAGTGCGGTATAGAGTAGTCATGTGATGCAATTTAGCCAATGGCTGGCTAAGCAATGGCGCGCGGTTGCATACTGACCTATATATTCGGAGACAATCTTCCCGCTTCAAGTTTGTCGCCATGTTTTTTTTGGACCTAAATCTACCATTTTACATTAGAGAGCGGTAAAAATACGTCATTATTGATCTAAAAATAGCTGCACCAACATCACGTCATCCTAAAACGGAAAAATGGCTACACAGATAAGCCACTGAAAGGACATACTTCTGTCTGTTTTTATTAGCTTGAGGGTCACTGGAGGTAATTGACGTGAAATGTTTTAAGCACTTTGAAGGTTATTATCGACGATAATTCCTATGTATTTCTAGAGATTTCCCCTCCTTTAACAGAGGCGCCAGAGCTGATCATTTCGTCCTGTTCTGACTTTTTTGTGCCGGGTTTAGTCCTGATTCTATAAATATTAGTGACGCTTATACAACTCACTGTAGTATATAGGGTTCACCCATGTAGGACCTCTGTTTACATCCACCGAAGCCGTCCGTCAGACAATAAACAATGTAACACGGAATTCCCACTAATTGCTCGTGAATTGTATGCTGTGAATTTTTCGCTGAAATCGATCGACCACCTTTCACACAAAGTCAAATCAATCTTCTTATTTTTTTCAAATGAGTAGAATTATTATGACACATGTAGGCCTAAGTCCCCAAAATTTGTTTCCAAAAGAGTATGAGCCAATTGTAGGCCAATTTCTTTTTTTATTGAAACGAAAATAGAAAATATTAGGCTATTTAATTCAAGCACTAAATATAAAATCAGTAGGCCTATTTCACTACACAGTAGGCCAACTGATAACATTCAATTGAAATGTTTTTCATTCGCAAAAGCTGCCTCTAAAATGATAACGGTCACAGGTCGTATGAAGAAAAAACAATAGATGAAGTAAAAAAGCTTTATGTGTTGCAGTTCTATTTATAGTCCCACTAAACCTGACAACGCCGCCATTAAAGTACGATAATCTTGAGTGAGGCGTAAAACATTGATCAATCAACCAATCTATTTATAGACTCAACTAGGTCAGATTATATGGCTTCACGCCCCCTGTGGACGACAAATACCACGTGTTGCGCGTATAAAGTACGGTAGTTTCAATAACAAATTAACAGTAATTTACAGGAACCGGACACATTGCCAGAGTGTAATATCGAACATTCTTAGCACAAAATGCAGTTTTATATTGTTGAAAACGGGAAATAAACATTGAGTTCTACAAGGACTGAAAGAGGCCGTGCTGGCAAGTGTGACCTAGATTTACGAGATAAGGGATGTGTTACTTGCAGTGGCCTAGGCAAATTCAGTGCGACTTTTCTTGTCTTCATATTAAATTACCCAAAGCCGCGTGAAGATAAACTTATTTTGATCTGTTAACTTACCTTCCAATAATTCCAATTTTTCTATTTGAACTGTTTGTAGCTTCTGCCATTCTTCCAAACGGAGATTGTTTTACTTGAGGCTGGCAAGTTTGTCTGTCAGCTTGACCCTGTGCAGGCCTGTCGTGTCGACTGTTCACGTCAATCAATAGCTTTAGGCCTATACCTAGAAAAACGTTGAAACGAGGCCAGGTCATAACCATCTGATTCTGGGCTATTATTTTAACCGCTTGTCCGAGCTGCTGACAAAATTATTTTTTTTACATATATTCGCCTGTCGGATAAAAAAACAAAAACATTTCCTTTTGGAACCTGAATAGCTGGATGTTATCATTCATACAGGTTCAACATATCTCGATCTACATGTTAGACGTTTTGCTTAGTTTTTTGGTTTCGTTTCACCGATGCGCCTCGGGTTCGAATCCCACTTAGACCAAATACAATTTTCACAACGATCGCCGTAAGAGGGATAGTTGGTAGGCCTACTCGCCGAAGGTCGGGGGTGCCCTCTGTGCAAATAGATTTAGGGCTTATTGATGTAAGAAACTTACAAAGCTTCAAATTCAAGTGATAGGATATATGGCTAAACTATGTCAGTATAGGACAATCCAGTTGAATGTAGATCCGCCATGATCCGCCGTGAGCACGATGATTGGTTGGTTGATTGATGTTTTACTCCGCACTTGAAGATTATCTCACTTACATGGGTTTAGTGGTGGAGGCAACCTAGCTCCTTGCCCGGGTGTCAAAACTCCCGATCTTCGACGATTACCTGGTAACTATTCTAAATAGGGCGATCTTGTGAAAAAAACCTCTCAAATTTATTTGTTCCAAATGGGACTCGATCCCGCGACGCATCGATGGAAGGCCTGAGTCGGACTGAGAGACTATCACTGAGCAACCGTCATGGTGCCATAATTGGTGAATGTGCCATGATTGATGAAGTGTCATGATCTATAAATGTGTCATGATTGGTGAATATGCCACGATTGAGGAATGTACCATGATTGGTGAATGTGTCATGATTGGTGAATATACCATAGTGGTTGAATGTGCCATGATTTATGAATGTGTCATAGTTGTTGAATGTGTCATGATTGAGGAATGTGTCATGATTGATGAATGTGTCATGATTGAGGAATGTGTCATGAATTATGAATGTGTCATAGTTGTTGAATGTGTCATGATTGAGGAATGTGTCATGATTGGTGAATGTGTCATGATTTATGAATGTGTCATGAATTATGAATGTGTCATAGTTGTTGAATGTGCCATGATTGAGGAATGTGTCATGATTGGTGAATGTGTCATGATTGATGAATGTGCCATGATTTATGAATGTGCCATAGTTGTTGAATTTGC
Source organism: Lepidochitona cinerea (assembly GCA_963971465.1). Classification (NCBI taxonomy): domain Eukaryota; kingdom Metazoa; phylum Mollusca; class Polyplacophora; order Chitonida; family Tonicellidae; genus Lepidochitona; species Lepidochitona cinerea. The sequence continues at coordinate 2,951,446 of OZ020558.1, read as the reverse complement.
CATAATTGATGAATGTGCCATGATTGGTGAAATAGCCATGATTGACGAATGTGCCATAGTTGTTGAATGCGCCATGGTTGCTGAATGTGCCATGATTGATGAATGTGCCATGCGATGCACTATATCTCTGTCACAACGTTTTAACAATAAAACCAGACATTTTATATGTCTTTATAAGATACTTTTTATGTCTTTTTAGGGAACTTTCTTAAAAACAAAAGCATAGAAAACTCCAGAAATACATACAATCTAACTTAAACACTTCTCAAAACACAGAGCGACTCCTATCACCATCATGCAGCCCAAGTTAGTATGTCAAGCACTGCCAATATTGAAACTTTTTTAAAAAATAAATTTACTTTCAATCATTTCAGATGTTTTGTTTGTAAATAAACAAACTGAAGTATTAACGGCGAAATTAAAATGATCGACAAAGTCATTAATTATGACGAGAAGATTTTTGTTAAACTGATGTGGACAAACTTCAAAGGTGAGTATATTTCAATAGGCTTTGTTGTTTATAAAAACTACCTTAACATACCTCCCCATCATTTTGCACCAGCATCATTTTGTTCATTTTGTCAACTAAGGACAAATTTAGCTATGTATTTTGATCTTAGCGTCTTATAAATCCCAAATTTATGAAAGTCGTTTTTCTCCTCCCTTAAAGCGTTTAAGCTGAGTCTAATACCTCAGAGAAAATTCCTCAAAGAGATACAGTGAAACCAATACGACTTTCGAAACAAGTAGACCCGGAACTTTTGCTAAATTACTAACTGCGTTTTCTAACAAAGTCACACCAATAAACATGTATCCAAATAATATTGGGGAAATCTCTTAAAGCCTGTCAACATTTTCTTATTACATCTTATTTCGTAATTGAGGAATAAATAGTAATGGACTATATATATACTAATAAAGTGTTCCACAAAATTCTGCTGACTACGGCCGAGCTCCTGTCAGTCGTCAGCCTGGTGGGATGTCGTGGGTTTACTTTATTACAACGGTTTGTGGTGGGGTGTAGGGGTCTAAATGATGTGCCTCTTTTTGACACAATTAGAAACTTGTCTCCATGGTTATTTTAGACAAAAAGATTTTCCCTGTGCCCGTGTGTTTTAGTGTTCATAAATAAGTACATATGTCTTTACAAACTTACTTACGTTGATATAATGTATTCAGCATGAAAGTAGATAACCTACTTTTGCTTAGTAAAATTACCAGTCATAAGATACATGCGTCAAGGTCTGATTTATTAAGTTATTATGTAAGTGCATACGACAATCAATTCACTGTGCTCTGTTCCTACATATAACCTTATTTTACAAACGCACGTTGACATAAATTAAGGATGTAGATATCATCCCATATATAGAGATAACGGGAAACGAACAAACCGAGAAACTTATGTAACGTGCAAGTGATTTTAATGATGGCTGAAACTGTGAACAGTTCTTGTGGAAAAATCGGGATCATTGGAAGGTAAGTCATTTATAAATTGGCGTAAAAATGTATCCCTTTGCAAATGCTCGGCTGAAGAATAACTTTTGGATAACAGCTTCGTAGTTTATTGGATGGCGACGTTTCGATGTGGGTCTTTTTTGTTCCCGTTCAACTTCTAAATACCATGGAATGATTTGCCACGACTGACGGTTTGCGGTTTTGTTAACAGTGAACACAAAGTAGCACAACAAGGATTATAATTTCTAGATGAAATAAACACGTATGTTTTGTTCATTTCCAGTGGATTGATTGGGCGATCATGGGCGATGTTGTTTGCTAGGGCCGGTTACTCGGTTTATATTTTTGACATAAGTGCGGACCAGCTTCAAAGAGCAACAGAAGATATCCGAAAACAACTTCAGGAGCTTAAAGAACATGGACTTCTACATGGAAATATTCCAGTCACAGAACAATTGGCCGCCATTCGAACAACGGCCGATTTGGCAGAATGTGTAAAAGGATCCAAATTCGTTCAGGTGAATAATAAATAAAAAAAAAGCTGGGAAACGGGTTTCTCTCTTATTGGCAAAGCAGCATATGCATCGGTTTCACTTATTTCGTCATTAAATCATTTCTTTTTTGTTACTCAACAATAGATCTCAAATTTAGCTTGAACGATTGTTTGGTGCTTAAGTTTATTTTATTGATATGGCGGTGTTGTCAGGTTTATTGGAGGGGGGGGGGGGGGGGGGGCAGCAGTGCTCTTTGCCCAGTTGAGACAATAGACCATACCATATGAAGCGAGTGAAAAAAAAGTCCATTCAGAATTTCTATTTTTTCCCTTTTTAGGAATGTGTTCCAGAAGAATTAAATTTGAAAATAAAAGTGTTCCAACAGTTGGATGAGTTGGTTGATGACGTCACAATATTGTCCAGTTCCACAAGCTCATTGGTCCCCTCTCTCTTCACCAAAGGTCTGAAACACGAGAAAAATGTCATCGTTTGTCATCCGGTAATTAATGGTGTACTTTTCATCGCCGATCTACTTCAGTTGGATTCACCTATTTCAATTGACGTTTTAAATATTTTGACATGCTTTGGTTTTAAATTCTCGCGGTTGATTCATTGTTGGGTGCTTTACACCGCACTCAAGATTATCTCACTTATATGGCGGCGTTTTCTCCCCACTAAACCTGGTTCCCCGCCCAGAGGAAACCCCTGACCTTCGGCAAGTACCTGGTAACTCTCCCACATGTGTCGATCGGGTGAATAATCCATTCAGAATTCTCGACATAAAAAATCGACATACAATTGTGAGTATGGATGTATCCTGAGCTCAATTGGAAACGGAATTTTACGTCCAAGTTGATTATATTTATCTATACCTATAACCAGACACGCCAACCCGCCCTGTTCATTAAAAAAGTTAAAATATGTTAGTCACAAAAATTAAAAAGTTTCATAAAAGCTCGGTTTCCTAATTTTCACTTGCGTTCATCGACACCTTGGTGTACTTGTAGTTGCCATGGGCGGGCCATTTTTCTTCATTCTGGCCTTTGCGACCTTGGTGGGTGATGGGGATATGGACGTCAAGCACTTGAAATGAATATGCCCGTCTTTCATAGGCCATAAATTGCCCCCCCCCACCAAGACCAATGTACTCCATTTTCTGTACCAGGATAAACTTTCTAACACGCAAATCGATTTTGGTAAATAAACGGAACAAATACTCTTTGTTTGACCAACATGACAAAGTCGTCCAGCACGACTAAATATCGAAAGTTAAATATCTCAGTGAAGTATGACGTTAAACACGAAATCCGTTGTGATGTCACTTTTGACAAGTTCTTCCGTGTAGTTACGAACAATACAGAAAATATGCATATATACTCTTCACTTCACAGTCCTCCCCCATTCGGTTTCTAAAGACAACTCGTTTGTTTTTGCAGACCAATCCGCCATACTACTGTCCCCTTGTTGAGGTGGTACCCGCCCCGTGGACCAGCCCTGAGGTTGTACAACAGACCATGGACATTATGAGGGAGATTGGTCAATCTCCGGTCAAATTAAACCGAGAAATCGACGGCTTTGTTTTGAATAGAATCCAGTCTGCTATAATAGGCGAATCTTGGAGACTTGTCAGTGTAAGTTTGATAAGTGGCTTAATTGATTGATATGTTGGTTTATTGCTATGTTCCTGATACCTTTCAGTTGGCCGTAACTGAATTCCTTGCTGACGTAATCCAGTTCATAGGTGCCTGGCTTTCTCACACCAACTTCCCCAAACAACGCTCTCAAAGAAACTGAGCTAATCCACCAGGGTTTATTAAAACAACTTATTTAGCCGACATACATAAGTTGATTCATTGGCGGGGAATTATATGCGCCACTGTATAGCCAACTAAGAAGTAATATCAAAACACAACGTTTTCAATTTTAGTAAGGTTTAGCGATTTTATGTGCACTTGACTTCATTACTAATCAACGCTTCGAGTTATTTCAGATGCCACCTAAATCTACTAAGGGCTCTATATTATTTTTCTCTAGGATGGAATTGTCAATGTAGAAGATGTAGACAAAGTGATGTCAGATGGTCTTGGGTTACGGTATGCATTTGTAGGTCCATTACAAGTGGCACATCTAAATTCTAACGGTAGGTTGACTTGAAGTGCAAGAGCTTTGAAATATAGGGACAATTTTAACGTCGTTAAAACAGAAGTAACTACTCGTTCGTTATTTTTTTCAAGAAGTGACAAATAAGAGGTTTCCGTTTATACCAATCTTGGAGATATACGTTAAGGTTATCTATATAAGCGATGGAATTCCTAATATGTACTCGTAAACCACGGCATATTTGAATTTGGCATCTTCCATTCGTCCGGCTTACCATCTTCTCGAGCCAAGTTAAAATCTTCATGGAACCCATCCCGTGTTTTACCATGGCGGAATAATCCACCCCAACTCATAAATCGAACAGCGCCCACTGGTGGGAATGTAAGAGCTGTCTGTCCTACCCTTACAAAGTCTTGGCCAGCACTCGATAAAAAAAGCACAATGTGTATACATTCACCTTTACGTTATTTCTCAGCTGGTGGAAGAGTGTAACTGCCCGAGGTTTTGATTAGCTGCGAGAAGTTTTACTCGCGTCCAATCAAAAGGCGCTGTTCGATTTACGGGTTTGAGTGGAGTATTCCGCCAAGGTAAAACACGGAATGGGTTCTATAATGATTTGGAATAATGAAAATCCGTACTGTACGAACCTAAATAGCGCTCTACATGTTAACAAAATTTAAATAACTGGGACGTTCATTCATTCTAGGCCAGATTAAATTCAAAGCACTGTCTCAACGTATTTCCTGGAGACAAGCAACACTTAAAAATATATTATTTCTACTCCCAGCGAAAAGTAACAAATAATTGTAAAAATTTAGTTTTTAAGGGAAAAAATATCCACATTTTGGCAGCTGATGACACTTGAAATAAAATCACAAAAAGTAACATTTCAAAGGAATGCGGAATTTGGCTCGATCAGTTGTTTTGATTTCCAGCCGATACAACACACCTCTTGAAGAATCACTAGATCATTCCAAATCCTACCTTTTGATTGGTTGGTTGTTTTAGCTTATTGGTGCGTCCATACCTATCGAGGAATACATCTGATATACTACATATTTTGTTCTATTTCCTTAGGCATGCGTATTTACTGTGACGTTTATGGTGAGATGCTATATAGAATTCAGAAATCCTTTGGGGATCCGATGCCAATGTGTGGCGAGTCCAAAGCTAAGATAGCCGACGAACTGTCCAGGCTTGTGCCGGAGGATCAAGTAGCTGAACGGCGAAATTGGCGTGACGTCAGACTGGCAGCTCTAGCAAAAATGAAACGTGATGTAGAAAACATGAGAGCTAGCAAATAATACAACATAGACTAATTAAAGGTAAATGAAATTCTCAAATGAAAAGTGTCACGAGCAGATAAATTCGCATTTTTGTACAATAAATTCCGATAGCCAAGAAAACAGGAGAGTTTGAAGTCCTTCGAAAACTGGTAGTGGAGTCTAAGACTGTGTTCGAATAATCAAATAAATTTAAAAAAAAAAAGCAAAACCGCGACGAACGTTCATTCAGTAGCCTTGTAAACACAATTTCAGTTATTGGGACTGAGTAAAATAGTCAAGAATATGAGGTTAAAAGACGTCGCAGTTTTTGATTTCGTGTTTCAGCGTTTTTGTAACATCTTTTTTATGGCATCCGGTACAGTTTTAAGTTGAAATATTTGATAAAGTTTCTTCAAGGGGTTTCATGCTGTCCCTACAACCACGTGATATCACTATTTGAACCACTATTGGGTCGATGTGATGACAAGAAGTTGACTATGGTGCTGAGAATCTAATATACACAGATAGAAATCAAGGAAAAACAAAACACACACCCACACACAAACAAGATCGGCTAGAGGTTGCCCCAGATAGAGTCCTCAGTTTCCTGAATTCGACATTTTTGTAAGACGTTAGTTCCACTGCGCACCCGCGCAATCAATTGTTTTCCGATGTTAATCAACATGTGTCCAACGATGTGCAGACATTCAGTACAGCATCAGATACAACATTGGTCCAACAGTAGTGCCCTTATTGGCTAAAGAACATATTAATAAACAGAGGGTTGGATCAGGCTGGTTAGTTGTTTTATTCTATTGGCGCATTTGTATGAATGGTGTACGCCATACCCGTCAGTAATCACTACTAACAAACTGTACAAAATTGCAACCCATCATTCTGGATTATAAGAATACTGTTTCGGCCTGAAATCTTATACTAAATCTTAAGAATATTATTACCCTACCCTATATTTATGTTTTTCTTGTTATTAAAGATGCCATTTTTAATTTTATTTAGTAACTTAATTAATGTGTTACTTTTAATCGTTGTTATCGAATAGATGTATGATATAGAGGCAAATCCACTAAGAAAACGGTGCTGGGTAATTCGCTGTCTTAATAGATAATTAAAAAGAGAAGACATTTAAAGTCTTTTGATGAATCGCCTGAATGTAACGTCTCGTAACTTGACTAGAGCTGGGATGGGTGTGTGTGTGTGGGGGGGGGGGGGGGGGTGTTTGGGGGATATAGCAGCACGACGGGAGAGGATCTCAGGGCAACCAAGAGATCGCTGCCGATACGTTGGTGGGATTGTTGTCGAAGCCAAACGATGCCAGAGATTTGCTTCTAGATTGGACATGGATTCTCAAGGCTAGACAATTCATTCAAAACTTATCTGAATCGGAAGTTATTGTTAGAAACTGGCAACGCTGCCTGCATGACATTGGAAGTATAAGAGATGGGGTTGGGAGGTTTTCGGATTACTGAAGATGTTGAGTGTTATGCTTGGTATAAAACTAGTAAATTCACAGGCAGATTCAACGGTTTATTTTCACATTTTCGGCATTAGTTGACGCCGGGTTCGTTTTGTCTCAAGTGGGAAGTCATCTCTCTAAACTCTTGATGATGTTGATATTTCTATCTGCACTTTTTTAACTGCACTTTTTTCCAAACTGCATGGTGGTTGATAAGGAATGGCGCGAGTTAATTGCCAATTGCCTCGGATCATCAGTGGCCTAACGAAGAGTGTCGCAAGTGCACTTCTTTACGAAGACACAGGTTTCCACCCAATGAGTTTGCGTCGCAAGATTCATCGCTTGAATGTGTTTCACCTGGTCGTTACAGATCCAACTAATTTAAATCTGCACCAAAAATTAACTGAACCAGTCTCTGCCAGAAATCCGTACCCACAAAGGTTCAATAATAATTTCACAACATTCTTTTGTAGGACAGCTGCTTTTAGTAAATCTTTTTTCCCTGCTACTCTCCGTGACTGGAATAGCCTCCCTGATAATATAAAATCTATCACAAACCATTTAGAGTTCAAATCAAAATTATCACGTGTTTTTCCGTTAAACCGGCCTCCACTCTGGTACTACGTAGGCGAACGTCTACCAAACATCATCCTCTGTCGCCTGAGAAACGGCTGCAGCTCTCTCAATGATGATTTGTTCAACAATTTTATAACCGATTCACCAAACTGCCTCTGTCGATTATCAACTGAAACAGCCGACCATTATCTTATTGAGTGTTCTCTATATAATGCTCAACGCTTAAAATTAATTGAAGATATACGAAATGGGGGTTATATGGATGATATCAGCACAACGCTATTGTTGTATGGATCTACCGATTTAACAGTTCCACAAAACAAATTAATAATGGCATCAGTGTGCAAATATATTACAGCCACAAAAAGATTTGCATAACCATATCCAAGGGGTCTCCTTCACACCCTGCCCAGTGCGTCAAGTTTTCTTCAATTACATCATCTTCATGTACAAAGTCATGTTATATTATATTATTACTTACATTATTACTTAATCCGAAATTCATAATATATGTGTATGTGATATATATGTTATTTATTTGCAATTATTTGCAAAATTAATGAACTTCCTTCTAAAAGGACCAAACCGCTGTAAATATGTTCATTGTAACTTTTCCCCTTATATGGTACACAGTATAAGCCTACGGCTTAAGTGTACAGCCATTTAATCCGTAAAAAAAAAATTGCCAATTGCTTCACAGATACAGATATTGTGATGCTTTGGGTAATGAAAAGACAATTAGACCTGCTTAATGATAGCGGTACACTCTCTCTCTGCCGACAATAACAGTTGAACGACTTTGTTTCTCGAGGAAAATAAGACCTGGTCGACCGTCCAAACTCTATGTGATGGTATTTGCTGACATGAACAGTTGAACGACTCTTGGAAAGTGAGACCTGTTCGACTGTCCAAGCTCGCCCTGTTGGCATTTACAGTTGAGTGGCAATGGCTCTTGTTGATTTGGATTGGGGCAATTTAACAACGGGGCACGTCACATTTAACCTTTTACCGGGAATTTCTTTAGTTATGTACAAGTTCTTGATGAACGACAGACGATGTGGGTGTCTTCATTTAGCACTGTGGACAAGAAGTGAACTGTGTACATTAGATTACTTACCCTAGCCCAGATAGGCCATAGGGCACCGCAGACACAGTGGAAATTGACGAATGTTTTAGCTTATTGGTGGGAAAAGGTTACGGGTATTCAGTTGATAATTTCAAATCCGATAGAGCGTTTTCATACAACAAATCCAGTTAATCACATCACAGCTGTTTATTGACTTTCGAAAGGCACCAGAAGATGTTTGATAACAATTACAATGTAAATAGAGTTTACCTATATATTTAAATGAATACAGAAAACAAGGTGTGGTCTTGCCCGTATATTTTTGTTCAGCTGATATACATATTATATACATAATGACACGTGAGTGCATATTTATTCTGACGTAAACGGGATTTTGGTAAAAGGTTTAAACTAGGTGATGCACCAATAATCGTAATCAAATTCAATTGAGCGTTTTCAAACAACAAATTCAGTTTATCTCATCCCAGCTGTTTATTGAATTTCGAAAGGCACCAGAAGATGTTTGATAACATTTACAATGTAAATACAGTTTACCTATAAATTTAAAGGAATACTAGTATATAAAACAAGGTGTGGTCTTGCCCGTATAATGTTTGGCAGCTGATATACATATTATATACATAATGACACGTGAGTGCATATTTATTCTGACGTATACGGGATTTCGATAAAAGGTTTAAACTAGGTGATGCACCACTACCCGTACAATCAGCACGGGACAAAATGCTGTGCATAACTAATAATTGGCACTGATTATTTGTGTGGGTTTTCAACAGTTTTCTGGACTAAAAATGTACGGTACCTCATATTCTAAATCTCTAATTGATATTGGACAGTGTTATGGCGTTGACAAACAGAGAATTACAATCTTTAAATGTTTACAGGACAATTTGTATTTCTACAACTTGTAATAAAACTTAAATAGGAAAAAAGATATAAAAAGCGTTATGTTGATCACAAGTAAAAAGAAAAAAAAAATTGAGACGATTATTTTCTAATCCACTGTATCTCGTTTTCAGTTTCATTTCGATTGCATTAGAGTCTATACTCCTTTTTGAGATATTACATCTTCTATAGTATGCCCAGAATTCTCATATAAAATTTAATGCACACTTTCCTTTTCTTCTCAGTAGCACGGGCTGTTCTTGGATATGTCATTCATGAAATTCGCAAGCTATTGGAAGTGCAAGTCTCGTGAGAATTCCACAAATGCCCTATTGCAGGTGCTACCATTGTCCATGTGGCGGGGCCAGCGTTTTTAATTTTAGCATGATGTGGTTGTTTGAGACAGTATTTGTAGATTTGGCTTAGTGGAACTGCTCAGATAGTTGAGTTAGTTGTTTTGGTTTTTCTGTTCGTAATTCCATGCGTTTTCATACTAAACCATCCAAGTCATCCTGATCAACTCCTTCACATTTTACTTTTTAGATTTCAATTTTTCTCTAAAGCACCTTCGATTTTAGGTGTATTCTGCGGTTAAGGTAAGCCTTTTGGCGATTTATTATATATTTGCGATTAAAGAGCAACATTTTATAGAATCAAGGGAGGTAACTCTAATAGGTATAAGGTGAGAGTTTTGTCCCTTTGATGCTGCAACTGCAACTTATCTTATTTGATAAGTTGATTTCAATCATCATCCTTGCATAATTAAAGAAGTTGAGCTTATTGACATTGTTCTTGGAGTCAAATTAGCGGTTAATGGATTTAATTCCATGAATATTAACCCTTAAGTTTATGTTATCTCTGGCATTCAAGACTAGCTTACTTGTGGGACACATAGCTGATATAATAACACTCAGTAGACCCTAGCTAACGTTTATATAAGGCCTAACATATATACATCCCACTTCAAGAAGAGCCAAAACAACAAAAAACTCTCTTTACCTCTCAACAGATCATTTCCGTAAGCTGTCTTGCAAATATGTTCGGCTCCAGTGTCGGAGTAATCGACTATCACTTAGCTGACTGACCCACCAAGGTTCTTTAGAAACTCACACGAAAGCAGAGTATTTTTTTCCGATTTTTTTACATCGTCTTAAAACCAAGTTGAAGGTAACTTGTAGACCGAGGTGGTTTACCTTGAATTACTTCCCGTCGAACAAAGCTGTTTGAGTTATTCCTTTGGTTTATAAGTCTGAGTTTCATTTCTAAATTGGTGACAACAATTCCAGTAACACCGTTTCGACACGTTAAAGCTCGTAGATTCTCATTAAAAATATTTATCTAAATTGGTGAAAAATTGAGTTAAGCAAACAACAATCTTCAATCAGGCATTGATTGAAAGTTTAATTTTCAAATAACCCAGATACTAAACTAAGGCTACATGTAAGTTAGACACTTCGTAGTTCTGTGTCTCTTAGTCTTTCGGTCGGTAGTTCCTTAGATGTAAGGTAGCTATATATATTTATGACCACTAAAACACACGGGCACAGGGAAAATCTTCTTGTCTAAAATAACCATGTAGACAAGTTTCGAATTGTGTTAAAAAGAGGTATATCATTTAGACCTTTATAACACATCATAAATTGTTGTAATAAACTAAACCTATGATACACATATGGCTATGTTCTGTAACCAAACCAGACATGGCTCAATTACTGAGATTTCAGGACGCTTATTAAGACAAAATAAAAAAATTAAAGTAACAAGCTGACAAATCCTAGGTTTGTTTGTATTTGAGTAAAAAAGGTTTAGTTCAGCTTTATAATCTTTTGGCCAAACCACTACCCGCAATTACTCATGCTCATACTCTTAACATCAAGGTTGGTTTGGATGGTATTTAAGTTTCTCTGATGTAATAGCTTCGGCCAGATAAATGGTTATCCAAGCATTAACCAAATATGAAAGCACCCAATAACCTTCATTTTGACGTCAGCTCGGCAAATCTCGTCAGGCTCATCTGATCAATATTTTCGGCTGACTAACAATATTAAAAGATTAAATTGGCATTGGCCGGTTAAGTAATGTGACGTTAATCCTTCCTCTGACAGGAAATTCGTTTTCTCATTAACTTTTCTAAAAGGCATTTTAATCTCACAGTCTGCTGAGCACGTGACGTGACAATTGACTGAAAATAGGAACAGACTGATTAGACAATCATCCAAGGGAGATAATGCCTTCACATGATAAATTGTGTCAACCACGTGAGTTAAATCCAGTCGTCCTTCTTGAACTAAAGTATTGTTCTCACAAGTCACCGTCCGGACTACATCTAAAACTGTTTGCTCAATTATCTCGATAAATATTGTCTTAATTCCACACAAAATATTGGTCATATTACCCTAAGGCAAAATATTTTAAAGCTGAAATCCCACTATAGTAGCTCAGTTTGCCGTACATTATACACGTATTAACTGGCATGAATGTATATTTAGTGAATATTTCTGAGGTATACTAAAAGAAAATAACTGATTCAGTCGTGAAGAAGAAGGTAGAATTTACATATTACTAGCTATGTTGTCAGTGGATGTTCAGAAAAAAAGAGACTCAGTATTTATTTAATTGGATAAGTGTTGAGAAAAGTCGGTTCTTCCGATGATGCTCAGTAATAATCTCCGGTCTATTCATTTTATAGAAAGTAAACAAGAAAGTCAAGCGGCGGTTGATGTTTAGACAAATCAAGACCGGTATCTTTCACGGCACGACTCGAAGTCTCGGTCGATATAAAGGAGGGGATATAAATGCTTCTAATGCACGAGCAGTCACAAGACAATACGATTACCCAATGGATGAGAAAAAACCACCATTGGTCAAACATCAAAATAACCTCCCCGGGGACGTCATCTCAGGCAATCTCATCCGGCTCACCTGGTCCAATGTTTCCACTGAATAACAATATTAACGGTCTGTATGGGTGGGTTCGACTAGTTCAAGTTATTAAAGATATCTGCCCAAAACGGCGTAAATCCTCTCTGTAACCAAGAATGTCTTTGTTCATTAACTTCACTAAAACGTACTGGAATTTTGTTGAATGCGTGGTGATGCATATGTACAGCTTTTTGTAGCGGAATCCGGAAACCAACAAATGGTTTTTATACCCGGAAAACTCAAATCAACCTAAAAAACCCGATTTAATTGTTTATAAATAGGCATAGTCAGCAGCCAACTCGAGGATGCCCGACGATAATAACCGCCGGCTAATTAGTGTTCATTCTGAAACCAGCAATGTGCCTTTTCCCATCTGGTTAGGTTGCTAGTATTTATTGACTGTTAGTCATTGACTTTGTAAAGGGGGTAACCCGCAGAGAAGTTTTGTTTTGACTCCGTGTGGAATAGCAGTAAATGCTTCATGAAAAACATTGGTGCTGACATCCCCGATATAAAAAAGCAATTTCGTCATGTGGGGCAATTGTTTGACAGTTTTTCACAAAGCAACTATAAAATATAGGGCTGAAGTATTTTTTTCTTATAACTAAAGAAGTTGAAATGTGTATAGTTTAAACTTTAAGCAAAACTAATGTTTCTTTTATAAAGAAATAAATTCAAATTTTGTTCTTTTTATCTGAAAAAATATTAGTAAATATGACTTACTCAAGTTTCTTTATGAATACAGGCCAGGGCCCTGTCTTACGAAGCTGGCGTAAAGTTGCGCATAGGCCTACAACATAGACCAGTTGCGACTAAGGCGTAAGTTCCTATAGTTTTAACACTGATTTACGCCCGACGTAACTTACGCCAGCTTCGTAAGACAGGGCCCAGGGGGCTGTTTTACGCCTGGTCGTAACGTAATGTTGAAGGTATATGTTGCTATGGCAGTTAAGTCTTGCATTGGTCTTACGTCGGGCGTAAATGTTTTTAGAAACAGCCCCCAGGTTATCTAATAATAAATAACAAAGAGCGAAAGAAAAAACGCAAAGGTCATTTTCCAGAACCAAGTGTACGTGTTGAACCATTTTTAATCAACACATTCAAAAGTAGTTGTCAATGTTGTAATCCTTTACTTTTTTTATGAGCATAACATCTATGTTAAGTACATGTATGGTAGTGATGAACACAGTTTATTTCCTTTGGGTGGGTGTTTTCATCAATATCTAAAAAATGTTTGAAACTGTCTTTAACCGTGGGTTCATTCTTACTAGAAATAATTAAGTTTTTGTGACCAGCACGAAATTTTGACACCTGTGCCGGTTTTTTTTATTAAGTTCCTCACCACGAAGTAAGTTTTTGTGAACAACACAAGCTATCAACACCTGTGCCGATGTCTTTGTCTTCTTGATAAACACCACTGGCACAGGTGTCGAAAGCTCGTGTTGTTCACAAAAAAATTCCTTCGTGGTGATGTCATAACACATCTAGATAATATGTGCTACACTTGCTAATCGATGGCTTTCTGGAGAGTGTTTCACGAACGAACGAAGGGTATATTTTTGTATAACTGGCATAGCAATGCCTCTCTACAATATGGGCTGATATAGTCAGATATAAACTTACTGTACGACCCTTTGTGAAACAGGCCGCTATTTCCCATTTTGTGCGCACTTTTAAATAAATTAATTTTGCCCAATATTTTACGTACAATTTTACGAGTCAATTTATCTAAAGAATTTATTAGTAATAATAGTAATAATCGTCTTTTCCATAGTTATGTCGGTAATTGCGATACAAAATTGTTGGCACAAAAATGGGAGACGTTCGTGATCTGAAATAGGGCGTTCTATATCTGAGGGGTCCAAACTTTCGGGGTGGGAAACTGAGCACTCTGGGCAGGTCATGTTGTCCTCTGGGGGAGAATGATCGGTCGGGCACAAGGGGCAGGGTACGTGAACGACGACGTCCTCCAATCTCATCGGCTGAAAAAAAAGCACATAAAAGGTAACGATATAAACGTTCTTTGAATGGCTAGACAAAGAGGAGTGATTTAACTTTTCCCGACATCACCACAAATGCCATTTTTATGGGAAAACTTTAAAATGATGCAATGCTTTGTAAAGACATGAAACCCACCATGTGATACATAGTTAATGTGATACATAGTTAATGTGATACATAGTTAATGTGATACATAGTTAATGTGATACATAGTTAATGTGATACATAGTTAATGTGATACATAGTTAATGTGATACATAGTTTAATATAATGCCATACATAGTTAATGTGATACATGGTTAAGAACAATCTTGATATCTTACATCCCCATGCTGTCGGTTATATTTACATTCTTTAACCAACTTCCGTGAAACTGCGAAGAATGCACCTCCAGCGATCGGGGGACCCCACCGTCGTCGGGGGACCCCATCGTCGTCGGGGTCTATTGACGGAGCTGATACCCTCTCCTTAAACGACAAGATAGTTGTCCCCATCCCCTTCAAAACCCTAGCGGCACTTAAGAAATACATCTTATTTCAGGGAGATTTAGCAAACATTATTTCGTATTTTATAAGCCAGAGTCTTTCGACTTCGAATAATGTTAATCAGCATGCCACCCACTCCCCCCATCAAGAATCTAGGTCCCCGCCTTTCGGATATTTGGTGTTACCAAATTTTGGATCTTTGCTGCTTGTAAATACTAGCCTTTGAAGAAAGTTGTTCGAATTTTTGGACTTTTGAAAACTGTATTTGGTGGAAATATTAATTCTGCATTTTTGTTTTCGTGTTAATTTAAGCACTAATATAAGCAGATCAAATCAATTCAAATGTTTTCCCACTGTGACGATTTGTTGAAATGAGTACATAATGAGTTTTGAGAATATACATTCAAATGTTTTTCCACTGTAACGATTTATTGTAAAGAATACATCTTTTATGCTTTTAAAAATCGCTAAACGTACAATCTACGAGATTGAAAGCTATTATTGTGTACTTCTTAATAAAAATGACTCACAATCATTTGTTTCTACGAAGTTTGGCTATTTTTGGCAGCTCACGTCGCCTTCAAGCATTGATTTTACTTTAAATCGGACTCAAAATTCGTTTTCAGTGTATGAGTATGAAGAGCTTACTGTCAGCGAACCGTATATCAAGTATTTCGATCGTTCCGCGCTACTGCTTCCACGAGCACTATTCCGCTACGTTGATAACAAAAGATGTTAATGATAGCTTTTGGTTAACTCATGTTTAATAATTACAGAGCGAACTTTCAATTTTGAGATAAAATCTATCGTTTATAAATTTGGCTTATTCGATTTAGATTATTGCCAGGTTCTATCGAAATCCAAGCTGTGTTAGTTAATGCGTAAAAGTTTACGGGTTTATGCTATTTAATTTCTCTTCTAAGATTATGGCGGCGTTTCATTTGTAATCCAGACAAGAAATCCCTTCCACCTAAAGGCCCGTTCTCACTGTGCAATTTGTTGTACCGACTATTAGGATGCGATTAAAATGGATGCTTTTAATTGGTCGATACACTTTGTCAGCCAATCAAATGCATTTATTTGAATCGCATGCTACAAGTCGGTTTGACAAATCGCACAGTGAGAATCGAACATAAACGACCACACACGTCGTTGGAGTGTTTGAAGCCACCGCAGCTAAAACGGGACAATTCCCGTAAAAACAACAACAAATCCACCAAATAAAACTCAATATCCAGCGGTCCACGGGAGCTAGGAAAGTTACAAATAGGCGTACAGAAACTTGGTCTTTATAAAAAGAACAATTGAATAGCAAAAGTTTAACGATTTTTTGGTCGTTCTGGATATATGTCTCTTTACAGCTGAAGATGCAGTAGGAGTATTGTAAAATTAAACTTGTCTTTACTTGTATCATGGGGGGTTTCCTCCCATACGTTCTTTCTATCTTCATCTGCCAATGGGAATGCTTCGGTTGTCACCATAACAAGAACCAGGAGTCCAAGTCCGAGGGAAAACAAGGTCTTAATCGGCAACATGGCTGTAAGAAAAAAAAAACACAACAGTAAACTTACATGTTATGACATTTTTATTATATGGTTACGTATGGCTAGGTAAATACGAATGATTGGCACAATCCAGAGGCTTGAAACTACTCTCGTTGGTCTTTATTTTATTTTCTTCCCTGTCGTAGCACTACTTTCTTTCTGGCGAATTAGGGCTAAATGAAATGTCGGAAACCCCCGACCTTCGGCGAGTACCTGGCAACTCTTCCACTAACGGCGACCGAGTGAAAAATCCATTCAGAAATTTTTATTAGATCTGAGTGTGATTTGATTGATTGATTGATTGTTTGGTGTTTTACGCCGCGCTCAATATTATTTCACTTATATGGCGGCGTTGCCAGTTTTATTGTGTGAGGAAACCGGGCTCTGTGCCCGGAGGAAACCCACGACCTTCCGCTGGTAACTGGCAACCATCCCACATAGGTCGTTCGAGTGAAAACCCAGTCAGAAAATTTTGCAATTTTTGGACTGAGTGGAGTGTGATTTGAACCCGCTGATGGAAGGTCTGTGTAAGACTGAGGGACGATCACTCTAGCCAACTGGACCACCGAGGCCGCTGGATAATTTGACAAGGGGGGGGGGGGGGGGGGGGGGGGCTCATTCGGCAGAGAGCTAATCTCGACACAGCAATTTCACAGAAAAGTTAGCAGGTACTCAAGGTTGGGGGGTTCCCATCCACAAATTTTGGCAAATAATCTTTAGTACGGGGTAAAACATAGTACTCGGAAACATAGACTCCGAATAAGAATCGAGCCAAACGTTTTTTGTAGTTATTTAAAAGGGTTTGGAATACTGCCCCAGGCTTTTATGGAAACTTTAGCATGCATATGTATTTTGTATTACCGAGAGAAGAACCCCCCCCCCCCCCCCCCCCCCCACCATGACACACGTAGACAGGACAATTCTCGTAACAGCACCTAAGAAGAAAAATAAATCCCCATATGGTAGGAAAGTTACTAATGGGCATATGGAAACTTGATCTTTATATATACAACAATATAATAGCAGTTAACATTTAATTAATTAGTAATTAAGACATTTTTATATGACATTTAACATAGCTTTAGACAACCTAGTGAAAAAAACATGGGTTTTAGTTTATTGCAACAACTTCTGATTGGGCATAAAGGGCTGAATAATATACCCCATTATGAAGACAAGTAGAAACGTGTCTCCATGGTTATTTTAGACAAAAACATTTTCCCTGTGCCAGTGTTTTTTAGTGTTCATAAATATTCTATATGACTGTGCGACATTCCATGTCTGCGACCCCCCCCCCCCCCCCACACACACACACCCATCAGACTTACCTGTAGAATGAAGATCCAAAGACAACTTTTGATGTAAGCACCAAAAACAGGTATGGGGTTATGTCATCCACCAATATAACGTTCTCTTATTTATAGTGAAACGCTAGATAACTAATCGTAAGATTGATTGAAACTGACAAAGATGACCATGCCGATAAAACCTTTGTTAGGCTTTCCTGTAAAATAGATACAATTACAATTTCTCTTGATACACGTTGGTGGGTTAAAAGACGATAGATCCCCGTCAGGTATCCGGTGAAACTAAAACAACGGGACAATCATTGCTAAAATATCCCATGTTTAAATCTATAATCGTGCATACTTTTTAATCTTCTAATCTTAAGCTTGATGGATTCAGTCATTTTTAGGATTATTTTATGGTCTGTCTTGTTTTACTCTGTGTTGGTGTTGTCACCCATTGAACTATATACTTGGAATGGACACGTCTCATTGGCTGGTTCAGATCTGAAGTTCTAAAAGGACCGTCATTAATACAAGAGATGCGCGTGCGTGACATCCGCCATCTTGTATTCAAATTTCCAAATCAAGGCGCCGCTCGCTACAACTCAAACGTTACGTAATCTCCATTCCATGCACATGGTTCATTGGTGCGACCTACCAAAATTTGCACTTATTTGAGCGATTCCATTTGTGAAAGATGATCGCAAATTTTAAAGGCCACTGAAAAAAAAAACAATCAAATCAGTTATATATAAATGTATAATGATATGGAAAACATTTTATCCGGTGTTTTCTTCGGGTAAGATACAATACTTATCATATTTGATTTGATCGTAATATCCTTTAATTAACATATATGTAACTGGAGATGTAATGTAGAAACTGTACAAAGTGTTGATAGTGACTTGATCTTGATGTCGACGAACACGATTTTCTATTGTAGTATACAAGATAATACACTTGTCCATTGAGTTTGGTTTGATCGAGTTTTCGTCACATTCTCTTATAGTTAAAAGTCCGGATATTAACGAGTTGTTCACTCCAATTAACTATTCAAATTTGAAACCATTATCAGAGAGATACTATATTTTTTATTATTTTATCCACAATCAAAGTTATTAATTTTTAACAATCGCCTTTATCTTATCCCGTTTTATGATTTTTTTAACACCTTGCACAAAATGTTCTATGAACTATTAAAATAAAATATTCAAATGAAGTACATAAAAAGGTGAAATAAGTGTTTACTGTCTTTGTGTCGATTGGGCGATAGTGAGGACCCACTCCATGGGTACGGAAATAGATGGGTCGTTATCCCTCAGAAATTAGGAATCTTCAGTCCTTCGTCATTGCTACTAAATTGACTGATATTCATAAGTGTCATATATATTTTTGAACACTAAAACACACGGACACAGGGAAAATCTTCTTGTCTAAAATAACCACGGAGACAAGTTTCTTATTGTGTTAAAAAGGGGCATATCATATAGACGCTTATACCCAATCATAAGTTGTTATAATAAACTAAAACCTATGATATTACATTGGGCTGACGACAGGCAGGAGGTTGCCCTTAGTCGGCAGAAATATTTAAAACAGATAATTTGGCAACAAATCATCAGTATTCTTTTATAGATCTAACATGCCGATTTTATATATATATACATAGCTATATATATTTTTTAGGACGAGAACCTATACCAGCATCGTATGTTCGTCATTTTTATTAAGAAGTACAAAATAGCTGCTTTCCGCTGATATACAATCTTGGTGATATGCATGTACATTAAAGTAGTTTTTATAAGCAGCATTCACCAGGGTTAGATATTAGCACTCATATTCAGTTCGTACGATATACTGGCTTGGTCGATATTTTTATGTCCACATCATTCCTTTGGTTTTTAAGGTACTTTAAACACTCAACTTCAATTTATTAAAAAAATTCCGAGTTCATGCCACTCAAATCATATTCTCTAGTATCAGTGTAACTGGTATTAAACCTTGTCCTAGCACATCCTAAAATATATATAGTTTCGTTTTCCGGAGGTATGAGGTAAATGTAAACCCTTTCTTGACCCAAATACATTTAAATGCTACTTGTAATTTAGGCGTATTTGTTGACGTAAATGCAGAGGTGAAGGAAAATGAGTTACTTAAACCCCCAACCCTGTTCTCAGGAATGAAAGTGCTTCCGTCGCAGTGAATTGCCTGTGGATAGACCACTAGTATTCCAGTTTTGTTTAAAGTTTCATACATTTATTTCCAGAGTATGGAATATTCTGAGAAGAGGAGGGGGGTGGGGGTTGTAAAAAACCCAGAGGACTTTTCATCACAAATATATTTAATATAAATACTTATTAAAACAATATTGCACGAACAATTTTGATTTATGCATTGATTACAAAGAAACGTATTGCTGAATAAACAAACAGATGACAATTTGTGTTAAAAGATTGAAATTGGTTATTAACTGTTTTGTGAAATGGCGAGGTTGACAGATCTTTGGTAAAAGTTAAGCATAGGTTGTGGAAATATGTCAACGGAAAGAGCCACTGGATTCTGTCTTATGCAGTGTTGAGTTAATAAAGAACTCCTTATAAGCCTTTTGATTGGTTACTATGTATCTAATATTGAAGTACTTAGCTGTCAACCACGGTATAGTTAACTTGATCAATGGGCGACCAATGTTTCATTTAGTCACTTGACGTTTAACAACGTTGATCATCGATGGATTCTCTATCGATTTCGTCAGTACCAGTATGACATTCAAATCACAACTGGCGATCGGTCTCCACTATAAGTTTGGAACTTATTATTTATATATGTTTTCTTAATTTTGAAAATACATTTTCCCGTTTATTATTATATAATACCCTTACTCAAATGACAATTTTTTTGAGCAAATAAATAGTTGTCCGGTAGGGGGCGTGTATTGTTTTTGTGTTATAATATTTCGCTTTGTTCGTGACTGTTTTCTTGTCGACATTCCACTAGAGTAGCAAGTCTACCCTGAAGGTCAATTTGACATTTAAATCTCCTGTCCTGACGGAAGAAACCACGTCACTCCATAACACAATTTGGGCAATTAATTGTAAGGGGTTTTAACAGAAGCAAGTCAGTAAATTGGAACGGACTAACGCCATTATCCTTTACCGAGTGGTCGAATATATGCTAGGGAGACTTAGAGTAAATGTCAGAGAGATCCTTAAAATGTAAGGCAAATACCTAGGGGCCCGACTTCGATTCCCGTTTCGGGCGTCACCTAAACTCGGTAGCAGAATGTGTATTCCCCAAAATAACGAGAATAATGTTTTTCTTTATTGTGTAACCATCACCTATCAGGGACCGCGGAGCATAATTGTGTTTGGGGGGGGGGGGGGCAACTATCACAGCCCAACAGGCGAGGGTCCAGGGGCCGCCTAGGCCCCGGAAGCTCTGAGGCTCTAGACGGCCGGAGATGCGTTCTGAGGATTTTCTGGAAATAAAAATGATGATTTGCTTCCTTGTTTTTATAATTACATTCAGTTAAGAAATGTCTAATATCGGTACTTGACTCCAGTTCAAAAAGGGGTGGTCCGGGGACCGCTAAGGCACCGGAAGCTCAGAGGCATTGGTATTACTTTATTCAGCTCAAAAACCTATCGCTTGATAGCTAAAAAATGGTAGACACCCTGTTAAAACACTTCCGAATTACACCACAACCTCCATCGCTTTTCAATTTGCGCTGATGGAGAAATGGAAAACTGAGATATATTACAAACTGTGAGTTATTGCTCCAAGAAGGGGATCCCTAACTAGAGGTTGTTGAAGTTGCAGCGGGGCAACTTCAATGTCCAGGATCCCCATGCAGATAAGTTTCTATCAGTTCATTACTTGGAAGTTTGGGTCAAAAACTCTAATCGAAAAATTATAAGCCCGAAAACTAGGACTTTGTGTTAGCTCCACCACTAAAGCCTCACTGAAAAAAATCTCTCGATAAACACAAGAACAACATTTCACTTACTTTTTCGATCACTTAGCTTGAAACAAGTCGTTAATTGTCCTACTGTGGCGTTTTAACATTGTACAGCACCATCCATGAGAAAACTTTAAATGTCTTAGTCACAATTTGATATGATACAAATGGAAAATTTGAAGACTTGAAAACGAGCTCAAGTGTTTATCACAGTGACAAATAATTTGCACAGAATATTACTTTCCAATCACCTAACTGTGATTACACGTCTCGGACATTGTAAACTGAATACAACAGCTAGGGTACTTATCTGCTTTATTCTGAAGTTCATTGTAGAAAACCGGCCTATTCTAGCCTTTCGCTGGGCAACAGGAAATGTATATTTCAAAGACCTGTTGTCTACAAACACTTTCCAAAACCTTGTTTTCCCGCGAAAAATTATTCAAGAACCTTTCCAACATTTCATTTACTTTTGATATTTTGAGAAAGCAAATATAATGAAAACAAAAATACTAAAATTGCACAAGATGGATTGAAGATCGTTTTGTTTTGGCAAACTAATACCACTCGTATTAAACCATTTTTTGCTCTGTAAACAATATTAACGCTTTCATTTGGAACGTGTTGTATTTGTATTTGTACTTTATTTCAAGTCAATCAAGCGTCAATCCTTAAGCCGAAAGGGTCTATTGAAAGTTGGAAACATCTATTACCCAAGATCTATATAGAATTCAGAACAAATTGTTTTAAGATGTCATCAATTTTAATTGCACCCAGGGTCAGAATAATTACTGTTAATGGTATTTCTATTTTGGGAAAACTTGGTATGTTTGGACGCTGAACTGTGACACGGAATAGAGAAGAAACGTAGATTTTGTCAAATGTTTATAACCGAGGAAACCCACGACCTTCCGTTGGTAACTGGCAAACATCCCATCTTTTTGGACTGAGTGGGATTCGAACCAACGACCCATTGGTGGAAGGCTGTTTGATGAATTACTATGTCATTTACCGTTATCCCGAGAAGGCAGATATATCTAAGAATTTACCAAATTTATAAAGCATAAAAAAGATTCTGTTATACATTATTTCTTTAACTTGTCGCCTGTTGGTGTTGTTAACACATTAAGTTGGAAAGCTAAATTGGCGTAAGATCCGACCAGCTGGTGTGACAAGGAACTCCAGAGGGATGAAGCAATGAAACATCCGATTAAGTATTAAAACCACGAGATTTTCCTCATCTCCTCAATAATTCAGATGTGCCATAGTCTCCTTGTTTCAGACACCATCATGGCGTCGGTTGAAGTCAGATAAATTTTCTTTTGGATTATCTTGTTTAATAATTCACAACTCCAGCCTCACTACGGGTCTGTTGAAAGAGTGCCTATAAGATTTTCTCCCATACTGTGACATATCTTACTTAATCATGAGTGTGTCACGTCATCTTCAAAAGCAGCCTTGATTGGAGTGATAGTCCGTCAATCCGACACAAGCCTTCAATCGATGCGGCCCGTGGTCAAATCCTACGCAGGCCAAATAAAAACTGAAAAAAATCGGAGTGGATTGTTCTCTCGATAGTCGAATGCAGAAGAATTGCCATGCAAAAAACCCGTTTTCCTCCTCACTAAACCTGGCAACGTTTCCCTATAAGTCAAATAATCTAGAGTGCGGGGTAAACAATCAATCAGTCAGTCAATCAATCAAAAGGATCCACATCACTCTTCCTCATCAATAACCTCCCTTTTTCCATTTTAAGTGAAAATACGTTCACAAACTGCCATAATTCCACACAGCTTTAAATGCAGTTTTAAAGGCACTGGGGTGTTGGTATATTTTTCAATTGGACGATTGGACGTTCATAGAAAAGTTAAACTATGATACAATCATGTTAAAGTAAATGAAGCATTGCATATAACTGACAACCCCCGAACATCCCAATGCCAAATAAATAACTTTTATTTCTGCTATTTAAAAAGGCAACCTTTTTCGTAATTGGTATCAAAGTAAGATGGAATACAATAAGCCTTACTTGATAAAAGTACATTACAAATTTTTGAATTCTGTTTAAGGTAAATATTATCAAGCCTTTGTGATCGATTTTGTGTAATACGCGAGTAGCGCCACCCAAAATTGTACGATCAATGCAAACTCAATATTTTGGCAATTTATTTTGCAATCATCTCGGTTAATGTGTAAGAAATAAGGGGGGATAACTGTGGCGAGGGTCTTTATGTTAACTTAGTTTTATTGATAAACCTTAACAATCATCTTTTCCTGGTTCAAAAACTTCATCTTTACAGAAGGTAAACTGTGTAAGTTATTATTAGATATACATACACGGAGTAGAAATGCAATAAATCGTGCCCAATTCCCTGCTTGTTTCTTTCTTTATTCGCATCTGGGTAAATTTGAATTACTTTGTCTCTATGCAATTGAAGATTAATGAACGAGCACTTTTGTCACTGATATAAAAATACGCGAATGTAAGCCGACAAACCAATGCTTTCGATACCCCACAATGCATTAAAACAACTCAAGTGTCCAACGGAAGTGTCAACAGAAGTGAACACAAGGCAATACAAAGGTTTGCCTTCACAAGACATATGATTTCAATTCATAATGCTCTTAAGAATTTAAGTAATTGGAATGAACGTTTTTTTTTATAGCCACACAATTATTGCGTTAATACATTCAAGGTAAGATTTATTAAGATATTCCCACAATGCTTCTTGATCTGATTTTTAAAACTGATCACATGCCCCAAGTATACAAGACGTTGTCGCCGTATAAGGAAGAGTTGCCAGGTAGTCACCGAGGCTCGGGGGTTTCCTCTGGGCAATGAGCCCGGGTTCCTCCCCGACTAAACCTGGAAATGCCGCCATATAAGTGAAATATAAGCGTAAAACATAAATCACCCAACCAATCTTCAATATATTAATCACGATTAAAGGGCAGATAATAACCATAATTGTTAACTATGTAAGCAAAGCCTTTATGTCGGTTCAAATAAACATTTGTATCTATTTGAATAAATATTGACAAAGACTGCTCAAAGAAATTCGATATCATACTATATAAATTTGAACAAGACATAAGTATTTATTTTACGATGAAAAAAATCCTGGTTTTATCCTGTAGAAAGTGGATGGTAGCTCGTGTTAACCAGACTACGTTTTTATATTGGTTTAATTGTCGACAATATTTAATTATTTAGTCATATAATCGATACCCGCCTTTAAATATATTATTTAGAAATGAAAACTTTTGACTCAACACGTAGATACACTATCTTAACAACAGTTGTGGATATATTATTAACGTACATAACCAACACTGGTAACTCCTAACTTCTCGGACACTCGCAGATCTTAATCAAACCCATTAAAATATGCATATTTAAATCAAATGTGATGAAGTCAGTGTTTCGAAAGCAAGCGGCAATCATCATCAGGGATATCACTGAATTAGCAATTTTATCCAGGTCATAAATGTCGGTTATTTACTAATTCAGTAATATCCCTGACGATGGTCGCAGCTTGTACCGTTATGTTTCATGACGTGTAACTGGAAATAATACTGGTCCAGTTGAGCTGTGTTGTTGCTAGATTCAGGGTTCGCGGTGGATAGTGTCATTACTTGATGGTGAGGTACGGGTGTCATTAAGATCATTGACGTCTTTCCAATACTTAAAATTGCAGGTCATTTTCTGTCTGACTCGGAGGCCCCGGTGGCTCAGTTAACAGAGTAATAGTTTCTTAATCCGACGCACAAGCCTTCCCTCGATGAGCTACCACACTCAGTCCACAGAAAAATTGAAAAAAATCACACTCTGCATCCGTGCAAAGAGCCCGGTTTTCTCCCTTACTAAGCCTGACAACGCCGCTTATAACTGAAATAATCTTGAATGTGGCGTAAAATATCAATCAATAAACAATTAATTTCCTGGAGGATTTTGCGATTTGATTTAGACATGATTAAGTTTTGTTTTTAAATGCCATTCGTATTTTGCCTGAGGCATGTTGAGATCCAGCGGGAACAGCCAATGTCTGCTCGGATTGGCTCGACGACACAGTCTTCACAAAGGTGGCATAAATTGCATCGGGTACAAAAACTATAGAAATCTTATACGTCCTAGTCACAACATGTTATATGCTAATGCGCAGTTTTTGTATGGCCATTGTGCCAGCTTTGTATGGCTATTCAGTATTGTCTGGCTTGAAATTGCAGCATGCCGATTGGTTTATCCGAAATTGAAATCTCGGCAGTGACAAATAGATAGGACAATTGTAGTCTCTGAAAACTTTGGTTATATTTAGTTGTTCCTCGGAAAGCTAATAGTTTCACCATCAGTTGTTTCTGTTTGCAGGAAAAACAGATACTTATCAATTATTAAGCCAGAATTTAATTAGAAGATATAGCATTGTCTTTACTAGAACCAACGTCATGAACAGCTCTTGGATAATACGGAAATGGTTGACTCTGTAAGTAGTCTTGATAATACATAGAATGAACTAATTGTTGACTTACCCTGATCGATGCCAATCAGCAACATAATACATGAATAGAACTGAAATATTTGTTTTACGTTGATAATTGAATTTTCCGGGCTGGTCTCTTCCAGTACCAATAAAAGAATAATAATTCGTTGTTAAGAGCTATTGTTTCTTGTATTTGTACACTTGGAAACACTAGTGTTTCCTTTGGCTGTGTCTTTAAATGAAAACCATTTTTTTAATTATTGATTCACCTGATGCATCTACTAAATATCTAAATAATTAAAAATGGTTTTCATTTTAGACACAGCCAAAGGAAACACTACCTAGAGCGGAAGTCTTTCAATAAACATATCAATTAATGTATAATAATTATTTTTTGAGCTGATTGATTTTATGGCAGAAATACAAAGATGACATTGGGAACACAATAAAATGTTTAAAGCGATTTCATCTATAGTTTAATGATTTGTATGCACTGTTCAAGTTTTATTGTTCGCGAGTTATGGAGCACACAACAAATTATATCCCGCAAATGAGCTAAATTATTAATGACCAGAGTCATATATTTAGTCAAATACTGAAAATCAATCTCATCTGTTCTTTCGATGAAGCCGAAACATTCAATCGAGAAGCTTCCCAGTTAAGGAGTGGACGGCAGTTAAGGTCGTTGAATAGTTTAAATAGCCTTGAAGCTCAAAGCATTACACAAATTTGCAGTAATGCCACAAACTGTCATTAATCTCATATAATCCAGAAAAGAAGTCACGTGAAACCTTTCGATAAGCTCGATGGTCCTAGTTTCAAAATGTTATGGCATCCCTTTCTCAATGCATGGACTGGACGACTGGGATGCATTGCAATACACATGTACGTCTTAAAGTGACATGGACTGCCAAATTTATAGCGAATATTTCATTGAAACAGAATTACCTGATTGTTCGTCATTTTAAAAAAGAATAACAAAGATAAGGGGTTTCCACTGTACTCCGTGTATGAGAGTTTCAGATTTGGTTATCCATCGCGTTGAATTTGACAAAAGATCCAAATCAGTCGGCTTTCTTTGAGTTGGACGCAAAGTAATTATGATTAAAAGAATTAAAGGCTTTCGTTCGATAATAAAGAGTAGCCGCTTATTGAGGTCTATCCATTAAGGCTTATGCAGACAACTATTAAACTGAAATCTAATTCGGACACCCCGTGATTCTGTTGGTAGATGAAAACCCTTACTCACTGGTCTATCAAGTGATAACCAAGCCCAAATATTAAACCGAAGCTTGGGCTAAATAGAAGTTCGAACCTACGACTCCTCGATGGTAGGCTTGAGTTAAGCGCCCAAAGCTCTACCCACTGCACCACGAAAAGTTTTAGACGTAACAGAGCCAACCAGGAACAATTGCTGAATCAGAAAATCAAAAAGATGTGAGATTACAAAAGCTTACGGGATTAATGGGAACCCCAGTTTCCGG
Source organism: Lepidochitona cinerea (assembly GCA_963971465.1). NCBI lineage: Eukaryota > Metazoa > Mollusca > Polyplacophora > Chitonida > Tonicellidae > Lepidochitona > Lepidochitona cinerea. The sequence continues at coordinate 2,923,949 of OZ020558.1, read as the reverse complement.
AGAGAGGAAGGGCGTTATTTGTGATGTTACAGCAAATCAAGACTTCTTCTACAGTAACTCAACCAAATACATTCACTAAATCAGCTTGAAGAAACTCTCTGAGATGACGTCAACCAGAAGGTTATTTGGTACGCTGACATTTGGTTAATGGCCACTTTCTGAACATTCGGAGATAATCCCATGATCGGGTCAATGGATGTGAAAATCACTTGTCGCTTACATCAACCGAACATACTAAATCTTTCAGATGTAGAAATCTCTAACTACTTTTGACCTTTGGTTGATTGACTGATTGATTGTTTGATGTTTTACGCCGCGCTCAAGATTATTTCACTTACATGGCGGTGTTGCCAGTTTTACAACGACTTGAATTGTGGATGCTAACAAAGGCCAACAGAATATGGAATTTTAAATTTTATAAACAAGAATAGAAATAATTTACATCGAGATCCAGGTTAAGTATTTCTATTTTCTAAATCAAAATATGTAATAGTAGAGGAATGAGTACAGAAGTCATTATCGATAAAGATATACATTTATAATGTATACCTGAAAAGCGTATTTTTTTCGTTAAAAACCTTTGTTTTTGTCGATTTCTATTTAATTTTCTGGACTGAATCCAAATTTGTGATTCATTTGGAAATGAAATAGAATAATCATGCCCCCAATACTATTGCAATTACTTTTTGTACAGTTTCTGTCTAAGGGAAGGAAAATGAACACTAAATAACGTCATAGTTAAAAATGCCATAGATGGATGCTAAACCTAGTGAAGCAAGTTTGACATAAGTGCTTTATTTCCAAAATGTCAACAACCCATGAGTTACGTCTTTAGAAATGTCAATGACCATTGTCTACCAACGCCTGCCAAAGCCTGCTTTACGGAAAGCTGCACACAATTAATAGGTTTGGCCTGAGGGAGTACTCTGAACTACTCTGATAGATTTAATAGTAACCGTCTGTGCTTCTCCAATGTGGTGTTTTTGGCTTTCTGTCACGTTGTCGGCAAACCATATCAAATCAAATGTCAAACACATATAGCCAATCAATTTGTTATCACGACGATGCAGGTTTTCTATCTGTTTATATGATTCAAAACATGTGTATTGTGTGATGTGTTCACGAATACTTATATGACAAGGTAGTCTCTCTTCAGAATTTTTTTTGTTTTGACACAAATGCGCCAACGTTTTCTGCTCAAGTGACACCTGACTAACCAATATTAACAAATCTGTCTATCTTCCCATTTCTCACCACTGTATATTTGCATATTTGTAAATATGGGTGTAAGCTCAATTGTATTGCATGTTTTAATAATATTAAGAGGTTAAGTAGTTCTTCATACGTACGGACGCGCCAATAAGCTAAAACAACCAGCCAACCAATCATTTTTTCAGTAGCGGAAAGTACCTCTAGTGGCTTACGATAAAGGTAATCTATTAATATACAATATCTCCATAGGATTTTCAATGTTAACTTCTTTGAGCCACTTTATTCACTATCAACAGTTGTATATAAAAACTACGCCAATAACAGAACTTGTAAACTGGAGTTAAAATATTGCGTCGGTCGCCAATACGGACGTCCAGTATAAATATATTCATGGATAGGTATATTAAAACCCACAACTGAGTATGATTTTTAAAAAATGACGGGTGCACGTTAGGAAAACGAGATGCATGAAATACATGCGAATGGCATTACATTTCTATTCACAATAAGCAATTACTCCTGTTAATTAATTGGCAAATGTTACACAATACAAAACTGATTTAGACTTGTACACACAATGATATTAACACAAACTGATGCAGCTCATATACATCTTATTGCTTTAATACCTGCATGATTTTCATGTGAATCTGCCATGAATCAGTGTCATTCTTCACATTTTTGTTATTAGAGACTCAGGTGAGTGACGTAACTGGTTTATGTCGTGACGTGGTATCGTTCGCTGGGAGAGGATCTATAAATGTCAAACTGACCTTCCAGCTATGGTGATTTTTTAAGTACCTGAAAATAATATCCTGTGTGAAGAGAGTTAAATACCCCAAGGTCACTAGTCGACAATTGTCCCACAGCCTCCATCATTATTATTGTTTAGTTGATTTTTTTATTTTCCGGTTAAATTCCTATCAGCATGATTTCTTTACTCCACTCTGTAAGATATTGTAAAGCTTTCTAATGAACATCTAAGTTTTGTGTGAACGTCATTATGACAGTCGTTTTCAGAGTCGATGTAAAACGTGGATCATTCAACCAAACATGGTTTAAACAATCAACTTTCAATACTACCTTTTATTGAACATGTATGTGTCGGCTATTGATCAAGACCGTCAGTTTGTGAACATCTGTTTAACTCTCGTTTTCGTGTTACGTTGCCACGGAATTATTGTAAAGAAGGGTGAGAAACGGTTTCAAGGGAAGAATGTCATTCAAAAGTCACGGTGACATACAGTTAAATGAAGGGTGGTACATTAATCACTGGCTTATTGGAATACCTAGGGCCAGGGTTAATCATTTATTGAGGCTACTACCGGACAGTAGATCTGTTAAATTAAGGAAGAAGTCTCGATGACGAACAGTTTACCTGTAAGAGACATAAGTATTTATAGGTTGGTTCATTGTAAAACTCCATTGGCAATTTGAGATTACAAACAACTACTGCAGAAGCACCTGGGGAAGTGCTCTAATGGGACTCTTGGCTTTGTCATGTATAAGGCGTGTAATTATCTGTTTGTTCTTCACCAAGACGACGACGAGAGAGTTGCCATTGGGAACATTCTGGTCTTAGCAGCATCTTCTTACCCTTTGTGTTTTCCTACTGTAGAAAATTAAGTAGCTTAAATAACGTCTTTTGTAATTGAAGCCTCTTTTTTAAATATGTATTTCTGAGGTTAAAGGGGTTGTATAGTTACACTATTTATCATTATAATTTTGATAAATAATCTAACATTGATTGATAATTTTGAAACGCCATTAAACTTAAAACAATCGATCAATAACTTTGAGGTGTATGGATGTCTCGATTGTGGTTTTCTGAAACCCGATGTAAACGTCATGAGATCATGTTCTTTACATACCATACCCTCCAAGGAATGCTCTGTCCTTAGAAAACCCGCTACCATCGGTGAGACCTGTTAACACTCCCATAAAGCGATCTATTGTGAGGATTCGCACCCGCAACCCTTGATAAAAGACTTTAAGCTCTACCACCGAACCGCTATGGCCCCGCAAATAATAGAAAGTATACTGTCACGGTACAGTATTGACAACAGGTTAGGTAACAGATAGAAACCATATCCCGCTTTCCGTGTTATTGTAGGCTATATATAAAGCAATAGCTCTATAAAAACAAAATATACAAGTTTATGTTTGTCTCAAATATATACCTTATATTCCAAAATACTTCTGATATTTCTAATTGGTATACTTAGCGCCATTAAAAACGCACGGTTGAATTTTATGTTTCTACCCCAGTAAGGCTATTGGCGATTTACGTTTTGTTGTTTATTGTTAGTTTCAGTTGAGTTGCAATAACTGGATAACCTGTGGTGTTCCCGACGCGCCTGTCGTAAACATTACGCAACATTTCCTAATAACGTCCATTGAGAACCGTCACTGAGAACTGCTTTCAGGGCTCATTTGTTGTGGGTTCAACACTTTACACGAAGCTCAGCATAAAGATTTTAAAAAAAAATCAGAAAACGTTACCATGCCCCGACTTACGACACAACAAAGGGAACGTGCCATTAGCATGTTACAGGCGGGTCTCAGTTGTGCCGCCGTAGGACGTCACATGCAGTGTCATCCCTCCACAATTAGTCGCCTCAGAATCAGGGAACATGAAACTGGCAATGTTGCCGACCGACCACGCCCTGGTCAGCCAAGAGTCACTACAGCCCGCCAGGATCGGTACATCGGTTTGTTGCACACACGTGACCGATTTCGCAACGCGACACAGACTGCTCGTGAGACAGTGGGAATTGGAAGGCCCAGGGTAAGCCTCAGCACCATCCGACGCCGTCTCCGACAGATACAGATGCATGCACGCATCCCCTACCGAGGGCCCATATTGACACCCGCCGCACGCCACAACCGTTTACGATGGGCTCGAAATCATCATAGATGGCGTAGCAATGATTGGAACTCTGTCCTTTTCTCTGATGAGTCTCGTATCTGCCTTGATCGTCCTGACCGACGTCAACGTGTTTGGCGCAGACGTGGTGAACGTTTCGCAAATGCATGTGTGAGGGAAGGAAATCGCTGGGGTGGATGTAGTGTTATGGTGTGGGGAGGCATCACTTCTTGCAGACGAACTCCCCTTGTCATTGTTGATGGCAACCTGAATGCTCAGGGTTACGTGGATAACATCCTTCGACCTGTGCTGCTTCCATTCCTCCAAGCCAATGCTGGCGTCACGAGGTTTCAGCAAGACAATGCGCGCCCACACTCTGCAAGGTTGACACAATAATGTGAACATCATGGAATGGCCAGCTTACTCCCCCGATCTATCGCCCCTAGAGCACTTGTGGGATCAGCTTAAGAATACCGTTGCACAACGTCAACCCAGACCACGCAACCGACGTGAATTGATCCAGGTAGTGCAGGAAGAGTGGGACCAAATCCCACAGCACAGAATAGCCACACTCATCAGGTCCTTGCGTCGCAGATGTACTGCTTGCGTTGATGCCCGAGGTGGACATACCCATTATTGAATGATGACACCTTCAATTTCTGTATCAACGATTTGTTTGCAAGGAATAAAAGTCACCAGGGTTTCACATATTGTCAATTCTTTGTCTCATTGTGACCAATGCATTGTTCTTCAATTTAAGAGTACTTTACAATATTTTACACTTTACATTTCTCAAAATATTTTACCTTCTTTGGGTCGTGCGGTTTTAACGGCGCTTAGTATATTTACTAATTCAGTAATATCATTGATGGTGGTTGCAGTTTGTACCTTTATGTTTCATGATGTGTAACTGGAAATAATGCTGGTCCAGTTGAAATGTGTTGTCGCTGAATTTCAGGTTCGCGGTGGATAGTGTCATTACTTTATGGTGAGGTGCGGGTGCCACTCGGACCGTTGACGTCTGCCCGATACTCAAAATTGCAGGCCATTTTTTGTGTGACTCGGAGGCCTTGGTGGCTCAGTTAGCAGAGTGATAATTTCTTAATACGACGCACAAGCCTTCCCTCGATGAGCCACCACACTCAGTCCACAGAAAAATTGAAAAAAACAAAACAAAACAAAACAAAACTGGGTACTTCACTCAATCACACTCTGCATGCGTGCAAAGAGCCCGGTTTCCTCCCTTACTAAGCCTGATAACGCCGCTTATAACTGAAATAATCTTGAATGTGGCGTAAAATATCAATCAATAAACAATTAATTTCCTGGAGGATTTTGCGATTTGATTTAGACATGATTATGTTTTGTTTTTAAATGCCATTCGTATTCTGCCTGAGGCATGTTGAGATCCAGCGGGAACAGCCAATGGCTCGAGGATACAGTCTTCACAAAGGTGGCATAAATTGCATCGGGTACAAAAACTATAGAAACTTTATACGCCCTGGTCACAACATGTTATATGCTAATGCGCAGTTTTTGTATTGGCCATTGCGCCAGCTTTGTATGGCTATTCAGTATTGTCTGGCTTGAAATTGCAGCATGCCGATTGGGTTATCCGAAATGGAAATCTCTGCCGTCGAATAGTGACAAATAAATAGGACAATTGTGGTCTCTGACAAAATTTGGTTTTATTTTCTTCTTCCTCGGAAAATATAGTTTCACAATCTTTGCCAAAAAAATATATTTTTACCGATTGTCTAGTGTACATAGTTATCCTGCCACAGATGCTTCCTTAAAATTTTACAGGCCATTATGTTAATACCCAAACAAGGTTTTATTCATTACCAGTGTTGAGTCCCAAATTGTGGAATGAATTGTCAAACTCTCTCAAACTGGTCAATGCTGAATCTTTGTTTAAAAGTAATTTATAGTTATTGCTATTGTGAGACTTAGTGTCATACCTATTTTTTCAGCAACACTGTGTCTCAAAGTAACTTCTTAAATACAATTTAAAAATGGTTTGGCTGAAAATGACTTCTTAACATTTTTTATTTTATTTTTTTCTTTCGTTTTTTTGCTTTAAATCTTTGGACTGTATTTTCCACCCCCTGCATATATTGATAGACTATATACATTTATACTTTTGGGATATAACAAGTCTTTTGACTTTATTCCCGCCGAATAACCTTATCCATAAAACTTCTGTACTAAGATTTGTAAATTAGTGAATACATATTTGAATTGAAATGAATTATATAGCGAAAGTTTTCAATGAAATAGAATTACCTCATTGTTCGTCATTTAAAAAAAAACGAATGACAAAAATAAGGAATGTGCACTTTACTTAGTGTAGAGAGTTTCAGATTTGGATACCCATCGAGTTAAATTTGACAAAAGATCCGAATCAGTCAGCTTTCTTTGAGTTGGACGCAAAGTAATCATGATTTCAAAAAATAAAGGCTTTCGTTCGATAATAAAGAACAGGCGCTTATTGAGGTCTATCCATTAAGGCTTATGTAGACAACTATTAAACTGAAATCTAATTAATTCGGACACCCCGTAATTCTGTTGGTAGATGAAAACCCTTACTCACTGGTCTATCAAGTGATAACCAAGCCCAAATATTAAACCGAAGCTTGGGCTAAATAGAAGTTCGAACCTACGACTCATCGATGGTAGGCTTGAGTTAAGCGCCCAAAGCTTTACCCACTGCACCACGAAAAGTTTTAGACGTAACAGAGCCAACCAGGAACAATTGCTGAATCAGAAAATCAAAAAGATGTGAGATTACAAAAGCTTACGGGATTAATGGGAAACCCAGTTTCCGGAGAGAGGAAGGGCGTTATTTGTGATGTTACAGCAAATCAAGACTTCTTCTACAGTAACTCAACCAAATACATTGACTAAATCAGCTTGAAGAAACTCTCTGAGATGACGTCAACCAGAAGGTTATTTGGTACGGTGACATTTGGTTAATGGCCACTTTCTGAACATTCGGAGATCATCCCATTATCCGGTCAATGGATGTGAAAATCACTTGTCGCTTACATCAACCGAACATACTAAATCTTTCAGATGTAGAAATCTCTAACTACTTTTGACCTTTGGTTGATTGACTGATTGATTGTTTGATGTTTTACGCCGCGCTCAAGATTATTTCACTTACATGGCGGTGTTGCCAGTTTTACAACGACTTGAATTGTGGATGCTAACAAAGGCCAACAGAATATGGAATTTTATGGAATATGGAATAGAAATAATTTACATCGAGATCCAGGTTAAGTATTTCTATTTTCTAAATCAAAATATGTAATAGTAGAGGAATGAGTACAGAAGTCATTATCGATAAAGATATACATTTATAATGTATACCTGAAAAGCGTATTTTTTTCGTTAAAAACCTTTGCTTTTGTCGATTTCTATTTAATTTTCTGGACTGAATCCAAATTTGTGATTCATTTGGAAATGAAATAGAATAATCATGCCCCCAATACAATTACTTTTTGTACAGTTTCTGTCTAAGGAAAGGAAAATGAACACTAAATAACGTCATAGTTAAAAATGCCATAGATGGATGCTAAACCTAGTGAAGCAAGTTTGACAAAAGTGCTTTATTTCCCAAATGTCAACAACCCATGAGTTACGTCTTTAGAAATGTCAATGACCATTGTCAATGACCATTGTCTACCAACCCTAAGTTGATACAGTCAAAGCCTGCTTTACGGAAAGCTGCACACAATTAATAGATTTGGCCTGAGGGAGTACTCTGAACTACTCTGATAGATTTAATAGTAACCGTCTGTGCTTCTCCGATGTGGTGTTTTTGGCTTTCTGTCACGTATACACAAAGCATATCAAAGCAAATGTCAAACACATATAGCCATCAAGTCGTTATCACGACGATGCAGGTTTTCTATCTGTTTATATGATTCAAAACATGTGTTTTGTGTGATGTGTTCACGAATACTTATATGACAAGGGAGTCTCTCTTCAGAATTTTTTTAGCTTTTCGTTCGAAGGGATTCAGAACAGTTAAATAAAACAGAAAAGAGACATGTACAAGTAATCATTTTGGACAAACATTGTTTTGACACAAATGCGCCAACGTTTTCTGCTCAAGTGACACCTGACTAACCAATATTAACAAATCTGTCTATCTTTCCATTTCTCACCACTGTATATTTGCATATTTGTAAATATGGGTGTAAGCTCAATTGTATTGCATGTTTTAATAATATTAAGAGGTTAAGTAGTTCTTCATACGTACGGACGCGCCAATAAGCTAAAACAACCAGCCAACCAATCATTGTTTCAGTAGCGGAAAGTACCTCTAGTGGCTTACGATAAAGGTAATCTATTAATATACAATATCTCCATAGGATTTTCAATGTTAACTTCTTTGAGCCACTTTATTCACTATCAACAGTTGTATATAAAAACTACGCCAATAACAGAACTTGTTAACTGGCGTTAAAATATTGCGTCGGTCGCCAATACGGACGTCCAGTACTAAAATCCTGGATTAGCGTGGATCAAATGACCAGAAATGGATTGAATGCAATAAATTCTTCAGGTTAACTTTATATAGATTAACTCTCGAGTCTCGACCATCCGACAAAATCAAGTCAAATATATTCATGGATAGGTATATTAAAACCCACAACTGAGTATGATTTTTTAAAAATGACGGGTGCACGTTAGGAAAACGAGATGCATGAAATACATGCGAATGGCATTAAATTTCTATTCACAATAAGCAATTACTCCTGTTAATTAATTGGCAAATGTTACACAATACAAAACTGATTTAGACTTGTACACACAATGATATTAACACAAACTGATGCAGCTCATATACATCTTATTGCTTTAATACCTGCATGATTTTCATGTGAATCTGCCATGAATCAGTGTCATTCTTTACATTTTTGTTATTAGAGGCTCGGATGAGTGACGTAATTGGTTTATGTCGTGACGTGGTATCGTTCGCTGGTAGAGGATCTATAAATGTCAAACTGACCTTCCAGCTATGGTGATTTTTTAAGTGCCTGAAAATAACATCCTGTACGAAGAAACTTAAATACCCCAAGGTCACTAGTCGACAATTGTCCCACAGCCTCCATCATTATTGTTTAGTTGATTTTTTTATTTTCCGGTTAAATTCCTATCAGCATGATTTCTTTACTCCACTCTGTGAGATATTGTAAAGCTTTCTAATGAACATCTAAGTTTTGTGTGAACGTCATTATGACAGTCGTTTTCAGAGTCGATGTAAAACGTGGATCATTCAACCAAACATGGTTTAAACAATCAACTTTCAATACTACCTTTTATTGAACATGTATGTGTCGGCTATTGATCAAGACCGTCAGTTTGTGAACATCTGTTTAACTCTCGTTTTTGTGTTACGTTGCCACGGAATTATTGTAAAGAAGGGTGAGAAACGGTTTCAAGGGAAGAATGTCATTCAAAAGTCACGGTGACATACAGTTAAATGAAGGGTGGTACATTAATCACTGGCTTATTGGAATACCTAGGGCCAGGGTTAATCATTTATTGAGGCTACTACCGGACAGTAGATCTGTTAAATTAAGGAAGAAGTCTCGATGACGAACAGTTTACCTGTAAGAGACATAAGTATTTATAGGTTGGTTCATTGTAAAACTCCATTGGCAATTTGAGATTACACACAACTACTGCAGAAGCACCTGGGGAAGTGCTCTAATGGGACTCTTGGTTTTGTCATGTATAAGGCGTGTAATTATCTGTTTGTTCTTCACCAAGACGACGACGAGAGAGTTGCCATTGGGAACATTCTGGTCTTAGCAGCATCTTCTTACCCTTTGTGTTTACCTACAAACAATTACTGTAGAAAATTAAGTAGCTTAAATAACGTCTTTTGTAATTGAAGCCTCTTTTTTAAATATTTATTTCTGAGGTTAAAGGGGTTGTATAGTTACACTATTTATCATTATAATTTTGATAAATAATCTAACATTGATTGATAATTTTGAAACGCCATTAAACTTAAAACAATCGATCAATAACTTTGAGGTGTATGGATGTCTCGATTGTGGTTTTCTGAAACCCGATGTAAACGTCATGAGATCATGTTCTTTACATACCATACCCTCCAAGGAATGCTCTGTCCTTAGAAAACCCGCTACCATCGGTGAGACCTGTTAACACTCCCATAAAGCGATCTATTGTGAGGATTCGCACCCGCAACCCTTGATAAAAGACTTTAAGCTCTACCACCGAACCGCTATGGCCCCGCAAATAATAGAAAGTATACTGTCACGGTACAGTATTGACAACAGGTTAGGTAACACATAGAAACCATATCCCGCTTTCCGTGTTATTGTAGGCTATATATAAAGCAATAGCTCTATAAAAACAAAATATACAAGTTTATGTTTGTCTCAAATATATACCTTATATTCCAAAATACTTCTGATATTTCTAATTGGTATACTTAGCGCCATTAAAAACGCACGGTTGAATTTTATGTTTCTACCCCAGTAAGGCTATTGGCGATTTACGTTTTGTTGTTTATTGTTAGTTTCAGTTGAGTTGCAATAACTGGATAACCTGTGGTGTTCCCGACGCGCCTGTCGTAAACATTACGCAACATTTCCTAATAACGTCCATTGAGAACCGTCACTGAGAACAGCTGTCAATACTGACAAAGATGGCGACCGAACTTGACGTGACATCTTGAGCTCATTCTAAATCAAGGTGATCTATGCATAATACTGCACTCATCGGCGACTAATTTGTGTCATATCTACTAGCAAATGCTTTCTGAGTAGGACTGTGTTTTATTTGAAGTCTACTGTGCGATATTATAACTATTACCTAGATCTGAAATTTGCCCTGTCACTGTGTACGAAAAATGGCGACAACAACAACAACAACACCAGCCGGGACAGGTACTGACCGTCAACCAGTTGTGACTTCTGATGATCAGCCATCATACCTTGAACCCACGTCCAACAGAGGCAAGCGTAAGTCAAATAAGCCGTTGTCCAATCCTAGCTTGAAAAGGGTAAGTTCCCTACCTGACATTTCTGATCCCAGTCTTAGGCCCACTCAACCAGCCACCGTTGTGAAGTCCTCTACAACCCCAGTTAACCTAGACATTATTGTTGCTAAACATGTACAGCACTACATTGACGAAGCGGTCTCTAAACTTGTTCAGTCAGTAATGAAACCAGTTCACGATATGATTTTAGCCACAGATGGTAAGCTCACTAAAATCATGGAATCCAGTGACTCCAAAATAACAAAGCTTACTGAAGACGTGCAAGCTGTATTTAATAATCTTAAGGAAAGAAATGAAGTTATATCAACAAACCAGAAAAACATAGAAAGTCTAACAATCGAAATTTCGGATCTTAAAAATAATTTGGCTAAACACATGAAAATCGTTGAAAATCTTGCTGATGTAAACCATTCACTTCACGATAGACAGGAACAATACAGCCGCAGGGAATGTGTTCGTATCACAGGCCTAACTTTACTGCCCAACGAAAGCACCGATGCAGCTGTGTGTAGACTAGCGTGTGAGTTGAATTTAGATATTAAGATGGAAGATATTTCTAGATCTCACTTTATAGGTAAAGATAAGCAAATAATTGCGAAATTCACTTCTTATCGTAAGAGGGCTGAAATGGTCACCAGTAGGAAAAAACTGCGTGAAATTCCCAATCTATCTGGAGTCTACATTAATGAGGACCTGACTCGACTTAGATACTCGCTTTTTAAGTCCTTACTAACGCTCAGGAAACAAGGCAAAATTCATTCTGCTTGGACGCATGATGGAAATATCTTTTTCAGGTATTTAGAAAACGGAGATCGACAACAAATTTCGACTGAAAAAGAACTTCAAACAATAATAAGTAATTCAAATCCTTCTTTACCTGCAACTCGACAATAAATCTCTAAAGTTCCAGACATACTGTCATTTCAAACATGCATTTATTAAATAGTGTTGCTAAATGCATCCGAATGTCTGCCTAATCTCTCAAGTATAATTAGTATTTTTTCTATATTTAAGCTGTGAGTTCCCAACTGTACAACTCTTCCCCCTTATACTAATGTTTATTTGGCAGACTGAGAATTCCAACTTTTACCAATTCACAAACTTCTACCAAGGACGGATTAAACTAAATACAGTTCCGATTGACATAATTTGCATATTGAAATGTATATATATATATATAATGTGATACTAACAGAGCTTAGTTATGCCGATTGAAATGTACCGGTATATATGTATATAATATGATACTAATATATCTTATGCCTAATGAAATGTATATATGTATATAATTTGACACTAATATATCTTATGCCCAATGAAATGTATAAATGTATATAATTTGACACTAATATATCTTATGCCAATGAAATGTATAAATGTATATAATTTGACACTAATATATCTTATGCTCAATGAAATGTATAAATGTATATAATTTGACACTAATATATCTTATGCCCAATGAAATGTATAAATGTATATAATCTGGTATATATCTTACTTATGTCTCTATAGATCCGACGATGTCTGAAAACTTAATATGATGTAAGTACATGTATTATATGTTGTGATTAAGTCTCTGCATGCTAATGATGTGTTTCTGTTTGCATGCTCTTATTTATTACTTTTATCAGATCTGTATATTGTAGCGGTCTATTACCGTCCACCTACTATTAACATACTCCTATACCCTTGTGTTGATATTGTTAATATATGCTTTAGATTAGTGCCTGTTCACATTGGCAGGAGTGGGATACTGGAGAATGATCTCTGGGTACAGTTACCTCCCCTATGTTTCCACTCCCTCGTAGCCTATAATTGCTGACATTGTGTTCAGATGCACGATGCTTTATTATATTTATGGTCCTGCATGTTTGTGTTTTCACTGGCTTACATTTTATGCCCCCTATATGCATGATGTGTTGCACTAATAATTGTTCGTTAATTATGTTGTTAAACGTACTAAAAGGGAATCCGTAGGCCTACATGTAAATCAACTACAAATACAATGTATATAGGCCTACATATCCATCTCCCATTTGTACCATTCCAATTCGTATGGTTAGCTTATTATGCAACGAAGTAACTGAGTATGTTCTGATAGCATGCTCTACCCACAAGCACCCATGGTGCAGCCTTTTATCCCAAGTTGATTGTCAACTTTGTGTGAGGTTACAGTGGTTTTTGCATGCCTACTACACAGTTACCTCCCCTGGATTCCCAATTATTTTTATCGAAAAATGTGGCATTCGGTTGTGTTCCAAAATCCGCATGCTTTTGTCCATCCAAGTGCATTGATTTCCAAGTGTGCAGTTATTTCCCACATATACACTCTACTGCAATGTCAATATGTTCGATGCTGTAAAAGATGCGTAAGTTTCCTGTCTAAGATACTTACATGTGTATACAATATTTATGCTGTTGTGGATAATCGTAGTGTAATTACTGTTAACCATGTTTTCCTAATTTCCTAAAGACCTTAATACGCATCTTTTTTTTCTTTTTCTTTTGGATCAACTTTGAACCCACTGGTGTATACATACTTAAACAATTTACATATTTACATGTCATTCTTAATTAACTTTATTCCCTAATTCGCTGATATATATGTACATATCCTGATTGATACGTAATAATCTTCTGCCATTAGTGTGTTTTCTCTTAATGCCCACTGTGCATGCTTGTCCATACGTGTATCTTGACTTTATTGATACGATACTTGTGCATGTTGTTATAACATTATGTGTGTTCGTACGAGTGATTATATACTACCCTTGTCTACAGGCCTCCATATATGTACCCTGTATACCATCTGTGTAATTACTTACTTACTATGTTTTCCTAATGTCTATACTTATTGCTTTATGTGTAACTTCTTATTGATGATCTATGTACTAACTGTGTATGTTTCTGTCTAGATGTCTTTCTTGCGCTCTCTCTTTATATACGTAAGTGCATGTATGTGCGTGAGGTTGTGCGTACACGTAAAGGTACGTGTGCGTGTGTATCACATAAGTGTGAATACGACGCAGCTGTATTTTGCCACTAATGCTTGTTTCTTAGCATTCATGATGCGAGGTTGTCGATAGATGTTATCTTGCTATATGACTTTATTTATGTGGTGTTTGTTTATGTTGTTATGTCTGTTAAAATGCCCTAACCCGTAATCCTAATCTCATGGGGTTATCCTAACCCTTTGTATATATATATTATACCTGTTAGTGTCTTCTGTCTTGATGTTCTACTATGATGTATATGTAAGTGTGTGTATAAAAGTACTTGTTTAAAAACGCTACTACCAAAGTTGAACTACATTTCGCCAAATATGAATATATAATAACACCTTGTTTAACTTATAATTTTACCAGTTCATCATAAGACAATTAGTTATTGTTTACATGCTTGTTTGTTTACTGTTAATCATGAAAAAAAATGTATCTTGTAAATATTGTTGTTCATATTGTAATGTAAGCATTTGTTTTGACATGAAATTATACTCTTGTATGGACTTGGCCGTCCAGACCACGATACTTTTTGCACGTACGTCATCTGACTTATACTTACTTTTTGAAAATGGATAATGATCTTACTACGTATCGTGCAACGATTGGTCTATTTGGACAAACTTTAGTTAAATGTATTGCTAATAGCAAGACAGGCACATATAAATTTTTGAATATTTTGAATAGAAATATATGTTCCTTTATTCGTAATGGCATCCGAAGTTCGTGCGCTGGTGCCTATCTGTATTTATACTTACAGTGTTTTCTCTTAATTCAACTTCTTATTTTATTAAGTGGAGATGTGGAGGTAAATCCTGGTCCTATTTTGGGAGGGATGTTGTCTCTTGTTCACTTGAACGTGTGCGGCTTGAGGAACAAGTTAGACTCTGTGTTTGCCAGTCTGCACGAATATGATATCCTAGCTTTTACCGAAAGTCACCTCACTGTCCACATCTCAAACAGTTCAATTGCACTTCCTGGCTTCAATGAACCACTGAGAAGAGATCGCGACCAGGCTTGGGGAGGTGTTTGTATTTATGTCTCTAACAATTTAGCTTTTAATCGCTTACCCAGTCTGGAGCATCCTCATATTGAAATGATCTGGTTGGAGGTTCATGCGAGGCCAAAAAGTGTAATTGGAGTTGTTTACAGGCCGCCAGGAACTGAAGTTGGGATGTGGGAGGAGTTAAAATATAGCATAGAAGCCGTAATAGACAAATACCCTAACCATAACATTTTACTAACTGGCGACCTTAATGAAAATCTACTAAACCCACGATTAACTAATTTGTCATCATTAATTAATAATTTCGGATTTTACCAGTTAATTACTGAACCTACTAGACCAGTCTCGGGTTCTCTTTTAGATCCTGTCATCTGCAATCGAAGGGACTGTGTGTTGGATTTTGGTATTCTGCCAAACTTTTGTAGCGACCACTGTCCGGTCTTTTTGCATGTCAGATCTAATGTTGTGAAACAAAAGAAGTACCCGAGACTGGTCTGGAATTATGAAGCAGCTAATTGGAACGAGTTTCGGACCTCTTTGTCTAATATGGATTGGGACGGGATGTCTCTAATTGAAGACGTTGACGAACTATGCCAAAATATCACGCAAACTTTATTAAATACTTCAAAGCAGCACATTCCAAATAAAACTGTATACATTTATCCAAATGACAAGAGCTGGATAACGACGCGAATAAAATCAGAAATTAAACTACGTAATAAATTATACAAAAAATATCGAAAATTCCAATCTGCTGAAAATTTATCCCTTTACAAAACCCAACGAAACCATGTAAATTCATTAGTAAGAGATGCTAAGACAACTCATCAAACCAAAGTTACTAACAAAATCGATAGCGGAAATACTAACTCAAAATTCTGGTGGAAACTCTGCAAGTCTTTTCTGAATAACAGAAATGCAAATGTGTCTCCTATACCACCTCTAACCACTGACAATCTTAATTATCATACTGATAACACTGAAAAAGCAAATATCCTCAATGAATATTTTGCTGGTATTTGTTCGTCTGGTGGTCTAGATGTTGTCCCACCCGATGTTAATGCCAATTACGAAATTGGTTTACCTGGCATCCAGGTGTCGGCTGCAGATTTATTGGAGGTACTGAATTCTATTGATGTTAATAAGGCCACTGGACCAGATCAAATAAGCCCCAAAATCATTTATGAAGCAAGAACTCAACTAACCACCATATTATGTAGATTGTTCCAACTATCGTTGGATAAAGGAATTTTTCCCTCGGCCTGGAAAATAGCAAATGTTACGCCAATATTCAAATCCGGAAATCCATCTTTAGTATCCAACTATCGCCCTATCTCCCTACTCAGTTGTTTAAGCAAAATTTTTGAACGGGTTGTATTTCGCAATATTTTTGATTTTCTTAAAACAAAAGTATCCTCGTGTCAGTATGGATTCCTGCCAAACAAATCAACCATATCGCAATTACTAGATGTGTATCACGACATAGCGCAAGCATTGGATGATGGGAAGGAAATCCATTTCATTTTCTTCGATATTGCCAAGGCATTTGACAGAGTATGGCACGATGGATTAATTGTTAAATTAAGGTCACTGGGGATAATGGGAGATCTTTTAAGTTGGATAAAGCATTATATCACTGCTCGTCAGCAGCGCGTGGTTATAAGTGGAGCTACTTCCGGTGTTTTGCCATTAACAGCAGGTGTTCCTCAGGGATCTGTCCTTGGTCCCCTGTTGTTTTTGCTATATATAAATGACTTGCCAGAAAACATTTTAAGTAACATAAAATTATTTGCAGACGATACATGCCTGTACGTCATATCGAACGATTTGCCTAATGAAACAGAAATAATTCAAAATGATATTGTATTATTAGAACAATGGGCTGAAAAATGGCTAGTGGATTTCAATCCTCAAAAAACTAAATCCATAACAGTTTCCAGACGTCGCACCTCTTCTGAAGTCCAGTGCAATTTCCGAGGCCATCCTATTGAATCAGTGGTATCCCACAAACATCTCGGAGTTATTTTTAATAGCTCTGGAAACTGGAACCACCATATTGCAAAACTGATAGAAATGGCTACTAAAAAATTATCAATGTTCAGGGGATTAAAATACATACTTAACAGAAAAAGTTTGGAAACAATGTTTAAAAGTTTTATTCGACCTTCTTTGGAATATGCAGACGTTGTGTGGGACAACATTACGGAACACCAGGCGACTTTACTGGAAAATATTCATAAGGATTGTATTAGAGTTATAACTGGCTTAACAAAAAGTACTTCGTCTTCTCTGCTTTATGAAGAATCCGGCCTTCATAAATTAGTCACTAGACGTAAAATTCATCGTTTACAAACCTTCCAAAGTAACCTTAATAACCCTGATAGCAACATTAATCAAATAATACCTCCCCCTACTCATATCCGTAACCCGTATCCCGTTAGAAACAGAAATAACTTAACCCATTTTAGATGTAAAACTGCTAGTTTTAGGAAATCCTTCTATCCACAAACTTTACGTGAATGGAACGAGTTACCAGAGCCAACAAGATCCATAACTGATAAAAAGAAATTCAAAAATGCCTTAAATGTTATTTTTCCGTTACCAAAAGTACCGTCTTGGTACTATTCTGGACCTCGGAAAAGTGGTATCATATTGTGCAGGCTGCGCAACGGGTGCAGCTCTCTAAACGACGATTTATATAACAACTATATTTCCGACTCTCCAAAATGTTGGTGTGGGTCTCCAATGGAGACTGCATCGCATTTTCTCTTGGAGTGTAGGAGGTTCCTCTTGCCGCGCACGGGAATGTACAGGCATATAGAAACAAATGGATATACTGGGGTGATCTCCACGTCTTTACTTCTTTATGGATCTCACGAAGTAAGTAAAGAAATGAATGAAACTATTTGTATTGCAGTTTGCAATTATATTGACAAAACTAAACGATTTTAATTTATAGTTTATACGTCCATGTTGGACCATTCGTGTGTCGCGGTATGGACGGCCAATCTCAATCTCATGTCATTTCCTTATCTATGTCAGGGTAAACAAACTACATTTAGTTTCAGTTACAGATTTTTATTTAACTTCAATAATTTTTCATATGTTGCCAATTTCTGTACGAATTGTTGCACGCAATAAGCTTCTAGCTTACTGTGCACGAATAAATTATGTTTAAAAAAAAAAAAAAAGAACAGCTTTCAGGGCTCATTTGTTGTGGGTTCAACACTTTACACGAAGCTCAGCATAAAGATTTTAAAAAAAATCAGAAAACGTTACCATGCCCCGACTTACGACACAACAAAGGGAACGTGCCATTAGCATGTTACAGGCGGGTCTCAGTTGTGCCGCCGTAGGACGTCACATGCAGTGTCATCCCTCCACAATTAGTCACCTCAGAATCAGGGAACATGAAACTGGCAATGTTGCCGACCGACCACGCCCTGGTGAGCCAAGAGTCACTACAGCCCGCCAGGATCGGTACATCGGTTTGTTGCACACACGTGACCGATTTCGCAACGCGACACAGACTGCTCGTGAGACAGTGGGAATTGGAAGGCCCAGGGTAAGCCTCAGCACCATCCGACGCCGTCTCCGACAGATACAGATGCATGCACGCATCCCCTACCGAGGGCCCATATTGACACCCGCCGCACGCCACAACCGTTTACGATGGGCTCGAAATCATCATAGATGGCGTAGCAATGATTGGAACTCTGTCCTTTTCTCTGATGAGTCTCGTATCTGCCTTGATCGTCCTGACCGACGTCAACGTGTTTGGCGCAGACGTGGTGAACGTTTCGCAAATGCATGTGTGAGGGAAGGAAATCGCTGGGGTGGATGTAGTGTTATGGTGTGGGGAGGCATCACTTCTTGCAGACGAACTCCCCTTGTCATTGTTGATGGCAACCTGAATGCTCAGGGTTACGTGGATAACATTCTTCGACCTGTGCTGCTTCCATTCCTCCAAGCCAATGCTGGCGTCACGATGTTTCAGCAAGACAATGCGCGCCCACACTCTGCAAGGTTGACACAATAATGTGAACATCATGGAATGGCCAGCTTACTCCCCCGATCTATCGCCCCTAGAGCACTTGTGGGATCAGCTTAAGAATACCGTTGCACAACGTCAACCCAGACCACGCAACCGACGTGAATTGATCCAGGTAGTGCAGGAAGAGTGGGACCAAATCCCACAGCACAGAATAGCCACACTCATCAGGTCCTTGCGTCGCAGATGTACTGCTTGCGTTGATGCCCGAGGTGGACATACCCATTATTGAATGATGACACCTTCAATTTCTGTATCAACGATTTGTTTGCAAGGAATAAAAGTCACCAGGGTTTCACATATTGTCAATTCTTTGTCTCATTGTGACCAATGCATTGTTCTTCAATTTAAGAGTACTTTACAATATTTTACACTTTACATTTCTCAAAATATTTTACCTTCTTTGGGTCGTGCGGTTTTAACGGCGCTTAGTATATTTACTAATTCAGTAATATCATTGATGGTGGTTGCAGTTTGTACCTTTATGTTTCATGATGTGTAACTGGAAATAATGCTGGTCCAGTTGAAATGTGTTGTCGCTGAATTTCAGGTTCGCGGTGGATAGTGTCATTACTTTATGGTGAGGTGCGGGTGCCACTCGGACCGTTGACGTCTGCCCGATACTCAAAATTGCAGGCCATTTTTTGTGTGACTCGGAGGCCTTGGTGGCTCAGTTAGCAGAGTGATAATTTCTTAATACGACGCACAAGCCTTCCCTCGATGAGCCACCACACTCAGTCCACAGAAAAATTGAAAAAAACAAAACAAAACAAAACAAAACTGGGTACTTCACTCAATCACACTCTGCATGCGTGCAAAGAGCCCGGTTTCCTCCCTTACTGAGCCTGATAACGCCGCTTATAACTGAAATAATCTTGAATGTGGCGTAACATATCAATCAATAAACAATTAATTTCCTGGAGGATTTTGCGATTTGATTTAGACATGATTATGTTTTGTTTTTAAATGCCATTCGTATTCTGCCTGAGGCATGTTGTGATCCAGCGGGAACAGCCAATGGCTCGAGGATACAGTCTTCACAAAGGTGGCATAAATTGCATCGGGTACAAAAACTATAGAAACTTTATACGCCCTGGTCACAACATGTTATATGCTAATGCGCAGTTTTTGTATTGGCCATTGCGCCAGCTTTGTATGGCTATTCAGTATTGTCTGGCTTGAAATTGCAGCATGCCGATTGGGTTATCCGAAATGGAAATCTCTGCCGTCGAATAGTGACAAATAAATAGGACAATTGTGGTCTCTGACAAAATTTGGTTTTATTTTCTTCTTCCTCGGAAAATATAGTTTCACAATCTTTGCCAAAAAAATATATTTTTACCGATTGTCTAGTGTACATAGTTATCCTGCCACAGATGCTTCCTTAAAATTTTACAGGCCATTATGTTAATACCCAAACAAGGTTTTATTCATTACCAGTGTTGAGTCCCAAATTGTGGAATGAATTGTCAAACTCTCTCAAACTGGTCAATGCTGAATCTTTGTTTAAAAGTAATTTATAGTTATTGCTATTGTGAGACTTAGTGTCATACCTATTTTTTCAGCAACACTGTGTCTCAAAGTAACTTCTTAAATACCATTTAAAAATGGTTTGGCTGAAAATGACTTCTTAACATTTTTTATTTTATTTTTTTCTTTCGTTTTTTTGCTTTAAATCTTTGGACTGTATTTTCCACCCCCTGCATATATTGATAGACTATATACATTTATACTTTTGGGATATAACAAGTCTTTTGACTTTATTCCCGCCGAATAACCTTATCCATAAAACTTCTGTACTAAGATTTGTAAATTAGTGAATACATATTTGAATTGAAATGAATTATATAGCGAAAGTTTTCAATGAAATAGAATTACCTCATTGTTCGTCATTTAAAAAAAAACGAATGACAAAAATAAGGAATGTGCACTTTACTTAGTGTAGAGAGTTTCAGATTTGGATACCCATCGAGTTAAATTTGACAAAAGATCCAAATCAGTCAGCTTTCTTTGAGTTGGACGCAAAGTAATCATGATTTCAAAAAATAAAGGCTTTCGTTCGATAATAAAGAACAGGCGCTTATTGAGGTTATCCATTAAGGCTTATGTAGACAACTATTAAACTGAAATCTAATTAATTCGGACACCCCGTAATTCTGTTGGTAGATGAAAACCCTAACTCACTGGTCTATCAAGTGATAACCAAGCCCAAATATTAAACCGAAGCTTGGGCTAAATAGAAGTTCGAACCTACGACTCCTCGATGGTAGGCTTGAGTTGAGCGCCCAAAGCTCTACCCACTGCACCACGAAAAGTTTTAGACGTAACAGAGCCAACCAGGAGCAATTGCTGAATCAGAAAATCAAAAAGATGTGAGATTACAAAAGCTTACGGGATTAATGGGAAACCCAGTTTCCGGAGAGAGGAAGGGCGTTATTTGTGATGTTACAGCAAATCAAGACTTCTTCTACAGTAACTCAACCAAATACATTGACTAAATCAGCTTGAAGAAACTCTCTGAGATGACGTCAACCAGAAGGTTATTTGGTACGGTGACATTTGGTTAATGGCCACTTTCTGAACATTCGGAGATAATCCCATAATTCAATGGATGTGAAAATCACTTGTCGCTTACATCAACCGAACATACTAAATCTTTCAGATGTAGAAATCTCTAACTACTTTTGACCTTTGGTTGATTGACTGATTGATTGTTTGGTGTTTTACGCCGCGCTCAAGATTATTTCACTTACATGGCGGTGTTGCCAGTTTTACAACGACTTGAATTGTGGATGCTAACAAAGGCCAACAGAATATGGAATTTTAAATTTTATAAACAAGAATAGAAATAATTTACATCGAGATCCAGGTTAAGTATTTCTATTTTCTAAATCAAAATATGTAATAGTAGAGGAATGAGTACAGAAGTCATTATCGATAAAGATATACATTTATAATGTATACCTGAAAAGCGTATTTTTTTCGTTAAAAACCTTTGTTTTTGTCGATTTCTATTTAATTTTCTGGACTGAATCCAAATTTGTGATTCATTTGGAAATGAAATAGAATAATCATGCCCCCAATACAATTACTTTTTGTACAGTTTCTGTCTAAGGGAAGGAAAATGAACACTAAATAACGTCATAGTTAAAAATGCCATAGATGGATGCTAAACCTAGTGAAGCAAGTTTGACAAAAGTGCTTTATTTCCAAAATGTCAACAACCCATGAGTTACGTCTTTAGAAATGTCAATGACCATTGTCAATGACCATTGTCTACCAACCCTAAGTTGATACAGTCAAAGCCTGCTTTATGGAAAGCTGCGCACAATTAATAGGTTTGGCCTGAGGGGGTACTCTGAACTACTCTGATAGATTTAATAGTAACCGTCTGTGCGTCTCCGATGTGGTGTTTTTGGCTTTCTGTCACCTATACACAAAGCATTTCAAAGCAAATGTCAAACACATATAGCCATCAAGTCGTTATCACGATGATGCAGATTTTCAGTCCGTTTTTATAATGTAAACCATATTTGTATTGTGTGATGTGTTCACGAATACTCAGAAATATTCTAGATTTTCGTTCGAAAGAATTCAGAACCGTTAAATAGAACAGAAAAAAGACATGTACTATGTAGTTTCGAGACAAATGTGCCTCTGAAGATCATGTGATCTACATATGCTATTCTGCCAAAAGGGGGCAAATTGTATTTTTTATATTAAACTGGAAATTTCCTTAGTTGGGTCATCTCATGGAGTGTTTTCTTCAACCTAAAACAATTGTTTCAGTAGCGGAAAGCACCTCTACTTACAATGACGGTAATCTATCCTAGCCAGAAAAATATATACTTGCAATCTGCATTGGATTTCATATTAACTTCCTTTGGCGGATTACAGTTACGCCGATAACTTTTAAATAAGCGACGTCCAGTACTAAAACCCTGGATTAGCGTGGAACAATTGACCAGCAATCGATTGAATGCCATGAATTCTTCAGATTAAATTTATATAGATTAACTCTCTACCATCGGACTAAATCAAGTCAACATATATATTTATTCCTGAAATATCATAGGTTTGGTTTGTTACAACAATTTATGGGGTATAAAGGCCTAAATGATATACCTCTTTTTAACACAATAAGAAACTTGTCTCCATGGTTATTTTAGACAAGAAGATTTACCCTGTGCCCGTGTGTTTTAGTGATCATAAATATATATTTATTGGTTTGTATTTAAGAAAAAGGACTTAGCGCTCGGATCATTCTTTTAGTGTACGCGAGGAGAACAAAATATATGCCAATGCATGTGAATGTCGTAAAATTTTTACTCGCTTTAAATTCTTCATCGTGTTAGTTAAAGGCACACTTGCCGCGAAAATCAGGAATGTTGTTTACATTAAAAAAGAAAGACCGTTTTCTGTATTTTCCCCAGACAATATAAGTTAGGAACTTTCTATTTTTACCAAAATTTAAAAGTTTGGACGTCACTTTGTATTTTTAATTTGAATTTGAAAATTTGAATTGTTAGTTACCCGGAACGTAAACAAACCAAACTGCTCGCACAAGCGAATTTTATGTTTCAGTCGAGTGAGTGAACTAACGGCAGAGTGTAATTTTACGTAGGCCTATTTATCTGAGAAATACAGACTGACGATCGGTTAACAGCGACTGGAAAAGCCTGCTGATAATTGTTTGAGTGTAAACCACAGATACAAAGGCCTGAAAGGAGGGTAATCCAACACGAAAGTTGACCGACACTGATCGTTGTTGTTGTAATCAGGCTTCGATTTTTCGTTTGTTTTTTCACACCATTTCTACATTCTAAAGCTAACTAGACATGTTTTATGTGTCCTATGTTTAAGTTTAGTGGTATTAGTCGTAGTAAGCTCATCTAAATTGGTTTTCTTAGCAAATTTAAACAGGCTACGGCGGCAAGTGGGCCTTTAATTGACAAATGTTACAAAGTACAAAAATGATGTAAACTTAAACATACTTAAGATATTACCACAGAAGGATGCGGTTCAAATACATCCGACTATTTTGATACCTGTATGATGTCCACGTATATATGTCCCGAATCAGTGTCAATCTTTATATTTTTTTATTAGAGACTCAGGTGGTTTATGTCGTGACGTGGTTTCGTTCGCTAGAAGAGGATCTATAAATGTCAAACTGACCTTCCAGCTATGGTGATTTTTTAAGTGCCTGAAAATAACATCCTGTACGAAGAAACTTAAATACCCCAAGGTCACTAGTCGACAACTGTCCCACAGCCTGGATCATTATTATTTTGTTGATTTTTTTTAATTTTCCGGTTAAATTCCTATCAGCATGATTTCTTTACTTCACTCTGTCAGATATTGTAAAGCTTTCAAACGAACATCTAAATTTTGTGTGAACGTCATTATGACAGTCGTTTTCAGAATCGATGTAAAACGTGGACCATTCAACCAAATATCGTTTAAACAATTAACTTTCAATGCTACCTTTTATTGAACATATATGTGTCGGCTATTGATCAAGACCGTCAGTTTGTGAACATTTGTTTAACTCCCGTTTTCGTGTTACGTTGCCACGGAATTATTGGAAAGAAGGGTGAGAAACGGTTTCAAGGGAAGAATGTCATTCAAAAGTCACGGTGACATACAGTCCAATGAAGGGTGGTACATTAATCACTGGCTTATTGGAATACCTAGGACCAGGGTTAATCATTTATTGAGGCTACTATGGGACAGTAGATCAGTTAAATTAAGGAAGAAGTCTCGATGACGAACAGTTTACCCGTAAGAGACATAAGTATTTATAGGTTGGTTCATTGTAAAACTCCATTGGCAATTTGAGATTACACACAACTACTGCAGAATCACCTGGGGAAGTGCTCTAATGGGACTCTTTGTTGTGTCATGTATAAGGCGTTTAATTATCTGTTTGTTTTTCACTAAGACGAGAGTTTGACGGTGAGGGAGTCGCCCTTCGGGAAAATTCTGGTCTTAGCAGAATCTTCTTACCTTTTGTGTTTTCCTAGCAACAATTACAGTAGAAAGTTAAATAGCGTAAATAGATTCTGTTGTAATTAAAGCTCCTGGCGTTTTTTGAATATGTACTTGTGAGGTTTTAGGGGTTGTCTAGTTACACAAATGTTTATCCCCACCTTTTAAGAGAGATAATTTTGAAACAAAATTATAAAACCTCAAAGAAATCAATCAAAATGATGTATATAAATCTCAATTGATTAAAAGCGGATTTAAGCGTCATCTTTTTGAAGAAGAATCGGATCATCACTTCAAGGAATGAACTGCCCACAGAAAACCCGCTACCATCGGCGGGACCTGGTAACACTCCCATAAAGCGATCTATTTTGAGGATTCACACCCGCAACACATGAAAAAAGACTTGTTTAAGCTCTACAGCAAATCAAAGTTGGGTGATTATGTATTTTACTTCTCTCTTTTTGGAACTCGCTACAATATTAGATTTTTTGACACACCTGAAAACCTACGTTCTTCTTCAAAAGTGCGAAAATCATCAGTTGTTCTTCTGTCTTTTCAAATTAATAACCCGCTTTGAGTTAAGGACACACGAGAGGCGCCAGCTGAGCTGCAAGGCACGCGTGGTCGAGGGGGAAGCAACAAATTTCAGCGCAGACGATGAGATCTCGGCTGAGGCAAGTTCCTGGTCACCCAACTTCACTTACCTACATAAATGTCACTAATTGTGTTATGTAATATTCTAAGTGATCACGTGTTTCAATAGGTACACATGATTGACCTTTTCCTCCTCTCTGCTCAGCTGGCAGCTCACGTTGTGTGCACACGGTTCTTGCGACGATTCTTGCGACGCGAGGCAGAAAATATTAAACATGCCAGATACTTTCCTCACCGCCACAAAATCTCACCAAAATTTACGCGCAACCGGGGGGAAACAACTTAGCTCTGAGCCACGCGTGGCTGGCAGCTCAGCCCGCGCCTCTCGTGTGCGCTAGTCTTTACTCAGTGCTTTTAACCTCTTTCAAATGTTTCGTTCAATAGATTTGATCAAAATACAAGGCGTTTCACTCGTTTGGATTCTGGAACTTCTTCAGCGTTTGAAATGCATTGAAAAAATATAAGAACATCTGGACCAATCATTTTTTCGTGTTACGTTGCCACGGAATAATTGGAAAGAAAAGTGATAAACGATTTCAAGGGAAGAAAGTCAGTCAAAAGTCACGGTGACATCCTGTCCAATGAAGGGTGGTACATTAATTACCTGCTTATTACCAGTCCTTTGGCCAGGATTAATGAATTACTACTGGGCAGAAGACCTGTTGAATTAAGCGTCTTAAGGGTAAAGTCTTCATGAAGAACACTTTACATATAAGTCAATCGGTAGTTATATGAACGTCAGATGGTTCGTTGTAAAACTCATTGGCAATTTGAAAATACAGGCAACTACTGAAGAAACACCTGGGGGAAATTACCTTAATAGAAATCTTGGCTTTGTCATTTATAATGGCTTAAATTACCTGTTTGTCTGTCTTCAAGAAGAGAGCTTGACGGTGAGAGAGAGAGTTGCCCTTGGGAGCATTCTGGTCTTAACACCATCTTCCAACCCTTTGTGTTTTGCTACCAACATTTACTGTACAAAATTAAATAGCGTTAATTACGTCTGTTCTGATTAAAGCTTCTGTTGTAAATATGTAGTTGTGAGGTCCAAGGGATTGCCTGATTACACCGTTTATCCCCACCTTTTAAGAGGGATATTTTTTAGCTCGGCTTGAAACTCCAAGCAATCAGTCTTCCCCCAAGAATGACTATATTATGATCATTAGGTGTACAAATGGATTTTCTGCTATTTTTGTTATACCAAGCAATTTCATTGAATCCATATTTTATCCCTAAACACAGAGGAATTGTTCCTCGTATACAAAACAAAAAACTACCATTTCTGCACCTTGGTGGACCATCCCTTTCAAGAAGAATCAGACCTTGATATCCCATACCTTTAAAGAAATGATCTGGCATACTAACATTTCATATAAGACTGAATCATACCCGACTGTGTTGCATTAACATTTCTAGGAATGCGCTGATATGCAATATCATACTATAATATGATCCAGCGATGGAAAACGTGTTAGATATACCGCTGAACCACCACGAGCTCGTGAACAATAAGTATATTGCAGAAGACTGATTGATTGGTGATTTACGCCGCACTCAAGATTATTCCACTTTTATGGCGGCGTTGACAGGTTTAGTGGAAGGATACCTTGTTCTTTCTCAACAGGAAAGTCCCGAACTTTAGCAGGTACCTGGCAACTCTTCGACATACCGCAATATTACGGAACAGCAACGTTGCCAGATTAAGTGGGAGGGGGGGCATATTGGGAAAGCCTTTAACCATTACGAACCGAAGATGTGTGCTAATAACGGACAAAAGTCAAATATCCTTGATGCGTAAGTGCATTTTGCGATATGTAGCTGCTTAAAGAACTAACTAAGCGTACATCTCATTCTGAAAGGTTCGTATCAACGGAAAGTTTCTGATTAAATGATGCATAATTGTCACATTTCGTTTCCCTGTCACTTCAAGGTGATACAGTGCATAATAAGTAGATAAATTGGAAAATTAAGGCAGGTTTATTCTTGCGGTTCTGTCCCTTCTCCGAAACCTCAACAATTATAAGCCGATTCAATACATCAGCGATAACTCTTTTTCTCCTTGGGCTCGCATCACATGTCGGCCTACGAAGTATCGTGTAACGAACACAAGGGTTTCAGTCTTTGTCAATCTCCAGGTGTTTTTGTATGAGAAAGTCTGCCAATGGATATAATTGGGCTTTGGCGTGAGGGGGTTTCTTCCCTCAGGAGAAGATCTATAAATGTCAAGCTGACCTTCCAGCAGCAGCCATTGTAACCTCAGCCTATGTACAGCTTAAATACCCTCGCTATTAAAATACTTATGCAGTTTTCCGCGAATCTGTAATATTTACTCTACCCTCAAACTTGCAATTAAATCCCAATTATGCATTACGGCAAATTATGGTGCCCATAACAAAACACTCTGAGAAATTATCGCTTAAGATATTATCAAAATAAAATCGAAGCCCGAATCAATAGATCAGACACCTATGTATTAATTATATAATCTCATGAATTGTTTAGGCTGACTGTATTAATATATCATATCAACTCTCGTCAAAAAGTAAACAAATAGAATTCTATAAAACACGAATAAAAAAAATATGTAAACTTCTGAAGTTAATACAAGATTTTGACCAAGGATGATTTAGTTTAAAGGTGACTTGTTGAGTTGGATACAAGAACCACCGGACGTGTTGTGTACATTTTTCACTCACGCTCTCAACGATATTATTTTATGTTAAATCATTGTTGTTCATGGAAGTGTATTTAAGGCAAAGTTTGTTTTTCTCAGAGTGTCATGGAAACAAACAGTTGCAAGTAAAAGTGGCATGACTTGTCCCAATTTAGAGAATGTGTGCTTATTTTTCAAACTGGAAGCTTTTTATTGGTACAAATTCAAAGAATTTACGTTATGGTGGTGTTTAGAGATAACTTAGGCTCAAAATGTGACATTTAAGGAGTTTTACAAGCGGAAACCCCCTAAAAAACCCCTTACCAATCTTTGTCTGATTAAAATTTCAAGAAACTTCAAACGCTAAACTTTCTTACAATCAGATTTGTGAAAAAGAAAACGAATTTCGACAGTTCCTACCACTTTAAGTAATTTGATGGTTTATTAAAAATCCGAAACATTGGATCAATTGTATATTAGGGACAATCAGTATATTGCGTGGAAGTTCTTTTTAACGGATTAATTCAGAATTCTTCCAAAAGAACTTCTAGCCTGGCTTCAGTCAGTATTTGTTAGGGCCTTGGTTGTGTTGATGTAAAACTCCCTTTACCACTGGAAAACGCAAAAATACATTACTGTTTCAGTTTTACCAGCTCCAATATTTTTTATATTTTCTAACATCCTTTCTATACAAGTTGGTTATGATGTTACACATTTAAGAACTGAATATAGTAATTACCTAAAACCTTTTCAGAGCAACTGTTATTTCTAACTTCAAATATGTTAGATTAACACTCAACCCTTAAGTAAAATAAAAAGATATTTGCAAATAGTTTATTGTTGTAGAGGGTACAGACAGTGTCTTTGACATTTTCGTTTATACTCGGGTTGTATGAGGACAATGGAGGCATAGGAAGTGATTTTTTGTGCCGATTGTCGTGAAAGAAAACACTGTCCGGATGAATGGTAAAACGTAATTTTCATATTTTAAAATTCTTATCAACTGCATTATTTTTTTGCACATTTGGAATGTACATCAGAATGTAGCAATTTTTTTTAGCAGTAATTTTTTAACGAATACCCTTAACAGTAATAAAATATGTTTGACTAACTTTTAATGAAAATTTACAAATTATTTCCAGTTATTTCATTTCTGTTGAGGGTATGAGCGGTATCAATTATTTCCCATCATAGTTGGGTTACACGGTGCCATCGAGTGCACGGTATCAATTATTTCCCATCATAGTTGGGTTACACGGTGCCATCGAGTGCACGGTATCAATTATTTCCCATCATAGTTGGGTTACACGGTGCCATCGAGTGCAAAGGAATTGATTTTAAATAGCGAAATACAGGAAGTCTATTCTTACATTCCACGCGCTAATTGGCATTCACTTAAGGTATCGATTATCCGGTCGTGTATTGTGATTTATGTCATTTGGTCTCAGCGCAGGAAGTTTTCACGGGTTTTAGAACGACCACATTAGGATGTTCTGGATGCAGGGCGTGTCTGTAAAATACTGGGTAGGAAGCTGGTTTCTATTCTTCTATCTATATTGCTCTGTGACGAACAATAGCAGCTTTGAATTGTGACCTTTGACTTGTAACAAAATCTGTTTAGTGCACAAGATACATGTAACACGTTCTGAATAGAAGAAATTCTTCTCCATCATTTGTGTTTTATTCTTAATTTGATCGATTAATTGATGTTTTACCCTGCACTAAAGATTTTCTGACTTATATGGCGGCGTTACCAGGTTCAGTGAGGGCGGAAACCGGGCTCATTGCCCGGAGGAAACCCCCGACCTTCGGCGAGTACCTAGCAACTTATTTTGGTTATTCTTAAAAGCGAGAAAGATTCTAAAAAGACTAAATTCTGCGCAAAATTACAACAAAACAAAAAACCCAAGTTGAAATCAGCTTCCATTCTAATTACGCTGAGGTTATAAATAATACTCAATACTTAAAGAACAATGTCATTATTTTGAAAATATTTACAAAAAAGTGACAGACTTTGAAGAAACTAAGGAAACATTTAAAAGTTTTGTATCTGATTTAACACTCCCTAAATTAGAGGAGTCTCAGAGATTAAGTTGTGATGAAGACATCACAATAAATGAGGTCACATCAGCTCTTAATTATATGAATAACGGGTCATCTCCAGGTATAGATGGACTCACTACGGAGTTTTATAAATTCTTTTGGGACAAAATACAAAATTTGGTTATAAACTCTTTTAATTATTCATATGAGAAGGGTGAACTGTCTGTGTTGCAAAAGAAAGGGGTGATAACTCTGTTACATAAGGGCAAAGGCCTAGACAGAGAACAGTTGAATAATTGGCGACCAATTACTTTAACAAACACAGATTACAAATTATTAGCAAAAACATTGGCAAGACGGTTACAGTTAGTAATACCAACTCTAATTAATGAAGATCAAGTAGGGTATATAAAGGGGCGAAATATTGCTACTGTTATTAGGGAAATTGATGATGTTTGTGAATACTTAGATATAAACAACCAACCTGGGATATTATTGGCTCTGGATTATAGGAAAGCATTCGACTCTATATCAAAGGAGTACATGATAGAATGTTTTAGGTCGTTCGGTTTCGGGGAAAAATTCATAACATGGGTTGAAGTGATAAACAAAAATACAAGTAGTTGTGTGTCGAATGCTGGTTGGTTAACCAAATGGTTTAATGTTGAGTCTGGAATTCGTCAGGGCTGTCCATTGTACACCCCTGGCCTTCATATTATCAGTTGAAGTTTTGGCTTCAAAAATCAGACAATCCAAAAATATTAAAGGAATAGATATAGTAACAAACGAGTTCACTAAGAAACTTTGTATCTGCCAATATGCAGATGATACTACACTGTTCTTAAGAGACGAAGGTGATCTCCATAATTCGTTAAGTACTATCGAACAGTTTTCTGCTTTTTCAAACTTAAAACTAAATATGTCCAAAACAGAAGCAATGTGGCTTGGTAGTATGAAACACCGTAAGGACAATTTATCAAAAATTAGATGGGCAATTGATCCATGTAGGATCAAAATTTTAGGTATTTTTTTTAGCAACAAATTCAGGGCATCCGACATAACAGAAAACTGGTCGAGTAAAATTGAACAAATAAAACGTTTGATTGTTCAATGGAATAAAAGAAACTTATCAATTATGGGGAAAATTCTAATTATTAAGACTTTTCTTATTTCGACAATTATGCACCTTTTACAGGCACTGGTTGTGCCGGATGAGATTGTAAATGAATTGAATAAATTATTTTTTCATTTTCTTTGGAAAAAACATAGTGGACAACAAAACACCTTTGAAAAAGTAAAAAGAAAGGTTATGTGTAAAGGTTATACTGAAGGTGGTTTAAAAATGATTGACATGCGAGAACTCAAAACATCTTTTCTTTTATCATGGGTGACTAAATTGCAGTTATCTCATGGAAACGCACACAGTTGGTGCATAATTCCAAATTCTAATCCAAATAAATGTGTTCGCGTATTCTGATTGGCTAACGTCAGATAATTTGAGACATATAAATTTAGCTTTATATGCCGCAAATTGTGTTCCATCGTTTCACTAATCGGTATCACTACGCGTCGCTGTGGTTGCTATGCAGAAGAAATCGTGGCGGCTACAGCTGACAGCGAGACACATTAGTCCAGCTATGAAGAATGCGAAATGGAAAATTTCATAATTTCCCTTGAATCCTTAAAATGGATACAATAGTTGAATTTGAATCTTCGCGCGTTCACTGCCTTGATACGGTCAACGATGGCGCAGCTTGTGTAGTCTTCGGTGTTCCGTCAGGGGAGTCCGCTGAGGAAGCAGGACAGTTCGCCCGAGATGGTCCCTCGAGAGAGGGTGGCCAGTTTTCTGGCGAGGTCCGTCGCTTTCGTGTCCTTCAAAGCGACGAACTTGATCAGCTGGAGGCAGCGTCCTGAAGTAGTGAAGTAGAATCTGAAGTAGTAAAGTTGGGTTGAAACCCAAATCACAGATTAAAAAATCACAGATTCCAACGAATACAAGAACGATTTTAATTTTGTTTATTCATTGTTTTTTGTCCGAGGAAAACTAGGTCGTAAAGGGGGATAACTCCTTTCATACTACCTAGCAACTGGGCCCAGCGTTCTTTGGATAAATGAATAAATGTCGTCTAAACGCATCAACACACTGTTGGTTTTTTGTTGTTGTTAATATTAAAACCTAAATTACAAGTAAATAAAATAATAAGATATTTGCAACAATTTTGAGAAACTATATTGTGCGGATGTGTCACTGGCTGACGGGGTGACTTGGCTAATCTTGGGGAATCCCTGAAAGCTGACCTACATTTTAATCTGTCCTTTCATCAGTTTGAACGAACTTATCGGAATGTAACTGTGGATTTGGATTAGAATGGGGATAACCGTGTTGAATTCGAGGATCTGAGGCGGTTAATGCTTGATTTAACGGTCGCAAATACCCGTTTTACCGGCTCCGCTAACGCGTCGCCGGTAAAACTAAATTTGCGACCGTTAAATCAAGCATTAACCGCCTCAGATCCTCGAATTCAACACGGTTATCCCCTAATTTATATTTTTCTATCTTCGGACCGGAAAGAAGTGTTTTTGAAAGCTCTGTAACTTCAAAGCAATTTAAAGGCATGTCTCTCATTAAATCCCACTTTTGGCAATGTGTTCTGACAGCTTGGCTGGATAATAATACTTCTGATGATTCCACAGAAGTCGATCATGATGATATTATTTGGAATAATATATGTATTACATGTCAAGGTGAAACATTATTTGTAAAAGAATGGATAGAAAAAGGCATAGTCCGAGTAAGGGATATGCTTAAAAATGACATTTTTTTATCTTTTCAAGAAATTGTTGAAAAGGTGGGCAAAGCCCCTCAAAGGGTTTTAGAATATGTCAGCGTATTTAAAGCAATTCCAAAACAAATTACGGGCAGTGTTCATCCCGAAAACCGGGAAAGAATTTTGCTTTTTCGTGGAAATAATATAAGGAGCCTAAGTAGTAAGCAATATAGGGTAATGCTGAATGATAATGAGTGTCCGTTATGGTCAGTTCTCTTTTGGAGACGCAAATTTGATGTTTGTATTGATGGTAGCAATTGGAAATTGGCCTTTGAATGTACCAAAGAGGTCCGATTACAGGTCCTCCAATGGACAATTTTACATAATATTTACCCAACACGGATAAATCTCCAGAAAATGGGCATTGTTAACTCTAATCTTTGCGAATATTGTAAAAATATTGATTATATAGAGCATTTCTTTTGTGACTGCGCGCTTGTGCAGCCTCTATGGACCATGGTTAAAGGACTAATATACACAAAGATTGGCAAAAATATAACATTTTCTGCTACAGAATTATTGTTTGGATATATGAACTGTAACTTAAATTTATCTAGTATAAAGAAGCTAGAAATCAACCATATTATTCTTGTGGCTAAAATGTGTATTAGTAAGTTCAAATATGGAAAACCCCAAAACTTACTCATATTGTTTGAAAGAGAGTGTAGGATACGTCAACTCCTTGATTAATGTAAGAGTCCTCTCCAAGGTACAGTGAAAATGAAAACTCAAAATCAATGTATAGATGGATCCGAATATTTCAATTGTATAATGTTTATGTTGAAATGATTGTAATGATTGTAATGTATGTGAATAAACAATATAAAAAAAAAAAAATACTCAATCGTAAAATAAAATGTATGTGGCGCAACAAAAAAATTCATTTGTGACGCAACTTCATCTAAACTGTTGTTAAGCTATATTTCTTTTCAACAACCGAATTTTCTCGCAAAGGGATATTTATTTAAAATGGCATGAGCTGCCAAAATGTTGATATTTTGACGTTAAAATAGAATATTGAAATTATTGGCTATTTTTCTCAAGACGTATAATTCAGAAGCTTTTTAGTGCTTCTATTCTCGAAAATGCACGATAAAGTATTGTTTTGAACTAACGTTTGGCTAAGAATGAATGAATGGTCGTCTCGGTTATTTAAATTTTGTTTACATTTCGAACACGTTTTCGGTTCGTACAGGCCACATACTGTATAGATTTTCCTCATTCCAAGACCAATCATTTTATTGTTCGATGGCCTCCAAAGCCTCATACTGTCGTGACGATCAGAAATTATGAAAAAAAGTGTGGATTTTGGCAGCTCATGCCACTTTAGGTTAATTTAGGTCTTGGGGCTTTCTAATGGTGCAAACAAATGATCCTATATGATATGTTAAAAGTATTTCCTGACGACATCCAGGTAACTTCTGCAAACCCGGAGGGCGTGTGATTATTTGAAAGCATAAACGTGTCATATGGTAGAGTTAGGATTATACCACGAACAGACTGACCAGTAGATTAGCTGTGTACTTTAACGAAAAGGGCAAAACATTAGAAAAAGTCAGATGAGCAAAGCTCAGACTGAGTAATTTATCTTTTATATGGATCTGCCAAAGGCGTGTTTTAACATATAATATACTTCAACAAAAACAAATACAGTAAAGCATACGGTCATGAACACTGTGTACAATGAAAACTGTTAAAACCCAAGTTTCCAAAAACAATAAATGTCATCATTTGTCAACAAGTTTATGCTTTATTTGTACTATTTTTGTTTCCAAGTCACCAGCTACATGTAGGGGTCATTGGAAGTTAGTGAGAAATGGTCAGTTCTTCTCGGAACCAGTCAGTAATAACTCATGAAGTGATCGTTTGATATTAAAATCAATGCAGTTCCATTAGGGAAAACGGGAAAACAACACGAGTCTAATTAAATGTTGCTTTGTGAAGAGGTATTTCATCTACTAGTAGTGTGCACCATTTACTAACAACACAGTGGTCATATTGAGGTGCGCGCCTTTAATGAGACCTTTGACTTCCCCACTTTAATGGAACTCTTTAGTTGAAACAGCATGTGTTAAGGAAATATCTAAGAGGTACCAGAGAGTTGCTGGCGACGTAAATTCTGGTCTTGTAAATATTTTCCTATGCAATGGCGTGCAAGGAAACAAAAGCTCAAGACACATACTTTCGTTTAAATTATTTTCAGTCACGAGCTAAAAACCAGGTCATAGAGATGAGATATTTATCGCTTTTCCATGTACTTTAATAAGTCATTATTTATGACAGCATTACCAATGGATCTTTACAACTATGGATTAAGGCCAACCATGCAGCTTAAAGCCCAGTTATGGTGAAATCAGCCCGACAAAAAACAAAACAGAATTAAATAAAAAAATGAATAACAACAACAACGTATACTCATCAATAATTTATGACCGAATCATTAAAATAAGTCATTAATTTTCATACGTGATGAAGTCAGTGTTTCCAAAGCAAGTTGCAATCATTGTCAGGGAAATTACTGAATTAATAAAATAACCGACACGTTTAAAAAATTAAATATACATAAGACATTTTAATTCTAGGCCGTATGTGTTGTCTTAAGTGTATAATGCATTTTGATGATCAATAAATTTGCCAAAAAAAAGAGGGTTGGGACAGTAACCTTAAGTCGGGAGTTTGATTCTCACCCTGGCCCAGACCTTATCCCGGGTCAATCAGTGTCGTTAATTTACTAATGCAGTCATCAATAACAGTCACTAATTAAGCATCATTTGTATCTGCATGATAACGGTTAACAAAAAACTGAACTCTATTGGACTGATTTAAAAATTGGACCTTTATGAAACTTCTGCTGCCTGCAGCAAGCCTTATTATATCTAGAAATTGTTTTTATTATCTCATTATACACTGATATGAGAGAAATATTTCCTAACCAAACCCTTGACATTTCACAGCCGCATAAAAAAAAACCCTAGACGGAAGTATATTATCCCCTGTCCGAATTAAAATTGGTTTGTTTTGTGGCTATTGTTTGGGTTGTCTCTACGAGTTTGCTCTACTTTTGAATAAAAAATAAGCCACTACAAAACATTGTTGGCATATTGGTCGGCTGGTGTTTATGCCAATACTCGGTTCCTTTTTTTTCTTCTGAGGAACTTGATCACAGCAATCTTTTCGACTAAATTTCTTAACCAGTTTATAAAGTGCATCAGATTAAAATATTCTGCGTACTCTTAAAGTCACATAAACTGTCAAATATAGGGAAAATGTCGTTGAAACAGAATTAGCTAATTGTTCGTCATTTTATCAACCAGTGAAAAATAGAAGCTTTCTGCTATACCAATCTTTGAAATGTACGTTAAGCTAGTTAGAATTTAACTCATACATCCCGGCTGTTTGGATTGTGTCCGTTATCAGCACATACAATGTATCTTCGGTTCTGTTACTGGCTTTTCTGAGATTTTTTATTTCAACGTCAATCCTTTAGTTTTTTAAGGAATTTCAAATGGTCACTAGAAAGAAAATATTAGAATATTCAATATATTTAAAAGTAAAACTTATCATACCATGCGTACAAGAATGTACATGGACGAGACTTTATCGTGTACACGTATTTGCTCTAAACCAAAGGTTACCAAATGAATATACCTGGTGCTATGTTCTGTCGAATACTTAACCAATTGTACCGAAACATGAGTCAATCGTATGTTTACGTGTACCAGTAAAACGCTAATATGAATTCATACTGAGTGTGCCTTGATCACGTTCTTTATGTCAACACGTAACTGCTGTTTAAATTAAATTATTAAGTCTTGACTTGTCGGATAACAATGTTTACCTATAGCTAGTGGAATTGTTACCAATGCTACTCACGTTGTTAGAATAAATAATTATTCACTCTATCGACTTTCTTTTTTCCAAGAACACGAACAATCTATTGACAGAGTGCTGGTGTACACAGACCGAACAGTGAAGGAGCATGTTTCCTCTGTATTCAACAATTATTGACTTAATAGAATACGTCTCTTGCATACGTTTTTTTTTTATAAAATCGTTAATTACGAGACTAATGTGGACTAATTCTTTTGTGTATTTTATATGTTATATATACACTAAATGCTGTTCAAATCCAATATTAGTACGGTGTTTGTCTCAGACCGAGCCTTGTCTCTATCCAATCAAATCATTACCAATATAGATCCTGTTCTCAACATAAAGATTTGTTTACACTGTCAACGTCCTTTTGTCAGGAATAATTGATTTGTTGAGAATCTCATAAAGCTATTGACACAAAAAAAAATTTAAATCAATAATATTAGTAGTAATCTTGTCATATTTCAATCATTTGTATACGATAATTGTTTGATAAGTCTACAAAACTTTAAAGGCATAGAAAACTCCAGAAATTAATGCAATCTAACTTAAACATTAACCACCAAGGCCCCTGACACAGAGAACGGCTCCTTTCACCGACCACTTTTTCGTCAGTAACATGCTAATCACTAATCACGCACGCTTATCAATGTCGCCATTTGTCTGTTGCATCACGTCTGAGGCGATATTTTACATCAGTGGTTTTTAAACCATATGATTTATTTTTTTATGAAAACTTATTTATTTTTGTTCTATATATCATTAACTTTTATTCTGCTTACATACTTAAGCATTTGCTTTTCACATCCCATTTATCTGTAAACTAATAACTATTTAAATACAGGCAGGATCATATCCTCATGGTAAAAGGTACCACCATTCAAAATGCTTTCGTTTTTCGTCAGTAGTAAAATATTTTGACATGTATTTCCAATCGCCAATTGTATTCAGCGATTCACTGTATTAAAAGTGAATATTGTCAGAGGTCAAAGCCGACCAGAAACTAACGAAGACAGTCGAAATCTGCGTTAAAGTGGCATGAGCTGCCAAAATGTTGATATTTTGACGTTAAAACAGAATGTTTAAATTATTTTCTATTTTTCTCAAGACGTATAATTCAGAGGCTTATTAGTGCTTCTAGACTCGCGAATGTACGACAAAGTATTGTTTTATTGTTTTTAACTAACTATGGCCTAGAATGAATGAATGGTCGTCCCGGTTATTTAAATTTTGTTTAATTTTCGAACACTATTTCGGTTCGTATAGGCCACATACTTTATGGATTTTCCTCATTCCCCAATCATTTAGTTTTGCGATGGCCTTCAAAGCCACTTACTGTCGTGACGATCATGATTAAATTATGAAAAAAGTATGAATTTTGGCAGCTCATGCCACTTTAAATTAGAAGGAGTTTATTTCGTTTTGGCCAAATTAGAAGCGGAGCAAAAATGCTAGTACGAAACTTCAGAGTTCATTTGGCTTCACAGGGCAAACACATTGAAGTAAAAATGTCACTTTGAGTGTGTAGAATTCCTAGAGCAGAATGTCAATAGCGCGTATGAAAAAAGTATGAATTTTGGCAGCTCATGCCACTTTAAATGGGCTTATATTAGAAGGAGTTTATTTCGTTTTGGCCAAATTAGAAGCGGAGCAAAAATACTAAATTTATTTGAGTCGTTGTGTTTTGTTACCTCGAAGCCCACTATGTCATACACAACTTTTTGTACCTATTATTTCTTATATTACTTTTCATCCAGTGGATCCTAAAGTCTTTAGTATAAGCAGATGTACTCCATATCATGCGTGCTAAAGAGGGAAACCGGATTTTGCCCTAGAAGACTCTC
Source organism: Lepidochitona cinerea (assembly GCA_963971465.1). Lineage (NCBI taxonomy): Eukaryota > Metazoa > Mollusca > Polyplacophora > Chitonida > Tonicellidae > Lepidochitona > Lepidochitona cinerea. The sequence goes on along the minus strand of OZ020558.1, from coordinate 2,884,881 downwards.
GACCTTTCCAGAAATAACCCTTTGACATAAATTGGCGTACTGGGTGCCATTTGCTCTCTATCATTTATTTCAGATACTAGCAAAACCAATCAGCTATAGGAGCATGAGTGTAACACTTAGATTGAGTTACGGGTGTGCCACTATGTCGGTTGATTTGCCTTTCAATTCAGTCACGATGTCCCATTTTTTGCAGTCCGTGGAAAATGCGAAGAGATGACCTGGTTAAATATCTCTCTAAAAGACCGGAATGCCCCCGACGGCTATTCTCTCTCCTCAATTAGCTGTCTTCATATTAAAGTTATCTCCCCCAGGTGTTCTCCTTCTGGTCACGCCAAGTCGTTCTGCTGTTATCACAGAGGCATTTTCCCCAGACTCAATAAACATGGCCGGGCTGTACATGTGACATTTATCTCGTAGAATTCTATTGATTTTTCTGATCAAATGTACAATAAGTGGAAACGCCCTGTCTCGGTTCTTAATATATGCCACTTCACCTTTTGCTCCTAGATATGGCTTCATTGGAAAAAAATACTTCACCCTGAAAAAAAATACTGAAGGAAGAAATATAGGCATATATATTCGCGTGGAATGAACACACCATACCTGCATCATATAAGAATGAATACGCTTTGAGGTGGCATTAGCTGCCAATATTCACATTTTTCACATACATTTTGTTCGTTAAGAGCCTTCGAGAAACTAAATATTGAGGGAAATAGATACAGTATGTGGACCTGCACGGACTGAAGTAGTGTACGTTATATAATAAGATGCGAAATCGAGTTTGCTTATTCTAACCGTGGTGTATGATCAAGGTTTGTACGAATAACGTGTTCGGGGGATCAGTATAAAAGCCATGATTTTTTGTAAATTGGTTGTGCATGTCATCATACAATGTAAGTCTAGCTTAACTGATGGGTTTCTGATATAAACATTTGGTTTGCTCAGTAGTTCCAGATGTTATAGATAGTATGAACATCTGATGTTTTGTAGAACGTGCCAATTTATCATTTATAACAGGACTAAAACCAGCAAATCGGGGTCTCGCTATGAACTTCTGCCGGTCGGTGTGGTACAGTGTGGGAAAATCAAACTAAAGAATAGATTTATGGTTTGCTCCAGGCAACGGAATCATCATATCGGATGTGCTCAATTTTGTTGTCGGTTCAAGACTCATTGGGGGATGCAGTTTTGGTCACGCATGTGCACTATTGCGGTATTGTCAAGTGTAGTTGAGAAGAAAGCTTGATTTTGTTCATCGTGGAAACCCCTGACGATCGGTACCCGGCAACTATTCTACATGGGGCGATTGAGTGAAAAAACCTCTCCTTCGCCATCACTACATGATGCATCGACTCACTATGCATACAAAAAGATAAAAAGTTAAGCACCCCCTTGGAAAGTCTGCACCGACCGATAAAATCATTGGTGTAGGGAGATTGTTGGCTACTGATGTTGCAGAAACGATTGTGATCATAAAGGGCAGCATTCTGGCGATAAGAAATCGCCATCAATGGCAATAAGCTATACAATTTATTCAAGATATCGTTAGCCAAATCAAAAGTGTATTTTAAGAAAATAAAAAGATGCTAGTACGAAACTTCAGAGTTCATTTGGCTTCACAGGGCAAACACATTGAAGTAAAAATGTCACTTTGAGTGTGTAGAATTCCTAGAGCAGAATGTCAATAGCGCGTATAGCCTCCATTAGCTCCCAACCTGCGTCTCAACCCTCCAGTGAGACGTTGGATCTGTTGAAGGGGTAACTGTCGCTAATACCGATGTAATGCGGCCTCCAATTCCTGCAGATGTTGTACAGGAGGCTCTAGGGCTTGAATGTTTCTGCCCATCCTATCCCAAATGTGCTCTATAGGAGTCCAATCCGCGTAGTTACCCCTTCAACAGATCCGACGTCTCCCTGAAGGGTTGAGACGCAGGTTGGAAGCTAATGGAGGATATACGCTCTATATACCTTCTGCTCTAGGGATGTTTGACATTTTTACTTCTTGTTGCCTGTCCAAGATTCCTCAGTTCTTGCCAGCTTTGATCTCGCACATACAATTGTCAGTATCAACGACCCATGTTACTGTTTTGGTCATGTTTTATTGAGAATAGATTGCTATCTTGTATTGCTGGATCAGGCCTAGGTCTGCATTCCATGCTCTTTACTCTGACCAGACTACATGTTTTAAAACTATTTATATGAAGCAGCGCATCAGCTGCATTTTGTCAAAATTATCTTTCAATGTCATGGTCACCGCAAACAATTCTTTGTCGATTCTGGATCTAAATAATCTCGTGTGGTTTTACAGTTGCTGCGCCATCTGATAGCAATAAAATGATAAATACAAAATTTAAAACAGTTAAAGATACATACATGAACAATCCATATACAAAACGTCCCTGTTCGCGAGACATCGAAGTAGTTCGAGACGATTGAAGCCAAAAATAGGCCTCCCTAGCTAATTATTCACATAATTACTGAGCTTTATTGTCTTCAAGCACGCTGTTCCCTTTACCATTGGCCCTATTAATTCCCTAGATATATGAATTAAAATGGAGATGCAGACAGGAAGATGATTTTGCTTGGTGGCTACTCTCCAGCGATGTATAGCTATCAGCATTGGGGAGGCTGTTACATTTAGTACCATTACAAACGTGGAAGTGAAAGTCGTAATTAGAGAAAACATCATGCTGTTATCAACTAATGTAGATTGGAGTAGAAGAAACACACTTACACCAGATGTGGACAGTGCTTAGGGCAACACTTCACCTTTATTCAGTTGAACTGTATTGATTTCTTATCAGACGGTCAGGCAATTATTCATCCACTTACATTTAGCAATCTTACAGATCAATTATGGCTTCCATCGATCTGGCATTATAGAGTTATTATCAAACGTTGAGTGTAATGCTTTTTGAAGATCTCGCTATAATTGTTTTTTAGTTTTTTTAAGTGGCCTTTATTTCGTTTTTTAACCTATCATAAAATGCATTTGTTCCAGATGAAATAATTTGTATTAAAAATATGTTTTATAAATCATCGTTTATCGAGGAGAGCCTAGAGCGAGCTCTAAGGAAGACAAACTATTAAGATTTTCTACATGTTGTTATTTATATGATAATGTTTTGAGATTTAGCAAAAGTACACTGATAGTATAATCGCCTATTGAGTGGCTCAAATATAGATATTGGAAATCTATAACAAGTAAAATTTTTCTGTGGCCATTTCCTTAACTAGCCAGGAAACTCTCCGCTGCGAGGTCATGTGGACTCTCAGAGGTTGGGGATGGGAGTGTTTATGGTTGAAAGAACTCGAAGTAAGGAATCAAGGAAGTTGTTTTTATACTCGACTTTTGGATTTTTCTTGGAAATGATCAAAGAATCTTCCATAAGTTATTCTGAAAAAGATACGCGACTGACATTTTGTATTACAAAATTGTGTTTATACAGTGTAACAGAGCAAATTTGACTCAGTGTGCAAATTATTTTTTGGTATCATTAACGTGAGTAATTTGACAGATCATCTAGTGTTTCCCCTGTTAAATGCCTCAAGGAATGTTTTCCACTAACATGGCCGATTTATCGAGTGACGGCCAATATCATTTTCCAAAATGAAACGCACGAACACGAGCATTTAACCTCAGGGATTCGTGCCAATTTGGACATCGCTGGATAGATGACAGAAAGGGGCCCGTATGGCTAATAACATGGAAAACACAAAAAACTCTGTTCCCGTTAAGGCCCGTTCTCACGGTTGTCGTACCGACTTGAAGCATGCGATTAAAATGAAGGCATTTGATTGGTGGACAAATCGTATAGACCAATTATAAGCACCCATTTTTATCGCATCCTACAAGTCGGTGCGACAAATCGCACAATGAGAACGGGCCTTAATGGTACAAATTCGGAATTTTAGCAATATATCAAACTTGGTTTGCTATAATGCATGGGTTAAAAAAATAGCTGACTTAAGATTTCTAATTAGAAAGGGGCTGGTGCAATATAACTAATGTACTGATAATTACTGACTGACTCTATAAATCTTTATAAATACTTCTCCCTTAATCCATTAAAACGGACCCTGTAAGCCAAGTGGCTTAACTAGACAATTTCTCTCAGCCGTAGGAATTTCAGACGAAATCAAAATTCAAAAATATAGTTTACCTAATTTTTACTGGATGAACGAATATGGAAGAATTGACAGATATTCACTGAAAAACGGGAGTTTCCTCCGGTTCACTCTCCCACTAAAAATGGCAACGACGCCCTATAAGTGAAATGGTATTACGTGCGGGGTAAACAATCAATCGATCTACCAAAACGGTTATTGTTTGTTTGAAAAGGAATTCTAATCCACGTGCTATAAAAGATCAGCACATTTATTTCTAGTCAGTTTTTGTGTCGCCTGGAAGTGGGGCTGTGTCACTTTGGGTGACGTCGTCGGTGTCGGCATCGTACGGATTGGTTTCCGTGCAATATTTTAAAAACTACTCACTCGATTAAAAAAAAATTACATGAGGAATTAATTACCCTAATAACCCCGATCAAGTTCGATTTTACAGGCTTTTGATTGGCTGATAATACATAATTTGGTTTCCGTGCAATATTTTGAAAACCGCTTACTCGATTTGATAAAAAATAAACGAGGAACTAATTACATTAATATCCCGCTCAAGTTCGGATTTCGCTAAAATCGGCTAATATTTAGTTATTTTACAGGCCTTTGATTGACAATGACTGATAATAAATAAATTGATTTTCGTGCAATACTTTGAAAACTACTTTCTGGATTTGAAAAAAATTAAATGACGAATTAGTTACCTTAATACCCCGCTCAAGTTCGGATTTCGCTAAAATCTGAACATATTTAATTATTTTACAGGCTTTTGATCTCCTGATAATACATATATTGGTTTCCGTGCAATATTTTCAAAACTACATCATACTTAAAATGTACACGATTTGAACAAAATTTAAAAAAAGGAATTGATTACCTTAATAGCACGCTCAAGTTCGACTTTCGCTCAAATCGGTGCATATTTAATTACTGCACAGGCTTTTGATTGGCTGATAGTAGATAAGCTACAGGTAACAGCTTACCTATATTAACAAATAAAGTGCAGTGATTTTTTTGTGAAAGGTGATACAGTTTCTCTATGTATGTTTATCCTGCCAGGCGACACTTCTACTTCAGTTGAATTCTAGTTTGTTCTATTTGCTCCCAAATTGGGAATTCAATTCTATTTTTTGTATCCCTTTGACACTTCTGCTACATCTTATGGTTATACTTCAACGTCTAAGTGTCGCTATAACAAGATAATACTATTGATGGATGTGAATGGCAAGTGACTTTAACTGGCATAATAGCGCCTACAAAATAATGGGATTATACAGAACTTTAAGAAAGTAGCCATAAACCAATTGTTAAGGTACCAAATAACCTTCCTGTTAACGTCATTTCACAGAAAGTGTTTGGGTTCATCTGATCAGTGTTGTCAATCGACTAACACCATTGAAAGCTCACTCTGGTTTATTAGACGCCCGTCACAACTGACGTCAGTCCTTCATCTCTGGCTTACCGGAAATTTGTCTTCCCATTTATTCCTTTCAGCTATTGTAATCTCACTGCCTGCTGAATCCAACAGGTGACAATCGCCCGGGCCTTTCTTCTCGCTTGTAAAACAATCAACCGAGAGTTAATGTTTCCAAGAAAACCCTAGTCTCCAGCGTCTCATTTCATCCTGCATTCTGAGAAGAAAGGCTAATTAGATCAACCAAAAGAACATGTAAAATTGTAGCCGGGACTCAAACACAATTAGGCCAAGCCGGGATATGATTTAAATAACTTCGAACATTCTTTATTATTAACAACTGATCCACCTAACACCGTGGCCTAATTCAGTAACATATCATTCAGAATACAAGAAGTTGGCTGTCAAGTGCTTTATTCCGTATTGTATTTCAACCATCAAATCGGGATCGTTCGTGTTACAAGTTGATCCGCATTAAGCTCTGAGGTCACATTGACATTCGGGGCTCTTGTGTTTTGTATGCGAGCAGCATGGTCTTTCAGGACTATGATGGGATTAGTCTAAAATGCACAGACAAGAAAGCCCCAGGCTTGTTTTGCAACAGGAAATTCAGAAAAAAGAAAACATATCCACCAATTTATTGTTTTCAAGAACATTAGATTTAGCCTTCGTTTATGTTACAGGAACGAGCTGCATTTTAGATCAAATAAATCTAATTATTGAAATATCCAAAAAGCTTTAACGACAGTTACCCTATCTTACGCTTATAAACGACACAACCAAATTTTGCATTGTATATAGGTTATTTCTTTCCATTACTCAATTTCGAAGCAAATTTCTATAGTTTTTTTGTTTGGAAACACCAACTTTCTGACAAATTAAGACAAATCACTTCTCTCCCATTAGCCCCCGCCGCCCTTGTTTCTCCTTCACGTGTGTACCATTACAACCCAGCATTTCTCTCAGGTACATCAACGAAATGCCTAAAGACGCGATGCAAACTAGATGTATACGTGCCAGATCGGGGAACCTTTTTCGGACAACAATCTCTCGACAAATATCAAATGGCAGAGAATCTTAATTACGACTCCTGTAATATCGTGTATGTTATCACGTACAAGAAATGTCGCAAGCAATACGTCGGAGAAACAATACAAAGCAACCCACTATTTATCTAGTATTAGACTTAAACATGGTGTGCCCGTGGCACAACATTTCACCACTTTAGGTCGTTCGGTCAAAGGCCATTTTGAAATAATGCCTATTGAGAAAATCCCTTTTCTCACTTCCGCTGCAGATACCAAGCACAGACGTTTTGGAAGGGAAAGTTTTTGGATTCAAACATTACAAGCTATTTATCCTTTGGGTTTGAGCTTAAACCCGGGAATATGTCAAGAAAGAACTACAATACCATTTGTTTTTCAGTATAACAAGGCCAGCATTGATATGACCAAGATACTAGTGGAAGAATACAAACTACTTCAAAGTAAAATTGCTCGACCTCTGACCCAATGGCCAGTCATTGCTTATAAAAAGTCTGTCTTCTACCTAGGTTTTTCTGGTGGGAACCAAATTTCACTTTCTTTTTCCATGATCCTATGGGGTTCAATCTCAGTCTGCCGATAATCTTGCCATAGCTTAAGATCCGTAAGCATTGTCAATGTATTACAAAGTTTTCCAGAAAATTCTACTACGGCCAAGCTCCTGTCAGTCGTCAACCTAATGAAATATCATAGGTTTAGTTTATTACAACAATTTATGCTGGGGTATAAAGGTCTAAATGACATACCTCTTTTTAACACAATTAGAAACTTGTCTCCATGGTTATTTTAGACAAGAAGATTTTCCCTGTGCTTGAGTGCTCATAAATATAAAATTGTTGGACATTTGTTGACATAATAAGTTAGTATATTTTTCACACATATTATGTTAGGACATTTCTTAAAGTGGCATGGGGTTCAATCTCAGTCTGCCGATAATCTTGCCATAGCTTAAGATCCGTAAGCATTGTCAATGTATTACAAAGTGTTCCAGAAAATTCTACTACGGCCAAGCTCCTGTCAGTCGTCAACCTAATGAAATATCATAAGTTTAGTTTATTACAACAATTTATGCTGGGGTATAAAGGTCTAAATGACATACCTCTTTCTAACACAATTAGAAACTTGTCTCCATGGTTATTTTAGACAAGAAGATTTTCCCTGTGCTCGAGTGCTCATAAATATAAAATTGTTGGACATTTGTTGACATAATAAGTTAGGATATTTTTCACACATATTATGTTAGGACATTTCTTAAAGTGGCATGAGCTGCCAAAATTCACACTTTTTCATAATGTATGATCATCACGATAGAAAGAGGCTTTGAAGGCCATCGAAAAACGATTGGCGTTGGAATGAGGAAAATCCATACTATACATACCGGAATAGTGTTCAAAAAGTAAGCAAGATTTAAATAACTGGGACGACGATTCATTCATTCTAAGCCAAAGTTAGTTCAAAACAATACTTTATCTTAGATTCTCGAGACTAGAAGTACTAAAAAGCTTCTGGATTATATGCCTTGAGAAAAATAGCCGATAATTTCAAAATTCTGTTTTTACGTCAAAATATCAACATTTTGGCAGCTCATGCCACTTTAACAAGAATTTTAATTCATTTTAAAAATGTGTTCCAGTATGCTGGTAAAAAAACCCCATCATGTGCATGTTTGTGGTTTTTTCCGTGTACTTTTCTCTGTGGTCATTTTACTATCGTTCATTTACTATCATTATTGAATACAAAGATACTTTCGACATAACAAGAGATGGTCGTCATACTAGTGAAATACTCTTTGAAAAACACTTATCAACGAATCGATCTGCTATTACTTTATGTTGTGTCTCACTAAAATTCAAATTCATTCTTTCTGAAATTATCGATTTTCCTGAAACATTGATTGATTATATATTCTCATACAAGCTATTAAATAGATTGAAACCCTTATATACAAAGACAGACAACCTTAGTTGAATAAAAAGTTAACTATGTTCTGTTGAAAGAAGACCTGGATGGTTCAATATTCTTAATTCCTTTTGTTTAGTTCATCCCAAAACAAATATATATTTTAAATCTGCAGGTTCTCTTTGGCCAATAAGTAAACAAACATAACTTATCTGATCTAGTACAAAGGAGTCTGACTCACGGTTTGCTATTGTCGGTAACCATAAAGAGGAACGATTCAGTTTTTTTAATGAACTTAAGACTCTTTTGTGGCATTTCTGCCATCTGTAATCTCTTTTTTCCCATGAAATTCGACCAAGGCTCAAAGCAAAGTAAGACATTAGAAAAAGCAAAGTTTCTTCCTGGTAAAACCTGGCTCTCCAGACGAGCTGAAGCGAAAACAAGAAAACGCGGTAGTTCTGTCTGCGCATGTTTATGTTGTAGTGGTTGAGTTTCCATGCACGTGGAATATTTATGAACACTAAAACACACGCACACAGTCCTAACTGTACACATGTAGTTGTGTTTTATAATTAACGGAATGATAAAGTTTTCCTTGATTGGCATTAAAAACAATCCTATATAATTTTAAAAACCGAGAATCGGCTAGACAGAGTTCTGTCTGTTACATCAATCACGCCGACACACATTTATGCTGGACAACATTCCTGATCAACCCTGAGATTTTTTATAAATTGTCTAGACAGATTAAGACAAACCGGAAGTTTGACCACTTTGCAAGGTGACAGTAGCCCAAAGCTGGTCGCATTGGTTAAAAAAAAACCCGTCCCAATAGCTTCATCTTTGAAAGCCGAGTAGTTATAGATTACAAGTAGGTTAATCGATTATATTTCGGGATGGCATATTCCATATTTATGTCTTTGCTTCGTGATTGTTCTAGAAATGTAACCTTCAAGTTTAAAATAACTAAAGAAGGAAGTAAAAATGGGTTGGATCTATTGTATTTGTAAAACAGAAAGATGCAGGCCCTTTTCGTCCAATTTACCAGATTATGATACCGATTGTTATGTAAGTAAGAGTAAAAAATAAAACAGAAAATTAAATGTTTTTTTTTTCATCCAAACGTATTTAATATATATTATAGTATACAAACTATGAAATATGGAAGAAATTGATAAACTACATCTATTTTAATGTAAACGTTTCTATTGGTAGTATTGATATAGTATTTCATCAATGTCCAACGGGAAACCGTCCATAGCATTGTAACGTTAACAAAAAAAATGCCATTCTTTATTGATGTTATTGTTTGCTTGATCCCGACTTCAGAATGTTCTTATTGTGTCGCATATTTATTTTTTGTGAATCATTTCACCGATTAGGTAAATTATATCATTTTTTCTCTCTAAACATATTTATTATCAGAAAAATGTACACATTAAGCCAAAGGCTTATACTGTGTACTTTACATACATCATTTTGGAATACAAATAAAAGAACAATAATATATTACATAATTTGTATCTTTTATTTAAGTGGCATGAGCTAACCAAATTTTTCATAATTTTTGATCGTCACGACAGTAAGGGGCCTTTAAGGCCATCGAAAAACTTAAGGTTTGGCGTTGGAATGAGGAAATTCCATACCGTATGTGGCCTATACGAACCGGAATAGTGTTCGACAAGTAAACAAAAAAGAAATAACCGGGACGAACATTCATTCAATCTAAGCCAAAGTTAGTTCAAAACAATACCGTATCGTACATTTTCGAGACTAGAAGTACTAAAAAGCTTTTGAACTATACGTCTTGAGAAAAATAGCCAATAATTTCATAATTCTGTGTTAACGTCAAAATATCCACATTTTGGCAGCTTTTCCAGCAATGGATGGCAACTCGAAACCCCGAAAGGGCGCGGTCTTGCTCTTTCGAGTTATCCGCAATTTAAAAAGGCGAAAGGTAGAAGCTTGGCGGTAAAACACGAAACCCCGTGGTCGACAACTCCAAAGGGCAAGGTAAAAGGGCGACAGTAACCGCGACGTTTAGGCCGCGACCTTTCTACCTTTTGCCTCGCACGTTTGTTACTTTCGACTTTTATACATTAAATATCAATGGCGGACAACTCGATAGGGCTAGACCCGGAAAGGGCGCGGTTTGCACCGTGACCATTCGACTTCTGGTAGGATGTGCGCTTATATGATTTACCTACGTTGTCTAAGCAGGTGGAATGTGCATGTCTGAGTGTTTGTCACATCCAACAGTGCATGCCAATGCAACGCAATGTAATTTGACATTTGAACGATTTCCTCAAGTTGCACAAGTGAAGTCATGTTCCTTTTTGGAGTCGGTAAGCTGAGAAGTACAACCGTGTGTTTAGCCATGGACAGCTTAACTGGTGGCAACCTGTTTACTCAGTTTTTTAAACTTTGCATTGTGCATGCTAATGCAACGCAATGTAATGTGACATTTGAACGAGTTCCCCAAGTTGCACAAGTGAAGTCATGTTCCTTTTTGGAGTCGGTAAGCTGTGAAATACCAACAGTGTGTTTTTTATCATTTTGTCCTGGCCCCCTTGCATTTTTTTCTGGGCATTGTTTTAGTTTTTTTCAAAGGACAGGGGTTGAGTTGCTGTCTGGAAATGATTTTAGAAGTGAAATGGGACCAGTTTTGGGTGGATGGAGATCTGGTAGTAAGGCGTGCTTTGGTGTGTTTACATACGGCGGACTATGTGCAAAGTGACCCCTGTCAGCTATCTGCAATGATTACGAAAAATTTCAACATTCAACCTATGAATAAATTTTGCTTTAAATACTCCCAAAGGGCTGTTTAAGGTCCCCACCGAAGCATTTGGTTCAGCGAAAGTTAGGGAAGGTGCTGTGAGTGCAGACATTAAAATTGCCGACAATGGGAAATGAAATTGTGACCTGCTACCATATACGCTTGACGACATGCATCTCCTGTGTAGGACAAAAGGTCCATAACTTTTTTCGAAATATCTTTATTTTGTTGAGTAAAGTACACTTAAGCCACAGGTTTATCCCACGGAAGCCTATAAGTGCCATGGGTGGAATTTTGACTTTTCCAGTGTTCTCTATCTTTAACAACATTTTACACAGGCGGAAACTTGGTTTTGAGACGAGAGATTCTGTATGTCGTAGAAAATCAAGAGTGTGTCCTAAGAATTATACCTTTTAAGTAGAACGGTTTGCAGAGAAAGTCGAAAAACTGTCCAAACCCAAGTGAAAAACTGTCAATACCCCAAGTGGAAAAAGTTTCCATCGCGGAGAAAAGGTTTCCATCGCGGAGAAAAGGTTCTCACCGCGGAGAAAAGGTTCTCACTGCAGAGAAAACTTTTCTCGGTCTTTAATCGTTACCATTGATTGTAATAGTAAAAACTCATTACACCATTCTTTGTTGAGATTTTTACTTAAACAGATCTTCTCTTCAATGTGTCCGCCAAATCTTTGGATTTTCTTCTATTTTTCTCAATTAAAGCATTGGATCATATATTTAATGCCATTTCATCTGTCCTAACACATATCATAGATGTCATATTTGTTACTATAAAGAAGTCTGGGGTATGAAATGTGCACGTCGGGGGTATAAATACCATTTCTAGGTAATGTATTTCTTAAAATCGTTGATTAAGCGATTACAACCAAAGAAAGCGTTCAGTCTAGCTGGCCTTAAAATAAATCGATGTCCTATAGTATCAGCATCAGATGAACCCAAATAACTTTGGTCACAGATGTGACACAGCTCATAATTTGCATAAATGCCCTTTAACCAAATTCATATATCTCAAATTTCTAAGTAACTTTGTCCGGTTGAATCCTCGAGATTTTCCGTCACTTTTTCTTTGTCAGACTTTTCAATAAATACCAAGTAAAAGGGCTTGGCATATATTAAGCATTTCTGTTTTCTGTGACAAGTGATCATTTTATTCTATTTTAGCGATTTAGTACGGGTATGTTATTTTGCGTGGGTCGTCCTCTGCTAGTATAAAATATAATTTCAACAGAATTGCAGGCATTTGGGATACCCTTTAAACTTTAGAATTACTAATTTGCCTAATATTGTTTTTATTTATTTTATGTATGTGTTTAATGTTACAAAAACAATACTGGATTGACTTCGGATGAAAGGGGGTAGATCGTTTTTCAGCGATAAATAATATAGAACTGACAATTAACTACTGGAAATGAATTAAAAAATCGTATTAAGCTCCTCTATAAACGGTCTATCAGGGGAAAGAAGGTTGCTGGTGATCATCTCAACACCTTCCCATTATGTATAAAATGTGAGCAGTAAAACGATGCCCTTTTAAATGTACTTATACATCCCGGCTATTTAAATCTGTCCGTTATCAGCACATATGTCAGTTCGTTGGAGTAACTGAATTTACAGATATTTTTTATTTCTTTGTCAATTTGCTTGTTTTTCAAGGTACTTCAAAAGCTTCAAAAAACTTTTTTTGTCATTTAAAGTTTAGGGGAAAAGTCCGTTGTTTGCCTTTTCCTCTTTTTGTCATTTGCAAATATTCGGTTGTCAATGTTTGCAAATTGTAAGACTCAATAACTGATTTGTATTTATATGAAAAAATAATGCGACGATAAAATGATTGCATGTTAATTATGTTTATTTAACTCCTGTTTCGCTAACTCCTTTGCTTTGTTCGTGTCACTGAGTGAATTAACCTTTTTTCATTTCAACTCTCATCATTTAGTTTTTCGAAGGGCTTTAACGGGACTTGTTGTGTATTATTGTTTACATTTCTCATAATGTTTCTACTAATTTGAAAAATAACTTTGTATGAAAGGTAGTAGGTTGATTTTCAGCCAAAACTATACAATCAACAAGTAATTCGTGGTACTTTCATGTTACATTGTTTACTGTCTGACAGACGGTTTCGGGTGATTGTAAATAAAGGTCCTACACGGGTGATCCATATACTATAGTTAGTTGTGAAAGCGTAGCCAATGTTTATCTACGTAATGAACTGTGAAGTGCCCACCCTCTTTAGTTTATTTCTACATTATAGAATTAGGACAACTCACAAAAAGTTTAATAGAAGACGACGAAATGACCGACCAGAATGCAAGCGTTTAACTGTCGGCTCTAGAGCCTATCTAAGTGAAAACTAAAAGTAAACCAACCAACTGTATAAGAACTCAACTCAGGAGAAATGAGTTTACCGCTGACCATCCTAACACCTTCCCCAAGCAGTGTACGGCATTAAATGTGGGATTTTTTTTATCAGTAATTTGCCTCAGACACATGGTCCCCTTTTAAACATTATAACAGTTGTGACAAACGAAATTCGTAAAAAGTGTAATTTTTGCAGCTCACGTCAATTTAAGCTAGGATTTTGGTAGAAAATACATTGCTGATTAGCCACAAGGTTAAAAAACATAGCATGTTAATGGGGAAAAGAAACACATTGACGATAACACATAATCCCTTTATCCGAATTCATATGAGTGGCTTCTTAGTGATTTTTTATCGGTTGTCATGTATAAGACGTTCGCCTTCAGGGGAAACTTGCCTCAATTTATTAAAAATTATTCTAATTTTAACGGGTCATTGGCCGGTGCTATCTTATCTGATCTTCTTTCTACACAAACCAACAAATGAATTAAAATCGGTTGTTCTGTATCTGCATAGGCGATGGATTGCCAAACATATATAAAAATACAATTACATTGTTATGCATAAGTAGTGACTTATTGGGTTGAAAAAAATCTTGCAGCATTTATAAGAAATATCTAAACACACAGGCTAAATGTCTATGTCAAGTGCATTGAACAACGAGAACCGGTGTGCGGTGAACTGAGGAAAAGGTTTCTGTAGTAAGCACTTTAATCACTGCGAAACAAAAAACTTCACATACAGTATTTATGAAATAAGTAGTTGACGACTCCTTGTGGTCTTAAGGCAATATCCCCTTGTAAAATAACTTGATTTCTCGGCTTGAATTCAACTTTAGTCTTTATCACTAAGACCCACTTCGTTTCCATGACAACAGTCTTTTCTTCTAAAGAAGCTTAGTTTAATTGCTAAAAATATCCTTTATAAATGCTGAAAAAAAGCTTGACTGGTTAAAGGTTATCCTTGATAAGGGGTCCTCGGTGGCTCAGTCGGTTAATAGAGACATAGTCTCTCAGCCAGAAGGCCTTCCTTTGATGCGGCGCGGGTTCGAATCGCATTCAAACCAAATAAAAATTGAAAAAATCTGAGAGATTTTTTCATTCGATCGCCGTATGTGGAAGAGTTGCCAGGTTTTCGTCGCACTGAGCCCGATTTTGCCCCCCCCCCCCACTAAACATGCCAACGCTGCCATATAAGTGAAATATTCTTGAGTGCAGCGTAAAAATTCAAGCAAACCAAAATATATACAGCAGGAAGAATATGCACGAAGAAAGCACTATGATCGGCAATGATGGCTCCGTGTACGGAAACTGCACAACGTTCCAAGCGATTAGCAAAACTGGATACTTTCAACAATTAACAGCCTCTGATTACAGTTTACATCGGACGTGAGAGTCATTCAGATGCTTTTTGTGCTTATGATGGTGTGTCAACTTAACCGGGAACAGGCCAATTATCTTTGTGGTTGAGACAGCCAGTATCAAAACTAGAATCCCCCAAGTGATAAACAAGTGAATCTAAGAGAGGCGCGAGCTGCCGAATCTATGAAAAATATCGTTAAAACAAATTAGCTTATTGTTTGTCATTTATTTTAAGAAGTAGAAAATAAGAGTATTCCGCCGATACAGATATTAGAGATGTATATTAAGGTAGTTTTTTTCAACAACAAAACCTTATGTACTTAACTTCCTAAAGAAGGCTGGTGAGCTCAGGGTGATAGGCATGTGAAACATACTGGGTTTCAATTGGCCTGGAAACAATAGCATCCCTAGGGATTGACAAACTGGATAACAGAACAGCGTCTGATTGAGCATATTCAATGGGGATTTCTCCACGGAGTTATGCAGCTCAAGAAGGAGTGGTAAGCAGACTTAGAGTGGCTTACTGGAAAACTGGGTGAAGCAGACGACCTTCGATCTTCACCTTCTTCACAAGCGATCTTCCCGTTACGAGATCCCATTGCCGTTAGTACGCGCTGTAGTTTATCCTGTTTGAATGTGATGTTGCCAACATAATAAACTCAGACAATAAAATAGTAAATTTGAAAATTTTCATTATGTTTTATAGTCGATGTGGCGACCGTTTTTGTTGACTTGATTTTCATTGGACTCTCGACTGTATTTCTGTTTATCAACACGTCTCTTTGAGAAGGCATAAATTGCTGAAGGCAATTCTAGTCGCTAACGTACGTGTGGAGCAAAATGGGTTTCAACATACATTTGAGGATTTTCTCATCAAAGAATGGTATTTTGCCAAATTAACCTGGTACCGATGCCAATAAGTGAAACAATCTTCAATCCAGCAGCGTTGCCAGGTTTAGTGAGAGAGGGAACCGGTCTCTTTGCCCACAGGAAAAACCCTACATTCGGCGAGTACATGTACCTAGCAACGTTTCTACATACGGCGATCGAATGAAAAATCAACTCAGAAATATCTAATTTGTATTTGGTCTAAGTGGCATTCGAGCCCGCGCCGCATCGATGGAAGGGCTGACACGCTCACCGACGGAGCCACACAGTAGAATGGATGTTGCATTAAATATAAATTCTGATGATAGAACTTCGTGCTGTCTTTGTACCAACAAATCCGTCTAACGTTATCAAGATCCGGCTGTGACGCCATGAATTATTCATAGAAACATGGAATCGTTCCAGAAATATCTAAAAAAATTGACATGATGCATGTTTGACACGCATCTGATACAATCTAACATTTCTGTTTTTGTGAAGAATTTGGAAAAAATCCCATAAGGCTTCTACACGATTCGCCCATCTGCACACAATAATTCCGATATTCCAAAATAATGAGCTAATTATTGAATACAATCGCCCCTGTTTTCGGGGGTTATTGGATAACGTGTTTGGAAAACTTTCAAATAACCTGTGATGTGTTACTGTGTATTTGGTTTTGTTCGTTACCACTTGGTTTAGGCTATTACTGTTTGGACCCGTTTACACGAAACATAACAACATATTTTATAGTTAAAATCTGTTTTATTGCACTGAATCAGTTTTAGATTTATTACGACTTTGTAAAAATCAGCATTCGGATGTCTAACACCAATCTTAAAAGTACTACTGTGACGAAGGTTCTTATTGGAACGGTAATCAAATTTAGACAAATGGGTTTGAAAAAAATAAACTAGATTCTCAATGTATGTAGCCATTAGCATCGACCAGAAGTCGTAAAAACTTTCCATTAGCTCATTATGTACTTCGCAAATAGTTAACGATTGATCTATACAATGGTGCTACAGTCCTCTAGCTAGTTTTATCCAAATCATATTTGTTAACGATTAACGTAAACATCAGTGCCATATTTATTAAAGGTAAGTGGCCGCTGAGAAATCCTTTACGTATTTTAGTGCAGATAAGCCAGTCACCGACACTTTGTTTTGAAATGATAAAGTATTAAGTATATACATATAATGATTGTTACCTGCAGGTCATTGGCATATTCTTACTGGTCTTTAACATAATGGTAAGTTTTGTTCTCATAACGAATCCACGAGGTAGCTGCAAAATGAACCTGCGTTTCAGTCTTATAAATTAGGCATAAATAATTAACTTTAATGATAGGATGTCGTGTATTTGGCGACCACCAGATTGTCTTGACGAGGCCAGAATGTTGACGTGATTTTGGTTGAGAGACGTTATAAGTTGGTTAGAATTGCATGCACATGACATTTTCAAATAAACCAACGATTTCTGAAAATCACTTCCTGTCGTTTTAATAGTAAATTGACAACGTGTGTGAGTAAATGGCAGTAATTTGTACCTTGTTAAGTTACAAATTTGCCTCGTTCTTCATCAACACTGAGTGGGACGATTAGTTTATTGATGGAAATGTCAGTTTGACGAATGTGTACAAATTAGCTGTGACAGAAGCTACATTGAAGATGTTTTGATTACTATATTTCCCGACAATCCTCCAGGTGACACGAGCGGCCAAAAATTTGACTTTTTAAAATATTTCGATCGCCAAGAAAAGTTTGACATACCTTGAACAATTAGATAATTGACGTCCAACTGAAAATATCTGTAAAACCAGTAACCCGTACGAACTGAAGATGCGTGCTAAGATAAAAGAGAAGATAAAAGCCTGTTTTAGCCGTACGGTACTACCCCGGAATGGATCACCTTTAAGTCATTTTATCGAATCGTCATCTGGTACAGATATATATGTTGCTTTGTAAAGATTTTTGAAAAAAATATCATATTTCTTAAGACAAAGTCAAGCAGACATTCAACGTTTCGTTTAATCCAGCTTTTTATCACTTCATTTGATATGACAAATGCGTATTTTATTATTTAGAAGACCGTTTGCTAATATTTACAATATGTCCAAATCGAGAGCCTCTCAATGATACCCCTACAAACATATAGGCCTATAATTATTTCCTCTTCGGATTATAACTGGCAAGTTATTGTATCCCTTTCTTTGACCTTGATTTCATGCATACCCATGTTCTGTTTTACAGCAGAATTACCAGGAAAATGACATCTTGTTGTACATAGAAAGCCGCTTAAAGTGCGTGTACCTACTGTATGGTTAGAAGTAAACGAACAACAAATATTCTATATATTTTTCCGTTACTTTCCTTTTAATGATAAATCCAGCACGCGTTCGGTTTGCGCGGGCTATAAAACAATACTAATTAAACGTTTCACAAACTTCTAAACTCATTTAGCAATCATTAAAGTGGCATAAGCTGCGGAAATCCGGAAAATATCAATTGAAGAGAAAAAGGCGATCGAGATTCTTATCAAGATATACAAAATATTTGCAGATACTAATCTTGGAGTAGTTAATATAAATGCAAAAGTCTAAAAAATAAACTTATACCTACTGGCTTTTTGAATTGTATCGTCATTAGTACACATGTGCGGGCTGTACGGGATACTGGCTTTATCGATATTTTTATTTCAACATCAATCTTTTTGGAGGTAGGCCTTCTGAAAATGCCCAACTCCTCATGTCAATTGGGATCTTTGGGGGAAAAGTACAAATTATGGCAAAAATGACAAAATCAGTATAACTTTGCTTAAAAAAAATCTAAGGATATTGCATTGAGAGTAAAAACTAAAAATCAGACGCGTGAATAAAAATGCCCCAGGTGTGTTCTGGTTTCTAAAATACACTATGTAACTAAGCATTACCTGAACTCTTGCCACCGTTAATATGCTTTGAATGCAAAGATCAAAGATGGAAACATAAATTTCGAAGGGGTAAAGAAAATGGAATTACTCGGCTGCCCACCACACCCTCGTGTGTTTGTTATAATATGATTAACCGTTACGTAACGACCCTGGAGGGCTGCGTCTATATCCGTCACACACGAGAACACGAACATTAAATCAATCAGCGGAAAATCATTACTGGAAGCTGGTTAGGTAATGTATGTATATATATAGATTACGCGATGACACGTCTGATGTAGCTTAACAACTCTTTCGACAAAGGAGAATCTTTCGACAAAATATGGATGGTTCAAGCCACCAATTAAAATTTACATTTTATATCTCAGAACCGGCAGTGACCCACGGTGTCAACTTTCTCTCTAGTAATTGGGAATAGAATGTTCATCAATAAATTTAGACAATGTCGCCGTATGGATATAGTCAACAATTTCATGTTCTAAACAATGTCTGTTTTGATACGCATCTGTCCTTGTGTAAGTTGAGCCAAATGACTTGGCACCTAAAGCAAATCTTCGGAAGTGTGAGATAAGAATGTGTAAATGATACACGATAATATGGCCCATGCGCTGGCATTTAAAGCAACGTGGAACAGGTGGAATATATAACTTGACTGGGAAAACTTGATAAGCAATAATTACTTCACTTGGTATGGTTTGACAACTAAAACTTAAGAGCATGGATGTTGTTGGAGTTTTTTCTCTGCCTTTTGTTAATCTTTGAACATGAGTGAATTGTTTTAATGCTTTAGAATTTCAGATTCGCTTATGCCTTCTGGGATTCCATATATTACGCCCCTAGGAGCTGGTGGGCCATTAGGTTTACAACTTTCAACTTTCTCTCTAGTCATTGGGGTTAGAATGTTCATCAATAAATTTAGACAATGTCGCCGCATGGATATAGTCAACAATTTCATGTTCTTAACAATGTCTGTATTGATACGCATCTGTCCTTGTGTAAGTTGAGATAAATGACTTGGCACCTAAGCAAATCGTCGGAAGTGTCAGATAAGAATGTGTAAATGATACACGAGAAACCTTTACAGCTACAGTAAAAACAACTTATCACACTGATACTCACTAACCAAAACACTCATAAACTCACTCATAAATTATTTAGAACCAAGAAAGTAATAAAAAAAACTGTTTATCCTCATTTAGACTGGGAACTTAACCATTCACAGAGTTCTTTCTCACCCAGCGTCAAAGGGCTAGCCAGTACGTTCAGAAAGGTTAGACAAATACAAGATGGAAGGTTTCTCCCTTAAATCGATCTTAATAGTAAAAACCGAAAGCGTAGGCATTGTATGTGGCACGGTTACATATCTCAAATGGCTTTTTGCGCAAAAAGTGAATATAGGCATAAAATAATCTCATAACTCTGTTGAGTTATTTATTCTCTAAAACCTGCCACAATCACATTATAAATTGCCTTGCGTGTGTACAAGAAACTCTTACCCTTTAGCGATAATCGATCACTATTCTTGAACAAGGCGGAAACTTTGTGATACCTTATTATTTTCTTTTAATTTAATTTAATCTCTGGTATGAAGCACTTGTCCATATCGCGATATTGATGTTCTGGCAAACCAACATCAAACTGTGGATAGTGTTGTGCAGAGCTAACATTGTTTTCCTATGATGATATTGTCTTTTAAACGAGCAAGTAACATCTGTGTCTAAAATTGCTATAGGGTAGTTAACCGGATTGAATATTGAAGGCAATGTCAACTTATTGCTGCTGCCGCTTAATCAAACCTTTTAATGCATGACGTAATGGAAACATTTATATTTTAAGATGAAAATGTGTATCTTAAGCAGGGATCATAAACTCTTGCAAATACTACGAATGAACAAAACACCACATTTCCTTCTGACATGTTATAATAAGCCCTAGGTTAAAGGCCTACAAACATATTTAATATCTAAACAAAGTTTTTTTTGCCCCAAAAAGAAAAAATCATTTATAATTAAGAAAGATGTTGTTAACTTATTATGTAAGAACACATATTGATACAAAACTTTGACATTTCTTTTCCCCCTCTCTTTGGCAATATCTGCGAGCATGTTAAATAAAGCGCCTTTAAAAGGCTGCTATCATGAGCTAAACTAAAACCCAAATGTTTTGATATGCCAAAAATTGTAACTGACATCTTCGGTAAAAACGTTAAACGCGTGCTACTGAACAGAATTGATGCGTTAACACAACATAACTGATAAGACAATTTCTTAAACACATTATCGGGTTACTTTATGAACAACAGAATAATTGGCCATTTGATTCCCGTTTCCGTGTAAGGAATATTGTCAATGTTATGGCAAGTTGGAAGATCAAACAGTGCCTTATGCAATTTTCTGACCGATGACGTCATATACAAAAGAGCGTCAGATTCTTAGAAACCGAATTCTTTGGCGCGAATCATTCTTATAGAATGGAGTCGCCAATCACATTTTATAAGAAAAAGAAGAAGAAATCCGAATTCTGTGAACTTCTATGGGTCTCTCCGGAAGTAACACATTTAATTAATACAGATCCTATTAATGGAAACTCTGGGAGAGCTCGTCGATTGGCCTACTTAAGCGCACGCCATTCACTGAATAGCGGTCCATTTCATTACATTTCATAGCGATCTATATTCAGTTGTTTTTGTTTTCGTTTAAGACATGAACCTCTGAATCAGATTAAAATGGTACTAAGTATGTCGATTTCTAGAGACAGTTTCCATGGCACTGTCCGCAGGTCACTACATCTTCCGACTAGATATGCGAAGTTTTCTAAAGAATAAAATTGCATTCAGTTGCCGACGATCGCAGATGACTTGTGCAACCTCCGTGTAGATAACAGTGCATGTTTTATTTGTGGACTGAATAATGGTGTTTTACGCTGAGCTCACATATAAAGCGGTGTTTGTTAACTTGATGGGACAGAAAACAACGACCCTTGCATGCGAACTTAGGTAAATACCTAGCAACTCCAGTGCAAGTCGGGTGACACCCCTCAACCAACATGTTTTTTTAATTTTTGTCTTCTGATTTGAATGTGATGAAATTGACAACATACAATGTCGTGTGCTTAATACCCTATATGAGAAGTTGTCTTTCCGTCTGGTTCTCTCTCTTGAATTGTCTTAACAATTCCACAGAGAAATCCTCATAGACTTTGCCCAATCAGACGCTCTTATCATGTTTGTCCATCCCTCGGGACAGAATTGCTCTTCAAACAGTTGACATTTAGTCTCTTCGTAAGGTCAAGTCACAATTACTGTCCTAACTTGTAGAACGAAAAAAAAAAACGATCCGCCTGTTATTAATATTCTGGTAAATTTTGGGATTACAATTTCTTGAAAAATGGCTGAAATTCTTATACCGATTTTGGAGCTGTGTCACATGGAGCAAGTCCACTATTAGGATTAGCCCGGTCTCGGGAAGTTCCTAGATTTCGGTTGATATCTTTGGGCATTGTTTAGTGGGACTTCCAATAAGCCAGGACTACTTTTTTGAGTATCCATGTGACTCAATGAAGTAGTAGTTTGTCTAAAAAAATATATGAAAGGTGAAGATTGAATAAAAGTGGCGGATTGAGCTGTCTGACGTGGGGGTGATTGGGCCCCTGACAACAATGTGACTTGTGTCGTCTGCACCCCTGTCCCCTTCGGAAGTGAAAATCTTGAGATTTCTCCCTTATTGGTCTGTCAAGATTTTAACTGCAGACTTCTCTAGGGTGGTTCCGAGTTTCCACCAGGGCTTTTAGCTGGGCGAATGTTTCTAACCGAGTGAAAGAGCCAAACGTTAACATTATGGCAAATGGAAAATTAATTGTGTACTGATGCCTGTTATGCCAGGGAACCCCTAGTGTAGACCTCTGCCAAACGTTTCAATGTAAGAAAACTATTGATACCAGCTATTTAATTTTTTTCATACTAGCCAAGCAGGTATTTTTCTAGTGAACCAGTTGGTGAAATTTGGGATTCCAAAGGTTTTAGGTTTAAAATAATAGAGAGATTTAAATCGTGTGATTTTGATTTTTAAAAAATCCAGTAACAGCAGAGGCTGCTCTGTGGAGTGCTACTGTTAGGAGTTTACTGGCGTAAGGACACTAGTTTCACGTTCTGTCAGTTTGAAAATATAATCTAATATTGAAAAACATGAATAGCAGCCAGTTGGCTATGGTTAGTGGGAAATTGAGGCTGCGATCGGGGCTCGGTGAGAATGGTGTCTGCTTGCTGTGGACAGGCCCTTTCACCAAGAATGGGAGATATGGTGTTTTTTCGTTAAAGGATCCTGTCACAGGCAAGTGGACTAAAAAACCAGCTCATCGAGTAGCTCACATGGTTCATGTGGGTAATTTTAACATCAGTCGCCACATGGATTGCTCTCATCTCTGTCATAACTCCCTTTGCGTGAACCCTTCACATCTAAATTTTGAAGAGCACTGGGTTAATAACAACAGACAGAGATGTAGCAACCAAGGTAGATGCCTTGGGCATGAGGGGCACCCCGATTGTCTCCTCAGCTTGCGCATTAACTGACTAAGGTAAGTAAACAACAACAACATAAATTATTAAAGGAAAGTTCTTTCTTTATTTTATATTTTATTTATATTTGTAAAATCTGTATTGAATTGAAAAGGAAGCAAAGTCTATTTTCTTTTTGACGGGTAGCTGTGTTCAACTTGTATGTCATCAAGTTTGCCTTTTTTATAGTCTGTTTCTTGGTCTTTGTTTCCTGATGTGTAATTCAAGTGCTCTTGTATTTTTCTCCCAGTGTTTTTAAGAAGTTTTTTTTTCACAGCAGGTCGCTTTCTATATCTGGTTGAATATTCTCTCTCTTTCTGTAGTGACACAAGGCTCTCTTCTGTTTTGGGACTGAGAACGCCCACCCGAACTGCGGATAGTTTGCCTCTTACTGACACGTCAAGTGGGTTGTTTATTCGATGAATTGTTGAGGAGGCCCTGCCTGCAAAATTTCTAGAATAGTTAACATTTTTGGGGAGGGACACACTAAAAGATCGATTTACTGCCTCACATTTCTGTGTATTGGTATTAAATCTCATTTTCATCAATGCATCTTCACTAAGGCGCATTCTTATAAGCTCTCTTAGAAGTTTCTTGTCTTCAGGGGTCATGTTTACACTGTATAGCTTATGGATTGCCAAAAACATAGACCTTTCCCACCAGCTTTTTAACTTTCCTCCCGAACAAACCATTGAATGTCTTCTGCACATTGAACAGTCCCCAGCATAACACCGACAAGTGGCTTCCAACACTTTCGGCAGAGCAGCCTTTATTTTGTCAATGTCACCACTGTATGAATTCATGAGTTCATTGAATATTAGACTGCACCTGGCTTTAATGTCTTGACTAAAAAATTTCTGCATTTTCTTCTTTGCCTCCCTTGTCTTGCCAGGGAACATGTCCTTACTAAATTCAGCATTATTACATTTTTTGAATTGAAGTCTTCCAAGGTGGACTGGGTCAGCAAGTCTGGTGACTTTCCACAATGGAAATATGCTTTTTATACCTTCTTCCACGCCTTTTGCTGCAGATGAGTCTCCGTCGGTTGTCACGTGATTGATTTTAACACCCTGTGTAGCCAAATCCAGCCCAATATCTTGACCCATCTTTCTTTCTGACCAGGGGGCATTTGGGTTTGTGTCGGCTGTGCAGTCTGGATGACCACCCGGACAGCTTATATCAAACCCTCTTCCTTTCAGCCAAGCACCTTTCCAGCAAATTTTATTTTTGAATGTCGCTGAAACAATATATTTCTTCTCTGTCATGGTTTCACATGCTATTCCAATGGCCTGAGATGCATTCTGACCAGGCTTTTTAGCACTGCTGATTGTGACACTATTATATCTACCATCCATTGCTACATCAAACTCGTCCTTGTTCTTTCCTTGTAGAGTTTGTATATCTTTTACCAAACTGACCTTTTTTTTCATATCATCTGTATTTAATTCCTTTATTTTATCTCCCACAGTGCAAGCTGTCCTGTGCATACCTGATCTCGCTGGAGCTGGGACATCCATTGATGTGAAGAGAAGTCTAGCCCTTGTGTTTCCCATGGGGGTGTCTTGTAGTCCAACTTGCAGAGCAAGGTTGACGGCAGCAGGATTTTTTCCAGGTTTGGGACTTTTCACTTTAAAAAGCTTGTATGGCTCTGAGAAATAATTGCAAATTCTACATTTTAAAGTATATGACCAAGCAAGACCTTGTTTCTTTTCGGTGGCTATTTCGAACACTGGTTTGCAATCAGGGTCATTTTCTTGATGTTTTGATATTGTGTCATTCCACATAAATACCATGCTTTCAATGTCGATTAACCTCATCCCTGAAGCAATATCTGTCTTTTTTTCCTTCTGCAGAGGCCGAGTTATGCTATTTTGTCTGAGTGATCGTCTCGGAGGCGGATTACAGCTCTCTTGTTCCGTCGCGTTTGTTGGGAAATCTCTGTCTGTGTTTCGCACTGTAGTGGCTGTGTTCAAGTCCATCCAAGAACAACTGGCAATGGGCAGGATACTGGGACTAGCTTGCGTTTTTCTTGGCCTTCCAACATTACCAGCTCTGAAGAGATTTTGCTGCCTTTTTCGTTTCCCCTTCATGTTAAGCACCAGGTAAGCTATGATTGATGGGAGACTGGACCTTTCTTTTTATAGCCGTGTTTTGAGTGTTATTTTAACTTATGTGAGTGGACTGAGGTTCATGTTATTTCCATTAAACAACAAAACTGGTAAGTTTGCCTTCACTGCCAATCTGCATGCAGCTTGTTTAGGCTCTGTCAAACAACATCAAAAAGTGGTTGAATGTGTGTACCTGGGACACAGGGGCTGGGGAGGGGGGGGGGGGTAAGTTTATTTATATTCTGTTATAATCTTGGGTGTCTCATGTGAGGGGGGCTTCATTTTTTATTTTGAATTTGATATTTCACCTTGGTTGAGTAAAGCAGACGCATATCCGTCTAGACAGAATGTGATTGAGCCCTACCTAACACAACTAACGGCAGGATTATCTCCCCTTGTCCACTGGTAGTGGCCTGGGAGGGCATTTTGGGATTATACCTATGGTCACTTTCTTTTGCACAGCTTGAGAACGCTTCTAAAGAGACACTTGCAATTTAATATGTTGAAAGAGGAGTCTTGTAACTTTTAAAAAATATATAATTTGACAGATTGGCTTATTTATTTTTTTCACAGATTTCATTTCGGCAGATAAATTTGGCACACAAATACCCCAATTTAGTTGAAAATTTAAAAAAAATAACAAGATTGTCCAATTAAAGGTTGCTTATCATTTTTCATAGGTCTGAATGATGGTGATTTACCATAAGAAGCCCCATGGGTACAGCCAAAGAGAACATCGATACATACTCTGTCGGAAATTTAATTTCTCCCATTACATGTTGGACGGATTTCATAAGATTTCATCAATGGGGGTGAGCTATTCATATAAGCCTAACTCTACAAATCTTTGAGATATAAGTATAATTTTTTAGATGCATCCTTCGAACAGATCTGAGGTTACTGTGGTGAAATATTTCTTAAATTGGATAAAGCTGACCTGGGTGTAAGGAGCAAGTCCACTATTAGGATTAGCCCGGTCTCGGGAGGTACGAATGAAGTTCCTAGATTTCGGTTGATATCTTTGGGCATTGTTTAGTGGGACTTCCAATAAGCCAGGACTACTTTTTTGAGTATCCATGTGACTCAATGAAGTAGTAGTTTGTCTAAAAAAATATATGAAAGGTGAAGATTGAATAAAAGTGGCGGATTGAGCTGTCTGACGTGGGGGTGATTGGGCCCCTGACAACAATGTGACTTGTGTCGTCTGCACCCCTGTCCCCTTCGGAAGTGAAAATCTTGAGATTTCTCCCTTATTGGTCTGTCAAGATTTTAACTGCAGACTTCTCTAGGGTGGTTCCGAGTTTCCACCAGGGCTTTTAGCTGGGCGAATGTTTCTAACCGAGTGAAGGAGCCAAACGTTAACATTATGGCAAATGGAAAATTAATTGTGTACTGATGCCACATATGTTAGCAAAGGTGTACTAAACGTCCGTTGTAGTATCAACTAGCCAGCTACCTCCTTTTTTAGAGAAGGCCAGTTGGTTGAATGACATTTAGTACTGGCGATAGGGTCATACTCTAGGACGGTTCGATACCCGTTTCGGGCGTCACCCAAAATCGGTAGAAGATTTTTTACCATTTCCCAAGAGAGTGTTCTTGTTACGCGAAATGCTACAAATCGTCCATTGAGTTTCAAAAACGCTTGACTAACTTTCTTGGGTGACATCGTGACCACGAAATTGAATTGACTAAAGTTGGTGTTTATGTGGCCATGTTCAATTTATTATTGTTGGTGCATATTTCATCAATCTCTTTCAGATCATTTGTTTAAAGCTGATCACATTAGTTTGCCCAACGGGGCTTTAATTCTACCAAACTACTAAATGTGTATGTTTTATCTTGTTGAATACATTAAGCCAGGTGAATAAACTAACAAACCCACGCCTGATCTATAAGTCTGGCTAAGTTTTTTAATATTTCTTTTTGCTGATCGTTTTTATTAACAAAATGCTTTTTTGATCAATTTGTTTTAAAAAGTGTTTAACTTTGTCGTTTAACGTAACAATTAATATTCGCTGGACAAACGTGTCAGTACCGGAACTGAACTGTTGCGGTTCAAATAAAATAAAATTGTTAAACCATAAAATGTTTTCAGATTATGCACTTATAATTGTTTTACTTATTTTAAGGATTATCAAATTAATTGGAGTTGGAAATCTGACCCTACCACGAAGGAAACCGGTACCAGAAATTCATTGAAATCAGCGGTCTTCTAAACATATTGCCGGGTTACACTATTGGCAGCCAATCAATCAATCAATTAATCAACTAACTACCCAATACCAACAAACCAGTGATCATCTACAAATTTTCTTGCCACCGAACTCTACAAGCTTAACTCTACGAATGCCGGCACAACTTATTAATACCACACTAATTTGCGAAAATAACAACCCAATAACTCCCAAATTGACTCAAAGCGTACGTCTCTGCGTTTCCCTCCGTGTTTGACAGCTCATGCCACTTTCAAAGTCTTCAACATATTATCTTCTACAGCTGAACTAATATCAGAAAAAAGGCACAAGCTGTTAACAGAGGCTATCCAAAGCATCCTTTTTTAAATTAGCGTCATAGGTATGGTTATTACTAACGCTAAAAGCACTTCTTTACAATTGGTATAACGCAATATAACGTCAAAGAAACGATCGGCCCTTTTCGCCCAATTCAATCAGTAAAAAAAACACAACAGATTGTCATTTTTGGCTTTCGTCAATTTAAATGAGTCCTATAAACGGAACGCGATTCTATGGTCCTTGTGGTGAAAGGCGAAGGCTAATTTTCCTTCTGAATTCTTCAATTTAACTTAAATTATAGATGACAACTTCATTGAGAACTTTTACAATGGGCTAATGAACAGACAAGAAAATGATACGTTGACGAGCATTTGATTAAATGACGAGCGAGCATTTATTCTCATATTCTCATTATTATTTATGGGTGGAAGGCTGTTTGCATTGAGCTACAATGTACCAGCCCTCTACCTATTTAGCCACTGAAGCTCAGATGATAAGTCACGTTATGCAACTGCTTGAAATGAACACTTAAGATAAAATACATGATATTTGAATTTAGAGACAATTAATACCCTCCCAATTGGAAAATGTCTGGTTATTTTCTGCTATTTTTCTCAAATGGATTATGATTATATTAGTTTATGAACATATATGTTTTTGCGTCGAGTTACTTACTGTAAATAGCATGCATAAATATGCAAATATATGCTGGTAAACAAAATATTCTGGCTTTGAGTAATAAAGTTTTGCTGGACACGTAACGTTTAGTGTTTGCTTAAACTCACTATCGGCATAACTAACTTAACCAATAAGAGGATTCGCCCAAAATTGCAACTCCCTATGCTTCTGCAGGTTATCGACGAGCAGCCCGACGTCATAACTTCGCATGACCGTATATACTAAAAACATCAAAGCTCACTGTAGAAAGATGTTAAAAAACCTTCAAAGCTTGTTTGGTAAAAAGGTAAAAAAACATTTACAAAATGAAGTTTAATGTATTTTAGCTCATGATTGTATTTTCTACATTTCATTATAGCTTGTTTGAGCCCTCCTACTTATGTATAACATATTGGCCTTGTGTTAGACACAGCTTTGTAGATAGTGTGGAGCCGTGTTGGTATTATTCTGCAATTCAATGCATATAAAGAAATACTTGAGAGGATCAGAATAGTATCCAGCAGACACCATGCCAATTCTTTTACATATATCTGGACCGATTCCATTTCCATATGAATAATTCAGTCTGGCCTTGGTATTTGTTAGTACTAAAATAGCACGGCATCCTATCATTGATAAGTAAATTCTTTACATAACACTACATTCAACAATGTGGCTTTGAGGGGAAATTTTCTAGAGAACCAATGCATATCTTACGGTTCACCGGATATCACATGCACACGACAGGTTAAATCGAAATCAGGTTTACAATAAAGACGAACTAGTCATGTTTCGTTGAGAAATTTTCTTACAGCAAAATATTTAAAAATCTTGGTCGTAATGTCCAATACCGGGTACTTTATCTGGTTACCCTAAGTTACGATCATAATAGAGATATGTCCGACCAAATTTGACCAACTAAACAACTATTGATGGAAGCAGGTTGGTCCAAAAATAGGTCCACAGGTCCAGGATTGAGCCACCAACACCCTGCACCTGATATAACTAAGAATTAGGCCAACATGTACATGTGTAATCCAGAGTTATTGAATGTTTTCGGATGTGCAGAACAAAAAGATATTTGGACAACGTCTTTTGCTAGTTTTGGTCAACCAGCACTGTCCTGACTGACTTAAGAGCTTACACGATTGTAACGAGAGAAAGTTCTGTGGGTTAAAGTTTGTGGAAGCAATTGTTTTTTTTTTTCGCTGAATAAAAAGTATTTGACACAAGTTAATGGAATTCTGGCTGCTTATACATGCAGTTGATAGAGATCTCTTACAAAATGAAGGCCGGAGTTAATACAGTTTTAGCTAAGTAGCGTTTATTTAACAGTCCGCGATATTTGTGGCATTAAAATTTCAGAATTGTGGGGAATTAAAACAAACATCCGGGTAAGAATGGGTGGTAATTTACTTTGAAACCGGATGTTTCCGGAGAGCGGCTCTAAGTAAATGCTCTATGAGGCTAGACAGTAAATGCTTCAATATATTTGGATGCGAGACACATCAAATAAAACGTTCAATTATTTTTCCAATGCGTTATGAACCTAAATTTACTATATTTGGGTTGTATAACACCAAATATTGAATGTTTTTATATAGAAAAATTAGACAATTGCCTTTCAAATAAAAATATCGGTAACACAAGTAACCCATACGAACTGAAGATGCGTGCTAAGATAAAAGAGAAGATAAAAGCCTGTTTTAGCCGTACGGCACTACCCCGGAATGGATCACCTTTAAGTCATTTTATTGAATCGTCATCTGGTACAGATATATATGTTGCTTTGTAAAGATTTTTGAAAAAATATCATATTTATTAAGACAAAGTCAGGCAGACATTCAACGTTTCGTTTAATCCAGCTTTTTATCACTTCATTTGATGTGACAAATGCGTATTTTATTATTTAGAAGACCGTTTGCTAATATTTACAATATGTCCAAATCGAGAGCCTCTCAATGATATCCCTCCAAACATATAGGCCTATAATTATTTCCTCTTCGGATTATAACTGGCAAGTTATTGTATCCCTTTCTTTGACCTTGATTTCATGCATACCCATTTTCTGCTTTACACCAGAATTACCAGGAAAATGACATCTTGTTGTACATAGAAAGCCGCTTAAAGTGCGTGTACCTACTGTATGGTTAGAAGTAAACGAACAACAAATATTCTATATATTATTCCGTTACTTTCATTTTAATGATTAATCCAGCACGCGTTCGGTTTGCGCGGGCTATAAAACAATAATAATTAAACGTTTCACAAACTTCTAAACTCATTTAGCAATCATTAAAGGGGCATGAGCTGCCAAAATGTTGATATTTTGACGTTATAACAGAATGTTGAAATTATTGGCTATTTTTCTCAAGACGTATCATTCAGAAGCTTTCTAGTGCTTCTAGTCTCGAAAATGTACGATAAAGTATAGTTTTGAACTAACTTTGGCTTAGAATGAATGAATGGTCGTCCCGGTTATTTAAATTTTGTTTACTTTTCGAACACGTTTTCGGTTCGCACAGGCCACGTACTGTATGGATTTTCCTCATTCCAACTCCAATCATTTAATTTTTCGATGGCCTTCAAAGCCTCTTACTGTCGCGACGATCAGAAATTATGAAAAACGGGTGAATTTTGGCAGCTCATGCCGCTTTAAAGTGGCATAAGCTGTGGAAATCCGAAAAATATCAATTGAACAGAAAAAGGTAATCGACATTCTTATCAAGATATACAAAATATTTGCAGATACTAATCTTGGAGTAGTTAATATAAATGCAAAAGTCTAAAAAATAAACTTATACCTACTGGCTATTTGAATTGTATCGTCATTAGTACACATGTGCGGCCTGTACGGGATACTGGCTTTATCGATATTTTTATTTCAACATCAATCTTTTTGGAGGTAGGCCTTCTGAAAATGCCCAACTCCTCATGTCAATTGGGATCTTTGGGGGAAAAGTACAAATTATGGCAACTCTTGTCATTTCAAGATCCGTGTTTTATTCAGACAAAGTCAGTATAACTTTGCTTAAAAAAAATCTAAGGATATTGCATTGAGAGTAAAAACTAAAAAATCAGACACGTGAATAAAAATGACCCAGGTGTGTTCTGGTTTCTAAAATACACTATGTAATTAAGCATTACCTGAACTCTTGCCACCGTTAATATGCTTTGAATGCAAAGATCAAAGCTGGAAACATAAATGTCGAAGGGGTAAAGAAAATGGAATTACTCGCCTTCCCACCACACCCTCATGTGTTTGTTATAATATGATTAACCGTTACGTAACGACCCTGGAGGGCTGCGTCTATATCCGTCACACACGAGAACACGAACATTAAATCAATCAGCGGAAAATCATTACTGGAAGCTGGTTAGGTAATGTATGTATATATATAGATTACGCGATGACACGTCTGATGTAGTTTAACAACTATTTCGACAAAGGAGGAGATTTCGACAAGTTATGGAGGGTTCGAGTCATCAATTAAAATTGAGATTTTATGACTCAGACCCGGCAGTGACTATCAGTATTCCCATGGTGTCAACTTTCTCTAAAGTCATTGGATTTACAATGTTCATCAATAAATTTAGACAATGTCGCTGTATGGATATAGTCAACAATTTCCTGCTCTTAACAATGTCTCTATTGATACGCATCTGTCCTTGTGTAAGTTGAGATAAATGACTTGGCGCCTAAAGCAAATCGTCGGAAGTGTGAGATAAGAATGTGTAAATGATACACGAGAAACCTTTACAGCTACGGTAAAAACAACTTATCACACTGATACTCACTAACCAAAACAACTTATCACACTGATACTCACTAACCAAAACAACTTATCACACTGATACTCACTAACCAAAACAACTTATCACACTGATACTCACTAACCAAAACAACTTATCACACTGATACTCACTAACCAAAACAACTTATCACACTGATACTCACTAACCAAAACAACTTATCACACTGATACTCACTAACCAAAACAACTTATCACACTGATACTCACTAACCAAAACAACTTATCACACTGATACTCACTAACCAAAACAACTTATCACACTGATACTCACTAACCAAAACAACTTATCACACTGATACTCACTAACCAAAACAACTTATCACACTGATACTCACTAACCAAAACAACTTATCACACTGATACTCACTAACCAAAACAACTTATCACACTGATACTCACTAACCAAAACAACTTATCACACTGATACTCACTAACCAAAACAACTTATCACACTGATACTCACTAACCAAAACAACTTATCACACTGATACTCACTAACCAAAACAACTTATCACACTGATACTCACTAACCAAAACAACTTATCACACTGATACTCACTAACCAAAACAACTTATCACACTGATACTCACTAACCAAAACAACTTATCACACTGATACTCACTAACCAAAACAACTTATCACACTGATACTCACTAACCAAAACAACTTATCACACTGATACTCACTAACCAAAACAACTTATCACACTGATACTCACTAACCAAAACAACTTATCACACTGATACTCACTAACCAAAACAACTTATCACACTGATACTCACTAACCAAAACAACTTATCACACTGATACTCACTAACCAAAACAACTTATCACACTGATACTCACTAACCAAAACAACTTATCACACTGATACTCACTAACCAAAACAACTTATCACACTGATACTCACTAACCAAAACAACTTATCACACTGATACTCACTAACCAAAACAACTTATCACACTGATACTCACTAACCAAAACAACTTATCACACTGATACTCACTAACCAAAACAACTTATCACACTGATACTCACTAACCAAAACAACTTATCACACTGATACTCACTAACCAAAACAACTTATCACACTGATACTCACTAACCAAAACAACTTATCACACTGATACTCACTAACCAAAACAACTTATCACACTGATACTCACTAACCAAAACAACTTATCACACTGATACTCACTAACCAAAACAACTTATCACACTGATACTCACTAACCAAAACAACTTATCACACTGATACTCACTAACCAAAACAACTTATCACACTGATACTCACTAACCAAAACAACTTATCACACTGATACTCACTAACCAAAACAACTTATCACACTGATACTCACTAACCAAAACAACTTATCACACTGATACTCACTAACCAAAACAACTTATCACACTGATACTCACTAACCAAAACAACTTATCACACTGATACTCACTAACCAAAACAACTTATCACACTGATACTCACTAACCAAAACAACTTATCACACTGATACTCACTAACCAAAACAACTTATCACACTGATACTCACTAACCAAAACAACTTATCACACTGATACTCACTAACCAAAACAACTTATCACACTGATACTCACTAACCAAAACAACTTATCACACTGATACTCACTAACCAAAACAACTTATCACACTGATACTCACTAACCAAAACAACTTATCACACTGATACTCACTAACCAAAACAACTTATCACACTGATACTCACTAACCAAAACAACTTATCACACTGATACTCACTAACCAAAACAACTTATCACACTGATACTCACTAACCAAAACAACTTATCACACTGATACTCACTAACCAAAACAACTTAAACGTTCTGATATGCATTCATCTTATGTGCTCATTCTATTTTCAGTTAAAATTATTCTCAGTTATGAATTCAACATTTTACCATTTCAATGAAGTACAAGCTTTGGTATAGAAATGCTCTACTGGTGAGGTTTTACGTGTGCATAGTTATTTTTGTCAACAGTTTCACTTATTTACCACATTGCATATTTGTTTATTATTTAGTATTTATATCCATGTTTTGAAATATCAATCTCAATAGCACTTGATAAAACCAT
Source organism: Lepidochitona cinerea (assembly GCA_963971465.1). Lineage (NCBI taxonomy): Eukaryota > Metazoa > Mollusca > Polyplacophora > Chitonida > Tonicellidae > Lepidochitona > Lepidochitona cinerea. Next base: position 2,850,345 of record OZ020558.1, on the reverse strand, counting down.
GGGCATAGGTGTTGAAATCTCGTGTTGTTTACAACTAAGAAAGTAATGAAAAACCCCATCCTCATTCAGACTGGGAACAAGACCATCCAAAGAGATCCTTTCTCATCCAGTATCAAAGGGCTAGTCAGTACGTTCAGAAAGGTTAGACAAATACAGAATGTAAGGTTTCTCACTTAAATCGATCGTAATCGTAAATAACCGAAAGCATAGGCATTGTATGTGGCACGGTTACGTGTTTAGAATGGCTTTTTGTGCAAAAAGTGTGGCAGTGAATATAAAGCGATAACTCTGTTGCTGATTGAGTTATATATTCTCTAATACCTGTCACAATTACATTATAAATTGCCTAGCGTGTGTACAAGAAAGTCTAACCCTTTAGCGATAATTGATCACTATTGTTGAACAAGGCGGAAACTTTATGATATCTTATTATTTTCTTTTAATTTAATTTAATCTCTGGTATGAAGCACTTGTTGATATCGCGATATTGATGTCCTGGCAAACCTACATCAAACTGTGGATAGTGTTATGTAGAGCTAACATTGTTTTCCTATAATTATATTATCTTTTAAGGGAGCAAGTAACATCTGTGTCTAAAATTGCTATAGGGTACTTAACCAGGGTGAATATTAAAGGTAATGTCAATTTATTGCTACTGCGTATGTTCGGCTTAATGAAACCTTTTAATGCATGACGTAATGGAAGAAACATTTATATTTTTAAGATGAAAGTTTGTATCTTAAGCAGGGATCAGAAACTCTTGCAAATACTACGAATGAAGAAAACACCACATTTCCTTCTGAAATGTTACGATAAGCCCTAGGTTAAAGGCCTACAAACATATTTTATATCTAAACAAAGTTTTTTTGCCCAAAAACTAAAAATCATTTATAATTAATAAAGATGTTGTTAACTTATTATGTAAGAACACATATTGATACAAAACTTTGACATTTCTTTTCCCCCTCTCTTTGGCAATATCTGCGAGCATGTTAAATAAAGCACCTTTAAAAGGCTGCTATCATGAGCTAAACTAAAACCCAAATGTTTTGATATGCCAAAAATTGTAACTGACATCTTCGGTAAAACACGTTAATCACGTGCCAATGAACAGTATAGGAAATGATGCGTTAACACAACATAACTGATAAGACAATTTCTTAAACACATTATCGGGTTACTTTATGAACAACAGAATAATTGGCCATTTGATTCCCCTTTCCGTGTAAGGAATATTGTCAATGTTATGGCAAGTTGGAAGATCAAACAGTGCCTTATGCAATTTTCTGACCGATGACGGCATATACAAAAGCGCGTCAGATTCTTAGAAACCGAATTCTTTGGCGCGAATCATTCTTATAGAATGGAGTCGCCAATCACACTTTATAAGAAAAAGAAGAAGAAATCCGAATTCTGTGAACTTCTATGGGTCTCTCCGGAAGTAACACATTTAAATAATACAGATCCTATTAGTGGAAACTCTGGGAGAGCTCGTCGATTGGCCTACTTAAGCGCACGCCATTCACTGAATAGCGGTCCATTTCATTACATTTCATAGCGATCTATATTCAGTTGTTTTTGTTTTCGTTTAAGACATGAACCTCTGAATCAGATTAAAATGGTACTAAGTATGTCGATTTCTAGAGACAGTTTCCATGGCACCGTCCGCAGGTCACTACATCTTCCGACTAGATATGCGAAGTTTTCTAAAGAATAAAATTGCATTCAGTTGCCGACGATCGCAGATGACTTGTGCAACCTCCGTGTAGATAACAGTGCATGTTTTATTTGTGGACTGAATAATGGTGTTTTACGCTGAGCTCACATATAAAGCGGTGTTTGTTAACTTAATGGGACAGAAACAACGACCCTTGCATGCGAACTTATGTAAATACCTAGCAACTCCAGTGCAAGTCGGGTGAAACCCCTCAACCAAAATGTTTTTTTAATTTTTGTCTTCTGATTTGAATGTGATGAAATTGACAACATACAATGTCGTCTGCTTGATACCTTATATCAGAAATGTCTGGTTCTCTCTCTTGAATTGTCTTAATAATTCCACAGAGAAATCCTCATAGACTTTGCCCAATCCGTCGCTCTTATTTTGTTTGTCCCTCGGGACAGAATTGCTCTGCAACACAGTTGACATTTAGTCTCTTCGTAAGGTCAAGTCACAATTACAGTCCTAACTGGTAGAACGAAAAAAAGATCCGCCTGTTATTAATGTTCTGGTAAATATTGGCATTACACTTTCTTGAAAAATGGCTGAAATTCTTCTACCGATTTTGGAGTTGTGGAGTTTTGGGGTTAACAAAGGTGTACTAAATTTCTGTTGTACTATCAACTAGCCAGCTACCGCCTTTTTTTTAGAGAAGATCGGTTGGTTGAATGACATTTAGTACTGGCGACAGGGGTTATACTCTAGGACGGTTCGATACCCGTTTCGGGCGGCACCCAAAATCTGTAGAATTTTTTTTTGCCATTTCTCAAGAGAGTGTAATCCCAAAACGATAATACTGTTATACACACTTTCTCTCACTAATCAAATGTCTGTTATTAACTTTATATTTTAGAAAAGAAAAGCTATATTGAAATACGAAACTATCTTGCATGGAATGGTAGTTAAACTGGATGTGGCTGGTCTTAATGGAATCTAGGCGTTTCGACCTGAGATGTCATTAGGTTTTGTTCTTGTTACGCGAAATGCTACAAATCGTCCATTGAGTTTCAAAAACGCTTGACTAACTTTCTTGAATGACATCGTGACCACGAAATTGAATTGACTAAAGTTTGTGTTTATGTGGCCATGTTCAATTTATTATTGTTGGTGCATATTTCATCAATCTCTTTCAGATCATTTGTTTAAAGCTGATCACATTAGTTTGCCCAACGGGGCTTTAATTCTACCAAACTACTAAATGTGTAATCTTGTTTAATACATTAAGCCAGGCGAATAAACTAACAAACCCATGCCTGATCTATAAGTCTGGCTAAGTTTTTTAATATTTCTTTTTGCTGATCGTTTTTATTAACAAAATGCTTTTTTGATCAATTTGTTTTAAAAAGTGTTTAACTTTGTCGTTTAACGTAACAATTAATATTCGCTGGACAAACGTGTCAGTACCGGAACTGAACTGTTGCGGTTCAAATAAAATAAAATTGTTAAACCATAAAATGTTTTCCCATTATGCACTTATAATTGTTTTACTTATTTTAAGGATTATCAAATTAATTGGAGTTGGAAATCTGACCCTATCACGAAGGAATCTGGGTACCGGAAATGCATTGAAATCAGCGGCCTTCTAGGCATATTGCCGGGTTCACTCTATTGGCAGTCAATCAATCAATCAACTAATTAGCCAATGCCAACAAACTAGTGACCCTTAACAAATTTACTTGCCTCGAAGAACTCTACAAGCATGAGGAAATGACGAATGCCGGCCCAACTTATTAATACCACACTAATTTGCGAAAATAACAACCCAATAACTCCCAAATCGACTCAAAGCGGACTGCTAAAAGCAGTTCTTTACAATTCGTATAACGCAATATAACGTCAAAGAAACGATCAGCCCTATACGCCCAATTCAATCAGTAAAAAAAACACAACAGATTGTCATTTTTGGCTTTCGTCAATTTAAATGAGTCCTATAAACGGAACGCGATTCTATGATCCTTGTGGTGAAAGGCGAAGGCTAATTTTCCTTCTGAATTCTTCAATTTAACTTAAATTATAGATGACAGCTTCATTAAGAACTTTTACAATGTGCTAATGAACGGACAAGAAAATGATACGTTGACGAGCATTTGATTAAATGACGAGCGAGCATTTATTCTCATATTCTCATTATTATTTATGGGTGGAAGGCTGTTTGCATTGAGCTACCAGCCCCCCACCTACTGAGCCACTGAGCGACCCCCCCCCACCCCCCTCCACCCCGGAAGATGCAATAAAGACTAAAAACTAGAGAAACTCAGATGATAAGTCACGTTATGCAACTGCTTGAAATGAACACTTAAGATAAAATACATGATATTTGAATTTAGAGACAATTAATACCCTCCCAATTGGAAAATGTCTGGTTATTTTCTGCTATTTTTCTCAAATGGATTATGATTATATTAGTTTATGAACATATATGTTTATGACGTCCAGTTACTTTAACTGTAAATAGCATGCATAAATATGCCAATATATGCTGGTAAACAAAATATTCTGGCTTTGAGTAATCAAGTTTTGCTGGACACGTAGCGTTTAGTGTTTGCTAAAACTCACTATCGGCACAACTAAATTAACCAATAAGAGGATTCGTCCAAAATTGCAACTCCCTATGCTTCTGCAGGTTATCGACGAGCAGCCCGACGTCATAACTTCGCATGACCGTATATACTAAAAACATCAAATCTCACTGTAGAAAGATGTTAAAAAACCTTCAAAGCTTGTTTGGTAAAAAGCTAAAAAACATTTACAAAATGAAGTTTAATGTATCTTAGCTCGTGTTCACTTTAAACATGATTGTATTTTCTACATTTCATTATGGCTTGTTTGAACACTCCTACTTTTGTATAAAATATTGGCCTTGTGTTGGGCAGCTTTGTAGATAGCGTGGAGACGTGCTGGTATTATTCTGCAATTGAATGCATATAAAGAAATGCTTGAGAGTATCAGAATAGTATCCAGCAGACACCATGCCAATTCTTTTACATATATCTGGACCGATTCCATTTCCATATGAATAATTCAGTCTGGCCTTGGTATTTGTCGGTACTAAAATAGTACGGCATCCTATCATTAATAAGTAAATTCTTTACATAACACTACATTCAACAATGTGGCTTTGAGGTGAAATTTTCCCACAGCCTAGAGAACCAAAGTGTATCTTACGGTTCGTCGGATATCACATGCACACGACAGGTTAAATCGAAATCAGGTTTACAATAAAGACGAACTAGTCATGTTTCGTTGAGAAATTTTCTTACAGCAAAATATTTAAAAATCTTGGTCGTAATGTCCAATACCGGGTACTTTATCTGGTTACCCTAAGTTACGATCATAATAGAGATATGTCCGACCAAATTTGACAACTAAACAACTATTGATGGAAGCAGGTTGGTCCAAAAATGGGTCCACAGGTCCAGGATTGAGCCACCAACACCCTGCACCTGATATAACTAAGAATTAGGCCAACATGTACATGTGTAATCCAGAGTTATTGAATGTTTTCGGATGTGCAGAACAAAAAGATATTTGGACAACGTCTTTTGATAGTTTTGGTCAACCAGCACTGTCCTGACTGACTTAAGAGCTTACACGATTGTAACGAGAGAAAGTTCTGTGGGTTAAAGTTTGTGGAAGCAATTGTTTTTTTTTTTTCGCTGAATAAAAAGTATTTGACACAAGTTAATGGAATTCTGGCTGCTTATACATGCAGTTGATAGAGATCTCTTACAAAATGAAGGCCGGAGTTAATACAGTTGCAGCTAAGTAGCGTTTATTTAACAGTCCGCGATATTTGTGGCATTAAAATTTCAGAATTGTGGGGAATTAAAACAAACATCCCGGCAAGAATGGGTGGTAATTTACTTTGAAACCGGATGTTTCCGGAGAGCGGCTCTAAGTAAATGCTCTATGAGGCTAGACAGTAAAAGCTTCAATATATTTGGATGGGAGACACATCAAATAAAACGTTCAATTATTTTTCCAATGCGTTATGAACCTAAATTTACTATATTTGGGTTGTATAACACCAAACATTGAATGTTTTTATATAGAAAAGCCATTTTATCACGTTTTAGTGTTTTATAAAATTCCGCTTGCTTTTTTTGTTTGTCATAGATGGACGCCAGACTTACGATTACGGCGAGACTTGTTTACACTGACACCTTGAGTGGACCAAATCTATTCTGTATTTAAATACACACTATATAACCTTGATAAACTGATATCTGTCTAAATAAACATGTCCGCAAGGCATGTCTGTATTTAGAAGTTTCAATGAATTTCACGTATATACAGGGAGAAAAACATGCATGATAACAAGACCCCCGCCTATCCACAATGGCAGTTACAAATCAGACGTACAATAACTCAATAAGAACCCAGTCAAACAGTTCAATGGCCCGTAGACAACTAAAGTAAATCCTTAGTTTGCACGAAAAGCACTTTCGGTGACCGAACCAATCCTAGGGCGTTGTTAAGCTAGGCCCAGGAAATGTTTGCAGACTATCCCACAATCCGGGAAACTAAGACAATAAAAGGCTGGAAAACGCTATCAGTTGGATATACTTTCAAATAAACTTTCCCAGACTACAGCATTTTTGCCGCTGATAATATCATTGTTTTGCCCTTTATCTACTTTTATTGTTGCTGAAAATATACGGACGATGATATTGACCACATTTAAAGTATGAAACGGTGACTTAGATAACGTGGACAGAATGGTTTCCTTCGCTTATTGTGTAAGACCATCTGTGACGTATAAGCCTAGATCTGCGCAATTTAGTTTAAAAAGACTTGCATTTTGCTTTCGATCGGAAAACTTCTGATATCTTCGAGTGGCGCACATCATTCAACAGAATTGAGCCGCCAAATAATCAAATTATGTATGTGTATGATATCTTCGATTTGGATCGGCTTCATAAAGTACGCACTGGAGTATGGGTAATCAATAAGCCTTATGTAAATTCGATACCAAAGCGCGGACTGAATCAATATATTTAGGATTTAATTTTACTGGCGTGATAAAGCAAAATAAAATTTAAATTGAAAAACAAAATGTAAATAAATAATACCATAACGACTTAAACAGCTGTTGTGGAATACATTTTTTAAAAACACGACTCGAGCCTGACTTTCCGCTCGAATCTGTCTTTTATTTAATGTTCAGTACGCTTCCTAGATTTCTTGAACGGTTCGCTCATCCAACGCTTTGAAAATAATGAGCCTTTGTTTACCTTCAACAATATGCAGTTCTTTAATCAGTTAGGATTTGATTTTCTGTAGGCTTTTGCGAAAAGCAACTCGGTGGCCATTTTGCCACTTTGCAGAAATCTCCTATGATGCATTCCTTATTAAACTTTGAACATGGTTGGTTGCGTCATAGTTGGTTAGTTGCTTGTTTTAGCTTATTGGTGCGTCCATACGTATAAATGTACGCCATGCTAGTGAGTAATTATTACCTTGAGCGATTAAGAAAATTGTGATGTTTGAACACAATAGCGTCATATTTAATGACGGGAATAAATTACTCCCCTTTGAGATATAATATTCTGTCACTGGATGCGCTGCAAGTCTGCCAGTGCCTATCTTATGGAAACAGTACTGTCCACGTTATCTAAGTCACCGTTTCATACTTCGTCATTCATTTACTTCTGGTCAGACTTTAATAGCCATCTTCAATCTGTTAAGCTGATGTCTCACGGTACTTCTTTAGTTTGTTTCCAACTTAAGTTTAATCGATGTCTCTGTCAAAATGACAATTGGCAACATTATTGTTTTATTGATTATAGTAAAAAAACTAGAAGTCATCTATGATCTAGGAGCATGGGTTACATTATGAATCTGTCCTTTTAGTCCAGTGTGTCGTCCATTCAGTGTGATAATTTTCCTTTTAGGAAATTCCTTGTATCTGTATTTATAAGCACCAATCCATCATCTTCAGGATTATTCTGGAGAAGAAAGTCAGAGAGAGGAAGTGATTATTCATAGCACAGTAAGAAGCACAGTAGAACTAGAAGGGATACCAGGAGTATGAGAATGTGGGTGAATTCCCACTTGCCATACATATACAGTAGAAAACCTATTGTATAGGGCAAACAAATCAGTTCCTAACCTATATTTTCAATATTGTGAATTTGTGGAAGTATTCAAAAATAATTGAAGTTGCCGGTCATAATTATTATTTCATAGGATCTCATTCAACGAGTGCCAAAGGAGAAACTAAGAGAGATAGTCACAGTTGATTGAGAGGAAACCAGGCCTACATGCAGTATTCGACCTGTGTGAGAGTGCAGTTAAATGTGGCTCAGCTGATTCTAACCCCCAGTAATGCCCTCAGATAATTCTAATCCCCAGTCATGCCCTCAGCTGATACTAATCGCCAGCCATATCAGCTGATTCTAATCCCCAGCCATGTCATCAACTGAATCTATTCCCAGGCATGTTTTCAATTAATTCTAATCCCTAGCCATGTCCTCAGCTGATTCTAATCCCCAGCATGTTCTTAGTTGGTTCTAATCCCCAACCAAGGACATGGTTGATTCTAATCCCCAGCCATGTTCGCGGCTGATTCCAATCCCCAGTCATGTCCTCAGTTGATTCTTATCCCCAGTCATGTCATCAACTGATTCTGATCCCTAGCCATTTCCTCAACTGATTCTAATCCCCAGCCATGTCCTCAGCTGATTCCAATCCCCAGCCATGTCGTCAGCTGATTCCAATCCCCAGCCATGTCGTCAGTTGATTCTAATCCCTAGCCATGTCGTCAGTTGATTATAATCCCTAGCCATTTCCTCAACTGATTCTAATCCCCAGCCATGTCCTCAGCTGATTCCAATCCCCAGCCATGTCGTCAGCTGATTCCAATCCCCAGCCATGTCGTCAGTTGATTCTAATCCCCAGTCATATCCTTAGCTGATTTAAATCCACAGTCATGTTCTCAGTTGATTCTAATTCTCAGTCATGTCCTCCACATGTTTCAATCTGGATTCCAAAAAAAAAAAACACAAACAAAAATAACCCACTGAATTTGGCTTCATGTTGGGATAAGTTATGCATTATGTCACTCATTCTATCTTATGCCTTTAAAACTGTTTAATTGCACCAGTATAATGGCTAGATTTGATGACGAATCATACGAATTTTTAAAATGCATATGTTCTTCAACGATAGTCGCCCAAGTTCGTTATTTTACAAGTATACACAAAGAAAAAAGTTAGGCACCCCCTGGAAAGTTTGCACCGACCGATAAAATCATCGGTGTAGGGAGATTGTTGGCAAACTGATGTACATGTAAATAAGCTATGCAATTTATTCAGGATATCGTTAGCCAAATCAAAAGCGTATTTTTACAACAAAAAAAAGATGCTTGTAAGTATGAAGCGTCAGAGTTCATGTGACTTCACAGGGCGAACATATTGAAGTAAAAATGTCACTTTGAGTGTGTAGGATACATCCCTAGAGCAGAAGGTCAATAACGCGTATAGTCTCCATAACTTCCAACCTGCGTCTCAACCCTCCAGTGAGACGTCAGTGAGAAGCCACATGGACTCTGAAGTTTCATACTTACAAGCATCTTTTTATTTTGTTAAAATACACATTCGATTTGGCTAACGATATCCTGAATAAATTGTATAGCTTATTGCCATTAAATGTGATTTCTTATCGCCAGAATGTTGCCCTTTATGGTCATAATCGTTTCTGCAACATCAGTTTGCCAACAATTTCAATGATATTATCGGTCGGTGTAGACTTTCCAGGGGGGGGGGGGGGCTTTTTTCTTTGTGTATATATAAAATCATGTTGCCATAAGCTTGTGAGACATAGTGGCGTGAATTGGACCTAGTTTGTTTGCAAAACATAGCCAGTACAAATATCTCACACTTATCTTCTGATAAAAAGCTATAACCGTACATTGTTGCTGCATCAAGAGTTCCACGTTGTTACAGCCGGTTTACACAGCATCTTCGTGCCAAGGCTAATTGACCATTATCCTGTCGGAACCACTATTGAGAAATGTGAAAATCGTTATATTGCCACTGCTTCTAAACTTCTTAATTACCCCATAGAGAAATCTCATCTGAAAACCTCAAATCAGAAAGAGTCTGTTCTTTTACCCGGTTTTAAACCCCAAGGGATGTTCTCCCTTTCAGTTGGCATTTAGTCTGTTTTACAGGTCAGTCACCTTCATTTGACCAGGCGTCTATCAGCGGATATTTGGGAAAGTCTAAAACCTTGGACATTTTTCAAAAGTGCAGTGACCGATACTTGACTTGGAAACAGAAACGATCTGTTCAAAAATTGGTCTTCTACTGTATAAAGGGAAACTTAAAAAAGACAAAAATATTTTGTTATAATCGGACGATGACCAAAACCGTAAACGGCCAGGTTCAGATTTGATTGATTGGTGTTTTACGCCACACCCAAGGTTATTCCACTAATATTGCGACATTGCCATGTTTAGTGATGGAGGAAAACGCCCAACCTTCGTCGATTACCTGACAACTCTTCCAATCCGGCGACCGAGCGAAAAATCCACTCAGAGTTTTTTTTCAATTGTATTTGGTTTGGGTTGGATTCGAGCCCGTGGCGCATCGATGAAAGGTCTGTACCGGACTGAGATACTATCTTTTACAATATTATACTTGTTTCATATGATCAAGCTGATTTATTTATTAATCCGTTAATTTGACAGTCGTAAATCCCTTTCTTTCCTAAAAAAAGTAAACCTATCTGGATGAGTTAATAAGAGAGATTTATGTTTGCCATTTTATAGTAGTACCAGGACGCATGTGTCTGTTCTATTGACTCCCCTCGAAGGAAACACCAGGCTGTATCGGATATCTTACTCATATTGTTCGCTTCCTTAGCCTAATATGTCCCACCATCCAAGAAATAATCAACTCTGAGTGCTGTTAAACAATCTGTTAGGATTCTAGCTTTTTGGTGCCCTGGGGAAATTAGCAAACAAAACGAAAAACCATGTCACAATTCATTAATATAGCACCATTAAATATACACGGAGTGATACATTAGTAATAACAGATATTGCCAATTGAAAAGAGACCAGTCTGTACCTTTAATCCTGCGAAAAGGCGTAGTATTTCTGATAAATTCAAACGCGTTCTTCTTGAAGAACAGGAGCCGGTTTCATTTTTGCGTAACTACCATAGCAACATATCTACATAGTATGGGTTGTCATGACAAAGTCACGCCTGTCTTACAATGTTGACGTAATTTACTTAGGAAAAAACAGCAAATCTTTTCCACATATCTCATAGAAATAGAAACTCTATATAAATAACTATTTGTTGGTCTACACCGTAAATTAAAAAAAATATCCACAGGTAAGTCGCCTCTTACGATCAAGGACCTTGGGAAAGCTGTGGGTCTATCCTTATCCCCCCCCCCGGAACCCACACGGGGGAGTACTAATGGGGATCAGTAAGACCAAATTATCATCAATCTAACAAGTATAACAAACAAACCATATTTGAAGTTCGCTCTCACAAGAGCAGAAGACGGCATTGGCACTGGGCGGATCTTCTGTTCAAACTGACAAACCTGAATTTTCTGTTTCAAAGATTTAACTGTGGAGACTATCTGAGACGTTCTATTTATCTAATTCGGGTGACAGACCGTGTTAAGGCATTCCTTTGTTCTTGACGATACCCTGCATATTTTCGGTTATGTATACGGTGATAACTCTAGTTCAGTTACAATACTGAACGTCCAAAAAGGTTAGATTATCATGGTGACTGAAAAGTTGATTATTTGACAATTGATAAAAACAGATGTTCACTTCTCCAAAGGGCAGTTCGCCAGATTTTTATTTGAGCAGAAAAAATGTAAAGATGTAGACTACTTGACAAATACCATAGCTCATTTAAACCTGAAGTTCTGTATTAGTCCAAGACCAGTGTATAATGGAAGAAAACCGTTTCAGTTGATTTTAAGACCTTTTTGTTGCCATTTGCAATACTGATCTCAATAAAACTGGTATCTGTTTGAATTGAAAATACTTTTTTCAGCAACAGTAAACAAACGTTTCCGGGTTTTTTTCTAAAATACACAATGGGATATAAGACTTCCTTGTCATTCTATATCAGTCAAACCCTTCGTTTAAATAACATTCATAGACAGTGCATAAAAACAGCTTTGACAAAAAAGGTACCAGTCAATGACCCGCTTAGAAAAAGATTACTGTTTAATAAGTTGAAACCAGCTACGCTTTAGGGTAAATGGCTTGTTGATAACAATGGATTATGCGCACAACAAAGCCAGTTGCTAGCCGCCAGATAAATACATGGTCGTATCTCGTCTTTTCTTCTCTTTATTGCTATATTAGAAACCATCCGGCTTATCATTAGTCTATTTCCTTCAGGGCGGAAAATAATAACAAAAGATAATTGTTTCTTATTTTTAGATTGCAATCAATTTGAATTGATTTTTATTATCACTGGAACAACTTAATTATGTAATGTGTTCTGTGCGTTTTTGTAGGAGTGTTGTGTATCATAGTAGGAGTGTTGTGTATCTTTGTAGGAGTGTTGTGTATCTTTGTAGGAGTGTTGTGTATCTTTGTAGGAGTGTTGTGTATCTTTGTAGGAGTGTTGTGTATCTTTGTAGGAGTGTTGTGTATCTTTGTAGGAGTGTTGTGTATCTTTGCAGGAGTGTTGTGTATCTTTGTAGGAGTGTTGTGTATCTTTGTAGGAGTGTTGTGTATCTTTGCAGGAGTGTTGTGTATCTTTGTAACGTATGACACGATGCACTGATTCTTTGAAAATGTTTTGCATATCGGTTGTTTATACAAAACTAACTTAAGTTACGTGTATTCGATAAGGACGTTATACAAGTCTCAGTTTTTCTACAATACTTACAATACTTCTTTGTGTCTCGTCAAAGACTTAACTCAAAGAGTGCCTTAACAAAGAAGGCTATTCAGTGGTTCTGACTGTACACAATACATTTTATATTCACCTTTTTTCGCAACCTTGAAAAAGAAAAAAATATATATATCGTACCATTTATTAACAGTAATATAGACACACTTTCAGTACAAAATCCAAACGTTAAAGTCTCCCATTTAACCTCAGATTGGTTTTGCTCGCTCCCGGTTGCCTATTCACTCCAATGTTTCGGAGACGAATATTGACTATGCCTGCAGCCTTCCGTGTCTTTCCAAAGGGTCCTAGGGGCCCCCGCGGCTCAGTAGGTACAGTGGTGGACGCTCAATCCGAACAGCCTTCCACCAATGGATCGCGGGTTCGAATCCCACTCAGTTAAAAAAATCCCTGACTGGGTTTTCACTCGAACGACCTATGTGGGATGGTTGCCAGTTACCAGCGGAAGGTCGTGGGTTTCCTCCGGGAATAGAGCCCGGTTTCCTCCCACAAAAAAAATGTCACCGCCGCCATATAAGTGAAATAATCTTGAGCGCAGCATAAATCACCAAACAATCAATCAATCCAAAGGGTGCTAAATTTAAAGAAAATAAACGGAAATTTTATGCTATTTCCACAAATATTGACGTTTGGTTGGTTTTACTCTAATATTACTTTTTGTGTCTCCCTTTACATATGTTGATCCTGTGGGTTTGCTGTCCGGCGTTCGTCAACAAGGGCTTGTTTACAAGGCATCTCCAGAACTGTCTGAGTGCGTTTTCAATCTGTGTTGCTTATAAAAAAAACTACCTTAACGTAAATATCCAAGGTTTTTGGAGCCAAAAATGACAAACAATTAGCGATTCTGTTTCAACGAAATATACCCTATATTTGGCAGCTTATGCCACTATACACATATATAATCAATATCATTGGTATTCCTTTATCTCTAATGCAATTTCGCAATGACGTAACTTGTACCTTGTTTCGAATATTACTAAATATATTTTTAAGCACAATTTTACTTCCCGTTTCAGTCGCATTTCATCTGTATAGTAGTACATTTCTGGAGCATGTATGACACATAACCAATAACGTTCGGTTATAAATTGTCTGTCAAAAATATTCTTTCCATAAATAGAATCGATTAACCTATTTCGATTCTATAAATGGCTCGTTTTTAAAGATCATCTTATACAGACATCATTCCCAAACAGGGTCAATCTCCCAATGTGGTCAGCTTAAGGCAATCTAACAGATGGTTACTGTCACTTTGATAAATGGTCAAGCCTCCGATGTGCCTTAATCTGTCTGCCCTATTTCAAAAAGATCGCCGGATGGATCAAGTACGTTTTCTTGGGGAAACTAGGAACATGTCAAAAAGACCTCATATTTAAGTGCGTAAATCGGTCTCTGTACTTTCATTACATTAGGTTTGCTGCCCAAACGTCTTTGAATCGTAATATCTCAATACCGTAATGTAATTTTTCAAAACTTGTTTTTTATTTTGGATATACACGGCATATTTCGGGACGAATTATTTTCTAAAGTGCTGATTGACCCTGGCTAAATTTGATGTTATTATTAATGCAATTTACCGAAAGGCACACTCGCCGCAAAAAAAACAAGGGTATGGCAGCAGGCGGTTCTGCGTATTAATCTCTGATAGAATAAGTCAGACACGTTCTATTTTTACCAGAATTTGAATGTTTTGGCATCCTTTTGTATGTTTGATTTGAAATTGAAAGTTCGATTAATTTCGTACCCGCTTGGTAACAAAAATTCGGAGCCTGAAGCGTAACAATGATTTCAACCGATCTCAAACATATGAGCCATCTAACTGTAAATTATGATTTTACCCACGTTATCCCTAAAATGATCTGGTTTGAGGGACGCAAAACTCCTGGCGATAAATTTGAGACTTGACACTTGGAGCATATAACAGTGGCCAATTTAAGATGAATCGAATCGACAGGGAGCGTCGCCATCTTGACTGATTTCGCTAAAATAGGACTATTTCGTGAAATTGACTCTCCTTTTTCGTTACTTGAGTAACGTTTTCTTTAACCCAAAGTGTATATTCACGTATAGCGTGATGTCAGCATTGTTGCATTTTATCTCAGCTTTCAAAAATGTTAACCAAGTTGGCATGTGAAAAATCCCTGCGGTATGTCGCGTAGAGGCGCACGAGGTCTATCTTAGCCACGTCTAAAGCAGATCTCGCGAGAATACGATTGCCTGTATTACCTTTGCTACGCGGGTTTGTGAAACAGGTATATGTGATCAGAGCTCTCTGGACTACTGCAGATTGGGGTTTATCTTTATAAGTGCTGTTTTTATATAAACAAATCGCTCATCGCCAATCCCTCCTAATTGTTTTCATGCATTTATTGCAATCCTGAAAATTACATTCATGGGTGGTTTAAAATAACGCCTCGTATCGATTTGATGTAAACCATATTTTACACTATATCGATTTTTGTCTAGTGCTAACGTGGGATCTAAAAAAATAAGGCGCATCAAATGACATTGACCAATATTTCCATGGTCTTTCTGGCATATTTATTTGGAGAAGGGGTTAAAGTGGCATAAGTTGACAAAATAAAATTCTGATTGTCACGAAAGTAAAAGGTATTGAAAGTCATCGAAAACTAAATGATTGAAGTTGGAATGAGGGAAATCCATACAGTCTGTTTGTGGTTTGCGCTGAAAAAGTGTCTGAACAATAAACAAAATCTTAAAAGCTTTTAAATTGCAATTTTTGAGAAAAATAGCCGATTATTTCCGCATTCAGTTTTAATAACAAAATATCAATATTGTGACAGGTAATGCCACTTTAATGAGATGATGATTTCGCAGTTTTAATCTTCGTCAAGTTTTAATCTTCGTCTTCGTCAAGTGTAACTTGACGAAGACATCGGTATACATGTCGAAAGCTCGTGTTGTTCGAAAACAACTAACTACGTGGTGATGTCTTAATTTTTTATCATTATTATGGAACCCACGTTTAAAGAGAGTTTCAAACATTTCTTAGTTTTAATCCAGTTGGTTGACTAACAGTTGTATACATTTTTTCAAATCCCTGTATTTCTTAAGCGTTGATATTATCTTATATTGTTGGGCGATAACTCGTGTACGGAAAGGGAAATATAATTCCCTACAGAGAATAACAAATCAGAGGGTGTGCTCACGAAATCTATATAAGGGGCGACAACTCATCAATGAATCCGGTAAAGGGTTAACCAACAAGGCAGATCCGATAACGGAAGCTGGCACTTCGCCCTTATGGTCTTGAAAGGTTTCTCCATGAGAGCTGATGTTTCTTATGAGTAATATGTGACTTTCGGCATTTACGTAACTCCAATTACTCTTCCAAACGATTGCAGCTATATGAAATGTATAAACACCTCGGGCTATAAACCAATAACACCTTCACCGCCGTCGGGGAGAGGATCTTCTTGGAAACTGCTTGGAATTATATTAGTCTGTTCGGTTTCCCTTGATGATTTTTATTGCCATTAATTGGCGTATTGATTTTTTGGAAATGAAGCGGTAGAGTGCTGTGAACATTGTATAGTTTAGCTGAGCAGAAGTAACTCTAGAGTTTCCATGTATTCCTTTGATGGAGAATTGGACCAGCTCGATCATCTGCTGGAAAAGTGGGTGAATTGATTTTTTTATGAGCTAGGGCAGAAGGGACTTCAAAAATACACTGGTACATGTATTCATAGTCAAGTTACACAAATGGAGAATGTTTTAGTCCGTTTCCGTAATCGTAAAACCAGAATCAATCAGAATATGCTTTTAAGGTATGGTTGCCAACAGACCTGGACGTATAGTGGATAGAATAAAATGATTATCTGTACTAGTAGTACAAACGAATAATTATCTGTTTTATTTGGTGAACCTACAGGACTATACATTTCCTTTGCACCGAGCGCCTGCTAGTTAACATACATCAAATTGAGTTACAGCTTTCTAGTTGTAATAACCGATAGCTTTATCTAGCGCGTTAAACCGTCTCTTATATCACATATATCTAAATAAAACCAAAATGCAGAAATACGAATGAAATTTATTAAGCGGCTTTTTTAAACCTAGATTATCACTGAAACCTAGAGATTGTGATGCAAATTGAAACATTTCCAGATTAATATATGTTCGAATAGTCAACGTAAGCCAATGTCTACTAAAACAATATTAAAAGCAAACGACAAAGTAATATCGGGATATAATGGAACTGATAGTGGCAGAGCTTATACTAAATCAATTGAATCCGTGTTTCTTCAGGATTGAGCCTTTCCAAAATACAACCCGGTTTCCAAACGAAATTATTCTAGGACTGTCGGTTATAAAAACAAAATAAGAATAATCTGAACAGCTGTGTTAACTAATGAAACGGAAATCACCTGACTGCGGTAGAAAAAGATTCTTGTATGGACATATGGTTGCAATACCTCAATTTTTGCAGGCATCTAGCTTATTTAATTTTGCAATTTGAGCTAAAGCAGCTTCGTTTCTTTTTTATTACATGTCCAATGAATAGTTTTCTTTGTTCATTTTGACGTGAATTGTTGCTTTTAGTAATGAATTCATGAACAGTTCTAAATTCGGAAGCTCATGTCATTACTACTCTGTCATACTGAGCGTATTAAGTAAATTGAATGTTAGTGAAGCGTAGAATATCAATAATTCATCTGTCTTTATAACGAAACCCATATTAGGATATATCATACAGAATAATACAAGCTGTAACATGCAATTCATTTAAATAGTGTCTACCTTCATTTAAACCAAATAAAACATATTAACAATGAAAGAAAATGTATTTATGAACTAATGCTATTGATTGATGTTTAATGCCGCACTCAAGTGTGGGTGCTCGCGGTATTAACAAAAGCGCACCAATCTGTCCCATCGTATGTCCCGGAGACCTGGGACTGTTTCGCACGTTACAACTGGTAAGTAGCAAAGTATATTCCTTCAGATCATTTGTCAGCATTTATTCCAATGTGAGAAAAAAAAGTTGGACGTTCCTGCTCCTGGCATTCCATACCAATTGTTAAAACGTATTCGACGCAGTTTTAACAGCGGCCCCATGTATCCCAGGCTTAAAAAGTGACTGTACACTATACAAGGTTTTACATCCTCAGATTCGTGAGGGTAATTTGTCAAAAGCAATACATAGAAAGTTTCCCATTCCTAAGAATATGTTCGTATTGAACTTGTCAACCAATCATAAAGACACACTGACTGAGCTAATTAATTTCCCGATGGGCCTTAGAGAGAAAAAGAATGCCTTAGTAGGTTTACGCCCAAAAATCTGCTGTTCATTTTGATCGAGTTCGTACAGTACATGTTATTTAAGACATTGATTACAAAATAGGAGGTTTGGTCAAAACTGAAGCCAGTTGAACAAAGTTTTATTAAGATTAAACTGGTCGCGTCACAAAGCACTTTAATTGTATGCCTTAAAGTTAAGTCAGAATTAAGTTTAAATGGCATAAGCTACT
This sequence comes from Lepidochitona cinerea, assembly GCA_963971465.1. Lineage (NCBI taxonomy): Eukaryota > Metazoa > Mollusca > Polyplacophora > Chitonida > Tonicellidae > Lepidochitona > Lepidochitona cinerea. Next base: position 2,832,232 of record OZ020558.1, on the reverse strand, counting down.
AAATATAGGAACATCTTGATTGAAACAAAAGATCGTTGTATAAGCAATAAAACCACTGAAATGTACCCATACATCCCAGTCATTTCAGTTTTGTCAGCCATTAGCACACATCTTCGGTTCGTATTAAGTGCTTTAGAAATAATGTTTATGTCAACGCCAATGATTTAGTTTTTCAAGATAGTTCAAATTCGCTAGACAATCGGTATTTATTAAAAAAAGTCTGCATTTTGGCAGCTCATGTCACCTTAATACACCTTTGTGCAACCGGCCCAAGCAATAAACGTACTAGACACACACGATTGCTGATTTCCTAACTTTGTTAGTTTCGACCTTGGGATTTAATTAGCTGTGCTCTGTCTTAATTATGTTAGTTATAAAACGAGAATGTCAGTGAAAATGTCACAGAAGTGAACCATCAAGACAAGTCAATATTGCTATTGATTTGTAATATTAAACAGCCCATTTCTAAAGCTGCAGAATAACTTTGATATATTTCTGTAGACTGCATCAGAGCATTTTGTTGTGTATCGTTAACATGCATTTCAATTTTACTAAAATTGTCCTTAAGAGGTGAGTAGAAATTTAATAGAAATTTCGTAGATTTCCATTACAAAGAAAGTAGTATTTCGTCTTATAACGCATTATGATGGTATTTAAGTGCCTTTAAATTGACTATATGACATCTGAAATTGAATGTTTTTGTATTACACATCACATTCAGATTATTTAAATGGTAAACACTTCAGATGAAATCGAGATTCGGTCTAAAGCTATGGAGCAGGTTTGATATCACCGGTCAGTACGTCAGGTTACAAGGTCCTTGTTGGCCCGGACGTTTTACGGCCTGACAGTATCATTTCTACGTTACCGTCGTCTATCTGTTAGTTCATCTGACCTAACTGTGGCACATTTTGAAAAAGAAATATAAGAATCAGTGCTCCTGCATTTGGATCTACTGAGACTCGGCGATTGTATCTCCAAAGGCTCTGAGACCTTCTAAGAGTTTTTAGGAAATCCAAAATTAATGAAAAAATAACAGCAATTCTAAAGCGAAATGATGTATCAACTAGAAGTCTTTGTTGTTGTAGAGTAAAACAAACTTCCTCTATGAAAATTTTTGAAAATACAATGCATGATACTTTATCAGTATCTTTGATCTTAATGTAGAATGGAATGGAAAATGGAGACAATATCAGGAACGAGAACGTTTTCAAAACTGGATGCGTTTAAACCTCATGTTTTGTGTCTCCGTGGAATTAAGTATTGTACAGATTTAAGACTATAAATATCATAACTTATGATGTTGCTAGAAAGGCTTGTGGTTCCCTCAAAGTGATGTTTAGTAACGTATCGCTTCCTGCCAAATCTTCACCGGGATAGTCCAAAATATAAGTTACGTACAAAATATACATGTAATATCGGGACGGATTTTAAATAGTAATAGTTGTCATATCTGTTCGGAAAAAAATAATCTCCGAAAACAACATGCTGACGAGAGTTCTTTTTGATATGCTTTCATAAGTGGAAGATTGTGTCATTGTTTTCCATAGCAACCCATGGTTAATATGGATGAAGTTGTCTTCCAAAGTATTTTGTAACGCTGTTAACGTGATTAGATCATGCTTTATAGGACAACTTAATGCCAAGAAGTCATTCATTTCAAGATTTATTCAGCTGTTTACGTATATTGAAAAAATAGTTTTCTTTAGGAAACATTAAAAAGCAAAGTTTGTATAAGAAAAGTACGAAATTCTAGATAGTAAAAATACAGGGATCTAAAATGGGAATGAGCATTGCTAGAGTATTCACAGATAGCCGGTATTATCAAAAACCACCACTCATTGAGATCATGACAACAGTGTTCAACAATATATCCAAAAGTAGATGAAAACTACGTGGAACAAATCACTTTTAAAGCGCTTTGAGTTCAAGTATATAAGCATAGGTGAATAGAAACGTTATGAATTTACAAGAAATCTGAGTGTTTTACACTGGAATGGTTGGTTTTGGCTTCATGACAGGACAACAAATTTAAGAACGAAGATTTCCTTTAAAATGTGAATTCAAAAAGATGAATAAAACTGGCGGCTATGTTCATCAAGAGAGTAAAAAACAACAGCACATTGTCAAGCACAGTACCCTGTAAAACATCGTCTGAATATCACAAAATGGAGATAGAGCTTTATACTACATCACAACCGGTCATCGTTGTTTGACAGGCTGGGGCTTGTTGCCAGGGAGGCGAAGTCGACCACATAAAAGTTTACGGAACGCCAAACGAAAGTTAGGATTAAACACAGTATAGATAATGGGATTGATCATACTGTTCACATACCCTAACCACACGAACAGGCTCATCATTAAACCGGGGAAGACACACTCTCGTTGACAGAATGGTCGGATGAGAGCGACGATAAAAAAGGGTAACCAACACAGAATAAAAGCACCGGTGATTATTCCTAAAACACTGGCAGTCCGCTTTTCCTTCTTTATTTCGGGGACTGTAAATCGTCGAAATTTGTCAAGTTTTTTGCCGCCACTGCTGGCAGCTTTGGTAATAGGAGTGTATCCGTTGTCGTAAGTGGTTTCTGGTCCGTCAATGTCTATCGTACTTTGTGCTGGTAAGCTGCTACAACTAGGTTTAAGCAATGAGTGTGCTTCGGGTTGGATGTTACACGAAACAGCATCTGGTTGTATTTTGCATGAAGGAGGGTCTACTTGAATATGGAATGATGGAGCGTCGACTTGAATGTTGCACGAAGGAGGGTCCACTTGTATTTGGAATGACGGTGGATCGATCTCAATGTCACACACATGTGGGTCACGATTTAGATTACAAGACGGAGGGTCGATCTGGATTTGACAAGCGGGTCCGCCTGGAAGTTGACAAGATGGTGGGTCGACCTGAATATTGAAAGATGGTGGATCGACCTGAATGTTTAAAGATGGTGGATCAGCTTTTACCTTAGAAGAAGGAGGGCTAAGTAAGTTTGGATTCGGACCTGGGACAGTTAACAAATTACCCCCAGGAGCGGACACAGTTGTTCGCTCGTCGTATACCGACGTATTAATCATTTTCACGTCACTTCTACATGTCTCTACTTGACTTTGAGCAGGTATATAAGACCCAGTACCTACCAGCATTGTCACTGATGCCCTTTGGACTTGAAGAGCAGCTCTCAACACGCTGCGTTTTTTAAATCGTTTCCTAGCAACTCTATATATTTTTAAATTCAACGCTAATATAAGCATTAGAGGTATATAGAAAGCCCCAAGGGTGGAGAAAACAGTATATCCTGGATCCTGGCTTATTAAACAATATCCTGTCTTTTCGGGAGCGTGGACAGTGTCCCTCCAGCCCAATAATGGCGGAACAGAAATAGCAAATGATACACACCACACTATTAGGATCATTAATAGAATCTTGCCAGCAGATCTATGGCGAGTATAATCCACATTTGTCACTGACCAGTATCTATCCAGGGCAATTGCCACTAAATGTAGAATTGATGCGGTGCAGCAGAGAAGATCAAAGGAAATCCACATATCGCATACTGGAGAACCAAGTCTCCAAGATACACTAATTTCATTCAAAATACTTATCGGCATCACTAATACAGCTACCATCAGATCTGTTACAGCCAAAGATAATATCAAATAATTTGACGTAGCACGCAAACTTTTCTCCAGCAGAATAGCAGAAATTACAAAGATATTTCCAAGAATTGTTCCTAGGATTATGAAACCTAATACTACACAAACCACAATCAAACTGGCCAGTTCATATGAATAAAGAAGGTCCCAGTCCTCCTCAAACCTCTCCGATAACACTGCATTTCTGTTATACAGAATGATCTGTATTTCCGTACTATTGTTCATGATGGATTGCCGAGCTAGTCTGTGCCATGTGAGCCAATGTCTGCCTGCATTATGTCCTCTTGTCCCGCGTCATATGTCAAGCAGCTCACCGTCTTAGCCTGCTGCAATCTTTGCCTGGACGGTCGATGACGTCCAAAACTGCTCCTTGGTAATCCACTCATAAAGATGACGTTATTCCAACACAATATCATCGCCAATCTTCTTTACATTGGTCAACGTGTTATGTGGAATAGTCCTATGTAAAAACAACCAAAACAGAATATATTTTTGCATTACAAATCAAAATACCTGCATTTTGCCAATTCTTTAGAAAACACAATTTGTTAAGAGAAAACTAGAGGACTCAGTAATCTGCATCATTTGGCTTTGTCATGTTGGAATGTTAAACGAATGTCGCTAGGTGCTTTTATACAATCGTTAAAAAAACAGGACACGAATAAAGTTGGCACTTAGTCCGTTCGTTCAAGGTAGCCTTTGTTGGATGATTACATACCAGCTATTTATGTGTCCCAGAAGTATAGAAAAGCCTGGTGATTTGTAGGATAGCTTTTCCAACTTTAATTGGAATTTGGACAGACTCACCTCGATAAATCTTTTGTCAGAATGCCATGTAAGGAGATGAAAATCCAAGATGTTCTTTGCCTTTCCGTCAACGCACAAAGAGGTATCGTGTTACTGCTAGAGAAACTATTCGGCCGACTGAATCGTAGACCTGCATCGAAGACTGGCAGGCATCCTGGGCAATAGAGCTACAGTCGGCGTCCGGTCACGTGACGATCGATCGGTTCGGGTAGAGTTGATGAAAGCAGCCTGCTGAAGTAGATTGCCGAGAGAATAGTGAGTTATTGTAACGTTCTCTCAACCATGGCTGACGTGAAGTTATTCTCACTCTACATTGATCTTACGTTAAGATCTATATGGCTGCCACTTGTTCATCCGCCTTCCGCTTAACTGAATACATTCGTCTTTTCAGTATAATGCTAGATTTATTTGAGAAGAAAATGCTACAGGCTCTCTATTATGAACAAATTACCTTGCATAGAAAGCAGAGAGAAAGCACAGCTGACGGCGAGAAAACTAGTTTTCACGAGGTTTATTCACAAATAAGGCAATCTCTGAGGCAAAGTAGCAGAAATAACCCGATGAACTGCCTGTCCTTCAATGCCATTCCATCGACCACAGGATGCCACACTTCTATGATTTGAGAGGGAAACAGATTACATCGTATGGAATTGGAGAGTGTCTTTGATATGCGATATAAAACATGAATCGATCAACTGTTCAATGACATTTTACGTCGTCATATAGATTGTAATTTTGTCTGGACTTGGTCCGTTGCAGAAATGGAGCGAGTATAGTAGAGCGAATGTCATCTAGCACCCAGTTTCCAGATGAGATGATGCCGGTAAAGGCTCATTAAATCCCCATCAATCGGAGACCTATAGTTGTCACAGCTTGCAATTAAAATCAAGAGATACACAGGCACCCAATTTAAAATTGTGGTAATGGTCAATTTATAGACAAAAGTCTTTTGGCTACATACAAATCTAATGTTTGTTTTGTGGGTTCTGTGTTTGTCGGTCCACATTTTAAAAAAGAAACGAACCGAATACAAGTCAATCTTAGGCTTAGCGAATAAAGGAAAGCTGGTTATGCGATTGCTGGATTTAATCTTTCGTGAAAACAGGACGTTCGACTATTGATTCGGTCAACACCGTCGTTCGTCTGTCCTAAACAGCCTGAAGAGATTTCCCCAAATGAGTAAATGGTTTTGAGTACAGTGTTTCTGTAAGCCAACTAACGATTGGGTCGATAAAGAGATTGACGTTAGAGAATTTACCGACTCCTCTCCTTTAACATATAGTGCTGGCGTACTTGGTCGCTCTTGGGGACGACTAACTAAAATTAATGCTTTCTCCATCCTATAGTTGGAGTGCAGACATGCCTTGTGTGGGGTTCTGCGGATTAATTCTAAAGAAATACTTAAAACAGATAGACCATATCCTCAAAACAGTTCCTTGTCAGTTTTTTGCCATATAAAGTGGCTAAATTTTTAGATTAAACGGTTTGTGTACCAAACAAGCATTATATTTGAGTATGATTTTGAAAAGGCATGTTTTGCCAAAATTCGGACTTTTTCTTTCATAAAGTTCAGCATTTGAAGTACCTTGAAAGGCTAAAGGATTAGGGTCGAGATTAAAAAAATCGGTAAGGCCAGTAACCCGTGCAAGCCGAATATATGCCTTAATAATGCAAACATTCAAATTCATCCTTTTATAATTTAATTTCCAGTGTGTTTACAACGAATACTTTGATTTGATTGGCTAATCTGCTTTCGTTCATAACCCGATGAACGAACCAGCTCCGGACTATTTTTACAACGATATACGTGAATCACCGACGAAACAACAATAGGCGTACTGCTAATTATTGAAACAGAGAAAGCAATCAATTTGAAAATATGTTGATTTAATAGCTGCTTATATTTATTTTTCATTTCGATCAGATTTCAAAGAATTAAAGAACAACTTAATTGTTAGGCCTATGTACGCGAAAACGTTTATACTCATGTCAGCACTGTGCACTGATACACTCAACGCTATGACGCGAGATGACGTCATGACGTTGTACAATCGCTTTGCCTGTGATTGTGACGTCACTTGGCAGAGAGCTTTGAAATCAAGTGTAGCTTTGCGCGCGTTGGTTTGTTTTGATTCCTGAAAATAAAATATATCACTCCCTATGAATCTTTTTATTGTTTTACGTAGTATATGTGATAGTAATTAAATTATAAGGATTGACTTCAATGTTTCTTCGGTTCATCGAGTTATGAACGAACTGGCCCCTGTGCAAACTTTTCATAAACCGCTTCGCGGATTTATTTAGTTTGCACAGGGGCAAGTTCGTTCATAACTCGATGAACCGAAGAAACATTGAAATCAATCCTTATGTATTTGTTGCTTATTTACTCCCTTAGTGTATCTTGTCGAAGGTACATAAATAAAGAAAACAAGTAATATGGGTAGCAACTTCTTGAAACATGTAGTTTAAACTTTCTTAGAGCTAAGGTGATAGAACGGCTGTTTCGGTTTTTACAATTTTGTTTACTTTTCGAACACTGTTTCGGTTCCTACAGGTCACCTGCTGGGTGGATTATCCCAATGTTAATCATTTCTAACTTAAAACCTTTTTTTCTTTTAGCAAATGTAATATATTTTCAAAAATGCAGATTTAGGTAGTCTATTCCATTTTGACATGTCACTGCAGTCACGCTCCAAATAAACCTTTATTTTTGATTACTTTTAGATACTTAATTTAAGGAATTATTTCAAAAGAAATATTTGGCATAACGGTTATATCCAATCAATTTCCTTAGGCGCTTGTATTTAATAATTTCAAAATAAAATTAATAAATACCTCTGAATCACAGTCAGATATATATATTTATTAACACTAAAACACACGGGTACCGTACAAGGATAATCTTCTTGACTAAAAACACTGTGGAATCAAGTTTCTAATTGTGTTAAAGGCACACTTGCCGCGAAAATCAGGAATATTGTTTACATTAAAAAAGAAAGACCGTATTCTGTATTTTTCCCAGACAATATAAGTTAGGAACTTTCTATTTTTACCAAAATTTAAAAGTTTGGACGTCACTTTGTATTTTTAATTTGAATTTGAAAATTTGAATTGTTACGTACCCGGAACGTAAACAAACCGATCTGCCCCCTATTGGCGATTTTATGTTTCAGTCGAGTGAGTGAACTAACGGCACAGTGTAATTTTACGTAGGCCTATTTATCTGAGAAATACAGACTGACGATCGGTTAACAGCGACTGGAAAAGCCTGCTGATAATTATTTGAATGTAAACCACAGATACAAAGGCCTGAAAGGAGGGTAAACCAACACGAAAGTTGACCCACGCTGATCGTTGTTGTTGTAATCAGGCTTCGATTCTTCGTTTGTTTTTCACCCCATTTTTACAGTCTAAAGCTAACTAGACATGTTTTATGTGTCCTATGTTTAAGTTTAGTGGTATTAGTCGTAGTAAGCTCATGTAAATTGGTTTTCTTAGCAAATTTAAACAGGCTACGGCGGCAAGTGGGCCTTTAAGAAGAGGGTATGCTTGTGTGTTTAAAATGGTATATTATATTTTATAGAAAAAATGTACCGATAAAATCACAGAAGCAACCGCAGTTAGATCTGTATCACAGCCTGTTTCTGAAGACTATAGCCTGTCAATTTCTGTTGACGAGAAGTATTGATTTAACATCCCTATTAACACAGGTACACGGAGGCAGTGTTAATACCGTTGATTGAGAACAATGTGTTACAGAATCCTACTTATCAACATCTGTATATCGGATAACCTTGAAGCAAAATGTGTGTGTAAGACTCAACAAATCTACTAATGAGGTGTATACGTTGTAGGAGCATAGTTGTTGTCATAATTGACGAGGAACGAAATCGAATTCTTAAACATCCGCTGATCACTAATAATCTGTACATATTCAGGTCCAGTCAGAAGACGGTTTGATATTTGGGTAGTGTTATGTATCGACCCCTTCCCAATGTCGCTAGCAATTTGTTGATACGAGTTTCGCACCGTGTCCAAAATACTGACAGGAATTACATTTCGTTGCCAACTGGTCACAACTCCAATAAGAGGATTTCATATCCTAAAGAGACCACGAACACTTTAGTTTAAAATTACCTTATTCAGATTTTCTTGTTTCCGTTGTGTCTTTGTAACTCAAATGTCATTTCCAATAAACTTAATATACATATATTTACAAAACAAAAGTATTAAATGTTTGGCGGCGCTAAATTACAAAGAAACGAAATCTGATAATTATATGCTGCAAAAATATCGATAAAACATGTTTCTGTGTGTCTGACTCTAGACATGCTGTAGCGTGGTACTAAAATCGCTGATAAGATTCCATCCAGACCAAATGGCGCTTCTATCATAAACTACTATTTTAGGTCAGTTGATCACAAATCTGTCTTTATCCACCCAGTTACGGTATCAGCATCAATGTGCCACATATTTCACGAGTTACCAAATTTTATGAAATGTAATAAATGTTCTGGTCCATTTGTTATGCTTACTCCACACTGATTATGACGATTAATATTTGCTATACCAATTGACTGCAGCATCTGATCTTTATTTAGCAAGACATTACAGACAGTAGGTGTTAACATAAGCACAGACGTTTGCAATCATGTAGACAATCTACATTACCAGAATTATCAAAATTGTAAAAACCCTTGAGAACTGTGATTCCATTGAGGTGTAATTCATGAAGCCTTTCTCCGTTTATCTGTGTGATTTTCTGTACAACAATTCATGAATTTCTGTCTAACAGTACACTAGAGGGTTGGGTCGTGCACGCGTCGTTAGCTTAAGTCAAGGTCAGATGACGTCGTCTCACAAATTAACTTCTTTATTCCCCGACGTCATTTAAGATGCCTTTGTGTTAACTTTCTTTTGAACAACCGCTTCCTGGATTTTGAAGTGCAAGTATAACGTTGATTTAACATTTGTTGAAAAATATCCGTTTTATTCAGTTAATGACTCCTTCAATTGATACAGCTAAGAACTCGTTTTTAACATATCTTTAAAAATAACTCCGTGGCTCTGGCAACATTTGAGTAATGGGGTTAGTTATTGACTCGATGGTTAATATCAGATTATCCTCTAAAAAGGAATAATCTTGGTTGCAATGTAAAACATTAATCAATCAATCAATCAATCAATTAAAGCGAATTGCGTATGGGATAAATTTTGAGTACTGCAAAGTTTTAAACTGTGTTGTCAATTTCTGGTTAAATGTTTCACCAAATCATCAAAACCTAGATGAATGCTTAAAGTTTCCACAATTATTAGGCTCTGTAAATTGTTTTAGAAACTGCACTCTATTCTATTCATAACCAAATGCCATTTGTCCAAGCGGACAAAGCGAGAGTCCCGTGCAAAGGCTTTAAACCGGAGTCAAAGACGATATTTGTACCTCTGGCCCTGTCTTACGAAGCTGGCGTAAAGTTGCGCATAGGGCTACAACATGGACCAGTTGCGACTAGGGCGTAAGTTCCTATAGTTTTAACACTGATTTACGTCCGACGTAACTTACGCCAGCTTTGTAAGACAGGGCCCTGGGTGGAGTGAAGCTGTTTATTGTCTCTCTTATCGACACCTCTAGTAGACATGCGTTAATTAATTGGTTTATTGAGACAATAAAAGCCACGTTTGAAAGAAGTCAATAAAAACATGATCCGTGTTCGTCAAACGCTCTTATTTCATTGCGTCTGAACGGAAGAGAAAATCCCATTCTCTGTAAAAAAAATCAATAAACGTTCCAACTGTAATTTGAGAGTAAGAGCATTTCGTTCCTGGTATAAATTAGTTCACGTGCCTTTGAAATATATTTTTATTCCGTAAACAGGAAATAAACACGTCAAATCGCTACTTCCATAAAATATATGAATGTGATACTTTCAACTGTTCCATAACGTGATGTCAACCATTCGGCATAGGCTGCAATGTTATTACACTGTTTGACTTGATGTTAATAGCGGTTTAACCAAGATATCTGATCTTCATATCTACCAAAAGGAAACGTCTCCTAAACGGATGCGCGTTTTCTTCATAATACGGCGGACTCCAAGGTTTTGGACATCAGTGTGTTTTTTTTTGTTCTATCTAACTCAAATGAATAAGTATCAATCTGCAATATATATCATTGATTACTTTACATTTCTATGAACAAGCCGTACTTGATACCTGGTCCATTGGCCTGATGTTGGTGTGATTTATGTTTTATCGTAACTGCATCTCGACATCCCCGTATTAAGGACAGTACGTCACTTCTCATTTGGATGAGATTTCCGCGTCAATTGATTCCAGTGTCTTTGTAGCTGTGCTTTTGGTTCCCTAATATATCTCGCTGTCAAATCCATCAATTCCCTGGCCGTCAAAGAAGATGATCTCTTCCCAGAGAGAGAAAATCGATATGGGCGAAGATGTGGTCAACAACGTTTTCAATCTATAGTTTATTGTACTCGTTAGGACGTCAGATTGTACTCGTTAGGACGTCAGAATGAAAAAAAATAAAAACTTGTTTGATTGATAAGCTAGAAGAGGAAAGATAGCGCAGGTTGATTAATCACTTCTTGAATAACAATTTCTTTGAATACTGTAGCTGGCAACGCTTCAGACTAAATATCTGCTTAAAGGTTTCAGTTCGAACGGCTGCCATCTACATTAGTAAAATAAGTTGTTTATATGTACCTATTGTCTTGAAAATTTACACGAAACGCCCTAAAGTCACGAGGCCATTTTTAGATTGTGTCCCTAACAATATAACTTGCAACGTTATAGTTGGTGATACGATGTATCGGTTATATCCTACAGTATTGGGTCTAATTTGTTAAACAAAATTCTGCAAGACAATATCCCAACAAACAATCCAGAATCGTGAGCTGATGCTAGTAATATTCAGTGAATCACACGATGCCATGGAGGCTTCTAATGCCTATCGTCGGTTCCAAGAGATAACATATTAGATAAGGCGAACCTTATAGGATCATGGAAAAAGAAAGCGAACATTTTGGTGTCCCCCAGAAAAAAATAGGCACAAGACCGACAAGGGAGTTTAGCCTGAAGACACGCCTTATCTAATATGTTTTCTCTTGGAACCGACGATGAACATTAAAAGCCTCCATGATGACTTGATGGATGTTCGATTAACTGCAGATTTGCCGGAACTATCCCTTATCAGCCGAAATGGAACCAGGAACTTGGTAGCTATCCACGGTTTTTTGGAATAGTGTTAAATTTGTCGGTGGTATGAGATACTGTCACAGCCGTTTTCTTCTATAAATCGACACAGGTTTTATTTTATTTCGTTTTGAATACTAAGAAATACACTTCCGGCTCATTATGTATTAGTATCAGATGAGTCTTAATGATTCATAAACCCATGGCGAGTAACGAGAGCTTTGTATCGTGCTTAAGTTATATAATAAACCATCATCAATATCTTTGACATTTATTACCACCACCCTAACACAGCATCAGCGACATCAGATAGCATCCACATCGGGTAAAAAAGTCTAGCTAATAAATAAGGTTTCATGATTTATTCTGTATTCAACTTAATGAACATTTGAACTTAGCGATTCGTTTACTTGTGTTATGAATCAGTATAAATTGATGTTAGTGCTACATGTATTGTGTTGATGTGATTTAGGGGTTTCCCCATGACCGTGTCTTGGAATCTCACTGTCAAGGAATGAAAATCAATTCTCGTTTTGATTTGATTGGTTGACCTTTATATAACAGCGCGTCTATTGATTCCTTGTCTTTGTTGGTGTGATTTAGCTTTCTTAAGACACTTCCCTGTCAAATATATCAAGTTCCTGTCCGTCAAAGAGGATGCCCCTTTCTTCCATGACAGAATCGATATCGGTGAGAGAGTATGGTCAGCGACGTTTTTTTAGATTGTACGCGGAACAGCGCGAGATATGTTCTACGGTCAGCCCCTTTGAGAGTGTTCATAATGAATCGTACCGACTTCCTCTATTTACTCTTTGACCGACTCATCATCATTGTATCCATCATAGTCATCCGCACAAGCATCATCAACTTGACCATCATGTTCTAAAGTATCATCATTATCAGCAGGCTGATACAATGTCGACATCATGTAAAATAAACAAGAGTAAACCTTCGATATTCGATGATTTGTCCTGTTACCGACCTGGCCAAAAAACAATGCAGCGTGAAAAATTATTGATTCGTTGAAAGTTTCTATGAAAAAGTCTTATTAATACTGTGTTGATGTAATTTATGGCTTTATCTGATAACTGCACTTGGATATCTCTCCGTTAATGCAATGCACATAAACCCTTGTTATTCCTTTATTTGTGGACCTTTATATTTTCATTGATTCCCGTCTTTTTGTTGGCGTGGCTTGGTTTTCTTGGAATGTGATTTAGACATTTTGCTGTCAAATCTATCAATTTCTTGTCGGTCAAAGAAGATGCGCTCTTCCTTCATATGAAAATCGATATCAGTTATTGAGGATGTTAAAACATTATTTGACTCTCCAGCATTGCTTTTCTGTGTTTTAGTGTAAGATACCTTTGTCAAAACTGCCATTCTTTTGATTATTTATGTATATAATTATAGTTTGATAACAATCTAGATGTAACATCCAACGTGTTACGTAGAATGTGATGAGAGTTTTTTGGCTGTCAAAATCTTCTGAGGGATCCATAAGTAAACACTCCTCTTTCTTCGTCGCCATTCTCTTCCGCATCAATACCATTACTATCATTGCGGGAAGATGGAATTGGCACCATTGAGTAATCTTGAGTATTCCTTCGACGTGAAATATAAATTGACCACGTATAGATAGAGCTCGGGTGGACAGTTTTGTGGATTGATTCTACCATACGAAGCTGAAGTGTTTCCAAAGGGTTATATATGAATACAGACGAAGTAAGACGAGTCTTTAGCTCCTGGCAATGTCTTTGGTTCCGGGTCGAGGACAATGGCCCGAAGCTGCCGATTGGCTGATTCAACGGCAGTTCTAGTAGTCATGCTTTAAGTGATTGGGTATATAAAAAAGAGAGACCAGCATATCAAGAAGACGATAAATAATCACACGATTCGTACTTGTCAAATGTACCCTTCATCGGCTCTGAACGGAAAAGGAAATCCGGTCTAAAATCAATACTCTTTCCAGCAGAGTCTTGAGACCAAGATTATTAAAATCTCCTTACTTCCTATCAATTAGTTCATGTACGTTTGAAAAGTATTTTCTTTCTATTTAACGAGACCCCACATTCGTGGCCCCATTATGATAAGGTGACAACGATTCGGTGGTCGGTTCTACGTCGGTTTTATGCTTCAACGTGAGTATCATTGACTTTGATAACGATGTAAGAACTACATCGAAACGTCGTCACCCAATAAATTAAGAAATTGTTTATCCATAAGTAATCCTCGTCTTGAAACGTGAGTATCATTGGTTAACCATATGGAATCTGTACTAACCCTGCCTTGTCATTAATATAAACTTTTCTTTTCTAATGGGACGGAACTCAGATTGCACAAACGAATCTAGATTTTAGGGTACAGAATGATGCTGTTCATTATGTAATCAGTCAATAACAAATGATTCGAGTTGCAGACAATATGGGTTTATTATTAAAACAAATATCATAATATTATAATTATTATTAATATTATTTTTATTATTTAATATTGCAGACAATATGTGTTTATTATTTCAACGTCAACTTCAAAGGTTCTGCTGATTGTCATGCTTTTAAGTTGAATGTTTTTAAACATGACCCAAAAGTACAATTTAAAGTAGCACATGCATAGACTTCGACGTATGTTTTAGTGTTTTTTAAACATAAAAATCGACGTGTGTTTTGGTGTTAATAAACATCGACTTCGAGACTAATCAAGGAGTTACAATTGGAGTTTTACGCCGCGTTCAAGATTATTCCACTTATTTGGCGGCGAAACGAAGTTTTGTTTATATCAAAATTACAACAAACATAGAAAGGACGGAAACAAATTTATGAAACATGTCAAAAAGAATGTAAATCACTATTTTGGAGGTTAAAATACGATTTTGAAATGATCTCCAAAAATAGTATATGAAAATATGTATATTACAATAAAACTTCAAATTTTATGGTATAAACCAATCTGTTTCTCACCAAGACTCACCAACTCCACACACTCTAAAAGAGCTTGTTTGATGTCGAATTGGCCATCACAATACAATTGAAATGATTTTGCATATTCATGTACATCACCTGAACACAAAGATATATATTATATATATACAGTATATGTTTGTCGTTTAACAACGTAAAATAGTTGCTTTTGCAGAATTTAGTGAAGGATTGAAGGATGATTTGGTTTTAATCAATTGTGATTCTTGTGTAAAACATCGATCACTTACAGTCCAAATTCATCGACGACCTTTTAAACGAAAATATTTTCTAACACAAATGAGCTATTTAGAAAGAAGGCCAAATTGTAAAAAAAAATACCTATTAGTTCGATATTCGATTTAAGAGGTTTGGACATAAATGGCATCTTGAGCGGATTATTAAATGATATATTAAACGAGAATTTCTATCAAAACATGTGTGAACTAATCACTACTAAGATTGAAGATTTATTTAATACTCTTAGTATCAGAACATTGTACCAATGGTTATTCATTTCCCCATAGGTGTAAGGACGTCTTCTTTCGTAAACAGCCTAGGGGAGGGGACGATTAGTTGGATTCGCCTTATTGCCTCTTATATAAAGACGTTAAGACAGCTAAACATTTTACAGACAATCAGCAACATTTTTACACTCATTTTGTTTCTTATCTCCTGGTTTAGCCTGAATGAGCTGTTTCAGTAATCATTGATGGGGAAAGTAATCGTCCTAAATCTGTGTTAGGAGTCAGGAATATGTGTTCTAGATATCATACCCATGCTAGTCTTACATGTTGTGTTTACTGTTCATTGCTATAGCCAAGGGTTATTTAGTTGGATCGTTTCAAACACAATGAGACTATTATTGTTTTATGGTCACATAAAAACTATATAAGAAACAAAAACAGAAACCAGATATATTTATAAAGACAGTTTTAGAAAATACGACCTTGTTTTACTGTTAAAATATAGACCTAAGGTTTGCGTCTAAGATTTGCATATTATGAAAACTTAAAACGAAGTTAAGTATTAACTTTCACTTGATTGATGGATGCCTGTTTTACTTCACATATTAGGCGAGTATTCAATTATACTGGCAGAGAAAAACGGGAAATAGTCATTTGAAGTAAACCTAAAATCCGATTTGTTGTAAACTGTGGAGTTAAAAGTGGGCGAATTCTCATAAAGTACAGCTTCGTTGGGCATTTATTGTGTGGTTACTTTCCATAATCAAGAAATGTCATCGACCTTCATGTGTAATCCAGGACAGATGCGATTATAGGTCATATTGAATAGAAATAACGATTTAATCTGATGGTAGATTGAGCGCGATCAATTCGCAACGCTTTATTTCTTCTAACAGTTTCCGTAAACGTCGATATGGGTAGATTTTTTCAAGGAGGAAGTAAACTACCTCTTTGAATGACAGTAAATTGATTGACGTGACTATAAAGTAACCAGATAAAATCCTTAGAAAACACAAAACAATTGGCACTATCGTGACATCTTTGAATAGACACCAACAAATCAGAAAAGACAAGAGTCCATGTGTACTCAGAAACATTTCGCGTAGAAACCAGTAATCAGCAAAACAAAAACATTGATGCCAATTAAAACACAATAAATGTCAAAGAATACAGTTCACATATGTTCGTTAGGAAGGTGGCATGATAAAGCAGTTTCATTCTATAGTACTGAATCAGATTTATTGATATCTGATATTGACATCTGACATTCATTTGGGTAGTGTTGGTTTACTTGCTTTACACAAGAAACCAGATATGTAATAAAAATACGAATGGCCGTCTAATATCACCGTACAATAAGTATATATCACAGTATTATTGGTAACTGTTTATAAAGGCCAACATTCTATAATCATAATGTTTTGTAATAATGATTTAAAATGAGTACGGCTTAAAATAAGGTGTAGTATTACTTATGGATAACATCTTCTTGTCACATTAAATCGAGAAGTTGTTATCCATAAGTAATTCTACAACTTATTGTAACTGTCCAATCTCTAAATATCATTCAGGGGACCTCGGTGGCTCAGTGCAACGCAGGCCGTCCATCCATGGGCGCGGTATCAGACCAAACACTCATCCATATACGTGAAATAAAGTTGAGTGCGGTGGAGAACATCTATCAATCAATCTAAATATCATTGGAAGCCTTGATTATGGTTTGCTTTATGTAATAGTAATATCTTTTAAAATAACATGGATTCATTTATAATACGTGGGAATATTGTAATACCCTTGGTCTCAGGGTAGTGTTCTATTTTCCTTCCATAGCCAACAGAGAGCGATAATGATGGATTACGTTTTCCCCTCCATCGTCTAGAATGGATGATGATGTATACGTCCTGTTGTTTGACTAATCGTGTCTATCGTTTTTGCTGTGAGTAGAATACGAACGATGCCCACGCTGCTTTACTACCGTGAGCTGTATATAAAAAAAGCAATAAAGTTACGAGCCATATAATTGGCCAGTCAGGAATACATTGGACACTGTCATACATGTATGTATTATGGTTTGACAACTGAAGGGATGAATCTGATTCAAACACTATATTTTAACAGCTATATTTTCGCAGTCAACTACCCCCCCCCCAAACGGTAACAGACAACTAATTGAATTTGTATTGTTTGTGAACACACAATTTGTAAACGATTGAATATGTGATGATCAAATATTGAATACGAAGATGAGTTTTAATATCCACACTTAGTGCAATATGTGATGATCAAATATTGAATACAAAGATGTGTTTTAATATCCACAATTTTATGTTAAGTTAAACTTATACAATTAAAGGTTTGTTGAACGAATGATTTTCAGATAACCATGGTATTTCGTCTAAGTTTATGCTCATAAACACTGAAACGCACGTCGAAGTTTATGTTCATAGACACTAAAACGCACGTCGAAGTTTATGTTTGTAAAACACTAAAACACACTTCGAAGTTAATGTTTATAAAACACTAAACACACGTCGAAGTCGATGTTTTTAAACACTAAAACACACGTCGAAGTCGATGTTTATAAACACTAAAACACACGTCAAGTGAACTTTCATGACAACACCCTGTGGTCTTAGTGGCTCAGTCGGTAGAGTGATAGTAACTCACTCCCACAGACCTTCCATCAATGCGGCGTGCGTTCGAATTTCAATAGACAAAATAAAAAATTGAAATTTCCGAGTGGATTTTCAATCGATCGCCGCATGTGGAAGAGTTGCAAGGTACTCACTGTATGTCGGGAGTTTTCTCCGGGCAATGAGCCCGGTTACCTCCTCACTAAACCTTGCAAGGCCGCCATATAAAAGACATAATTTTGAGATTTGCGGAAAACATCAATTCTTGCACTCTCCAGAAGATTTGTAAAAGAAACATGTGTACTTGTTTTGTCTTAATGCTATTTAAAGCTGACTTAATTTGCTTAATCAAATAGCTCTCTGACCCAGAACATTGAACAGTACATAGATTTATCTTCACATGTTATTCTTCACGACCAACCAGATAAGAAAATCAGCAAGAATTGCCAGAGAATTCGGTACGTGTCCGAAATGTGAGATTCGAGATCGTGCAAAATATCATATATCAATCCTAAATCTACACGAACACATTGCGGTCTGTTTTGTAGATTACATATTGCTTTGAACATCTTTGTTTCTAATTTGAGTATATTGAGCTGTGTATTTTTCTAGCATAATGAACTTAAAGGTTGCGATTTCAACTTGTACAGACTTTATAATATATCTTTGAGCGAAATAAGCTACCTTGGCCTTCTCCTTGCTGATATTAATACGTTCATCTATTCAATCCGTCAAGTTTAGTCATTGTCAATCAATGTTAATCCCGTGTGAACTAATCGATAGACTTAATTGGAAAGTTCAATGAACCAGGATATTAAAATATAGCCTTGTATTCAATCCGTATTCATCACACTATTCATCCATTGCTCTGTGAAAACAGGTAACGATCTAGATTAAATGACATCGCCGAGGACAATACAATGGTTAGAACAATACTGACAAACCTCTTGAAGTAACGTTGAAGAAAATGGTATCTAGGGCAGTTTTTATATTTAATAATGGTTTTTAGAAACCGTCCTATGGTGCAATTTCCTTAATTTACCAAAGCAATGGTTTGTGATATCTGGCGCCAATACACTTTCGATGGCCATACATGTACTTGGGTTTTTAATTTATTTTATTTTCATTTATTTTAATGAAATAACCGTAGCGATACGTTGCTAGACTTTTACTGTTTCATAACTTCTATACTCAAATGCTACAGGGGTAAGTTTACCTTACATTGTTGTGTTATTTTAAATAAAATTTTTGATTGAAACATACAGCTGGTTTTGTGTTTGTTTTAGTCACTTCGCCTATATTATAACTTCCGGCTAGAAGAAGAATACAATAAGATAATTATTAAAATACGTGTTGTTTTAATTCAAAACAAAATCATCAGATTATTTTGATAGGCTTAATTAGCCGTGATATTTAAACATAGCATTGTGTCCAATTAATAATCATCCCGTTTTCTTGAGTAATATGTTTGCACACAAATTGTATGATCGAAGGCAAAGTTAATTTCGCTCATCCGAGGCCGTCGCCGCTTATCTACAAGCCTCACAGATCACCATTTTACACTGCCACTTTTTACGAGAAGAATATTTCCTGAATTAATTTCAAGAAGGACTGAAACGATCTCAGTCCCCTAATTTACCTTTTAGTTTTATCAAAGACAGAGTAAAACAATCTAATCCTTTTTTATTGCGAATAACGAAAGCGAAAAAAAAGAAAGAAATAAAACACATAAACAATTCGCAATACGGCATGTCAATCTTATACACTGATTCAAACTGATCAGTATAAGCTAGGACTTATCTTTGTAACCCATTCCCCGCAATGCATTCTCCCAGTGGTTTTGACGGACACTTCCTGATCTACCTGCTGCTAATCCAGTAGCAAATCAGGTAAGAAATCTTAAAATATATAAATCTCCATCCCCATCAGCCATCAGGAATTTTAGTCGATACAGATTTTTAAATATGGAAAGTAGATTCCGCCTCTGAAAACTCAATAACACCTAAAATAGAAAAAGACCATATCTTTAAAAGTAGAACACGGATACCATCAAGAAGATTGTTATCGTCGTAACTATATAGAGATTTGAGTTTTGTACGAATTATGCGGGGTTATTCATTCATTTGACCTGATTCGAGAAGTCGGAATATCATGAACTAACCGTACGCTGCCATTTTAACTTTATTTAGCTGTCAGATAGGTTGAACCGCTGTGTTGTCAAAGTAATACATTGGATAACACTGTAATAAAATAGATGCTGACTTCCTACGGCCGTTCATGAACAGGCTGTTTGAAGTTGGATATTGAAAAATATGGCATTGTGTCTTATTCAAATTCATCCCTTCAAGTCTCTCATTTAAACAAGTTCAGACCTGCATGGAGAATGAGCTCGTTCGTATAAAGAGAATCTCCGATTGCCCTCACATCCCAGTCAAAGTTATTATTAGAACTTTTTAACATTTGTGGCAATATTTTAAAACTATTTTGTTTCAGGGTGATTATGAACAAGAGAGAAGACTGATTGGGTGTATTTAATAATGTGTGACTTCATGAAAGTTACGCCTTGCTTAAAAAATCTCTTTTGACTGTCGCTCCAGTTTGTAAACAAAATTAAGAGTTTCTTTTTATTGAGAACGTATATTGACCTGAAACTTGATTATCAAAATTTACAAAACGTTTATAACGATGAACATATGACGAAAGCGACTTGACGTGAGTCTAAATGAAGTTTCTACGAAGCAGGACTTAAAGCACCAGTTAAGATGAAAATGTCTTGAATAAACTTTTACCTTGCAACGTTATGGTCGGTGATACAATGTAGTATCAGTATATCTTTCTAATCAAATTCTGGAAGACAATATCGCATAACAAACAATCCAGATACGTGAAGTGATGCTAGTAATACTCAATGAATCGCACACTGCTATGGAGGCTCCTTATGCCCATTGTCGGTTCCAAGAGATAACATATTAGATAAGGCGAAGCCTATAGGATCATGGGAAAAGAAAGCGAAAATGTTGTTCCCCTTGAAAAAAAACTAGGTAGAATAGAATCAAGGAGACACAAGGAAACAAATCCGAAGACACGCTAATATTATGTATGTTTATATGTTTCATATCTAATATGTTTTATCTTGGAACCGACGATGCACATTAAGAGCCTCCATGATATCTTGCGATTCACTGATGATTTGATAGATGTGCGATTGAGTGCAGATTTCCTGGAACTCTCCCTTATAAGCCGAAATGGAACCAGAAACTTGGTAGCTACCCACGGTTTGTTGGAATAGCGTTAAATTCGTCGGTGGTATGAGATACTGCCACAGCCTTTTTCTTCTATGAATCGACACAGGTTTTATTTTATTTCATTTTGAACAAATGATACTAAGAAATACACTTCCGGCTCATGATGTATGAATATCAGACGAGTCTTAACGGGTAAAAAAAGTCTAGCTAATAAATACGGTTTCGTGATTTATTCTGTATTCAACTTCATGTAAATATATATGAACATTTGTGTTATGAATCAGTATAAATTGATGCTAGTGCTACATGTATTGTGTTGATGTGATTTAGGGGTTTCCCCATGACTGTGTCTTGGAATCTCACTGTCAAGGAATGAAAATCAATTCTCGTTTTGATTTGATTGGTTGACCTTTATATAACAGCGCGTCCATTGATTCCTTGTCTTTGTTGGTGTGATTTAGCTTTCTTAAGACACTTCCCTGTCAAATATATCAAGTTCCTGTCCGTCAAAGAGGATGCCCCTTTCTTCCATGACAGAATCGATATCGGTGAGAGAGTATGGTCAGCGACGTTTTTTTAGATTGTACGCGGAACAGCGCGAGATATGTTCTACGGTCAACCCCTTTGAGAGTGTTCATAATGAATCGTACCGACTTCCTCTAATTACTCTTTGACCGACTCATCTTCATTGTATCCATCATAGTCATCCGCACAAGCATCATCAACTTCATCATCATCATGTTCTGAAGTATCATCATTATCAGCAGGCTGATACAATGTCGACATCATGTGAAATAAACATGAGTAAACCTTCGACGTTATTTGCTAACAAATCATATTCGAGGATTTGTCCTGTTACCGACCTGGCCAAAATACAATGCAACGTGAAAAATTAATATTGATTTGTTGAAATTTTCTATGAAAAAGTCTTATTAATACTGTGTTGATGTAATTTATGGTTTATCTGATAACTGCATTTGGATATCTCTCTGTAAAGGAATGCACATAAACCCTTGTTATTCCTTTATTTGTTGACCTTTACATTTTCATTGATTCCCGTCTTTTTGTTGGCGTGGCTTGGTTTTCTTGGAATGTGATTTAGACATTTTGCTGTCAAATCTATCAATTTCTTGTCGGCCAAAGAAGATGCGCTCTTCCTTCATATAAAATCGATATTGGTTATTGAGGATGATAAAACATCATTTGACTCTCCAGCATTGCTTTTCTGTGTTTTAGTGTAAGATACCTTTGTCAAAACTGCTATTCTTTGGCTTATTTATGTATATAATTATTTTTGAATAACACTTTAGATGTAACATGCAACGTGTTACACAGAATGTGATGAGAGAGTTTTTGACGGTTTTGAGGATTAATAATTAAACACTCGTTATTCTTCATCGCCATCCCATTCCTTATCAATTCCCTTACTAGCATTGCGAGAAGACGGAATTGGCACCAATTGAGTAATCTTGAGTATTCCTTACACGTGAAATGTAAATTGACAACGTATAAATAGAACTCGGGTGGATGTTCCAAAAGTAACGTTTTTGTGGATTGATTCTGCCATACGAAGCTGAAGTTTTCCAAAGGGTTATATATGAATGCAGACGAAGTAAGACGAGTCTTTAGCTCCTGGCAATGTCTTTGGTTCCGGGTCGAGGACAATGGCCCGAAGCTGTTGATTGGCTGATTCAACGGCATATCTATTAGTCATCCTTTAAGTGATTGGGTATATAAAAACGAGAGACCAACATATCAAGAAGACGATAAATAATCACACGATTCGTACTTCGTCAAATGTACCCTTCATCGGCTCTGAATGGAAAAGGAAATCCGGTCTAAAATCAATACTCTTTCCAGCAGAGTCTTGAGACCAAGATTATTAAAATCTCCTTACTTCCTATCAATTAGTTCATGTGCGTTTGAAAAGTATTTTCTTTCTATTTAACGAGACCCCACAATTGTGGCCCCATTATGATAAGGTGACAACGATTTGGTGGTCGGTTCTACGTCGGTTTTATGCTTCAACGTGAGTATCATTGGTTAACCATATGGTGTAGTGAGAGCAGCCTACACATTTTTTCCAAATCATAAAATTTTAATTTCACAAAGTTCATCCGGAGATAGTACATTAAAGTTCATCCAAACGTAATACATATTGTTTGAAGAGTTGGAATATAAAGTTAATATAAAGTTGGAATCATAGTAGTTTCCTTCCAAGTTCCCAGTTCCTGTTCTGTCCATATGCACTGGCTTTTATAGCATCATCATCTACCTATAAGGAGTGAAAAACCTGCCTGGCAACACATTCATTGGCTGTTGAACAGAAAAAGGCATGTTAGACGACACGAAGTATATAAAAGGCATGTTAGGCAACACAAAATATATGTACACAACATAATCAGAAATAACCAAAATGCATTTAGCTTGTCAAAGTAAAAGTTTTCATAATAATAAATTGGTATCGCGTTAACTTTCGCGACATATGGAACCTATGCTAACCTTGCCGCACTCATGTGTCTCTTTCCTGTGTTACTTACTTGCCGCTCAGGAAGAGCCACACCTTAAACCACCATTAAAAGGGTGGGATAACTATTCTCTGTCAACAGACTTTTCAAAACCCCACAATCATGTGATGCGAGAGTTATGCTGTCATCAAATTGCCCAGCTATTGTGGAAATTCTCGGACATACTGCGGACCATGTGACTGGTTGTCATTGTACGAGGTCAGGCCTATTTTAAAGTTGTCTTCTTATGAAGATGGATTTGGTAGATTTACAATGAAATTCGAACAAATTAATGAGTAAAATGAAAAGAGGAATGTTTTAAATGTGTGTTGAAGGTAAAATCTAAAAGGCAGGTAGGATTAATAGATATTTGAAACTTGGTTTCAATCTGAAAGCCGAAGTCCTTCCAAATAATTCATTTAAAAGCCGTAACTAATGCTAACCCTTGTCAAAAATATGAACTTTTCTTTTCAAATGGGACGGAACTCAGATTACACAAACGAATGTAGGTTTTTGGTTTCAGAATGATACTGTTTGTAAGGTAATCAGCCAATAACAAATGATTCGGCCGCCAAATTGCCGACAATATGTGTTTATTTTTTCCATGTCTACTTCAATGATTTCCATGCCTTTGAGTTGAATGTTTTTAGACGTGTGTTTTGGTGTTTACAAATATAAAATTCGACGCGTGTTTTAATGTTTATAAACATAAACTTCGACGGGTGTTTTAATGTTTATAAACATAAACTTTGACGGGTGTTTTAATGTTTATAAACATAAACTTCGACGAAATACCATAGTTACCGGAAAACGATTCGATTGTTTAAGTCTAACTTTCAACTTGTCAACTTATTTGGACACAAAGCTCAAGTATTAATTTCCATTCCATAGAACTGAATTATTATTTCTTTTCTGTAAAATATAAGTTTTAGTTGGCATTCCGTGTGTTTACTTATCAGGTAAGGGTTTTTGTTTATATAAGAAGATCAGAACACACGTTGGTTTAATCTTCATTACCTCTCATGGTCATGATGATGGTCATTATTTTTCAACATTGTTGTTTCTAGTTTAGTATCTTAAAGGCCCACTTGCCGCCGTAGCCTGTTTAAATTTGCTAAGAAAACCAATTTACATGAGCTTAGTACGACTAATACCACTAAACTTAAACATAGGACACATAAAACATGTCTAGTTAACTTTAGAATGTAGAAATGGGGTGAAAAACAAACGAAGAGTCGAAGCCTGATTACAACAACAACGATTAGTGTCGGTCAACTTTCGTGTTGGATTACCCTCATTTCAGGCCTTTTTGTCTGTGGTTTACACTCAAACAATCATCAGCAGGCTTTTCCAGTCGCTGTTAACCGATCGTCAGTCTGTATTTCTCAGATAAATAGGCCTACGTAAAATTGCACTGTGCCGTTAGTTCACTCACTCGACTGAAACATAAAATCGCCAATAGGGGGCAGTGTGGTTTGTTTACGTTCCGGGTACCTAACAATTCAAATTTTCAAATTCAAATTAAAAATACAAAGTGACGTCCAAACTTTTAAATTTTGGTAAAAATAGAAAGTTCCTAACTTATTTTGCCTGGGAAAAATACAGAAAACGGTCTTTCTTTTTTAATGTAAACAATATTCCTGATTTTCGCGGCAAGTGTGCCTTTAAGGGATTTGTTTAACAATTTCATTAAGCGTCGACATTTGAATTTTTATGAAAACATTTTTTTCATCGCAACACTTAATGAAAAATATTTTAATTAAGCGTCAAGAGCACCATTTCCAAACATTCCACTATACGCTTAATGAAAAATCATATTTAACTTGTGAGTTTGTCCCTCAGGTCTTCAGTATGGTTCAGTTGGTAGATCGTTGGACGCTAAAAGGGATCTCCACCAATGCTTCATAGGTTCTAATGACATTCAATCTGCTCATACTCTCTTGTTGGTTTCTTCTTCGATCAGGGGCCTCCGTATATTAGACATTCAAATGTGTAAATGTTGATCCATAAATTTCATATTCCGTTAGGTCAGACTTGTTAAAGTGGCATGAGCTGCCAAAATGTTGATATTTTGACGTTAAAACAGAATGTTAAAATTATTGGCTATTTTCTCAAGGCGTATAATTCAGAAGCTTTTTAGTGCTTCTAGTCTCGAAAATGTACGATAAAATATTGTTTTGAACTAAATGTGGCTTAGAATGAATGAATGGTCGTCCCGGTTATTTAAATTTTGTTTACTTTTCGAACACCTTTTCGGTCCGTACAGGCCACATACTGTATGGATTTTCTTTATTCCAACGCCAATTATTTAGTTTTCCAATGGCCTTCAAGGCCTCTTACTGACAATAAGAAATTGTGTGTGAATTTTGGAAGCTCATGCCACTTTAAGTAAATGTTTTCTAACACACTTTACACAAAGCTAAAAATACTTCTCAAGGTTTTACAAAAATCTTTTATGATCTGGTGCCCCATGTAGAGCGGACTTCTCTGTTCATTTAGGAAAACTCAACAGATCTGGTGGGAAATGACACTGAGTGTGGATATTAAAACACAGCTTCGTATTTAATATTTGATCATAGATTCTTCGGTGTTGCTGTAATTTCTGATGATGAGAGTAGTTTCTCTCGAAAGCTCATAATAAACATCACCATGTACAAAGTAGTACAAGTTGTCCTATGTGTTTTGGTTTCAATATTTGATCGTCACCTATCCAATCGTTTACAAATTAGGGGGTTAGTTGGCTGCGAAAGTAGGACATCACGTTTTAATCAGATTCATCCCTTCAGCTGTCAAACCATAATACATACATGTATGGCAGTGTCCAATGTAGCCGAGAAATCTTGGCTCTGCCGAATTTTTTTTTTTCCGTGTTCGTCATAGCCAAGATCACTTCCATAGTAAAAAAGTGATATATGTTAAGGAGGCCCGCCTAAAAAATCGGCGGCGCAAATTTCACAACAAATAAGCAAAGAATAAAATATTTACCACTGCATTCCGATAGCATAGACCACGAAGAAGGAGTTTGTCAAACTTATGCCGCTGTAAAGTGACTAAAGATATATGATTGAAGTATTTCTACGACGCCCCGCACAGTTTAACTGGTCGTTTAAATGTTTTACAATGGCGGTTACGTCAGGTTGAAAGCCAGTGGACTTCGAAACAAATATTGACTGCATAAGGGAAAGTTTACCACTTTACAGCGGCGTAAGTTTGACAAACTCCTTCTTCGTGGTCTATACTATCGGAATGCAGTGGTAAATATTTTATTCTTTGCTTATTTGTTGTGAAATTTGCGCCGCCGATTTTTTAGGCGGGCCTCCTTAACATATATCACTTTTTTACTATGGAAGTGATCTTGGCTATGACGAACACGGAAAAAAAAAAATTCGGCAGAGCCAAGATTTCTCGGCTATGTCCAATGTATTCTTGACAGGCCAATTATATAGCTCGTAACTTTTTTATATACAGCTCACGGTAGTAGAACAGCCTGGGCATCGTTCGTATTCTACTCACAACAAAGGCGGTAGACACGATTAGTCAAACAACAGGACGTATACATCATCATCCATTCTAGACGATGGAGGGGAAAACGTAATCCATCATTATCGCTCTCTGTTGGCTACACCTTATTATAAGCCGTACTCATTTTAAATCATGATTATAAAACATTATGATTACAGAATGTTGGCCTTTATAAAAAGTTACCAATAATACAGTGATATATACTTATTGTACGGTGATATTAGACGGCCATTCGTATTATTATTACATATCTGGTTTCTTGTGTAAAGCAAGTTAACCAACACTACCCAAATGAATGTCAGATGTCAATATCATTCTATGTATATATACTATAGAATAAAACTGCTTTATCATGCCACCTTCCTAACGAACATATGTGAACTGTATTCCTTGACATTGATTGTGTTTTAATTGGCATCAATGTTGTTGTTTTCCTGATTACTGGTTTCTACGCGAAATGTTTCTGAGTACACATGGACTCTTGTCTCTTCTGATTTCTTGATGTCTATTCAAAGATGTCACGACAGTGCCAATTGTTTTGTGTTTTCTATGGATTTTATCTGGTTTATTTGTAGTAACGTCCATCAATTTACTGTCATTCAAAGAGGTAGTTTACTTCCTCCTTGACAAAATCTACCCATATCGACGTTTACGGACACTGTTAGAAGAAATAAAGCGTTGCGAATAGATCGCGCTCAATCTACCATCAGATTAAATCGTTGTTTCTATTCAATGCGACCTTTAATCGCATCTGTCCTGGATTACACGTGGTAAAATTAATATGAAAGTCGATGGCATTTCTTGATTATGGAAAGTAACCACACAATAAATGACCAACGAAGCAGTATACCATAAGAATTCGCCCACTTTTAACTCCAAAGTTTACAACAAATCGTATTTTAGGTTTACTTCAAATGACTATTTCCCGTTTTCTCTGCCAGTATAATTGAATACTCGCCTAATAAGTGAAGTAAAACAGACATCCATCAATCAAGTGAAAGTTAGTACTTAACTTCGTTTTAAGTTTTCATGAAATCTGAAACGGAAAACGTAGGTCTATATTTTAACAGTAAAACAAGGTCGTATTTTCTAAAACTCTCTTTATAAATATATCTGGTTTCTGTTTTTGTTTCTTATATAGTTTTTATGTGACCATAAAACAATAATGGTCTCATTGTGTTTGAAATGCCCCAACTAAATAATCCTTGCGTAAAGGTATAGCAATTAACAGTAAACACAACATGTAAGACTTGCATAGGTATGATATCTAGAACACATATTCCTGACTCCTAACTCAGATTTAGGGCGATTACTTCCGCCATCAATGATTACTGAAAAGCTCATTCCGACCAAACCAGGGGAAAAGAAAACAAAAATGAGTGTAAAAATGTTGCTGATTGTCTGTAAAATGTTTATCTGTCTTAACGTCTGTATATAAGAGGCAATAAGGCGAATCCAACAAATCCTCCCCTTCCCGAGGCTGTTTACGAAATAAGACGTCCTAACACCTATGGGGAAATGAATTACCATTGCTACAATGTTCTGATACTAAGAGTATTAAATAAATCTTCAATCTTAGTAGTGATTAGTTCACGCAGTTTTTATAGAAATTCTCGTTTAAAATATCATTTAATAATCCGCTCAAGATGACATTTATGCCCAAACCTCTTAAATGAAATATCGAACTTTTTTTTTACAATTTAGCGTTCCCTCTAAATAGCTCACTTGTGTTAGAAAATATCGTTTTTAAAGGTCGTTGATGTATTTGGACTGCGAGCGATCGATGTGTTACACAAGAATCACGCTTGGGTAAAACCAAACCCATCTTGCAATACTTCACTAAATTCTACACAACCAACTATTTTACGTGGTTAAACGGCAAACATATACTGTATATATATAATATATATTTGTGTTCAAGTGATGTACACGAACATGCAAAATCATTTCAATTGTATTGCGATAGCCGATTCGACATCAAACATGTTCTTTTAGAGTGTGTGGAGTTTGCCGTGGTGAGAAATCGCCTGTTCAAGGCAAACTCTATGTATTTAAAAAAAAAATTTGGAGATCATTTTAAAATTGTATTTTAACCTCCAAAATAGTGATTTACATACTTTTTAACATGTTTCATAAATTTATTTCCGTCTTTTTTATTTTTGTTGTAATTTTGATATAAACAAAACTTCGTGTCGCCGCCATATAACTGAAATAATCTTGAGTGCGGCGTAAAACTCGAATCAATCAATCAATTGTTGTAACTCTTTGATTAGTCTCAAGTGAACTTTCAGAACAACACCCTGTGGCCTCAGTGGCTCAGCCGATAGAGTGATATTAACTCAGACAGACCTTCCATCAATGTGCGTTCGAATTCCTATAGACAAAATGGAGTAGATTTTCAATCGATCGCCGCATGTGGAAGAGTTGCAAGGTACAAGTACTCACTGAATGTCGGGGGGTTTCTCCGGGCAATGAGCCCGGTTACCCCCCCCCCCCCCCCCTCCCCCCACTAAACCTTGCAACGCCGCCATATAAAAGACATAATTTTGAGATCTGCGGAAAACATCAATTTTTGCACTCTCCAGAGGATTTGTAAAAGAAACATGTTTACTTGTTTTGTCTTAATGTTATTTAAAGCTGACTTTTTTTGCTTAATCAGATAGCTCTCTAACCCAGAACATTGAATACAAAATACTTTTATCTTCAGATGTTATTCTTTACGACCAGCCAGATAAGAAACTCAAGAAGAATTGCCAGAGAATTCGGTACGTGTCCGAAATGTGAGATTCGTGATCGTGCAAAATATCATATATCAATCAATCCTAAACCTACACGAACTGATAGCAGACGACGTTTAGAAGAGATTACATGATGCTTTGAACATCTTTGTTTCTAATTTAAGTATATTGAGCTGTGTATTTGTCTCGCATAATAAAATTAAACGTCGCGATTTTAACAAACTTTGATATCTCTTTGAGCAAAATAACCTACCTTGGCCTTCTCCTTGTTGATATTCATACGTGCTTTATATTCAATCCCTCAAGTTTAGTCATTGTCAATCAATGTTAATCCGGTGTGAAATAATCAATAGACTTAATTGGAAAGCTCAATGAACCAGGATATTAAAATATAGCCTTGTATTCAATCAGTATTCATCGCTATATTCATCCATTGTTCTGTGAAAACAGGTAACGATTTAGATTAAATGACATCGCCAAAGAAAATTCAATGGTTAGAACAATAACATCGAATCTCTTTAAGTAACCTTGAAGAAATTGGTTGGTTGTTTTGGCTTATTGGCGCGTCCATTCGTATGAATGATGTACGCGATTGGAAGAGAATGACATCCATGGCAGTTTTTATATTTAATAATTGTTTTTAGAAACCGTCATATGGTTCAATTTCCTTAAAGTGGCATGAGCTGTCAAATTGTTGATATTTGACGTTAAAACAGAATGTTGAAATTATTGTCTATTTTTCTCAAGACGTATAATTCAGAAGCTTTTTAATGCTTCTGGTCTCGAAAATGTACGATA
This sequence comes from Lepidochitona cinerea, assembly GCA_963971465.1. Classification (NCBI taxonomy): domain Eukaryota; kingdom Metazoa; phylum Mollusca; class Polyplacophora; order Chitonida; family Tonicellidae; genus Lepidochitona; species Lepidochitona cinerea. Next base: position 2,801,698 of record OZ020558.1, on the reverse strand, counting down.
AAGTATTGTTTTAAACTAACTTTGGCTTAGAATGAATGAATGGTCGTCCCGGTTATTTAAATTTTGTTTACTTTTCGAACACGTTTTCGGTTCGTACAGGCCACATACTTAATGGATTTTCCTCATTCCAACGCCAATCGTTTAGTTTTTTGATGGCCTTCTTATTGTTGTAACGATCAGAAATTATGAAAAAAGGGTGAATTTTGGCAGCTCATGCCACTTTCATTTACCAAAGCACTGGTGTGTGATGTCTGGCACCAATAGACTATAGATGGCCACACATGTACTTGGATTTTTAATTTATTTCATTTTCATTTATTTTAATGAAATAACCGTAGCGAAGAGCGAAACAATCTGTAAAATGAAAATCATTAAAACAGTCTTTCTCCTTTCAAAAGTGTAAACTTTGACATTTCCTAATTAGCCGGTTAGTCAGTAGTAAGAGAGATATCTGACAGCATCACCATTGAATTGTTCATTTGATTAGCTCTGTTACCAAGCTTTCTATGATCCAAATTCTGGATAGAAGAAGTTCCATGGAATTTTATTCCGCCAGTTTTAAAAAAAATATATAATCTATACTGACTTGCCGTTTCTTTCTCTCTTAATTTGACTTGCCTTTGTACTTATCCGTTTTCATTGCGAATAATGAAAGCGAAAAAATAAAGAAATAAAACACATAAACAATTTGCAATTCGGCATGTCAATCTTATACACGGATTCAAACTGATAAGTATAAGCTAGGACTTATCTTTGTAACGCATTTCTCCTCAATCCATTCTCCCAGTGGTTTTGACGGACACTTCCTGATCTACCTGCTGCTAATCCAGCAGCAAATCAGGTAAGAAATCTGAAAATATATAAATCTCCATCCCCATCAGCCATCAGGAATTTCAGTCGATACAGATTTTTAAATATGGAAAGTAGATTCCGCCTCTGAAAACTCAATAACACCTAAAATAGAAAAAGACCATACCTTTAAAAGTAGAACACGGATACCATCAAGAAGATTGTTATCATCATAACTATATAGAGATTTGAGTTTTGTACGAATTACGCGGGGTTATTCATTCATTTGACCTGATTCAAGAAGTCGGAATATCATCAACTAACCGTAGGCTGACATTTTCACTTTCAGATAGGTTGAACCGCTGTGTTGTCAAAGTAATACATTGGATAACACTGCAATAAAATAGATGCTGACTTCCTACGGTCCTTCATAACCAGGCTTTTTAAAGTCGGATATTGAAAAATAACATTGTGTCTAAGTCAAATCTACCCCTTCACCATTGATCAAATCTCTCGTTTACACAATGTCATACCTGTATGGAGAATGAGCTCGTTCGTATAAAGAGAATCTCTGATTGCCCTCACATCCTATCATTCACAGTCAAAGTTATTATTAGAACTTTTTTAACATTAACACTTTTTTATTAAGACTATTTTGTTTCGGTATGATTATTTAGAAAGAGAGAAGACTGATCGAGTGTATTTAATAATGAACGTTACTCCTATACTAAAAAAAGTGGTAACTGACAACCATCCCACATAGGAGTCTAATGGAACTTTCCACAATGTAGAACTTAAACCACCAATTAAGATGAAAATGTCGTGAATAACCTTCTACCTATTACTAGGTATTGGAAAACTCCAAAGTAACTGAAGGTGTTACCACAGAACTAACGGCTTTGTCATTATTGTGGAGGTATTTATGTATTGATTAAGTCCATCGTACATGTATGTGATCCTTACATAAATAAAACTGAACTAACAGTTTCTCATTCTTAGGGGTAATTGTCCCAAGACTATCGCAAAATTCCGGATAGCTGTGTTATCTTGTTGTTTGTCGTTGAAATATGTGCCAAGTAAACGTCGTGGAAGGTAAAACGTAAACCATGGAATGCCTTCTGAATAAACGTAACCGCTTCCCAGGTATTGCCAAATATCTACGGTTAGTTTTTTTATTATCATTTCAATTATTTGGTAATGTTAGGCGCGATTGTTTACCATCCGATGTTTGATCTGATTGGTAACGTATGGTTTATTTATGAACACTATGGTTTATTTGATAACTTTGGGTTTTTTTACCAAAGTTCTGCCGTGGTATGTTTGGGTTATACATACTTCGCTTCAAACTCTATGCTTCTTACTGTCCAAAGAGAAAAAAGTGAAGTGTGTTTGTCCAATGGCCACATGCCAGTTTTATAGCCCGTTTGTCATGTGCACTACTAGTTCTTATCCAATGAACATATGGTCAATTAACCAAAGACCTATTTCCCCCCATATAACCAATCCGGAATATCAACAGATCGCTTTACATCTCCTCTCAGCTTTGACAGGACGAGATAAACAAACATACCAGGAAAGCCACAGTTGGACCATTAATGGAGACTTCAAACCAATCAGATAATCTGTTATCTATGGGATTTAGAACATTTGTGGAGTGAAAGATGATCAGCGGTTGGTCATATTAACACAAACATAAAATCAATCCAAATATTAACATGTTTACCTTGTAGTGATATGTCAAATGTGTTTACTATGTGGATTTATGTCGGTAACCAGTCTCTCGCTAATGGAATCCCTAGTCGCCAAGGTCGTCAGTAATATTTCTGATTAACCTATACTATCATGGTTTGGACAGCAGACATTCTTGTTTAATGACAATGGCCCTGATATGCTGCTCGTAGTTCAGAGATTGGCCGTGACTTGCTAGTTCTCGGCAATATGTCGATTGAAATTATACTGATACGAGATAATGTTTTGAGAAAAATACCGTTTTTGCAAGCTGTTCAGAACTGATCTTAATTTGTTTTGAAACACCCACACCTAAAGGCTGTCTTTTGTTGTGTAGGAATCCAGTCCCTTGCTATTTGTCATAATAACGTTCTCTGATCTAGCGACGTTATCGCTAATGCTTTCATCTGTCGGTGTTCTGTAGAAACCCTTTCCATGGCCGCTTATCGAAGAGATGTCAAACCAGACGCTTAAATTACGTAATATGAACAAATTATTAGTTTTACAGCCAAATTTATTTCAGGACTACAGAGATGTATATGTGCTGATTTAGGGTGTTTTTGGCTAAATTTAGGGCACCCAACTAGTCCCTTTAAGAGTGTTGAATTGTTTTTACTTACCGCATTTGGTGTGGTGGACTCAGTAACTGCGGTGCTGATCAAAGAACCGCACTTTTCGTAGAATACGACACGCAGTGGCGCCAGACTTGTGTCACTGCCGACTATCCTGATGTTGGCTTGACATACCGATATGACAGCGACCAGAAGGAAGACACAGGGGAACTTCATTCTAAACAAATAAAATAATAGGTTTCTGGAACTGAGTTGTGTGACTGAACTAACATCCTCGAGAGAAACTAACAAAATGCAGTAGCCATAAACCTCGCCTCAGTTTTCAAAGTAGCAGCCAAAATATATAAAGAGGGCCAAGGATAAGTAGCTCAGAAATAAAGTAATATGAGTTGCCAAGGATATCATCGCGATAAACAAACATAGTTTAACTTCAACGCGATACCTTAAAATGTCTTAATGACAGCAATGTTTTGTCTGGCTCACCAATTGATTGCTGGAACCAAACAGAGCTCTATCTTAACACCCGAATTCGATTCCCAAAACATAACGAGAATACTGTTTTACTCACCTTTTAAATGACACTAACTAATTGAACTTTATATTCTCACAAACAGTCCTGTCATTGTGTATTAGTCAGTCATTGACGGGGAAATAGAACTGCTTTGATAGCTGATAAAAATCACAAAATCGTTTTTACCATTGTATGTATTTTGTCCGATACTGTATTCCAATTATGTGAGTATAAACATGTTTTAAAAAGGGTATAAACTACATTGTACTACACTTCAATGTTTTATACATGGTAGTTTTAATGGAACAAAATTTGTTCTAAAGGAGATCATTAGAAGAGAAAATATCCAAGATCTCGGGTAGCAATGCAACATTTTAAATGATAATGACTCGTTTTATATTGCAGAATCTACACCTAAGATAGACGTAATAGATAACGATTAGCAACTGCATACTCAAGAGTACGTTGTACCAGAACATAATTTAAACAGCTAAAGGTTTGCTCATTGTATATTTTACGGATAACTTAAACCTATTTCAGATAACGACTAGAATTACCAAATGCCAAGTAGAAAAGAACGTGAAATCAATCCACATGTATTAGTGGTGACAGAACTAAAACGAAATAACACAGAAAGCACTTACGTTCTTGTCACAAGGTTCAATCTGAAGAACATGGACTCCGCATGTGAAGTATTTATAAGCTTATATGAATTACTTTGTTGACACAAAACGATCTTATCCTTATGGTTTTCCATTTTTTCTCGTGGGAAATGATTTTTAAGTCTAAAACAACTTCACTTTGAGTAATTGTTATATAAAACTACTGCAAAGCTAAATAAAACGTGCGAACAAAACTCGTCAAATGTAATTTAAAGGTTCATTATAAGTGTATTTTTAATTGGATCCTTTTTCTATTACCTAATATGTAAGGCTTTACTTTGAAAAAAATGTTGTTTCTTTTGAGTATTTTAACAATGTTTTATATGTATATTTCACTATATAGATTACACGCAATGTACGTCAATATGAAGATCCAGTTATATTAATTTAACCTCGGGACATATTGGAATACAATTGAGTGTACAGGCTTGAAAGGAATAACTTTTAAAAACTTTCAATTAGATATGTAAGACCGGATAGGAAGGTGAAGTGTTTACTTTATGTAAAATTTTATAAAGATAAACTAATGTAAAAATGAAAGTTACATACTATATAGTGCTACATACAGCGTAGTCTACTTGAAGTTCATTCTATTTCTCAAGATATTTAAATATAATAACATTTTTCCTGTAGTTTATCAAACACCCTGAGACTCACTGGGAATAATTGAGGACACGACTAGGGGAATGAGGTGCAATCTTATACAGGATTGATCTGAATCATATATACACGTTCATTCACAAATCAAACCCCAAAACGAAAGGCTGCTCGGGTTGAAATAAAAATAACGTTTAGAAATTAAACGCATAAGCATCGCTAACACTTGCCCCATTTTCACAACAACTTTTTGTCAGACAGACACTAATAAATATCAATCTGAATCAACTAATTGTTCGTTTTTTTAACTACTTAAACTTAAACGAATTTTCATTGAAATCCGTTTCGGGAATATACGCTGACGTAGCTTCACAAGCGAGAAAACCTCAACACGGTCTTCAATGGCAGCTTCGTTTCAAAATCATGCTTTAGTTCTCCAGGCATTTAAACTGTTCACACTCTGCAGACAAATGGTAAAAGTCGGTATTTTGGCACCCTTTGCAAATTTCAACTATTGGAAACTAATCAAAAGTCCCAACGACAAACCGTTATCCATGATATATAGCTGCCTACGTCTGTGATTAAGTAAGGCGTACGAATTTCATAAAAATCTATTTATTTAATCGTTTTAAGGCATTTGGGAAACAATTTTATTACTAAAGACAAAAAATAAATTTGTATACGAAATCGAAACCATCAGTTTTGAAGGACAGGGAATGAAGGATATTTTACAAATAGCTCTAGGTACATATTTGATGCGAAGATACTACTCTACTTTAACACTTACTCCAGTTGACCTAGAAATACTGGCCGACTGTCATTTGCCCGTATTTGATTGATGTTTTACGCCGCACTCAAGATTCTTTCCCTGTATGGCAGCCTTGCAGGGTTTAGCGGGGGGGGGGCCCGGCTCATTGCCCGGAGGAAACCACCGACCTTCGGCGTGTACTTGGCCACTCTTCCACATAGGGCGACCGAGTGAAAAATCCGCTTAAAAATTGTTGAATTTATATTTGGTCTGGGTGGGATTCGAACCCGCACCGCATCGATGGAAGGTCTGTGTGGGACCGAGGGAAGATCACTCTAACCCACTGTCACCCATAGGAGTACAAGAGCTCTTATTCCGTCCATGGTCAATACTCAAATATGGATTTAACTGATAACTTCTAGTACATGGACATTTCTTCTGGGTCATTTATTGTACTTAACCGCATTATAGCACGCAACGTCAGGGTTCTTTAATGTCACGAAAGATGATAATTCTAAGAAAGTAATGGGACACTGTTAGACCAAATACATATTGCATTTCAATGCAAAAGTGGATTTTTCCTGACTTCAAACAAAAACACAAGCTGTATTACTGCACATCAATTTATATTTCTCTTGACTATTACCTCTCTTGGGTACGAATTATCAAGCCTACTAAATCAAACACCTAGATTTTAATGTCGATAGCTGAGTAAAATACGACCTTGTTCTACTTGCAAATAACTTTTTCTATTTTAGGTTTATCAGATATTTCAGGGCCGGAAGTTACTTTCGATGCTTAAAGCTATCTATCGATTTTAATTTTAAACTTCTGATATAAATATAGATGCCCAATCTTTAAGACAAATTACCAATCCATCATGTCATACATTAGAAAGTGGCCCGCATAGCTGAGAAACTTTACCAGATCAAATGTTATTTAAAGTGGCATGAGCTGCCGAAATTCACACTTTTTGCATAATTTCTGATCGTCACGACAGTAAGAGGCTTTGAAGACCATCGAGAAACTAAATGATTGGCGTTAGAATGAGGAAAATCCATGCATTATTTGGCCCGTACGAAGCGAAAACGTAAACAAAATTTAAATAACCGGGACGACCATTCATTCATTCTAAGCCAAAGTTAGTTAAAAGCAATACATTTTCGAGACTAGAAGCACTAAAAAGCTTCTGAATTATACGTCTTGAGAAAAATAGTCGATAATTTCAACATTCTGTATTAAGGTCAAAATATCAACATTTTGGCAGCTCATGCCACTTTAAAGAACAGTGCTTGTAAGATCTTTGTCTTCTATTATGTTCTAAATGACGTCTCATAATGAAAATGGGGCCTCCGTGGCTCAGTAGGTAGAGCGTTGGGCGCTCAATCCGAACAGCCTTCCACCAGTGGGTCGCGGGTTCGAATCTCACTCAGTCCAAAATTGGAAAAATTTTCTGACTGGGCTTTCACTCGAACGACCTATGTGGGATGGTTGCCAGTTACCAGCGGAAGGTCGTGGGTTTCCTCAGGGCACAGATCCCGGTTTCCTCCCACAATAAAACTGGCAACGCCGCATAAGTGAAATAATCTTGAGCGCGGCGTAAAACACCAAACAATCAATCAACCATAATGAAAATATTGTCGAAATTGTTTTAATGAAAGTGTTTGAATATAGTTCTGTGCTGCAAAATGATCGATACAACATATACATCCTTTATGTTGTTCATATGATAAAGGTATAACATCTCTCATCTAAAAGGACGAAAGACGTTTGTACTGATACGGGGTTTTAGGAGTCGTATCCAAACGAAGGACTTAAAGCAAACACAAATCAGGCAAGTACAAACACATATTAAAGTATTAAAGATGTTACGAGACAAAATGACAAATAAAGCAGTAACAAAAGAATATTAGATTTTAAGTACAAATATGGATTTATATTAAAATAAATTTCAGAGGGTAACTAATATCATCCTAACAACGGAAATAAAAACATATAGAAAAATGGCGTATATTATAAACAAGAACTGACAGTTCCGAGATATAAACTGTAATCCGAGAACTCCCAAAGTTCATTGGTATAGCAGTATAGATCCGATGATCACGAATTATTATTCACAGAATAAAGTTCTGGAAATACACTGATAAATTCTTTGCTCATATAGAAGAATTCACAGATAACATAAATGACTGCAATATGGATTAAACGTTAGTAGGCCGGATATAATATAACCTTCAAAATAAGAATAAACGGAGAAAAAGCATTCAAGTTACACTGAAGTACAACGATAGCATATAGAAACGATAGCATATAATTGGACACGATTGAGAAGTGTGTGACTAAATGTAATTATTGGGCCCTTGAAATAGAGCTGAAGAAATTCCAGAATACTTTCTGAGAGCTTACGGTGTGTAACAAATCACACATAAATTGGCAACGTATGTTCAGATTCTTTCACGACAGGAAAAATGTGAACTGAATTTGACTGCAAACGAAGGATAAATTGCTTTTATTTTTACTGCAACATAGATTAAGAATTACATGAATTCGGCTATCCAAAACCACGAGACAAGAGTGATCCAATCGTTTTTTTCTTTGTCAGTGTAGTTGCAGATTACAATGGAAAGGGTTTTTCATTCGCTAGCTCTTTGTGTAACATGCAGCTGAAGGACCTGATGTGCCCTATAAAAAGAGTCAGATTTCCTCCATTTATTGACGCGGTAACGCCACCAAAATAAGTGAAATGATCTTAAATGTGGCATAAAACGTCAAGTAATCACTCAATTAAAATAAGCCGTTCAAATTCGACAAAGGTGTATATTGCCGACTTTGTTTTAGACCACTCTAGGTTTTTTGTTAAAGCACCCTCCACTCCTTGTCAAATTTATCAAACTCAGTTGCTGTCAAACAAAAACGACCCTTTGCTCATCCAGAACAAATCATTATATTTAACAAGAAATGTCACTAGGCCAGGATATTAAAACATAGCCTTGTATTCAACTGTTATTCATCGTATTTTTCATCGTTTACGTGTTGACAAGCGTTTGTCTGGTAGTATTGATATCTTCGAAGAATTTGCAATAACAATTCGAGAGCTTTTAATCAGTTGCTATCCGTCCAGATGCTAACGCCTAAATCAATCTGTTGTATAATACTTTCCGCTGATGTATCTGTACTGCTATTCTTTTGGTTTGTGCTAAGCGGTTTGACCCATAGTATCAATACAGAGCGTCTGAATTCTATGTCCTCAACAAAAATAAACAAAATCATTTCCACATTTTGATGTAAGAGAAAATAACAACATTTCGGCAGCTCATGCCACTTTAATATGGGATTATTTAATAATCTGCTCATGCCACTTTAATATGGGATTATTTAATAATCTGCTTGTTATGCTTTTTTATTATTTGTTATGAAATATTTAATGGCCGGGTTTTCCAAAGTCATTAACACATCAGAATGCCAGGAACAGAAATGATACTCCACTGTAAGATTCATGAATTAGTTATTTTCTATTAAGGAATGCTGTCGTCCTTCACAGGGACTTTTCACACTTGATTAAAAAGCTCACTGAGCCAAGATATTAAAACAAAGACTTGTGTTCAATTGGTATTCATTTGGTGATCTCCAACCAGCCAGGTCTTTCTTTGGTTTACGTTATATGCTTTTCACAACAATAGACAAATCCCAATCCTGTTGTCAGCGGGACAACGGAATCGTTGAATGCAACGCTAAAGAAGTTCGCTTGCTTGGTTAGAGCTTTACGCCATATTCCAGTTGTATGGCGGCCTTGTGGGCCTCTGTGGATAAATAAATTAACTTTCTGACAATGAACCCTATGCTACATCGACGTGTTCCTCATAATAGACTTAAATACTTAAATCACTTTTTTGTACAAATTTCTCAACCCGCTTTAGAAAACATGCCATATTGAGTCAATTTATATTCATATACAAATAGTTATCAATAAACGATTACGAAAGTTGCAAAATATACCAAAAACATAACGTTATGACAAAGCGCAAGGTAACGTGGGGGGTAAATGAGTTGAGAGGCAGGGGGCTGTTTTTCAAAACGCACGCGTCCTAGCGAAATGTTTAAAGCATATGTTGTCATGACAGTTACGCCTTGCATTGGACTTAATACGTAAATATCTTAAGAAACAGTCCCCGTGGCTGAGTTGTTCAAATGTGTATTAGGCTTAATTAATACCGGTCTAAATAACGTCGTGTGACAAAGGAATTCAATTGTGACGTTACAAAGTTACACCGGTATTAGGCATAATGCACTTTTAAACAACCGGCCCCTGATGGCTTATGGAACGTGCATCAACACGTTGTAATACAATTTGGTTATGCCACTCTTCAAAACTATCTTGTAAAGTGAAAAGACTGTGGGCTATTTCAGGGACTCGTCGGATAAATAGTTTTGGTCTAGATTCAGGTTACATGTTAAGAACAGGGCATGTGTCACAAAGAAAACGTTCAAATAACATTATTTGTTATTTGCCCCCCTTCTCTATCCTTCAAACCTGTACAGGTCTCCACAATCCTATGATCTCCAATGACTTTGACTTTTCTACTTAGCAAAGTTATTTTGGTTAATATTGCTGACCTAAAAAACATTGATTTGTTATTATATGTTGGTTAATACACCTTTGTGCAACCGGCCATTGGTGAGTGTCTGGGCTGAGTTGTTCAAACGTTTATTTGGCCTAATACAGGTCTAAATGACGTCACGTAACAAAGAAATTTAATTGTGACGTTATAAAGTTAAACTGGTATTTAGCCTAATGTAGTTTTGATGAACCGGCCCTAGATATCATCTCAAGGTGTGTGCTATATGAACCGTCTAACAACCGGTACTGACAAAAAATTTAACAATGGACAAAAAGAGTAATCATTTGTAATTCACAAAAAATGAAATACAGGGATGTTGTTCAAATCGTCACTGGATAAAAGCAAAATGCCCTTGTTGACTCTCCATCGGTATCTCCGTTACCAAGCTATCGCTAATGGAATATATGAATGAGAAAGTTGTCAGTAAGATTTTTAATTAACCTGTGCGATTATGGACCGGAGAGACGACATGCCTCATTTAATGGAAATATGATCTGGCAGCAATAAAGCACTGATAAACTGACCCTTTTCCTGCCTGGTTGGTATCGCTGAAACAAACTTAGTTCCAAAGTACATCTAACACATTTGGAAAAAGCAACTTTATTCCTTTGAAATCTATAAAGCTTATTAGTTCATGTACACATTTGTTTCTTAGGATAAATTGAAATACTGCATTTTTACTTACAAATTTGCTTAGCTGTCACATGCACAATGAAGCGACTTATAATCAATAAAAACGCTTGCATCACGCAGGGTGGAAGTTAAAGATCACGTGCAGGTCCCAAAAATAATGTGAACCGGTACCTAGAAAACAGATCATTAACTGTAAAACGGAGCTTATCGCACACAATATATGATTATACCCTACAATATTCAATAAAAAACGCATGTATGTTGAAATGTTGTACGGATCACGTGAACAGGCTAACGCGGCGGTTCAAATCCATCAACTTATAACAAGCTTTGTAACACATGTCCATTCTTTAGCTTCCTGTTTTAATTTCATTCGTCAAATGGTTCCCTTATCTATTTCTGCAATTAAACTAGTAAAGACAAAAAATAATGTTAACAGGACCCCGATAGAGTGAAAAAGGATGCCTCAAACTCCTGTGTGTGTTGTGTTTTTCTCACCAAAATGTATTATCGGGATTGAAATCACATATTTTCGAAGCATCGGCGTAAATTGGGATTATCGTTACTTAACTTTCGATGTGATGGTACATGATAGTTCCACCAATTAGACACCCTAGATTGACTCGAAACAGGAAAACAATGAGTACGTCCTAAGTTGACTGCGTCTGGTGACAGGACTAACAGTGCATTGTGTTTGTTTATGGACTAAATGTATATTTGAAAAAGAAAACATAGTTGAAACGAAACAACTTTTGCGTTAGTTCCCTGGTAGCCAAAAAGGAAGTGAGGAATAAATATATTTGTGTAGCTACTCAGAGAAAACTCCTCAAAACTGACGTCAAAAACGACATTCGATTTGTACAAACTGCCATGACGACGCACTGACACAGCAGACAAACAGTCGTTACTAAACCGTCGATGTGATGGTACATAATATTTCTACCACTTTAATAGACAACGTTGATTGCCCTGAGAAAAGATTGATTGTTTGGTGTTTTACGCCGCGCTCAAGATTATTTCACCTATAAGGCGTCGTTGCCAGTTTTGTTGTGGGAGGAAACCGGGCTCTATGCCCGGAGGAAACCCACGACCTTCCGTTGGTAACTGGCAACCATCCCACATAGGTCGTTCGAGTGAAAACCCAGTCAGAAAATTTTCTAATTTTTTTGGGACTGAGTGGGATTCGAACCCGCGACCCCATAGCCTGAGAAAAGAAGACCGTGCAGTGTAATACGTCTTAAGTGAAATACTTCTAGTTACAGAACCATGGATTTATTAACAGGGCTTTAAGCTGGTTTGTTTTTAGACTTAAACTTGAAAAACATAAGTTGGAGCGAAACAGTATTGGCGTTAGTTCCCTGGTAGCTAAAACAGGAGTAAAGTATGTATATTGTAGCTACTTACAGAAAACTCCTTAAAGGTGACGCCATATACGACCTTCGATGTACAAATATTGCTTAATGGCCAAACATGTTAACAGCTAGAATGAGGAAAAACGCGAAAAATTGCCTCTGTATAGATCAAGTTCGAAGAACTGTTATCCCATCACAGCTACATGTATAAATACATGTGCATGTTTATTTCATTGTATATGATATTTTTACTGTAATTATCAAGTTAATTAATATACCATTGTGTGACTGGGCTAGTGACAAAACTCGACCCTCAGACTAATACACAAGACATTTGTACATGGGACAAGTTATTGGTGATCATATTGAATATTTAGCTTTTAATTCTTCATTTATGTTTGTACGAAAATGATCCTAGCGAAACAAAAATCATAAACATGCTCAACGTACTTCGTTAAAGTGCAAATGTAGCAAATTTCCAATCAACATTTTTATAATATATATATTTAGACCACCATGATCTCAGTGATCGCTTTTACGTGGTCCGTCGTCCATCGTCCGTCGTCCGGTGTCTGTAAACTTTTCTTTTGATCGCTGTTCCAAGAGAACTGCTGGTCGGATCTTCATAACATTTCTCAGACAGGTTCCCCTTATGGTCTAGTTGTGCAACGTTTATTTTTTTGCTCTTTTGCATATTGAAAATGGCCGCTGGCGCCAATCTTGATGAAATGTTATTGTGTTGGTTCACCATATGGTCTAGTTGTACAACATACATTTTTTTTTCATTTAAAATGGCCTCTAGGCAACCGTTTTGTTGTTCCAAGATAACTGCTGGTCGGATCTTCTTTCAATTTCACATGCAGGTTCCCCCTATAGTCTAGTTGTGCAGCATATTTTCTTTTGCTCATTTACATATTAAAATGGCCGCTGGCAACCATTGTGTTTTTCTTCATAAAATGTTGTATGCAGGTTAACCCCATGGTCTCGTCGCTCACTATGCACCTTTTTGCTCATTTGCACATTAAAATGGCCGCTAGGCGACCATTTTGTTTTTCTATTTATATCAATTTTTTTCTAAAGTAATGAAAGGATCTTCGTAAAATTTTGTACACATGTTAACCCTATGGTCTCTCTGTGCTCTATGGAAGTTTTTGCTCATTTGCATTTTCAAAATGGCGGCCGCTGGCCATTTTGTTTCTCTTCTTTCTATTACTGTTTCGCCAAAGTAATAGAGTCTTCGTAAAATTTTGTATGCAGATCTTAATCAAATTTCTTAGACACGTTCCCCCTATGGTCTAGTTGTGCAGCATGTATTTTTTTCGCTCATTTGCATATTAAAAAGGTTTGTAGTTTGTGATCGCGGAATATAGAAAACCCCCAGGCCGATCTTGATGAAATGCGTTTGTGTTGGTTCCCCATATGGTCTAGTTCTATTTTTTTTAGTCGGTTGTTTTTTTCATTTAAAATGGCCTCTAGGCAACCGTTTTGTTTTTCTTCTTTTTATCACTTTTCTCTCTTGTGATTGCGATTCCAAGAGAACTGCTGGTCGGATCTTCTTTCAATTTCACATGCAGGTTCTTCATATGGTCTAGTTGTGCAACATCTATTTCTTTTGCTCATTTACATATTAAAATGGCTGCTGGCATTCATTTTGTTTTTATTCTTTTTATCACTTTTCTTCTAAAGGAATGCAAGGACCTTCGTAACATTTTGCACCCATATTAACCCTATGGTCTCGTCGCGCACAATGCACTTTTTTGTTTATTTGCATATTAAAATGGCGGCTTGGCGACTATTTTGGTTTTCTTCTTTATATCACTTTTCTCCATAAGTAATGAAGGAATCTTCGTAAAACTTTGTATGTGAGGACCCCCTTTGTGATCCTCCCATGTTGTTTTGGTACTTTTATATTTGTAAGTGGCATAAGTTTTCTTTATTTTAACTAATACTTTCTGGAGTTAGGAGATTCAGATTTTTCTTTTTTGTATTTTTATCAAACATCTGTTGTGGTGATCTTACAGGTGGCTGTACACTTCGGGTGCTAGCTCTGCGTGCTTTAATGTTCGCCATCTTGCTGGACTTCGAGTGGAGGCCACATGTAGTGATCCACACTTTGGACAGGTTAGTTGATAACTCATCTCATTTATATACTGTCATCCTAAATCGGAACTTCTTGTTGTTAGTTTATCATATTCATAACATTGATGTATACGGTTATTATTGTTTAATTCGAGCTTTAAGTGCCCTGTTTTTGTGCTGGATAACGCTGTCGTCTGCCTGACAAGTGACGTCACCAATTACAGGATTGCAGCTACCCTTTTGCACAGATCAGAGCTTTTTTCCGCATTTGCGGACACGTTGCGTCTAGATATCTTATCAAGTGATTAAGCAATTTATGATAGATTTATGTATCTTTGTGGTGCAAGGCGTATCTGGGTAAAACCAGCCATCATACACGTCATTCTTACTGACCTCGTAGTGAACCCTTGAACTCGTACGTTGTCTGTTGTGATTTGTAGGTGACTTTTATGTTGTTGACCTGCTGTTCATTGTTACCAATGAAAGGATCTAATCTGACCTGTAAAAGTAGTTGTGCGTTGTCATAGCATTGTTCAGATTTAGGCTAAAGTTATCACAAATGTATACATTTTGTCTACAGTATTTCTATAGGTATCAATTGTTCGATTTCGATACGATTTATGGAAGCCCGTACGGTCCATATTTTATTTCAATGTTGCATACTTTTTATGTATTATTTAGGATAGCTTTCTTTAGCTTGGTTTCGTTTACATTTCACTTGCTCAAAATAGCTTATTCGTGTGTTCGCCATCTTGCTGCACTTCGAGTGGAGGCCAGATGTAGTGATCCACATCATTTGTTTTATTTTGACAGAATAAATATATCAAGTCACCTCGAAGTTCGTCTTGCTGCCGATCCCTTTCCTTACATGTACACAGGTTAACCCTATTGTCTCACTTTGCACTATGCACTTTTTTGCACATTTGTATATTCAAAATGGCGTCCGCTTGCCATTTTTGTTTTTCTTCTTTTTATCACCGTTTTCCTAAAGTAATGAAAGAGTCTTCGCAAGATTTTGTACGCAGGTTAACCCTATGATCTCGCTGTGCACTATGCATTTTTTGCTCATTTGCATATTCAAAATGATGACGCTGGCCATTTTGTTATTCTTCTTTTTATCCCTGTTCTCCTAGATTAATAAAAGGATCTTTGTAAAGTTTGGTACGCATGTTAACCCCTGTATACTATATAAGAAGTTAAATTGAAGCATTCTTCATTTCAATCTTAGTAAATTGAAATAGAACATCCTCTTGGGTTATATTATTTGTCGTTATATTACTTTCTCAAATACATTTTGGAATTCAGTGATGTCGTCGTTGAAACTCTTGACGGGGCCTCCAGGGCTCAGTAGAGTGTTGGACACTCAATCGGAACAGCTTTCCACCAATTGGCCGCGGCTTCGAATCCTACGCAGTCCACCCCCCCCCCCCCCCTAAAAATTTTTTAACTTTTTCTCACTGGGTTTCTACTCGAACGACCTATGTGGGATGGTTGCCAGTAACCATCGGAAGGCCGTGGGTTTACTACGGGCATAGAGCAAATACAACTGGCAAAATATATGTATACATGTATATTTCATATAAGTGAAATAATCTTGAGCGCGGCGTGAAACACTAAACAATCAGTCAAACACTTGACCAATCATTTAGGAAAGTTTGTTTGGAGTTTTCGGAGTACAACCACTTTCTACCAGAGACATTCTGTCCTTGTCCAGCAAGCCACCAACTGAAGAAATTGCTTTCACAAATCAAGTTTACGATTCATTTACAAGCAGCCTCACTTTCTGAAAGTGTTCTATAGTGGTCTCCACGATCAGTTCACTGATCTTTTGTTTCTTCGTTTCATGGATCGAGTAAATTGGTTGATTGATGTTTTACACCGCACTCAAGAGTTTATGGCGGCGTTGACAGGTTCAGTGCGGGAGGAAACCGGACTCATTGCCCGGAGGAAACCCCCGGCCTTCAGCGAGTACCTGACTACTCTTCCTCATACGGCGACCGAGTGAAAATTCCACTCAGAAATTGTATTTGGTCTGAGCGTGATAAGAACCCATACCGCATCGATGGAAGGTCTGTGTGGAACTGATGGACGATCACTGTAACCCAATGGACCACCTAGGCTTCCAAATAAATTGAATTGTTAAAATCGTTTTGAATACATATTTAAACATAACGTCGTGGTTCTAGCAACATTTGAGAAGTGTCGTTTGGTTTAGACCAGTTCCGTGTGACGTCACGTCAGGAGAGTCACTTGCTATTTGTCATAATAACATACTTTGATCTAACGACGTAATCGCTAAAGCTTCCATCTATCGATGTCCTGCAGGAAACCCTTGGACGACTATCGAAGAGATGTTAAATTACGCTTAAATTACGTAATAATATACACGAACACATTTTTATTTTTACTGCCAAATTTATTTCAGAACTACAGAGGTGTATATTTGCTGATTTAGGGTGTTTTTGGCTAAATTTAGGGCATTTATTTTCATGGGCAGCATGTTTCGGGTGAGTATGATCCCGGGGTAAACTCAGTTATGTCCTTATCTGCATCACAGGTGGTTGACATGGCTGCTTCCACTGTAAATGTCCACGAGGTACTCCCTTCGGTCACCAGACAAACTGTAAAACTGCACGTTCCCCCAGACGGCCCGCTGCACGAACTCACCATCCAAGAAGGTAGCGCAGGTATGCCCTTGCAGAGATTGAGTTTCTGCAATCGAGATGGAAGAAGCATAAAATTAAAAAATAACGGAAATTTGACCGAATTATGTCATTGACTAATTGAAGACGTGGTTTAAAAAGGAGCAATGATTACCAAAAACTTGTTATGTCCATGTATAACGTAAACTCTTATTGTCAACGTAACTGTTATGCGTTTCCTATGATAAATCAATTTTTTTATTCGTTTCATAGATCGAACTTAATGGGACATTTAAACAGTTGGCACCCTGGTATAATTTGCAAAATGCCGTTTGGATTCGACCAGTTCTGTGTGACGTCACATCAAAACCGTGGAGGGCCATTAGTCAGAATAGCATGCTTTGATCTAACGGCGTTATAACAAATGTAGTCTTGAGATGACTTACAAAGGCAATCCCCTGAACGACGCTCTGTGGAAAAAAACTTTCGTCCATTTTTAGTGAATTGTCAAACCACACATTTAGATTACCTTATGGTATATGATACGTGGACATTTATTTCAATGCCGCAAAGCTGGATTTCTATCCAAATGATACTTAAAAAGTGCACCGTGCCTCTGAAGCAACTTACTGATAAAAAATCCCACATTTAAATGCCGTACACTTGTTGGGAAGGTGTTGGGATGATCAGTGAGAAACTCTTTTTTGTGATAGACCGTTTAATGGAGAGTTTAAAACGACTTTTGTGTTAAGTTACAGCTGTTTTTTTCCTGTAAGCTAGACAGTGTGCTCTAGCGGAGGCTAAAGAACGGACATTTAAACTCTAACAGCCTGGTCGGTCATTTCGTCGCCCATGTAGGACCTTTTTTTACATCCACCCGAAACCGTCCGTCAGACAGTAAATATAGTGTAACACGGAATTACCACTAATTACTCGTTAATTGTACAGTTTGGGCTGAAAATCAACTGACTACGTTTCACCCAAAGTTAAATCAGTCTTATAATATTTCTATTTATTATAATACACAACTATAAAGTGAAAAATTACTTATGGATAACAACTTCTTGGTTTATTGGGTGGGGTTGTTATCCATAAGTAATTCTTCTCCTTATCGTAATATTTCAACATCTTAATGTCATTGAAAGATTTAATACACAACTATTCCCTTTAAAGTGGCATGAGCTGCCAAAATGTTGGTATTTTGATATTGAAAAAGAATGTTGAAATTATCTTACTTTGGAGTCAATCAGAAATTATGAAAAAAAGTGTGAGAATTTTGGCAGCTCATGCCACTTTATGTGTGTTGAATTGTTTTTACTTACCGCATTTGGTGTGGTGGACTCAGTAACCGCGGTGCTGATCAAAGAACCGCACTTTTCGTAGTACACGAAACGCCATGACGCCAGAAACGTGTTGCTCCCGACTATTCTGATGTTGGCTTGACATACCGATATGACAGCGACCAGAAGGAAGACACAGGGGAACTTCATTCTAAACAAATAAAATAATAGGTTTCTTGAACTAACTGAGTTGTGTGACTGAACTAACATCCTCGAGAGAAACTAACAAACTACAGTAGCCATAAACGTCGCCTCAGTTTTCAAAGTAGCAGCAAAAATATATAAAGAGGTGTAAATATGGGTGTAAATATATATAGTAGCTCAGAAATAAAGTGATATGAGTTGGCAAGACATCATCGCGATAAACCAACATGGATTTACCTACGTCAACTTCAACAAGATACTTTAAAATGACCAAAATTTGATTGATTCTTGGAACCACGCAGAGCTGTATCGCTTCCCTCGACCCTTTGTATTCTCACAAACAGTCAGGTTACTGTGCACTAGTCCTTCTATGGCGTGGAGAAAACTTATTGAAGTATAAACATGCTTTAAAAAGGGTATAAACTACATGGCACTACATTTTCGTGGTTTATAAACGGATATGATAGTTTTAGTGGAACAAAACGTGTTCTAAAGCAGATCACTATAATAGAAAGTATCCAAGATCACAACATTTTAAATAACTAAAGCTTAAATTTTGCGGATAATACTACTTTAGACGTAACAGATAGCTATGGTGACAGAAGCAAAACGAAATAACACAAAATTCACTTACTTTCTTGTGACACGGCTCAATCTGAAGTAAAAGGACCTCGGGTGTGAGATATTTATAAGCTTATGGATTACTTTGTAGACACAATACAATTTTGTTGAAGGTCTTATCCTTATGGTTTTCCATTTTTTCTCGTGGGAAATTTTATGATTTTAAAGTCTAAAATACTTTACTTTGAGTAATTGTTACATGGAATTATTTCGAACTTAAATAAAACGTACGAACAAAACTCGTAAAATGTAAGTTAAAGTTTCATTAAGTGTATTTTTAATTGGATTCTTTTTCTTTGAGTACTTTACCAGTTTTTTTATGCATATTTGACTATAAAGATTACATGCAATGCACGTCAATATGAATATCCAGTTATATTAATTTCACCTCGGGACATCTTAGAATACAATTGATTGTACAGGCTTGAAAGGAATAACTTTTAAAATCTTGACTTAGAAAGACTTTTTTAACAGTTTCGTAATGTGGCACGAAAACGTCCGTGCTTTGAGCAGTGGAACATGTCACTGAAATCTGTGGCATCATTCCATTAGAAGCGGACACAAAACGACAAAGACGTGGTACATGACGTCATTACTCGCACCTTATCATGGTCGTCTTTTAAAGTACCCACAAAATCCTTGTTCTTATAAACACTTCATTCTATGATTGATTCACTGACAAGGGGATTTAACACATTTTATGGCTAAGTTGACAGGCTTTCTATCGAGTATATAATCCGATTACTCTGATGGAAGTAGGATGAATTTGCCAGCAACAAACCCGAATTTTATTCCCTCTTCTATAGGTTCGGCTACGTTATGATATTTCTTCATTTGGTCCAAATTCCAGATGTAAAAACTACGAAAGCTAAATATCACTCATGCTTTAAATAAGCTTAAGTCCAAAAGCATATCTTAAGAAGTATGTGAAAAAAAAGTGATAACTGTTACATTAAGGAAAATAAATGCATGAACACTAAAACAAACAGGCACAGGGTAAACTATGTTAAGACATTTATACCAAATCATAAGTTGTTGTAATAAACTAAAACCCATGATATTTGATTGGGTTACGACAGATTGGAGCTTGGCCTTTAAAGTATTTTCTGGAACACTTCACAAAATATTGGCAATGCTTACGCATCTTCAGCTACATGTATGTCAAGACTATCTGTAGTCTGAGATCCATTTGAGAAGAAAGTGAAATTTGTGTTCCCCACTGAAATACGTAGTTAGAAAACAGACCAGAGAGTTAAGCTCTGACCAGTATATCTTTGACACTTGTTCTTTATATAAGCAATGATTGGCCTGTCGCCTCTGGGACAGAGGTCGAGCCATTTTACTTTGAAATAGTTTGTATTCTTCTACTGTATTTTTCTACCATCATGTCTAATTCTAATACCAGATAAATGGTTGGCGGCTCTTTGTCGTGGGGAATTCTGAGTTTCTCCTACCGATTGCGTGTGACATGTTTTGTATGTGATGTCATACGCAATGTTAAATGAGTCGCAATTAAGATTTCCCCCCATTTGATATTTGTTGCGGGATTCCACGTTTCGTCGAATTTGAATCGCATCTTAATGCATTTCATTGGTGTCCCAATGATACACTCGTGAAAGAGAAGCAAATGGAAGCCGGAGGGAGAGAATTGATTTGTCCTAATGTGGTAGATTTGAGCCTTCGGAATAACCTCCCATTCCGGAATACCCCCCCCCCCCCCACCTTGGACGGAAGAGATTTAAAAAGAACAGAACAAGCCTGATAGAAAAATACTAAAGTTTCTATAGAATTTAAAAACCTGAGACTTCATAACTCCCTTGACTGTGTGGAGAGGATGGTATGACCCAGCATGTAGCCTCTGATGCGAGTCAGCAGTTTTGAAGAATACTTTGTAATCTAGATAACCCTTGTAAATATCTACATCCAAAACAATCCACAGAAGTGTGGTCAATGGCAGGCTGCAGTTTAATGCTAGGGTCATGGCAATTAAGAGTATCAATAAAAATATGAAGGTCTCCCAAAGTATGCTGTCATATGATAAAACGTCATCCAAATAACGAAGGTAAAATATAGGTTGTTTCTGACATTTGTGAAGAATATCACTCTCCCACTCAGCCATAAAATAGCGGCAAAGTTAGGACTAAAACATTTTCCCATAGCACTTTAATTTTCTGAAAAATCTCCCCATTCAAACTTATTACCTTTTAAGCTTCCCACAACTGTAAAATGTCTTTGTCTGGACGACGGTTATGATATTTTTGGAAGGATGATTTTATGGATTTTAGATTCAAGTCTATGTCAACGTTTGTATGCCTAGACTCCACATCTAGAGTAACCAAAATCACATCCCGGAGTGGAGTTCTCAGATTATTTGGCCAACAAATCATCAGCTGGGATGTCGATTCGCTATAGGTTTTAGTTAGCAATTATTTAGCTCTGATATTCTATAACTTTCACTGCCCCAGTCCGAGATAATGAGACGCCCATGGGGGCATTGTAGGTTTTGGGCCATTTCTCAAGGGTTCTTTTTTATTGTCGGAAGAATATAGAAGACCCTGTTTTTAGAGTTAAGCTCAGATTCCAAATAACAATACTGTAATTCATTAGTATAGCCTTTTTCATCAAGAGAAAAGAGGATTCTATTGAAATGTTCAACATTTTCCAGACAAATTTCCTTATCAAGATTAAAGGGGCATGAGCTGCCAAAATGTTGATATTTTGGCGTTAAAACAGAATGTTGAAATCATTGGCTATTTTTCTCAAGACGTATAATTCAGAAGCTTTTTAGTGCTTCTAGTCTCGAAAATGTACGATAAAGTATTGTTTTGATCTAACTTTGGCTTAGAATGAATGAATGGTCGTCCCGGTTATTTAAATTTTGTTTACATTTCGAACACGTTTTCGGTTCGTACAGGCCACATACTGTATGGATTTTCTTCATTCCAACACCAATCATTTATGTTTTCGATGGTCTTCTAAGCCTCTTACTGTCGTGACGATCAGAAATGATGAAAAAAGTGTGAATTTTGACAGCTCATGCCACTTTAAAGGAGAATAAATCAGTTGTATTTCTTGAAAATCATTTCAACAACGCATGCTCTACAATGTTATTCAATGAGAGATTTGGTCCGTTACAGTTACCAAATGATATGTGCTTTGTTTAAAATTTAAAATTGCCCCTCGAATTTTGAAAAATGCTTTATTGCTCAAAACTCGCAATTAAAAGAGTACAACTAAACTATTGCAGGACGATTGGTCAGGGCATATGACGTCAACAGATTGCCCACATGACTGTATGTTATGGACCTCCTTAGACTCTTGGTTAAAGAGGCCATTGCTGTTCTGGTAATAGGTTCTCGTTCAACATGGAATACAATGTTTATGTTCACTTATTGTCAAAATGGGGGTGTCCAAATATAACAACAGTTAGAACCCGGTTAGTTCCAGTGTCGGATTACCATCGTCACGGGTCGTTTTGTCTAAAGCATATAATCTCAAATCTGTATCTGTTAATAAACAAGTCTTTTGTGTCACTCAAGCTAGATCCATCATTAGCATTATTCACATAAAATCTTAGACATAATAATGAACAGTTGGATGGGTCAAACGGTTCAAATCATAATGGTTCCATAGCGCATGTCCATGCTGGGGGGCTGTTTACATCGAGAGTATCTAACAAATCACATTTTCAATTTCATATTAGAAACACGATGTGATGCTAAAACTTTTGAAATTTGGGGGACAAAATAAAAGTTCGTGTCTTTTTATATCAGAGACAAATACATAAACCCCCCTGCTGTTTTTAATGTCAACAGAATTCTGTTTTTCATTGGCGGTTTTGCCATAAACAAATTTGAGCAATTTTAAACTACAGGCGTAAGATAACGGTAATATTCGTTTTGCCCTCAAGACCTTGATTGGCTTAGCGTCGAACTTTACCTCTTCTAGTTTCTAGTTCTTAACCTCATTATAGTTTCCCGAGAATATGATATATTGGCACAAACGCCGACATTTGTAGCGATAAAAGCAAGTTAACGCAGCCATTGAAGTGGTGAATTTTATTTTTCATCTCATTTCAGATAAAAAATGAAAGAAGATGTATCACACCCCATATCTCCAGTCCAATATGACATTGGAAGCAATTCTGATACACACTTTCCTGGAAGAACCCAATCTTGAAAATGATTTCTTGGAAAAGACGAAGGTAACCTACATTTGCCTAATCCAGTTCTAATGAGAAACGCTTCTAGATGTTAGTGTTGCAATACAGAGCCATTGAGATGTACTCTGATCGAAAACGTTTATTGGCATTAAAATCCCAACGAAGACGAAAAGTTCTAAATTAAATTTCTATTTTGTTAAGTCTACAATTTAATAAAGCATATACAGTGTATATAAAGCTGTATATATATGACATGTTGATGTATTGTAAATTATGATTTGAAAACAGTCTTCGGAGAAAGACAGACACGTCATCATTAAATAAACCTACGAAAGTCTTACGTTATTCATCTATACCACCTTCTAAATGCCACTTAAGACAGTAATAAAGCATAGTCTATCTGCCATAAGGCGAAGAATTACTTCTGGATTATAACGTTTCGATGTAGTAATCAAAGTCCTTCAGTGAAACATCGAAACGTCGTCACCCAATAACCCAAGAAGTTGTTATCCATGAGTTCTAAATGCCATTAAAAGATTTCATAGCCTATATAATTGCAGCAGGATGACTAAAATGTTATGACTAAAACAACCATGGCTACAAGTTTCTAGTTGTGTTAAAAGAGGCTATACCATTAAGACCTTTATGTCCAGTCATATGTTGTTGCAATAAGCCAAAACCCATAATATTTCATAGACAGGAGTTTGGCCTTAGTAATTTCTTTTCTGAAATACTTTATTATATATTGTAAACAATTTACGGATCAAGTCAGGTAGACTAAAATTGAACAGACTACTGGGCTTTATAATTGTGAAACTTATGATAACCTCTAACACTACATTGTACAATATTGTACAAATATTCGTTGGTATGAAGTATACATTGTGGTTGAATCGCAACGACTTCATATCACTCCGACAATCTTTGTCTGTAAACACAAAAAAAGAAAAACAGAAAAGAAATGTTGAAAACGCGATTTACTGGCGCCTTATTTTTCTGTTTTAATTATCAAATAATTATGGAACAATTTATGTTGAAATAAATAATGTATCGCCAATAGCACAGCCTTGTATATAAAGCTACTAAGTCAAAAAAAAGTATGTCGGTGTTTTCTGGTGTCTTTTTAAAGATTATATATGGTATGTCCACGTGAGATCGAATCAGTTACAAAACAATTGATTTGGGGGATTTAAAATTGAAGTATTATTACAAAACTAGTATTTGCTACAGAGAAAGGACTTAGATGTTAATTCGAATAACACTGAGAATTAGTATATCAATAAAACTACAGAGAAATTGACAAAAATTCAATGATGATATTTCTCAACCCATCATTTGCAATACACATGGTATGCATCGAACTAAAATATGCGCCTAATCTATAAACACAACACATCGGAAATAATTGATATTTAACACCGTATTATCCACTTTAGGCGTGGTGTGGTTTTACAGTGAGAATACTGTTACAATGCTGGCAACGCACCTGAGAACCACCCCACATATGTCGATAAAACACTATGCCCAATAGTCCTGGTTTCTGACTCCCAAATGACTATTTTTTATACCGACGACTGTATTTTGGAGTCCGGGCTCATTGCAATCAAAAAGCCGGAGTAGACTGGCCGCATTTGAACGGACAATTTGTGGTCAGATTTAGATAGTAAATAACAATATATCTTACTCAAATAGTGTCAAAACTGAATTCAAGGATAATTTATATTTCTATAAAGTGAATTTGGAGTTAAAAACCTGAAAAACAGTACCATAGTGTTACGTCATAATGGCGGGGAAGTTCGAGACTGAAGGAGGAATAAGTGAATTCAGGGGACGAATTACATTTACTGAACGACCCTGCTCGTCCGTATCAGACACTGGCAGGTAGCTAAATTATTCATGAGCGCGACTATGGTCGTTTTTACGCGATTTCAGTAGGTTATATTGTTATATCACTGTCTAAATTGAGTATAAAA
The DNA here is from genome assembly GCA_963971465.1 of Lepidochitona cinerea. Classification (NCBI taxonomy): domain Eukaryota; kingdom Metazoa; phylum Mollusca; class Polyplacophora; order Chitonida; family Tonicellidae; genus Lepidochitona; species Lepidochitona cinerea. Next base: position 2,776,526 of record OZ020558.1, on the reverse strand, counting down.
GTATAAAAAAAAATAGTCATTTTGGAGTCAGAAACCCGGACTATATGCCAAATTATTCATTGTACATGAAGGGGAACAGTCTAGCTATACCAGTATGACCAGACGAAAACATGTAACCAAATTGAAGTCGATATGATACGTGTTAATGGGGATTGATCAAGTAGAGTCGACTGAATGTATACTTTTTTGAATGTATACTTTACCATGGGATTCGCACGAGTCTCGCAGAACTGTTTACTAATCAATTTAATCTACATGATATTCTTTTCGGAAATCCTGACATTACTGCTAGAGAAAACCTGAATATGTTCAGACATGTTCGAGACTTCATTAAAAAAAGTGAAAGGTTCACTTAAGTCTCTTTCTCACTATTCCACTGCTAAATGTTTAAGCACTGAAATGTCGTTTCAATATTCAATCTTTTTAACTTAAAAATCTGTATGTTGGGTGAATGAAGTTAACGTTCTGCTTTGAAACTTATATATATTTACAGCTATTAACTTTTTCAAATGAATTGATATGACCATAACAAAACCTTTTTCATTGAAACCTTTTTTTTATATTTTTATTAATTTTTTTTTTTTTTCTTTTTTCAAATTCAACAATTTGTATTGACTTCATTTTGAGATAATTTTATCATGCATTCAATGTCATTCATGTCAATGTAGGGAAAGGATTAACTAAGTTGTATAACTTGTTTTCAATCCCTCTTGTATAATTTTGTGCAATAAAATATGTTTAAACTAGAGTCGACTGATGATGTTCGTATTCTCTTTTCACAGCTTTCTATCCCATCAAGTTTGAGCTAATGGAGTATTTTGATAAGCAACAGCCAAAGGCTATCAGTTGGCTTTTTGATTAACCTGTACTATTAAGGTCCGGATGAGAGACGTGCTCGGTTTAAAGGAAATGTTTAGATGACTGGACAGAGATAAAACCTCGATAGATTGCTCTTTTCCTTTGCTTTATCGAGGCTGAAACGTATTTGTATCCAGTACATTGCTACAGATGACTCGGGTAGGAAAATGGACTTGCGGGCAACAAAGGCAGTTGTAGAAAAACTGCCTCGTCTGAACAGCTCCGATTTCAAAGACGTTTTCTTCATATCAGTTTGAAAGTACCTGGGTCGATCCTTTCGTTAGAAATTGTCAATTATGATATCGACTGAGAGTTTGTCTGTGCACCTATTTGTAAACATAGCAAACGTAATCTGGCAGCCACAGATAGTGCACCAAAGAAGGAAATGTATATATACACATATATTGAGAAAATCCCATTTCTCATTTCCGCTGCAGATACAAAGCACAAACGTTTGGAAAGGGAAAGTTTTTGGATTCAAACATTACAAACTATTTATCCTTTGGGTTTGAACTTGGACCCCGGAAGATGTCGTGAAAAAACTATAATACCATTTGTGTTTCAGTATAACAAAGCTAGCATCGCTATGGCCAAGATTATAGTAGAAGAATACAAACTGCTTCAAAGTAAACTTGCTCGACCTCTGACCCAAAGACCAGTCATTGCTTATAAAAAGAACAAGAGTTTGAAAGACATACTGGTCAGGGCTAAACTCCCCTGTCTGCCTTCTACCTAGGTTTTCTGGGAAAGGGTATGGGGGGGGGGGGCATAATATATAGTCTGACGATATTCTTACTATAGCTTAAGATGCGTAAGTATTGTCAATGTAATACAAAGTGTTCCAGAAAATTCTACTGACTAAGGCCAAGCTCCTGTCAGTCGTCAACTTAATGAAATATCATAGGTTTACTTTATTACAACAATTTATGATGGGGTATAAAGGTCTAAATGATGTACCTCTTTTTAACACAATTAGAAACTTGTCTCCGTAGTTATTTTAGACAAGAATAGTTTCCCTGTGCCCGTGTGTTTTAGTGTCCATAAATATATATATATATATATATATATAATTTAAAAGCTGCAGAAAACTGCCTTTGTGTGTGGCAAAATATTATGTTCAGAAAGAAAACATGACAAACGCAACTGGTTAGATTTACGCTAACTAGTTTCACCGTATCTAGACGGGTTTTCAAAGCATTTATTAAAATATCTTTTGCAACAACATTTATTTGTGAGAGAAAAATACGTGTATATACAAGCTAATCCCTATTATAGTTAAAGTGTTAAAATGCACTTTTGATTTAACTAACGATATCCTGAAAATTGTATAGTTTATTGCCATTAATGGTGATTTCTTATTGCCAAATGTTGCCCTTTATGATCACAATCGTTTCTGCAACATCAGTTTGCTAACAATCTCCCTACACCAGAGATTGTATCGGTCGGTGCAGACTTTCCAAGGGGGTGCTTAACGTTTTTCTGTGTGTATAGATTTAAATGAAAACCATGCAACTAAAATAAAGTATATCAGGTTCAGCTAAATTGCCGTGAAAGAAAAAGGCGGACCAAAAGCTCAACCATACAAATCAACCCGCGTGCATTTACCGTGTCTGGCGTAATGCATGGTTGAAGGATGTCCTCTATAGCCTATGGCTTCGCCTAACAATAATTAAATATGTTCGTTTCGTGTAATACATTACAAATCATTTTAGGCACTGATGCGTAAATGTAAAGAAACATCCCATGTAGTTTTTTAAGTTTTGAGCCAGAATGTTTTAACATATTTTTAATTTCTGTTCACGAAGTATTTTACCCACAGCTCCTGCTAAAATCGAGATTACTGCTTGCATTAAACCCATCAGAAAACAAACATAAATGGACGTGTATAATATGCGACATGTTTAATTTTAGTGGTTTCACTTAAGACAAGCGTCTGTAAATTCTCTTTCTTCACAAGTTGCAGAAAAGCTCCGACAGCGAGTGTGCCATATGTTGATTAACTTGATCGGAATCTGTTTGGGATTCACATTGGATACTTTACTCTTGCACAGCTAAATTATTTTCTGTCTCCTAGGGTTTGGTTGTTTCTCTATTATGTTGTAGAACCGATTGCAACAGGGGCTCTGTTCAAAATGTATAGACCCTATTAATGCTTGATACAAAATTTGTAAAGTCAATCGTCAGACAAAACAATAGGACAGCTAAATCCATAAACGTTGAAGAAGAACACTTAGCCAAATAGCCATGAAGTAATCTGAGTGATGGTCGGTTTATCCTGGGGCTGTTATTGTTGTGAAGGCTGTTAACATTCAATTCTTTTATGGGTCACTTGCGTTCGTAGTAACCTATTCACTAAGAGTGATGCTATTGTGATTGATGACAAAATATCTAGAATTTTTATTTCGTTGTTAGACCGACACACTTTGAACCGCAATAAGTTAAGATCTAGGAATATGGTTTAGTGGTCGATGATGCTAACTAGCAACCCAATCTGATAAATTTTCTTAGTATTCCAACTAAAATAAACAGAAGTTATCAGTACAAAACTTGTAGAACCTGACTTAACATCGCTAAAAACAAACTTTCACCAATCTTTTAAGTTCAGAAAACTGTCTCAATTTTATAAATCCTTCTTTTTTTTCAGGAGTTATCTCGTAGCTGTGTTTAACTGCATCATGTTTTACCACATGTTGTGATATGACCGACTGACCTGATACATATAGATATCCCTCCAGTAGGTATGATTACTTCCCAATTTGTCTTTAATATTGACGGATTAATAAGGCAATTATTTCGCAATCGTTGTGCTCATGCTGCGACCGTCCTGGTGGATTATAGGGAAGTTAATCTACGCGTGATCCAGTGAATTATCCATAGTATGTTATTCAGACTATGCACGGAAGAAAGTCTGCCTCTACCATACCGTGATATTTGTATTATCAAATGATGTGTAAAGTCTCGCCATGTGAATTGTAACCTCTCATGCCACCCTGAGTGGTTTTACAGTGAATACAATGAACTTGAACTTGGCCTATCTAACTATCATATTACAGCTATTTGATAGAGAGGAACAGTCACTGTCTCGTTGAGAGAAACTATCAAAACGTAATTTAAAAACAGAGTAAGCTGTCCATCGCTTCGGGTCGTGCTTAAACACTTCGATAAGACAATGACAGAAAAATTAAAATGGTCAAATACATTGTACAAAAGTTCTTCTTAATATGTCAGATAAATATGGTCAACACTTGGTTCAGCTGTTTTTTTTCCAAAACATTTTACACTCGATCGATCGTTTACTCTTCAAATCGTTACATGTATAACTATTGGCCGTAAGTACGTGTAGATACATGTTTGATTGACTGTCCTAAATTGGACTGACGTCGGGGTAAAAAAGATATTCACTTGATACTGTATAGTGAAACCTGCGGAAACTGGCGCACCTTGGTAAACTAGAACACTGTCTAAACCGACCGATGTCATATTTTCGTCTGTATTAAAATACATGTTAAATAACCTGGATAAATCTATTTGATCCACTGAACAACTTAACATAATAAAGTAGTAAGGAAACTCCGAAAATATTCATGGTGTAATCTCAATATTTCGACTTTAATTAAGTCATCGTCAGGAGAATTATGAGTACATCAAAAGACAGTGTGCATTTATATAGAAAAACAGAATACAATGATGGTTGACACTAAGAAGGCATGGGAGATTAAAATTTTAGTTACAATAGAGCAGGGTTCTAAAGGGCAGTCATAAGACCTAGCCAGGCTAATAAATTAAAGGCACACTTGCCGCGAAAATCAGGAATATTGTTTACATTAAAAAAGAAAGACCGTATTCTGTATTTTTCCCAGACAATATAAGTTAGGAACTTTCTATTTTTACCAAAATTTAAAAGTTTGGACGTCACTTTGTATTTTTAATTTGAATTTGAAAATTTGAATTGTTACGGACCCGGAACGTAAACAAACCGATCTGCCCCCTATTGGCGATTTTATGTTTCAGTCGAGTGAGTGAACTAACGGCACAGTGTAATTTTACGTAGGCCTATTTATCTGAGAAATACAGACTGACGATCGGTTAACAGCGACTGGAAAAGCCTGCTGATAATTGTTTGAGTGTAAACCACAGATACAAAGGCCTGGAAGGAGGGTAATCCAACACGAAAGTTGACCGACACTGATCGTTGTTGTTGTAATCAGGCTTCGATTCTTCGTTTGTTTTTCACCCCATTTTTACAGTCTAAAGCTAACTAGACATGTTGTATGTGTCCCATGTTTAAGTTTAGTGGTATTAGTCGTAGTAAGCTCATGTAAATTGGTTTTCTTAGCAAATTTAAACAGGCTACGGCGGCAAGTGTGCCTTTAAGTAAACATCTGTCACTGAAAACATTACTAGGTCATATGCATACATTCAAAATAATAATTGGTAAAGTTTGAGAAAAATAAAATACATGTTTGTAAGTATATCAAATTGATATCAATTTGATATACTTACAAACATGTATTTTATTTTTCTCAAACTTTACCAATTATTATTTTGAATGTATGCATATGACCTAGTAATGTTTTCAGTGACAGATGTTTACTTAATTTATTAGCCTGGCTAGGTCTTATGACTGCCCTTTAGAACCCTGCTCTATTGTAACTAAAATTTTAATCTCCCATGCCTTCTTAGTGTCAACCATCATTGTATTCTGTTTTTCTATATAAATGCACACTGTCTTTTGATGTACTCATAATTCTCCTGACGATGACTTAATTAAAGTCGAAATATTGAGATTACACCATGAATATTTTCGGAGTTTCCTTACTACTTTAACCTGGATAAACCTACACTGTTTACTTCCCCAGAGGTGCCAGTTTATACAGGGGTTCACTGTATTTATATGGCGATAGTAAAAAGTTTCATTTCCCATTTGCGGTGATGTTAATGCTTTGACTCACCACAACGTCACTAATTTTCGTTGAACCAAAATGACTTTTTGAGTTATTTCAATAGCCCGTCATATAAAAACAAATGACGGATTATTTTACATGTACATGTATTCTTCCGAATGTTAACAGACTGAAGCACATGCAACTTTCAGATCTCCATCCACCTAACGTGTTCTCAGTACACATCCACAATTGTTTTCACTCTTAAATTCAGAAAATATCCTTTCTGAAACGGCTTAAAATAAAAGTAAATTGCACAAGTGCAAGAAAAAAAGGAACTACATCTATACAACTGGGTTATACAAACATATTTGGAAGTTACATCCAAACTACTCATGTCGAAAGTCCTAAGGAGTAAATCGGCTATATAAGGTTATCGAAGTAATGTGGAACAGCCAGAAACATTTATATTAAAAAACATAAAAACGTGTTTGACAGATGGAAACTATGTATTGATTCCCTATATATGATTTGGAGTTTATAGCCTTGTTGTTTGCTGGTTGTGAGATGGAGTTTAGAATTGTTTTGTTTGTTTTGTCTGTGCCGGGGGGGGGGGGGGGGGCAAAATTTATGGGGTTTAATCTCAGTCCACCGATGTTCTTGCAATAGCTAAGATGCGTAACCATTGTCAATGTGTTACAAAAGGATTCCAGAAAATTCTACTGACCAAGGCTAAGCTCCTGTCAGTCGTCAACCTAATGAAATATCATAGGTTTCGTTTGTTACAACAATTTATGGGGTATAAAGGTCTAAATGATATACCTCTTTTTAACGCAATTAGAAACTTGTCTCCATGGTTATTTTAGACAAGAAGATTTTCCCTGTGCCCGTGTGTTTTAGTGTCCATAAATATATGATTTAACTGCTCTCCATTACTGACTAATAGACGGCCTCTGATGGTCTCCAGGGAAACATGAAGCAGAATAGAAGTACATAGTAAGTTATAAAGAAAACAAAGTATTTCTCGGTGTAACTGTTACATTCAAAAGATAGATTGTGTTGTCGGAATAATAAACATGCTACAAGATCTTATATAGCTAGGGTGTAAGTGCGAGACAACAATAAAAAGAGAGGAAATTATTTAAGAAATGCGATATGGGATCGTATTAACTCGCAGCAGATATACTAGTGGCGTTAATGTTTACTCTTCAGGACTATCTCCGTTATCAGGACTTCGCTAATGGAATATTAGGTGGACTGAAGAGGAGAGATCGACGACTGGCAGTCAATTGATTAACCTATACTATTATGGTCCGGATGAAAAACACACCCGAGTTACGGCAAGTGTTAATATGATCTGCCATAGATAGATGGATCATTGACTGATTGCTCTTGTACATAAAGTGGGCTGAAATTGTGTTTCATCAAAACGCTTGCATGAAGATGTTTATGTTGAAATCGAGCCATAGTAGTAATTCGTATCTTCTGTTTTTATATTGTTCTTTATTGGGGGACTGTAATAAATGAAGGAGTGAAATACAGACCTACTCTTGTAGCATTGGGTTTTACGTGAGGAATGATTTAGTTTGCCGACTAAATTCCTTATTACAATGAAATAAATCACAACAGAATAAAAAACATTCATAACGCACAGGAACAATACGATTGTAGACATCAGAATAGTTTCAGAATCTAAAAATAAATAGTTCAATCCTTCAGAACGAGACGGTAGAAGTGGTTTGAAAAGTTGTATACTGTATCAATTTCTGAAGGGTGAAGACTTCCAGGAATAGTTATGATTACTAAAGGAAAAATCCGGTTAATCTTTTCAAACCTGTCAGTTTATGGAAGAATACACGAGTTTAGTTGTTATAGTTTACCGGGAAATAATGGCGAAACGAACTGAGGAGCTTTAAATTAATACAAGACGATCAAAAACACTAGTAGATAGCAATCAAACATAGTTATGGCTAAACTTCCTGGTCTATCTTGTACCTAGGTATTTCTGATGGAACCAAACTTGTCACTTTCTTATCCAACGATTTATGTTAGGTTTAATCTCAGCTTACCGATATTCTTGCCATAGCTGAAGATCCGTACAACCTTGTCAATATATCACAAAGAGTTCTAGAACAATGTACAAACTAAAACCAAAATTTAATGAAATATCGTGGGTTTTGGTTTATTACATCAACTTATGATAAGCTATAAAGGTCTAAATGACATCCCCATTTTTAACACAATTAGAAACTTGTCTCAATGTTTAATTTAGTCAATAAGACTTTTCCAGTGCCAGTTTGTTTAAGTGTCACCAGTCAGAACATTTTCAAATTTTTTGGGGACTGAGTGGGATTAGAACCAACCACCCATTGGTGGAAGGCTGTTCAGATTGAGCGTCCAACGCTCTACCTACTGAGCCACGGAGGCCCTTGACTTTAGTAGACAATTATACATCAGATGATAACAGCTCTGTTCTGATTAATAAGAGCAAAAGCTCAATCTGCACGTATACTGTAATAAATACCATATAACATGCAAAGGTATAGTCATTCTCAAACATTCATTAATGGACGTTTTCGAATGATTTATTGATTGATTTTTACGCCGAACTCAACCATCATTTCACTTATATCGCGGGGTGTCCATGTTTAGCGGGGGCGAAAATCTGATCCCTTGCTCAGAGGAAACCCCCGATCTTCGTCTTCGACGAGTGCCTGAGGTTGTATAAATAGTGGATATACAATTGCTCGGACCAACAGGATCGGTTTTCAGTTTTGCTTGAACACATCAACGGAAAATGTAACGTCGTTGTCGTCGTTTGCGCAATGTTGTCTTTACAGAGGCGAACGTCAATGCTTTTCTCAGCTGTTGAGTGCGTGTGAGTTCCCCTTGTGGCTAGGAGCAAAGTAAACCCGCTGGTATGTTGAGCGAAGGATCTATGAGACATTTCACTGGTCGTCTGAGCGTAGCGAAACTCCTTACAGGCCAAACGAGCTGAAAATCCCACTTAGATTTCTGTTTTCTATTTTTATTTGGACTGAGAGGAATTCGAACTTGTGACCTATCTATGAGAAGTCTGTGTTGGGCTGAGATGGGATTGCTTTTCAGTATTTGACGATATTAAGTCAATTTACCCCATTCCCTATGTTGAATCCTTTTGACAACCTACAGATGGGGAAGAGTTTCTCGTATCATACTTGATCTTAGATATTTTGTTGAGCTCAGGTTAGAACATCCTCGGATACCCAGGGTTAAATTCTCGACAAGCTCTTACCCCTGGGTCAATTGCCTCGTTAAGCGTCGTTTTCTGGGAACGCCCATTTTCTGTCGGACCAATCAAACGATTTCTTATAAACGTTTTAACTCTTCAGTTTTGGAGACACGTTTATCGAATTGAAGTAAAAACAAAGATGGGCATGAGAGTTGTGATACAACCAATGAACTATATGCGTGGAATGGACACGTCTCATTGGCTGGTTTGGATCGTACTTTGTAAAATGTGCCGCCATTGACAGTTGATAAGCGCGTGCAGAACAGATCTGTATGGACGCTCTACTATCTCCTGGTAATGGCGGCATTCGAAGCATAGCAAGCACCACGCGATCTCCCTTCCACGCATATAGTTCATTGGATAAAACCGAAAAGTCGTCCATCTTTGTTTTGAACACCGCTAAGATGCTGACGCAACGCGGATTCTGATTGGTGAAATTTTCCGCCACAGTTTTGTGGCGGAACCAATCAAAATCTACATGCATATTAAATTAGAAACGACGGGCAGGGTCCGACTTGTCCCACGGGTAATGTGAGCGTAAGCGGAATTTTTAACCGTGGGTTTCGACGATGAGGTTAGAACTGCTGTTCAAGATTCACCGGCGAAGACATCCCATTTCCTCATTCATTATGTACCCGGTACTCGATTTCTTTCTAGTTCGTTCTAGGATTGCAAATGGTTTGTAGTATCGACTTGAAATGTAACTAATGTTTTAAACTTATGGGTGTGATTATCGTCCAGAGTTATTTGAATAAAACCTGATTTACCTCATTGCTGTCTGCAAACTAACCTACGGCAGTTTGTGATCACACAAAACGTATTTAGGTTATTGATTTGTACTTACGAAAGAGATAGATAGGATTGCTTTTCGAAAGTATGCTACTGTCAATATACCACTTTCAGAATGTATAAATCAGTTTATGTCATAACGTCGTATCCCTAGCCGATGTAACTTTAGCCGAGAAATCTGGGCTCTGCCGAATTTTTTTTCGGGCTAAGGCGACAAGACACATTAGCAGCCATATAATACCAGTCGCCGTAAGACCGATAATCCGGGCTAGTGTAACTTACTATATATACACGGGAATATCACGTTTAAGACCAAATAGTGAGATTGCGTTTTACGAGTGCTTTTGTTGATTGATTGATTGATGTTTTCTGTCGTAGTTAAGGTCATTTTTCTAATATTGGGGGCTTTGCCAGATTTAGTAGGGAGGAAACCGGGTTCTTGTCCCTGAGGAAACCACTGACCTTCAGCGAATACCTGCAACTCTTTCACTTAAGGCGGCCGAGTCCTCTGAGAAATTTTCAGTTTCTTGAGTGGGATTCGAACCCGAGCCGCAACGATGGAAGGCCTGTGTCGGACCAAGTGACTATTATTCTGTTGACAGAGGCACGAAGGAGTTTCACAAAGCGGCGTAGCGTAAGTTTTTTTTTACGTAATGGCCATATCTTCACAGCATAGGTTGTTTGGGTAGTTAAGTAAAATCTTACGCTACGCCGCTTTATGAAACACGCTCCTGGAGTGTTTTGGGTTCATACAAAAATCAATGAGAATATTTTTCCATAACGTTGTCCCTAATTTCTGAGTGTATAGTCGATACATCATCTTCTGTTATCCGGTGTCTAAATGACTGGTGGTCGATACGATACTCGTAATTATTAAATATGAGTATATGCATGTTGATCAGAAAATACAGGGTGCCTTGGTGGTCCAATGGGTTAGAGTGATCGTCTCTCAGTCCCACACAGACCTTCCCTCGATGCGGCGCGGGTTCGAACCACACTTTAAAATTTCTCTGTGGAATTTTCACTCTGGTCGCCGTATGTGGAAAAGTTGCCAGATACTCGCCGAAGGTCGGGGGTTTCCTCCCCCATTAAACCTGGCAACGCTGTAACATAAGTAAAATAATCTCGAGTGCGGCGTAAAACATTACTCAATCAATCAATTAATAGAATACTTTTATTCTTGCTTTATTTGTAGTCTGCTTTTTAATTGTTTTCATTTCTTCATCTGGTATTCGATTGGGAGGGGTGGGATGTTTGTAGCAAGTTTTGTAGCATTCTAAGGGATATATGATCAAAGCCTCTGGAGTTTTAAAGTACTGCGTGGAGGGGAATTGTTTTGCTCACACCCCAATTGTTACCAAACAGGCTCTTCCGCTAATCAACAATCACGTAGCTACTCTCCGGAGGGATGTTATTGTTTTCAAGATGGCTTGACAATAAGTCTTTTTATGGGGCAATCTTCTTTTGTTTTAGTGACGTCTTGTCGGTAAAAAAATCAAGGACCTTTGGAACTAACCAGAGAACTTTAGAAATTGTTACCTTCAACATAATCTTCTTAGAGATTCTTGTTGCCTAGCAACGAAGTAGGTCTTAACAGCCCACCTGACAGTTCAGCCTCCAAGCAATTTTATTATTGGGAATAAAAAACCAGGTCAAATTATGTTTTGAAATCAAACTTACAGTTTAGTGGTTTATGGTATCGCATGCTATCCTGTTCGAAATATCATGGGTCACTCAGGTTAAACAAGTTGCCCCAGTTGTATTCAGGAAAATGTCAGAATTATATGAGTTAAAGTTTTACTTTTTTAATACATTGGTATGAAGTAGCATGTGTCAGCTGTTGATATGTCTCAGATTCTAAAAATATTACAATGTCAGAGAATCTCATATAATCTAAAACACGGAATAAACAACCGTTTAACCTTCGAAACAAATTATTTCCCCCCTGCAAACATATCATATTCGTTTGCAGACCTTGAAAAACAGTGTCCGTAAATTTGTTCCCTTGTTCGTGTTGTCATTAAACCCATATGCGAGTTTCGACCAGAATGACATGGATTTCCTTTCTTTTGGATCACTCCTGGGCTTCCGTCAGCTTTTTCGCTGATGTCAAGCCCGGTATTTGTCGACTTCCCTTATGCAGTCTTTATTACATTTCAAATAATTTTAGATTCGTTGATTTGTTGAAATTTTACGCCGCATTCAAGATTATTTCGCTAATACGGCTGTGATGATTCTTAAGTTTGAGCAACCGTACCCCCCCCCCCACCACCACCATCCCCCCATATTATTGTATGAAAAAAGCTCTGTTGCCCATACTTGTAAATCTAAAACGATTATAGATCAGGGCCCACTTGCACAAAGCGTTCTTAACTTAAGAGGACTTAGCATATCTCTACAACATGGAAAGCTTTCTTAGGTCCCATGTTGTAAACATACCCTAAGACTACTCTTACTTAACAGCGTTTAGTGCAAGCGGATCCTGATTGACATACAAAACAGCAACACATCCATTCAGAGGAAATGGAATATCAGATCCCATTAATCTGTTTGTTATTTATTACAACGTCAATTATCAAGCCATCAATAGAGCATCCTGTGGGTGATTTCCTAAAGTGGCATGAGCTGCCAAAATGTTGATATTTCGACGTTAAAACAGAATGTTGAAATTCTTGGCTATTTTTCTCAAGACGTACATGTACATGTATAATTCAGAAGCAAGAAGATTTTCCCTGTGCCCGTGTGTTTTAGTGTCCATAAATATATAATTCAGAAGCTTTTAGTCTTGAAAATGTACGATATCATGTATATATTAAATTTGCAGAATATGAGAAGAAAATAAAAATGAGACCATATGTATAAAGACAATATATACACAAAGAATAAAGTTAAGCACCCCTCTGGGAAGTCTGCACCGACCTATAAAATCATTGGTGTAGGGAGATTGTTCGCAAACTGATGTTGCTGAAACGATTGGGATCACAAAGGGCAACATTCTGGCGATAAGAAATCGCCATTAATGGCAATAAGCTATACAGTTTACCAGTCGGATCAGTGCCCTATCTTCACGCTGTGATGTTACAGGCGGTCGACCCGAGCGTGGTCGGTCCTTCACAGCACCCGTTTCACGGTGTTTTCTCACCAATCTGCTTATTACTGTATAATGGTAGCCTAATTGACGCCCGATAGCTTTGTACGACATCCCGGAGGAGTGCATACCGTCAATTTGACATGTTTGCCCCTGTGTTATCCCCTTTCGTGCCATATTGACGGAAAATAAGTCCACGTTGCACAAAACTTGCCTTAAGTACAAAACATTTAAGGGGAAGCATAGTGAATTTGCGCAATTGCACGAAACAAACATTTCATGTCGCATTGCATGCGGTTTTTGCGTTACTGTCACACATGAATTGCCACAATCGCTCAATAGATCATCAAATGTTTGAAACTCTCTCTGACATGGGTTCCATACTAATGATAAATAATTAAGACATCACCACGTAGTTAATTGTTTTTGAACAACACGAGCTTTCGACACCTATACGGGTGTCTTCGTCAAGTGTAACACAGTTCGAGAACAACTAACTACGTGGTGATGTCTTAATTTTTTATCATTATCATTCTTATTATCATCATCACTGGCATTACAGTTAACATTAATCTAGATTTATAATAATTAAATTCAGCATGGGAGGCTTAGCTTTTTTCCTTGTGTATATATGGAAATACTAACTGGTATACGTGGTTACCGCGATTCCACTAGTATGTCTCTGAAATGTTTCTTTCAAATAGCCCATGTAAATGGTAAATGCATATGCTAGGAGTGAATATAAAACCTTGTGTATATCCATATAAGAGCTTTGCCCCGACATTGACCTATACTGATAATATTATACAGTACTTCCAAACCCTATGTTTTTCCCATCAATGAGAATAATTGTAGTAGTTTCTATTATCGTCTTTGTTGAGCAAGGAGTGGAATCATCCTGGTATATGTGAACTCATACGCAGGGTTTCCATCATCCTGGTATATGTGAACTTATACGCAGGGTTTCCATCTGCTGAGTGGCATCATCCTGGTATATGTGAACTCATACGCAGGGTTTCCATCTGCTGAGTGGAATCACCCTGGTATATGTGAACTCATACGCAGGGTTTCCATCTGCTGAGTGGAATCATCCTGGTATATGTGAACTCATACGCAGGGTTTCCATCATCCTGGTATATGTGAACTCATACGCAGGGTTTCCATCTGCTGAGTGGAATCACCCTGGTATATGTGAACTCATACGCAGGGTTTCCATCTGCTCTCTAATGACAATCTGACCAATAATGACAAAATAAACAATACTCAATAACAACTCCGAATTACACGTTACATACATCTGTTGTTTGTCTCACAAACGTATACAATTATCTCAAGGGTTGTTATCAGTTTGAGGGTCCAGTTCAAGGTTGATATAACGTCGACAATTACAATCCATTGTCAAGCCAATTAGGGAAATGTTTACGATGCATTGACCGCTCATTAGAAATCCCTTTGCAGATAAAGATATTTATTAAACGCATCGATTGCATCGGAAATAAACCCAGTAATACGATACAGGATCAGTGGGCTTGTAAGAAACCTTCCAATTGCAATTAGCAATGGATTCTTATATTTATCTTTGTATTTTCATAAAGTATCTCAAATAATAAACTCTCTTTAAACGTGGGTTCCATACTATTATCCTACTATGATTAGGGCATCTTTGTGAACAAACAATCTACTTCGTGGTGATGCCTTAATCATTTCTCATTAGTATCTCAAATGCTATACCAGATGGAGATTCAATTATCTCACCTAGACCTTAGTTTTCCTGCTTACGTATTATTTACGTATGGCACCTGTTGTCATTACCTTGAGGTGACAAATTAATATAGCATTGTCCGTCATCTGTCCTGCACACAAACACTTTGTCAATCACGAACCCGTGCAGGGATTCCATTGCATTAACATATGTTGCCATCTATGATACATAGACCACTTATTAATAATGACATAACATATGTCATAAAATACAATCAAACGATAGTAATACACTCTGTTTGTGGAGACGGAGTTCGTAAAAAACACATTTGCTCTGACAATGTATCATAGCGTTTTCAAAACAGAGGTGTTTGTTGGACAGATAAAGGGCAGTTGAACAGACAATAATGTGATAAAGAGAAAGTTATAACCATCTTCACTTCTTACGTTTCATACAACGTGTTTTAAGTTAATATATATAGTCTCACTGAGTTAATAAATAAACCGACACTGATTGACCATGGAAAAACGAACTCGTGACAGGGTTTCCGTCCCGCCGCTCGACCAACTGAGCTACCCGGCCCTGTTGGACAAATAGTCTTGATACCATCTTTGGTTTGTTCAGGCTATGGAATAACGTATTTTAAATAAATTTTATTCGTGAAGACCCTGTCCACATTCCAAATAGCAATACTTATGTATTTCTGTATATTACATGGGGCCAGTATCACCCCTTTTATTTGGGAATTTGTAAAACGTTATCAGAGGGTTACTAATGTCCGCTGCAGTATCTGTCAGGCTGCTACCCTTTTCAGAGAAGGCCGATTCACTGTGGATGACAGCCGGCATTTGGTGCAGGTGGTTCACTCTGGGATGCCGTTGCGATTCCAGATTCAGATATCACGCAAAATTGGTAGCAGAACCTCTGCTTTTTTCAAGAAAGTGGAATCTCTAAAATACCTAGATAACAACATGATATTTGATAACGTATTACGAAAGATGTCTTATATACGTCTGCACAAGCTTTGACATATAATTAATGAAGCATATCATTTAGTGGCTGAGAGTCCCTTGCGGTATAATGTCTGTGGTAACATTTACTACTAGTGGGTCAACAATAGTAAAATTCTGTGGACCAGGGCTAACATTTGTAGTCTGTCGTTGTTATTGGGGGGCCTCCGTGGCTAGGTCGGTAAAAGTGATAGTCCCACAGTCAGACACAGACATCGATGCGGCGCGGGTTCGAATCCAACTCAGAACAAATAAAAATCTAAAAATATTCTGAGTGAATTTGTCACTCGATCATCGATTGTGGAAGAGTTGTCAGGTACTCGCCGAAGGCCGGGGGTTTCCTTCAGTCAAAGAGCCGGGTTTCCTCCACCGCTAAACCTGACAGCCTTGCTTTCTCATTGTATTAGAAAACCTTTAAATTATTAATTTATCATTGTATTAATACCTCGCACAATATAAGCCTGCGGCTTAGCGTGTCGAGATACTGTACTCCTGTACAATAAAATACGTTAAAAACAAACCTGACAACGCCGCTATGTAAGTGACAGTATCTTGATTGCTGTGTAAAACAACAATCCATCAATCGTTATTAGTGTTTGGCCAGTGTACCGACAGATTAGACCAAGACAGAATATCCACCAATAATACATCGTTGATGGCAGCAGGTCACAATTTCATTTCCCATTTGCAATAATATTAGTGTCTGCACTCACAGCACCTTCCCTAACTGTCGTTGAACCAAATCCTTCGGTTAAACAGTCTTTTGGGAGTATTTTAAGCACAATTTATTCATAGGTTGAAGGTAGAAATTTTTCACTGTCATTACAAATAGCTGATAGGGGTCACTTTGCACATAGTCCATCGGATTTAAACAGACTAAAACACACTATTCCACTTCTAAAATTATTTCCAGACAGTAACTCAAATACTGTAAAATGACTGTAAAAATGCGTTGTATTGAAAATGAGTACCATGTTATATTATGTTCTCCAGCCTATTCACACATAAGACGTCTATACTTACATACATATTAACAAAACTGTGTAACAAAACGGCCATAAACTCCATCTCACAACCTACAACCAACAAACAACAATGTTATAAACTCCATCTCATAACCTACAAACAACAAGGTTGTAAACTCCATCTCATAACCTACAATCAACAAACAACAAGGTTATAAACTCCATCTCATAACCTACAACCAACAAACAACAAGGTTATAAACTCCATCTCACAACCTACGATTTACAAACAGAACGATTATGACAAACCAGCACAGTATACATTTGCTAAAAGTGGCATGAGCTGCCAAAATTCACACAATTTCTGATCATCACGACAGTAAGAGACTTTGAATTATACGTCTTGAGAAAAATAGCCAATAATTTCAACATTCTGTTTTAACGTCAAAATATCAACATTTGGGCAGCTCATGCCACTTTAAGATGTTCTATTTTCACACCGAACTCCAAAAAAAACCCCATAATAATCAAATTTTAAAAACAAACCTCAAATGGGTAAATTTTATATGCTAGGGACACAAATACTGTTTTGATATACTTTATTGGTTCTATGAAATGCATACTTATTTTTGAGTGATAGCGACGTGTAATCTTTTTTTTCTTCACTCATAAAGATCATTTTTCTATTATACAAAGAAGAATGTTGTAATTATTTAGCCCCCATTAACTATCTTTACAACATATAAACTCCATACCTTACGTTTCATAATAAATATATTCAAGCAATAGCTCAAGTTTTTGCACATAAGGAATTTTTGATTGCATTAGCTGTAGAATAACATTTCAGAAAATGCTTAGGGTCTATTGAGAGGCAATCCGAAATTCTGTATTTAATTGATTGGTTTGTTTGCGATGCAATTCAACGATAACGACCCTATTTATCAATCTGGGGCAATACAGAATCGCAATTATTTGTAATCGTAAACTTGTTGCGCCCTCTAAGTGCATAGACAGTATATGCCTCGAAACAAAAATTGTTAGGCGACCGTCTGTGTACGGCTCTACAAACCATCGTTAGTCCCCTGTCACAACGCATGGCTGTTTCTCAACACACTTACGTCCGTTGTGGCATTGCGCCTAATCGTAGCGTAATGTTGAAGGTATATGCTGCCATGACAGTTTTTGTATGTTTTTAATCACATAAATCAAACCTGTAAATTCTTGAAATCCGAGAATCGAAATGAATACATGATTTATCTTCTCTTGATTTTTGACGTCACTAGAGATTAGCATTTTACAATCTTTCATTTTTTGGTATATTAAGATATCTTCCCTTTTCTATATTAAGAAAATGATAACCATAACGTAATTGGGACGTCTCTAAATTACCTCATTTACATGTCCATTTGTCAATTATTTTCCTATAGACCCTTTCGGCTTCATTCTAAAATAGGGATTTATCCTACTGTCATTTGTTGATATCCTTTCAAACGATACACGTTCCCATTGCCAGTAGATTGAGAAAAATTTAGCTTTCGTCGAACTACAAATCATCAATGGCTGCTTTGAAATTGTTTCGATAAAAAAGAGATGTGGCACTTAACGCCACGAGATGTGCCTAACGAAAGTAAATACTCTTGAATGATAGTATGATTGCAATAAGTTTGTCATATATATATATATCAATGTCGACCATATTTAGATATATACATTGAATTTAACGTCGTCTGAAATGACCGACCAGCTGATAATTAGTTGAAAACAGAACACGCCAAATTGTTTAAATATATGATCGACTTACCCCCATAGCCTTTGAAGTGCTAAAATAATGAAAAGTACATTCATAGACCAATCTCCGATCCCGATAAATGTGAGTGAGTGAGTGAGTGAGTGAGTGATTGGGGTTTTACGTCCTGCTCAACAGTATTTCGGTTATATGAAGACGTTGTCTCCTTGTGACAGGGCGGATTTCCACCGCTCTTAGGTGCTGTCTCACCGAGACGACTTGCCGAAGACAACCAGCAAGCCCCCTCACCCAGTCACAGTATACTGACACCGGGCCAACCAGTCGCTGCTCTAACTCCTATTGCTGAGCCCGATCAATGTGAGTCATATTGCAAAAAATGATCTTCCGAATGCCCTGTACAAAACTGACAGGGGACCATTGCGCATGAAGACTTTCAATGGCTGAGATATGTATACTTAGCGCCATTAAAAACGCACGACCCAAAGAATGTAAAATATTTTGAGAAATGTCAAGTGTAAAATATTGTAAGTACTCTTAAATTGAAGAACAAGGCATTGGTCACAATGAGACAAAGAATTGACAATATGTGAAACCCTGGTGACTTTTATTCCTTGCAAACAAATCGTTGATACAGAAATTGAAGGTGTCATCATTCAATAATGGGTATGTCCACCTCGGGCATCAACGCAAGCAGTACATCTGCGACGCAAGGACCTGATGAGTGTGGCTATTCTATGCTGTGGGATCCGGTCCCACTCTTCCTGCACTACATGGATGAATCCACGTCAGTTGCGTGGCCTGGGTTGACGTTGTGCAACGGTATTCTTACGCTGATCCCACAAGTGCTTTATGTGCGATAGATCGGGGGAGTAAGCTGGCCATTCCATGATGTTCACATTATTCTGTTGCAAGAAGTATTGTGTCAACCTTGCAGAGTATGGGCGCGCATTGTCTTGCTGAAACATCGTGACACCAGCATTGGCTTGGAGGAATGGAAGCAGCACAGGTCAAAGGATGTTATCCACGTAACCCTGAGCATTCAGGTTGCCATCAACAATGACAAGGGGAGTTCGTCTGCGAGAAGTGATGCCTCCCCGCACCGTAACTACATCCACCCCAGCGATTTCCTTCCCTCACACATGCATTTGCGAAACGTTCACCATGTCTGCGCCACACACGTTGACGTCGGTCAGGACAATCAAGGCAGATACGAGACTCATCAGAGAAAAGGACAGAGTTCCAATCATTGATACGCTATCTCTGATGATTTCGAGCCCATCGTAAACGGTTTTGGCGTGCGGCGGGTGTCAATATGGGCCCTCGGTAGGGGATGCTTGCATGCATCTGTATCTGTTGGAGACGGCGTCGGATGGTGCTGAGGCTTACCCTGGGCCTTCCAATTCCCACTGTCTCACGAGCAGTCTGTGTCGCGAAGCGAAATCGGTCACGTGTGTGCAACAAACCGATGTACTGATCCTGGCGGGCTGTAGTGACTCTTGGCTGACCAGGGCGTGGTCGGTCGGCAACATTGCCAGTTTCATGTTCCCTGGTTCTGAGGCGACTAATTGTGGAGGGATGACACTGCATGTGACGTCCTACGGCGGCACAACTGAGACCCGCCTGTAACATGCCAATATCACGTTCGCTTTGTTGTGTCGTAAGTCGGGGCATGGCAACGTTCTCTTATTTATTTTTCGTCTTTATGCTGAGCTTCGTGTAAAGTGTTGAACCCACGACAAATGACCTCAATGCTGTTCTCAGTGACGGTGAAACACTCAATGGACGTTATTAGGAAATGTTGCGTAATTCACGAAAGGCGCGTCGGGAACATCACAGGTTATCCAGTTATTGCAACTCAACTCGAACTAACAATAAACAGCAAAACGTAAATGGCGTATAGCCTTACTGGGGTAGAAACATAAAATTCAACCGTGCGTTTTTAATGGCGCTAAGTATTTTCTTTTTATGTTTGTTGAAAATCTAACACGTCATAAGTGTGTGGGAATTGCCTGTCGTTATCATGTATAAATTTGCGCTTAACTATCAATTTCCAGGGTAAAAAAAGAATAAAACCCATAATATGTTTTTCTCTTGAAAGGCGAACGGATAACATACATGAAGCATTGAGTACCTTTGCTATTATTACTGCTAGTCAAACGATACTGAGATTTGATTATTTGATTATTACTTGTTTATTGTTAACGTACGAACCTTGGACTCGTACCTTTTTTGACTGTTGAATTGTTCTTATTATGGGATGGAATACACTTGGAGTTTGTCCCTACAACTACACGTGTTTGCTGCGTCTCTCACTTTTTAGTAACCGTTCAATGCCCTCTATGTAGGTTGAATTTGGTGTCTTTATTCGTTTTAATGACTATTGTGCAATACGAAATCCTTGCCATCATTTTTGTGCCAGGTTATGTTAGATTATTTATAGCTTATGTTGCTATAAATTGGAGGGAAATAAAGCTATTCAAAACCCTATACTTAAACATTAGAATTTCATTAACTGCTTTGGAGTCTATTGTTCTCTACGAGTCAACGACCGTAACTTCTGTAAGAAGATCAACTTCCTATGAATGATTTACTTTGTGAATTGTGTGTTGACAAACCAGTCTGGTGTATTTTGGGTGAACTTAAACTATCTATTTTAGTGCAAGTATATCAATGACGAACGACACGAGATATATTTCAGTAAATAGATGCAGGTGGACGGTGTACATGTATCTAAGATGGCGTTTTTCTTTGGCTTCACCACGGGGTTGTCGGTATTGGTACTGTCTGTGTTTCTCGTCCATGGTAAGATAACATTTGACATGGAACATTAACCAACAAATTAATAGTTATAACGTTAATCACATTGAATGGTTTTCATCTATATATATTATATTTATATATATTTAGAACTCGTCTTGTTTTAGGCCAGAAGGTATCTACTGTGTCACTGTGCATTAGTCAATTAAAAAGCATCGTATTTACCAAGCCTTTTCTATTGTAGTTTTCGGGTACACGGCATTATAATTTCATCCGAGAGACCTGCGATAAGAAACAGTGTCCCCTTCAAAATCGACATTTATCCCGCAAAGATAAATTGCAATGATTAAAGATTGAGAAAAATGAAATAACTGATGGAAATATGTTCACATGCAAGTGAATGTGTTATTGGTGCCGTGCAGATGTAATAAATAGGTTTATATTTGGTACTGGCGTTAACACTATTTCATTTATATTGTGGCGTCAGCAGATTTAGAGGGAATGAAACCGCTGACTTAAGACCCTGGGGCCGGTTGTTCAAAAGTGTATTAGGCTTAATACAGGTATAACTTTGTCACGTAACAATTGAATTTCTTTGTTACGCGACGTCATTTAGACCTGTATAAGGCCTAATACACTTTTGAACAACTCAGCCCTGTTTTGCAAAGCTTGTGTAAGGTACGTCTCACACCCTGGTCATAACTGGTCCATGTTATAGGCCTATGCGCATCTTTACACCATCTCTGTAAAACGTGGCCCAGGGTAGACGGTTAGGTGGAACACAGACAAAGGTGCCAGTTTTGGGAGACTGAGTGCAATAATGGAGCACAACAATGTAATTATGAAAATCAGCTTGATTCACAATTGTTGTAACAATTAACCTCTAAACGTTTTTCATTTGAGATCGTTGATGTTTTCAAGGAGAATTCCTGGTTAGCAAGGAAATACACCAAAATCCGTATAACCTCTCAGGCTAAGGTACACTCACTCTTACATATTATGGCCTTCCAGCAAAATACTTCGCGTGTATTTTTAAAAAAATAAAATGTTCCCAGAGGTTTTTGAAGTTTTGGCAGATGTGCATTTTTCTTAAACCTCGGAACAGTTCAGAAAATCATTTTAAGCTTTTGACGTAAAAACTTTCTGCATTTTAGGCTTTAAAAACAAAAATGCAACCAAGGCCGTTGAAGAGTATGTTAAAGTTGAAGTCTTTACGTAATAAAGTATGCCATTGAATGATCATGCTTTTTGTTTTCAAAAGGGACTTCAATCGATGCGTTCCTTACCTTTGAAGTAAATGGAAATAAATATGCGATCTCCGACCATTGGCTAGAGTGGGGCAAAGGACGAGTGTTCTGTAAAACAATCAACGGCAGTTTGGCCAAGTTTACGTCCGAAGAACACTATAAAAAAGTTGTTAAGCAACTACTCAAAATGTCATTTCGATTTAATGCCTGTGTGTCCATTGGAGCAAGTGATCAAGAAAAAGAAGGCACATGGATTTGGGAAGATGGTAAGGAATTTTTGAAATGTCGGAATCTGAAGGTTACAATTAATAATAATGTCACAAACAAAGCGGTTATCAACAGAAACCTGTATTAACTATCAAGATTGTTTACTTCGACGATTATGAGACAAAAATGTTTTTTTTTTTCAAACAAAGATGTGTTTGATTTTAGTTTATTTGTGGGGTGGGCTGTCATACCCCTATTTTTTGTCTTTGAATAATACATACATTTGAAATACATACCGTACGTATCTGAAAGTACACAGTTATATGCATACAATCCGAACATACAATCTTTAGCTCTGATCGATTACTAAGACTGGAAAATTAGTGTTACTGTTTTGAAATAGTTTAATAATGCTATTTATTGTCCTCTGTGATGTCCTCTTTTGTTATTTAAAAGTGCTTTATTTAGATAGTGTTCAGGTTGCAATATGTTGCTATTTTCCCGAATAAAGAATATTATCCGCACATATAATTTCCACAGGCTTCAGCTTTGGTCGATATTTTTAAGCGCCGTTTGTTTTTTTTAGATTCAAAATTCGTCAAGATTAACACACTTCGGTATATTTTAATAGCTTTTGTGAATTTTTATAACGAATATGGTATGTAAAATGGTTGAATGAAACAGGCGGTAATGTGTCTTTTTGTTTGCACAGGGGAAGCTGTTACCTTCTCTAGGTGGCAACCGGAATCAAAGTTTGAGCAATGGTTCCTCAAATACAGAGATGATTGTGCAAACTTATGTGTGGGATCATTCAGGGAAGATTACTGGTGGAAGAGACCATGCTTTGCAGAAAGCCAAGCTTTATGTGATATACCCAGTAAGTAATTTGAAACTTTATTAATGTGCAAGTATTACAATAAATATTGTAATAAATCTTAGTTGTATGTATAACTACTTGATCACATTTTTCACATACACATGTACATGGAAGTGTCGGAACTCTTTGTAGCCACCAAAACACAGACCACGAAATAATCGTGAAACAAAGTTTGTTGAAAACATACTGATTCTATTGCATATTAAATGGGGGGGGGGGGGGGGGGGGGGGTAAGATATGAAAGGGGGGTAAGGTTGTTACATACAGTGCCTGTCGGGTTTGGTTAAAATAATGGCGGTGCCATTTTAAAGAGATCACTCGGTCAATTAGAGATCAATCAACTATATAGCATTGCAAGCATTACCATATACCGCAGGCGTAGAGCGACTTAGTATATAGGCAATGTAACCGCGACCGCCATCTTGTTTTTTCGAGTGACTTCCGGTAGGATCTGTCAGTGCGATCGCCGATGTCAGGGTCCGGTCAGTTTCAGGTAATTTTCTTTATATTCGGCTTTTAGCTGGGGCGATTGCATGTAATTTTTATTTTCCTCAGTGATTACTGAGTCTTTCTACATCCTCATTTAAGCCTGACATTCTCTGAATTTCTTTCACGCTAGGGAATTCCCTTTCACAACTAATTACGCTGAAAGGTATTTCCCCACTTTGACATTAAAAAAACATATGATCCAAATTCCGCGTTTTGTTGAAATTTGGTAGGAATCTAGCCAATCATATGTAAAAACAGTGTGCAAAGTTTGACATTAATGCGCCAAGTAGAACTCTTAAAATATATGCTTAGTTGACAGCTCCTCCAAATACATACTGAATCCCATTGACAACTATTCATAAATAATAGTTTACTGAGGTTTCCCACCACAAGCTATCACCACAACTTTCACCGATTACCCCTTAGCATGTACGTAGTGGATTTTTTAGTCCGAATGGGGCTTTTCATATTGGATTCATGTTAATCGCTGTCATAAGTGGGATGGTTGCCAGTAACCAACAGAAGGTTAGGTTAAATCAGGACATTTAATTCACAAGTAAAAGTGTTTGTACAGAGAGGTTAGCTTATCGATTATTAAAGCTGGTCTAAACCAATTATCTAATGGATTGCATTGACGGTGTTGATAAAATTGAATAAAAAGTCATAAATACAAATTTTCTATCATTATTTAGATAAAAATTTAACTCCTGTTTATACTTTTAAATGGAATTACACTTTTCCTCCAAACAATTTCTTATATTTAAAATTTATTGATTTTCTTTGAAAGAAAATCTGCGATATATACTGATTTTCTTAACGTTAACATATAAATTTGTTTTAAAGCTGGTCTAAACCAATTATCTAATGTATTGCAATGAGGCCGTTGATAAAATTGAATAAAATGTCATAAATACAAAGTTTCTAGTATTATTTAGTTAACAGTTTAACTCCTGCTTATACTTTTAACTTAAATTACACTTTTCTTACAAACAATGTCTTCTGATATTTAAACTTTATTGATGGAAATGGAAATCTGTGGTATTCTTAAGCATTAAAGGATAAATGTGCAATTATTTTTCAGAAATAGGACAACCTCTACTAGAGTTTCAATTTACAAAATTTGGGGACTGGGGATGATATTCACCACATCAAAGTGTTTGTTAAATATTTCTACAAGAATGGCATGGTATTACCAGAGATCTACAAGAATAGAGTGGTGTGACCAAATCAATGAGATTGTTTATCATTTTAAGTGTTTTATGATAAATATTTGGAGATAAAACATGGACATTTGAAATGTTCTGAAAAATTAAAAAAGACATGAAGCTGCAATCATCATCAGGGAAATTACTGAATTATGAAATATTTCTACAAGAATGGCATGGTGTTACCAAAGATCTACAAGAATATGATTGTGTGCCCATAATCAATGAGATTGTTTATCATTCTAAGTGTTTTATGATAAATATTTGGAGAGAAAATATTGACATTTGAATTATGCTGAAAACTTAAAAAACATAAGCTGCAATCATCATCAGGGAAATTACTGAATTAGTAAACGAGAACACAGGAAAATTTGAATCTCTTAAATGATACTTTTTGAACCCCCCCCCCCCCCCCCCCCACACACACACACACACACTTGCAAATAACAGGCCTGACCCACACACACCTGCCATAAACAATCAAATTCTAATAAAGATGTGTGAGTGAATTTTGATCATTATGCATTCCAATGGAAGGATATGGATGAGTGAGTGAGAGAAGATTTAACATCGGTTTAAACATCATTTCAGTCTTATCGCAACGACGATAGGGATGAAATAACCTTTGGTTGGTGCGTGAAGAACTAAAAATTGAAATATTTAAAATCTCATAATTACAGTCATCTTTTAGACACAAAGAAAATAGAAGAAAAAAACAGTTTATTTTTTAATTTTGTAGTGCACTGTATATGTTACATAAGTAGCCAGTACTATATTTACATTTCGTTTATTGTTTTAAATAAAACATTTTCTCCTTTTTTGTACATTCATCTGTGTACAGAAATACAAATATTTTGATCTTTTAAACTTGTGTTTTAGCTATTTAACTTTGCGTTGTCCTCCAACTAAGACTACTTCTGACTTGCTCATGTTTAACCAGTCTATTATATTTCAAAATTTAAGCCCAGTAACCGTTTTGGCCCTCTGTTATCCATCATTAGTGTTGGCGACCTGAAAAAAAATATGAAAAATATATAAAATATGTATATAAACCAAGCTTTATAACTGGACCTGTTTAAATTTGTCACAGGATAGTCATATGCAGACAATTATAGAAGAAAATAGACCTGAGTAATTTTTCCAATTATGTAGTTTATTTTATATAGATATATTTTTTATGACCACTAAAACACATGCTACCGTTACAGGCCAATCTTCTGGTAGAATTCCAAATGCCCTTGCCATATCATAAGTTTGGGGGAAAATATTAACCCATGAGTGATTGATTGTTTTGTCTTTTACACCACATAAAAGGATTACTTAATTTGCCCAGTGGCACAAATTGCTGGGGAGATAGAAACGCTCAACCTTCTGTTAGTTCCCTTCAAACATCCCACTTATGACAGCTATTAACATGAATCCAATATTAAAAATCCCATTCCCATTAATATTTTTGTAAATTTCCATTTCGAACATGCAAAGGGTTAATCAGAGAAAGTTGTGGCGATAGCTGGTAAAAAAAGAAAATTAAACCCCCAGTAAACTATGATTTATGAATAGTTGTCAATGGGATTCAGTATGTATTTGGAGGAGCTATCAACTAAGCATATATTTTAAGAGTTCTACTTTGCGCATTAATGTCAAACTTTGCACACTATTTTTACATATGATTGGCTAGATTCCTACCAAATTTCAACAAAACGCGGAATTTGGATCTTATGTTTTTTTAATGTCAAAGTTGGGAAATACCTTTCAGCGTAATTAGTTGTAAAAGGGAATTCCCTAGCGTGAAAGAAATTCAGAGAATGTCAGGCTTAAATGAGGATTTAGAAAGACTCAGTAATCACTGAGGAAAATAAAAATTACATGCAATCGCCCCAGCTAAAAGCCGAATATAAAGAAAATTACCTGAAACTGACCGGACCCAGACATCGACGATCGCACTGACAGATCCTACCGGAAGTCACTCGAAAAAACAAGATGGCGGTCGCGGTTACATTGCCTATATACTAAGTCGCTCTACGCCTGCGGTATATGGTAATGCTTGCAATGCTATCAACTATAGTGAAATTTACTATTTTTAACAAACCTGTGAAGTCATTAAATTACTCTTAAGAAACACACCTAATGGTTCTAAATCTGTAACTAAAGTAGACACTGACAACACCGATTCGAATGTACAAGAGGTTAATAAGCCAAAAAGTAGACTACCCCCGCCACTGTCTGTAAGTTTCGGTGATACTGGGACTATTTCAGAGTGGTATAAGCTCTTGAAACCAACCGACCAATAGACCGTCGGACATTTTAGCGACGCAGGGAAGTTACTAGATAACAACATAAGATTATTTATTCTTATGTATAAAATTATTAAATATAAATAAATGTGGTTTAAAAAAAATAATATTAAAACAATTATAGAATTCTGTCTCTCTCGATGGCCGTCAAACGTGGCATATCTGATAACCGTTTTGTTGCTGTGATATCAACGTGTGTGCTCAGCCCTTTGAAACAGCTTTTCTACAAGTGCAGATAATTTACATAAAAATAAATGAATAATTCACACAACTGAGTTTTAGGAAAGCGAGAAAGCATGCTTAATGGAAGTCCAGTGTGCGCATGTCACATTTGATATGGCAAGTTTTGCTGGCGATCTTCATCAAGTGCCATATTCCACTGACCGTGCTGTAATACATTATGAGCATGTCACATTTGATATGTCAAGTTTCACTGGCGATCTTCATCAAGTGCCATATTCCACTGACCGTGCTGTAATACATTACGCGCATGTCACATTTGAAATGTCAAATTTTGCTGGCGATCTTCATCAAGTGCCATATTCCACTGACTGTGCTGTAATACATTATGCACATGTCACATTTAAAATGTCAAATTTTGCTAGCGATCTTCATCAAGTGCCATATTCCACTGACCGTGCTGTAATACATTATGCGCATGTCACATTTGAAATGTCAAATTTTGCTGGCGATCTTCATCAAGTGCCATATTCCACTGACCGTGCTGTAATACATTATGCGCATGTCACATTTGAAATGTCAAATTTTGCTGGCGATCTTCATCAAGTGCCATATTCCACTGACCGTGCTGTAATACATTATGCGCATGTCACATTTGAAATGTCAAATTTTGCTGGCGATCTTCATCAAGTGCCATATTCCACTGACCATGCTGTAATACGTTCTATCTAAATTATGTAGCTCGATTAAGCATTACATTTGTAAATTTGTGAAGATGAAATTTCCATATGAAGTGAACTGATGGTGAATAGGCCGAGAAAAAAGAAAGACACCCTAACTCTCATTGGTATAGTTTCTATTTGATTAACCCGACAAAGAAATTCAAATCTCATCACGCTTTGCTATTTAATTTTACTACAGACAAGGCTCTACCATCAATACAGGGCAAAACCCCAGAACATATAGTCGGTAAGTGTGAGTTCATTTTTTGTGTTTTATTCCCATGCATAAACTATGCTTGTATTAATGAAATATCAATGATCAATAAATGAAGTCCAAAGAGACTTGCCCGGAACGAATTTCGTTAAAATGTGTGCTATTGTACACTTGTTTATATACAGATGAGGTTTCCAGATGGTCATTGGTAACTTCCCCACCTAGAAAATATGGTTAAAATAAAACATAAAGGATGCAAAACAGGAAAAGAAACTGCAAAAGTATTAAAATGGGTTACTATCTAATTTGGTGATCATTTTGTCTGTATTTCGAGTTTAGATATTTTTCTATTAATAGTTTGCATTGTTTTCTCTACAGCATATATTCTTGTTTTTTCAACATACAATTTTTAATTTTTCCAGTTTTTAGAGTGCTTCAGGATTTCGCTGGCTTACATTTGCTGGGCCATGGTGAATGGATGACACAGACGTATACAGCTTCTAGTTGTGGACGGAAATGTCTCGAAAACAACTGTAAATATTTCAGTTTTTGTAAACGTACGGGATCATGTATTGGTGTGTCCAAAGGAATTAATCTAAATGAAAATACAATACCTGGAGAACAATGTGGAATCTGGGAGGCTGCATGAACGTTTCCAGTTTTTAGAGTGCTTCTAAGAAAATGTCAGCTTTACTTAGCTTGGTTACACCAGCTTGGCATTGAAATAACTTTAAGATATCTGTAACGTCCTTTTGAATCTTTTTTTATTCCAAGAAAATATTTTAAAACAAGTTTTCCTGTAACACTGTTTAGAAAGTATTTGTTGCCCAAGGAAAATCTTCATTTAATTTTGTCATCGTGAAACTGGCTGAGTTCTAGTTTCCATTAAATGAATGGTCGAGCCATAGTCATCATTTGTGGACTAGCGTTAAAATATCTATGATTTAATGGATATTATATGTCCAAAAGGTATACAGAGGTAACTTTACCTGAATCTTACTGGTCCTCAGTTATACTGCAAGAAAGCTAACAAAACTTAACACCTACGGAAGGATGCTTGAACATTTTTGAAGAAATTAAAGTCCAATCCAAATACATATCAACATTCTTTGTATCCACAAAGGGTGTACTAGTCTATTCTTTGATTGATTGGTTGATTTTTTACGCCGCACTCAAGATTATTTCAAATATATGGCGGCGTTGTCAGGTTGAGTCGGAGAAGAAACAGAGCTCATTTCCCGGAGAAAATACCCGACATTCGGTGAGTACCTGACAACTCATCCACATACGGTGACCGAGTGGAAAATACACAGTGTATATTTGGTTTGAGTGTGATTCGAGCCTACGTCGCATTACATGGAAGGTCTGTGAGGGACGATCTCTCTTACCCACTGGATCACCGAGGCCCCCTCTATTTTTTTTAAGTTTTTTTAATAAGCATATGTCACGTATAAGCAGATTCACGATTCGACGTTTTTCGATTCTCTGTATCCGTATATAAAATTAAATGGCGGCGTTGTCAGGTTTGTCAGGCCAAACTTTTCCCTTTCTTTTCCCATTATCCTATGGAGTTTAATCTCAGTCTACCAATAATGTTGCCATAGCTGAAGACGCGTAAGCATTGTCAATATATTACAAAGTATTCCAGAAAATTCTACTGACTAAGCCCCTGTCAGTCGTCAACCTAATAAAATATCATAGGTTTAGTTTATTACAACAATTAATGATGGGGTATAAAGATCTAAATGATATACCTATTTTCAACACAATTCAAAACTTGTCTCATTGGTTATTTTAGACAAGAAGATTTTCCCTGTACCCGTGTGTTTAGTGTTCATATATAAAATTAAATCGTATAATGAACTGGTGAGAGTTATGGCACGTAATGGGGTTAATCTATATCCTACTAACTTTTATTGTGTAGGTTATCTTTAGTCAGTAATAGATGCCGATAATGTGCAATAATAACCAGCAATATAAGGAAAATATATGCAAAAACACTTTCCCTTATTATACCAACGAAGAACAAGTATGGTTCAGTACATGTTAACAATTCAAGAATTGTTGTAAATTTCATCGATTTCTCGAATTTCCAATATCCCTTATTTCTGAACAAAGGTCATAAAATTAGATCGCCATTTTGGCTATTGCCAGTATGTAGCGTTAATGTGAGGCCCAAAGGGCCAAACGCTACGTTTAAAATATGAAGATTCCTGAATGGGTTGAAAATACAAAACATGGCCGCCGTGACTGCGGCAAAGTGTTCGAACCACTTCTAGATATGAATGCAATGCAATAACTCTGGTCTATAATTCGACAAAAGGGAAATGGATATCAAGACAGAAAAGGTCATTCATTTAAGGCATTTATTGTATTGGTGAAGGATTTTTTTCAAAAGCAAAAAAGGACCGATGTACGATTGAGTCTCAGTTGCCGTTTGGAAATGGCGACCATTCTACAATCCTCGAGTGGGTCATTATTTAAAAATAATGTTTTCTTCGGAATGAATAATGAAGTTTCCTATTATTAACTTAATTTGCTAAATGTCATACTGACACGAAAGACGATTGAATTTCGAATTAATCTCGCATATTCTCGCTTCTATCACATTTTCTTTCAATGAAAGCAGAATGTTATCTTACCACAGGTGACAAGTCCCAAAGCAATGACTAAGAACATACAGACAAATGCCATTTTTCTCATTTCTTTAAAAGCGCCGTTTTTCCTCAATGCCTATTTCTCTAGTATGTACCAAACGATATCACTCATTAGAAATACTCAAAGGCATAGTGATCGTTACAAGTACATTACATATTGTTGGTTAGATAAATTATCATAGCAAGTTAATTATTAACCGAAACGTGATATTCTCAAAGAAGTTAACACACAGCTATATAAAAGCGAACTATACACAAATAAAAATGTTACCCCTGGAAAGTCTACACCGACCAATCAAATTATTGGTGTAGAGAGATTGTTGGCAAACTTATGTAGAAACGATTGTGATTATAAAGGGCATAATTCTGGCGATAAGAAATCACCATTAATGGCAATAAGCTATACAATTTATTCAGGATATCGTTAGCCAAATCAAACATGTATTGTAACAAAATAAAATGATGCTTGTAAGTATGAAACTTCAGAGTCCATCTGGCTTCTGGCAAACAACTTGAAGTAAAAATGTCACTTTGAGTGTGTAGAACACATCCTTAGAGCAGAAGGTCAAACGCGCATATAGCTTCTATTAGTCCAAATTACAGCTTCCAACCGCGTCTTATCTATCCAGGGAGACGTCGGATCTGTTGAAGGGGTAACCGCCGCCAGTACCGATGTATTGCGGATTCAGATTCCTGCAGATTTTGTATAAGAGGTTCTAGAGCTTTACTGTTTCTGCCCATCCTATCCCATAAAGGATTCAAATCCGGACTCACGGCGGGCCAAAGCAGAGTTGTTACAGCTTCGTTTTGGAAGTAGGATATTACTGCCCGGGAACGATGAGGTCTAGCGTTGTCATCCATGTACACAGGTCTTGAGCCTAATTGGTGGTTCTCAAAATGAGGCACGACAACTGGTTGCATAACCTCCAAAAAGCACCGGTCACCTGTGAGGTTTCTTCGTATAGTGTCCAGTTTGCAGTAGTGAGAGATACACCCCCAAACCATTACAGTGCCCCCTCCATAAGGAACATATGGATGGATGTTCTTGGGTGTATACGCTGTGTTTTTGTGCCTCCGTACCCTCGTTCGCTCATCCGTGATGTTGAGCAAGAAACGACTTTTGTCCGACCAAAGAATTCTTCGCCAGGTCATCAAATTTCAACCTCGTCGTGCTAAACACCATGCCAAACGTATCTGTTGATGGCGATCTGACAATAGCCCTGGGCGTTTGATGACTCTCTTTGCCCTCAGGCCTGCAGCTTTCAATCAGTTTCTCACGGTTCTTGTACACAGGCGTCGGTTGGGTAGTCATTGCCGCTTCAAAGATGGACTTGATGCAAATTGATGACGGATCAGTTTCCTGCGATATTACAGGTGGTCGACCCAAGCATGGTCGGTCCTTCACAGCACCAGTTTCATCGTGTTGTTTTTCACCAATCCGTTTATCACTGTATAATAGAAGCCTAATTGACGCCCGATAGCTTTGCTCGACATCCCTGCGGAGTGCATACCAATTTTTGCCCCTCTGATATCCTCCTTCGTGCCATGTTGACAGAAAATGAGTCCACGTTGCACAAAACCGGCCTTAAGTACAAAACATTTAAGGGTAAGCATACCGAATTTGAGAAATTGCAAGAACAAAACATTTCGAGTTGCATTACATGCAGTTTTTGTGTCACTGTCACACATGAATTGCCACAATCGTTCAATAGAACGATTTATTACCCTTGTAGCTATTACACTCACATATTTGAAAGGCGTGTGAGTTATTTATAGTTTTTTTAAAAATAAACGACTGAAGTAATTTGATAAATTGGGTTTCAAATAATAACATTTGCTTCGCATTTCTATTGTATGGCAGGTGATATGCCACAAACATTCAATAACCAAACAACAATGGCCCTTTCGGTGCACAAAGGAGAAAACTGATTGACCTAGTTCCAGTGACCTTGCTACAATGGATGGTTATCATAACAACATCATTATTAAAGAAGAGGTTATCTTCCCAAGGCGTGTGTTCTAAATGTGTGACGAAAGTAACAAGGATATATAACGTTGGTGAATACATGTAGTGTTTTAGATCAACAAAAACGATTGTATACTTTTTGAACACATAGGGTAGTTTCTGGTTCGCGAGGACAACTTAGTTATTTCATACCCATTTCATTTGTTTTCTTTCCAACATGATGTAGTCGACGCTCCAGGGAGCATTAAAGGGTTGAGTTTTTCCTATTCAAGAAAAAGTTTAAATGTTTTATTGGACTGTTTCCACTTTGTCTTAATTTATATTATGAATGGAAACCTCTATTTCTATACACCGAATTAATTGGATCGCAAAAATGCTGCATATAACAAATAAGATTGTTGCTTTAAATAATAAAAAACAAAAACAGGCATCTAAGTAAATAAAAAAAATGTTTTTAAAGCAGATTTAATAAAAGGCTGATTATGTTGACTAATATGTTTTACTGGCAATCTTCATCTTTATGTTGACAAAACATGTTTTGAATGAGTTTACTGCTAACGGTTGTCTTAACAGCAATCTTACCTAAGGAGCTTACTTGGGAGATTTTCTTCCAAACGCTAGCCCTGAATTTCCATTGAACCACGTCAGACTAGTACAAACATATTAACACAGAAACGGCTCAATATCATAACGTTCACCATCCAAACAATATTGACCCTCTGGATGTACTGACGAGAACACGTGAGATTGACCGAATTCCAGAGACCTTCCCTCTCTCCATGGCTTTCATAACAACATAATAAGGACGTGTTGGTAATATATTTATTGTTATGGTCCTCCGGGCGTGGATGATGTAAACATGTTAAACCTTATCTTAAAAAATGTTTATAAACAAAGTCTTCTGACAATTCAGAAGCTTTTTAGTGCTGCTAGTCGCGAGAAAAAAACACGCTAAAGTTGTGATTTAAACAAACTTGGGCTTAAAATCAACGAACGGTCGTCCCGGTTATATACATTTTGTTAAATTTGCAGATACTATCTTGTCTCGTGCAGCAAACAGATTGTATGGATTTTCCTATGAATTTCAAAGTCTCTAACTGTCGTGATAATCAAATTTTATGATAACTTTTGTAGCTTATGCCACTTAGTTTTAATATAATCACATGAAAACTATACACAGTCTATCTATCAAATCTATACGAAGTACCTACATAGTGTTAACTTGAACCTTTTTTAATTCTTATGAACCGCGGTATTCCTTAAATCAATATTCACTAAATAATTTAATAGTAAATAATACTGAAAAACGTTGACGTGTAAATTTTGATTGATTGTTGTTCGACGCACTCAAGATTATTTTAATCTGGGACCTTCTGCGAGTAGCTGGCCACTTCTCCATATTCAAAATTTCTTTGGACATGATTCGAACCGGTGCCTTACCGATGGAAGGCCTATGTCGGACCACGTTATATTTGAACATCTATATTAAAAACAAACTTTTTGTTTTGAAGGTGCAAGGAATTTTGTTTTACAAAAACATGTTATGTGACACTGTTAACCAGTCTCTTAAGACTCCATCGGTTGCTAAGCAACAGTCTTAAGGAGCTTATTTCGGAGATTGGAATGAAAATTCTACTGTTTGTTCCGAATGTCCATAGCATGTAGCCAGGAAATAGAGGAAGATTGACCCAGTAAAAAGGCTTATTGTCACACCATATAATAGGCAAACAATAACAACCCTCTGGGTATATTGAACAAGAGTCTCTTGTTTAGTTGAATTAAAGTGCCGTCTGTTGTTTTGGTCTCGTTTAATAACATACTTAGTAAAGTTGTGGCCAACAAACACTATAGGTCACTCCGTCTGTCCGCCAGTCGATTGGTAAACTTTTAACACATCGACGTTAGCAGAATAAGAAAATTGTCGTTTAAAGAACGATTTCCAAATTTTGCATATACGATTCTTTCGATATTATGCATGTTTGTATCAATTTAAATTTAGCCTGAATTAAGCCTAAATTAATTTCCTAAAATAATCGAAGGCTTCTGTGCGACCGGATTCTCGTCTATCGCAAACCCCCAAAACAAGTAATTTCTTGTTTTTAATTTTTCTATCTGTCCCTAATACCACATTCATGTGGTAAATATTCAGCAATAATTACAATTATTCGTCCTGTAATATAATTTTTTTCTAACACTATTTTACTTCGTATTTTTTCTTCAAAATCATTTATTTGGTTTTTCGATTAGCTTTAACCCCTGTTGTTTGACAATTAGAATTTACGAAAACGTTCGAATTTCACAGCAAATATGTCGATTTTTTGCCTATTTTACGACCGAGCACCCAGGACAAGATCTGGAGCAACCCACAAGACGCCCTTACAAATTAGTGCGCCAGTTATTTAAAATAAAAAATGATGTGTTGAATTCTAAAACTTATTACAAAAACAAGTCTCGAGAATGTACGCTAAAATCTGTTTCGTTCCGCTTATATACATTTGGTTTTATATTTCTTAAAACAATTCTACTCATTCAGGCTTAACCGATTTGGTTTATTTTAACGCAAATCATTGCAGTTTAAACCAGGGAATTCTCGGGCAAATCAGAAATGTGAATTTCGACATCTGGTGCAAGCTGCTACAGTTCAAACCAATGTTGTTCCCTCAACTGTGCTTGGTAAGACAGATATAGCCTAACATACCAGGCTTCAGTTGGAAGGGTCCTCTCCAACCCTAATAAGGTGTAAACTATTTCAGGTGGCCAAATACATCAGAATGTAGGCCAGACTAAGTAGTTGATTTGTCCGATTAGACTTGAAGCAAGATTATGTCCAAACACTGTCACCAGATTGACGTCAATTCCCTCATTTTCGATACACGTTTTTGTCATTAGTTAAAGAAGATTACAGAAGATTTGCTAAAAAATGAAAAATACCGGAAGTCTTAACGATGACAGAATCTCAATCCAACCAGGATAATTTAATGGCTCTGGACTACTTTCGTCATATCTGGTGAGTTCATAATTGACCAATCATTGGCTGTTCTTGGAAATTGCTGATCTGTCTATTTTCTTATTGAGACCAAACCTTTGTCAACCAAGCGTGTGGTTATCTAAGAACGTGTATTTCTTATTGCTTCCACTGCACCTGTCCAAACAGATATAGGTGGCCTCTGTGGCTCAGTCTGTTAGAGTGATAGTACTTCAGTTCGACTCAGGTCTTTCGTCGATGCAACGCGGGTTCGAATAAAATAAACAATAAGGGGGTTATATTGGTATCGCCGAATGTGGTGTTTAGTAGGGAAGCAGCATATGGGACGATAACCTCTCAATTCTATGGCACATCAATATATTTGGCTACTATGAAATGATTTTTTATATAAAAAAATGTCATAAGAGGATTAAAAGTGATGGGAAATGATGCGGATACCGATTGATTACTATGTAACATTGGTATGGAATTCAAGTACGTCAAGTACGACTATCACAAGTTCCAAATGCCCTTACCTTTGGTGATAATGAAAAACATTTAAAGTCTATCAAATTGTTTTAAAAGATTGACCTGGACATTTATCTGTAAATAATAGCTCCTGTCATTCGTGCGCTGGCCTTTTAACCAAGTTATTTTGTTTGTCGCACTACTAAAGTGACAATCTTAAGCGAAATTTGTGCTTTATTTCCTCCTTGGCAGAAGGGGTTTGGGAATTTAATTTTGAAGTGGTAAGTCACGAAACGCCGACCTGATTTCTTCACGGAGAAAAAATAGTTCGCCATGGAAACGTCTTAGAGCTGTAGAACAAATTTTAATTCCATTTGCCGTGTCTTAAAAATATGGTTCCTTCATCAACATATTCAGATATTTAAATCTAAATAATGCTGTTATATTTTGACATATATTGTTAATTTTCTAGTATCACCTGTACCTTAGTTATGTGACCCTGTTGAGGTTTGTTATTACTTACACATTTCTGAGGGAATTATGGACTCAATAAACGACCTTGGTCTGCATAAGTCAATTCCATTACTTCGTGCTACTCTCTAACCGTTTTGTTGATATATATTTCAGATGCTTGTATCACGTGTTAATCCTGTGCCAATCAATGTTGCAGCCAAAATCATAACCGGCAACAGCGTGATATAATATCATCACAATTACTAATAATGTTTAAATCTTTCGTCATCGGTATGACATTGCAGTTAAATGTTCAAACAGTCACATGCTCAATCCACGAAAGACAGTAAAATGTTCAAAGTTCGCAGAATCGTTGAATTAAGTCTGGATTGATTATGTATGGTTATTTAAACAAATATTGACATTGATCGTTCTCGTCCCCGTAAGATTATAATTCCATATCGCATAAGGCATCGCGTCCAATATGAACTTTGAAGTCAACGTAGAATAAGTATGTTAGTTCATATAATAACCTCATTTTGTCTACATTACCAAACAAGCGTATTCTTAACAGATCTCCTTCTGCCAGAGACCTCCTACGCCCTCACAAGTCGTAGACACTATCATCTTCAGACAAGAGTGACATCTTCAAAAAACTATAGTTATTATAAAAGGAGAAGAAAAAGAAAGAACTTAGTAAATACAGTACAGACGCGCTAAATTGTCCTTTCTAACGGTACCAAAACCATATCTCTACGATTTTTCCTCGCCAAACTGTGCTATAAGAAAGTTAACGATCGTTATCAGCCATCTTTACAGCAAAGTTAGATGTGTGTCGCGATCGCCAATCAGTATACGCCTAGCTCACCAGTCACTGCACTAGCGTAAGAGAAATTGGTCAACTGTGCCATTAAACATACGTTAATTTCAATCGTTTCGAGACGCTAATAACGAAAGACCACGCTTCTCATAATTCTGAAAGGTATACTGGCTTGTGAATCAATCTTTTGGGAAGACGTGGCAAGTTGTATTTGGTGTCTACGCAGCTTGTGGGGGTCGTTGCCGCAGTCTTACCGCTGGTACTGCAGGTTATAACTATACAAGATACCATAAGCTCGCAAGGGAAGTAATTTACTAATACTTCTTCCTGTCAATTTCAAAATGTCAATGGCGCGCTCCACTGACGATTGAACAGGAGCTTGTCTGGCAGATTCATTTTCAGTGTGTTTTCACACCGTAAACCACGTGCAAGATTCACAAACATGCATACTATGGCCTATGGGAGCACGCTTTTTTGGGTTTTTTTGTTTGTTTTGTGGTGGGGGGGGGGGGGGAGGGCGGGGGGAGAGGGGGGGGGGGGTGTTGTTGTCTCCCACTTTAAAAAAGTGCAACCCTGCATATCAAATTAAGATAAACATTCTACAATGACGAAAAAGGAAATCCAGCTACATAAAGCCAGATGGCGACGCTCTGAGTTGTCATGATTACGTACAGTTGGTCACAAGGCGTCCTCCTTCGAGGGAACGTGCCGGAAATACACCATGGATACCCTTGTTTGAGTGTAGGTATTGCATATATACGATAATAGCTAACAGTAAATAACATACAGAATTGTCGTGTTGTTGTTGTTGGATGACATAACGTCATGTGTTCAGTTGAGTTTAGCCATGAACTCTCCTTGTGAGGTCGATCATATTTTAAAATGGCGATTCTAAAACCTTAGTTTGATATTATAACAAACTTTGTTTCAATATTTTAAACTTTATAGTATTTACAGATCCGCATCATTCGTGAATAGTAAAGACGTATTTGTACATCGAACGACCTCATATGTGGACCAGAACCAAAACAATCTTTGAAAATTTATACAAGAATCTTCCTTTCATAGCTATTGTAATCGAAATAAAATTGGTCTGTTCATTCTAGTTTTTAAAATGGTATTGGTCATTCATAAAGAAAATTTGTGCAATAAGAAATCCAAAAATTATTAATAAAATGCATCAATATCTTATAAGCCAAACAGTAATACATTTTTGGCGTGAGAATTCGGTGATAATGAGGTTTTGAAAGACTCAATGATTTATCAATTCTTAGTAGTCAGTGGAAACAGAAAAGAATGAGTATCTGACGAAGGGCGTAATTAAATTAATTATAGGAACCATTAATCCTTGGTCAGTTGGACCAGAACAATAGTAATGATAAATGGTCGTTTAATGTTACCCAATTGACATGCGATTTTCTCTGACGTACATGCTGACTCGTCACTGATATTTAGCGGCTGTAAATTAAGGATTTTGGAGAAATTATCTATTGCCATTCGTCTAAAGTAATGGATAGTTATATGTCAAAGGTGAAGTTAACACTGTTATAATAAATATGCAGATATATCCGAATGGCCAGCTGTTGAAAGTGGGTAATCTCTTTGGTTAATTCGATGACGTCAGGAATTCCTTGTTCTATTTTCTGTTATAGGTAAAGATTTATTACCCATTGCGTGTATGTAAATGAATAAATAAGACATTAATAAACATAGAACAGTCAGCAATATTTCAACTTTAGCTAAGACATTCTGATATGCTGTACTATGATAACGATAAGCTCGCGGTCATTGGAAAGCAAAAAATAATGATGTACCGTCAATAATAGGCAAACTTAGAAATGTTGACATTACCGAGATGGTAGTTTCCATTGCAAGA
This sequence comes from Lepidochitona cinerea, assembly GCA_963971465.1. Lineage (NCBI taxonomy): Eukaryota > Metazoa > Mollusca > Polyplacophora > Chitonida > Tonicellidae > Lepidochitona > Lepidochitona cinerea. The sequence continues at coordinate 2,736,816 of OZ020558.1, read as the reverse complement.
CAAATGCTGTATTTCTTCCTTTTCGGTGTATGGGCACCTTGTATTAACGTTTTTTGTTTTTTCGTATTTTTTTGTAGCACCAGCATCAAGTGCGAAAAGACTTTCCATTATCTGTGGTTTCTGCAGGTAGTTTTTCGTTCAACACATTGGGGAAGTAAATAAGATAATAATAGCTTTGTCAGTATTCTATTAACGTAATTGTGCCAGGACCTTGTTGCAACGAGTTTCGTCACAACGTACGAGTTTTATTCCAACTCACGAGATTTGTTACAATGTTGACGAGTTTTGTCACAAAAGGTTACGAGTTTTGTCACAGTAGCGCCAGCTTTTGTTACATGTCCCAAGTTTTGTTCCAACCCTGCCGAGTTTTGTTACAAAATCAATGTTACGAGTTTTGATACAAACCGTCAACAGCTTTTGTTACAATTTTAATAGGACATGAGTTTTGATACCAAGAGTCAACAGCTTTTGTCCCAAAATGTCAGCTGTAAGCAATTTTATAGTGGCTGATGGCTTTGCTCTCTGAAAACTTTCGACGGAACATTTAGTGGCCAGCTTGTTCGTCCGTGAGTCCGTCCGTCATGATTTCTTGTCTTGACCATGTCCGGTTAATATTTTGAGGATTGCTTTGAAATTTGGCTGGTATTTTGCCCTTTTGTAGCAATGCATGGTCACATTCTGCCGATATTTTTTGTCTTGGTCATATTTTGTTTAATATTTAGAGGATTGTTTTGAAACTTGGCTGGTGCAAACTCACTACCAAGTAGTTGTGTCATGCCTCATTTTCCAGTGTTGTTGATATTTTAGAGTATTTCTCGTATCTTGTCAAATGTCTTGTGCTTATATATGCGATAGGGTATCCTCGTCATAATAGACTTTAGATTGTGTGAGCTTTTCTCGTGGGACAAATTGTTATTCAACTAATACAACACTCAGGACGTAGATTGGAAAAAAAGCGAGATTTCCACTATCAGAAAATAAGTGGGATGGTTTTCTTATGGTATATGCATGCTCCCTATCCCGATCGATCATTAATGAGGGCGATCGTCATAACTTCAATATGAACAAACAAACCGTTCACTGTCCCGTTGGTAAAACGATATTGCTACCTTTGTTTCAAACGTACATTATAAAACAGTGCATACGAGCTCATTTTCATTTCGGTTTTCAGTTCCGTAGTTTCAGCAGGAATTAAGTCTGGTTACAGGCCTATAGGAACGTCTACGTATAATATATAAAAATGTTTTACAATAAAACATGACCCCCCCCCCCCCCTAACCCCTTTCAATACATAAAAATATTAAGAACTAATTTTTTTTTAATTGAACAAACACAATACACCCAAGGCTAAGCTCTTGTCAGTCGTCAGCCTAATGAAATATCATAGGTTTGGTTTGTTACAACAATTTATGGGGTGTAAAGGTCTAAATGATATACCTCATTTTAACACAATTAGAAACTTGTCTCCATGGTTATTTTAGACAAGAAGATTTTCCCTGTGCCCGTGTTGTTTTAGTGATCATAAATATATATGGTTGGAAACAGCTTAATACAAACAGATAACTCATGTCTTGCGTAAAATACTGTCCCAAATGAACTTCTCATTTGACAGTCTGATAACTTCCGGGATTTACGCCCTCTGGTGGACTGCAGGTCATTATTAATGTGGCGACCAAAACGGTAGCCGTGTAACGTACAATTTCCATATCCTCTTCAAGGCCCATCGAAAGTGTCCTCGTGATAATGTAAGGCAGTGGTTCTCAAACTTGTCAAGCTCATCGCCCCCTTGAGACTGCTTGCTCATTGCAGTCGCCCCCCCCCCCTCTCCCTTATATACACCAAGCTTTTGATTAGTACACTTGTATGCTTAGCTCCACAATATGCACTCCCAAGGAATGTCGTGCAGAAATTAGAATACTTTCACTAATATCACACATTCATTTTTTGTTGTTTTCATCATGTTTACAATTTTTGATTCGCTCATATGGTCATCTGATTTCTTTATGAAAACAAATTTTATTGCAAGCAAGGTATTTCCTTCTGCTGGCTTTTGTCCACTTTATTGTTATTAGTCCCCTACCGGAGAAGCCGGAGAGGACCATAGGTTTGCGCTCCGTTCGTCAGTCCGTCCGTCAGTCCGGCAAGTCAGTTTTCCGGACTTTTTTTCTATATGATTTCAGATAATCAATTGATTTTTTGTATGTGGGTACACCATAGTAGGTTACAGATCAAGTTGAAGCACATTTTTTACGCAGCTATCACCCTTGGACTTACATTTTATACAAATAACTTTTTTTCTGACTTTTGTGCTAGATGTTCACACTCATTCAAATGGTTGATAGTATGTGAGTACAACATGGTTGGTTACAAATCAAGTTTACATTTGTTCTGCTTCGCACCTTGGTTGTTAGAAATTGTTTTTAAAGACAGTTTTCCTGATTTCTACACGAAATGTGTGTTTGACATTTAGCTGATGATTAGTATACATGCGAGTACACCAAGTTGGCATATAGGCCAAGTTTAGGATTTGTATGTCTCTCGTCATTTATTTCTAGGAATTTTAATGATCAATTGTCAATTTAGAACTTCTTATGAGGAGTTTTAAGGATTTCAGGGATCTCCCTGAACAACAGGTTAATCCTTGAAGTAGTAAAGGAATATTGTTTATTTTGATAACCTTCCGGTAGGGGACTATGTATTTTGCAATACTCTCAGAATGCTTGTTGAAATTAAGGTGCTGGCTGAAACATATGCTGCTTTTATGACTGTTGAATGTAGCAATCTGGGAAGTTGTTTCAATTTGGTATAAAGATAACAAACTTCAAGTGTAGAGTAAGAAAAAACTTATTGACATAAAAATCTGAAGAAAGTAGACTTTCTTAGGAAGAGTTCTTTATGCTTCGACGCCAAAAGCTAATTAGATTTTAAAGCAAACATGCACCTGCTCTGCGCCAAAACCTCTCAAAATGATCAGATTGGATGGAACGGGTACCTTGTATTTTTTACACTGTAGAAAGTCTGGCTTATATTGGTTTTTGGCAGATTACAAGTCAATTTTATCTATATTTTAAAATGTTGTGTGTGGCACTGTTCATCGCCCCCTTGATAGGCCTCATCGCCCCCTTTCACGTTTTTTGTTTTTATCTCCCCCCCCCCCCCCCCCAAGCAGGTCACATCGCCCACTTTGAGAAACGCTGATGTAAGGGACCGAAATACTCTGTTAGATGTTCACACTCATTCAAATGGTTGATAGTATGTGAGTACAACATGGTTGGTTACAAATCAAGTTTACATTTGTTCTGCTTCGCACCTTGGGCGTTAGAAATTGTTTTTAAAGACAGTTTTCCTGATTTCTATACGAAATGTTTGTTTGACATTTAGCTGATGATTAGTATACATGCGAGTACACCATGTTGGCATATAGGCCAAGTTTAGGATTTGTATGTCTCTCGTCATTTATTTCTAGGTATTTTACTGGTCAATTGTCAATTTAGAACTTCTTATGAGGAGTTTTAAGGATTTCAGGGATCTCCCTGAACAACAGGTTAATCCTTGAAGTAGTAAAGGAATATTGTTTATTTTGATAACCTTCCGGTAGGGGACTATGTATTTTGCAATACTCTCAGAATGCTTGTTGAAATTAAGGTACTGGCTGAAACATATGCTGCTTTTATGACTGTTGAAGGTAACAATCTGGGAAAGTTGTTTCAATTTGGTATAAAGATAACAAACTTCAAGTGTAGAGTAAGAAAAAACTTATTGACACAAAAATCTGAAGAAAGTAGACTTTCTTACGAAGAGTTCTTCATGCTTCGACGCCAAAAGCTAATTAGATTTTAAAGCAAACATGCACCTGCTCTGCGACAAAAGCTCTCAAAATGATCAGATTGGATGGAACGGGTCCTTGTATTTTTTACACTGTAGAAAGTCTGGCTTATATTGGTTTTTGGCAGATTACAAGTCAATTTTATCTATATTTTAAAATGTTGTGTGTGGCACTGTTCATCGCCCCCTTGATAGGCCTCATCGCCCCCCTTTCACGTTTTTTTGTTTTTATCGCCCCCCCAAGGAGGTCTCATCGCCCACTTTGAGAAACGCTGATGTAAGGGACCGAAATACTCGGTTTGTTAACTTTCAGGCGCGATCAGTTTTATAATTGAAGTATTGGAGGATTCCTGGAATGTACCGAAACTGCGTCTCTTCTTTGCGTTACACAACATGTGCTTTACCGGGCTAAATATAATATATAAACAAATATTTTTCTAAATGATATTTGCATTTAATAAATTTATAATTATTTTTGTTTTCTTTTTTCGTCTGTAGTAAAACATTTACTTTCGACGCCATTTTTATTCAGCCCAAAAATACGATAAAAGCGCAGACTGTCCGAGGCCAGTCGGAACACCCTTCGGCTATCTTCGCTTCTTACCGGTCGGCTTTGACACTCCTCGGGCAGTCTGCACTCTTTATACGGTAAATCACCGTATTTTGAGGCTGAATAAAAATGGCGTCGAAAGTAAATATCAAAATGTTTCACTGCAGATGAAAAAAGAAAATAAAAATAATTATAAATTTATTAAATTCTAATATCATTTAAAAAGATATTTGTTTATATGTTTTATTTAGCCCGGAAAACCACATGTTGTAGACGGACGCAGTTTCGGTACATATCAGGAATCCTCCAATGCTTCAATTATATAACTGATCGAGGCTGAAAGTTAACAAACCGAGTGTTTCGGTCCCTTACATTATCACGGGGACACTTTTGTGGTACAAATTGTACGCTTTACGGCTACCTATTTTCGCCATATTCAAAAGGACGTGCGGTCTATCAGAGGGTATTTCACGCACGTAAATCCCCGAAGTTTCAGAGTGTGTCCGAGGCGTGTCAAAGCCGACCGGTAGCGAGCGAAGATAGCCGAAGGATGTTCCGAGTGTGTCCGAGGCGCGTCAAAGCCGACCGGTAGCAAGCGGAGATAGCCAAAGTGTGTTACGATTGCTATACTTGTAACTTTTTGTAACTTTCATCTGATACAAGTTTGATAAGATAGTTATGTAAATTGCAATGTACTTATTTGTAACATTGCTTCCTTGCGAACAAAAATAAATCCAAAGTATTTGAAGAGATCGAATAATCTGTTCTCTGACTACCACTGATTATTTTACTAGTTTAAAGTGGCATGAGCTGCCAAAATGTTAATATTTTGACGTTAAAACAGAATGTCGTAATTACTGGCTATTTTTCTCAAGACGTATAATTCAGAATCTTAGTGCTTCAAGTCTCGAGAATGAACCATAAAGTATTGTTTTGAACCAACTTTGGCTTAGAATGAATAAATGGTCGTCCGGGTTGTTCGAATTTTGTTTACTTTTCAGACACTATTTCGTTTCGTATATGCCGTAGACTTTATGGATTTTCCTCATTCCAACGCCAATCATTTAGTTTTTAGATGACCTTCAAAGCCTCTTAATGTCGTGACGATCAGAAATTATGAAAAAAGTGCCAATTTTGGCAGCTCATGCAGCAGCTCAAGTAGAAATGGAACCGTCATATGGTTTGCCTGCTACCGGGTACAATTATGTCGAATTACCCAAAATGAACGAAAAAAAGCTTTTCCTTAGATTGAACTTTACCTGTTAGCCTGTACAGGTAGGCCTATGACGAATTACCCAAATGAAGACGATTTTACCCAAATGAATTATTCTTCATCGTCGCGTTCCCAAGGCTTTATCAGGGAAATTCCACCGTTCCCCTTTTCCCTAGCCAGGCTGTTCTTAGTAACCGTTCAGTCCCATAATTTTATCCAGAAACATATATTGACGCACTGAAGTGGAATAAGAAGCGGCTTTGTGGTTTATCGGGCAACTATTGTAGGTATGCCAATCACAAATTTCCCCTACTGTTTATTTGGGTATTTTTTTTATTTGGCTTGGCTTTATTTGGAAATTCTGCATACTAATAACGGCAAACAAGGTCGGCCTACACATCGCGGCTTCGAGTTCAATTCATGGGAAGAATTGTTTCGTTATTTTGGTGAAAAATTGTCTTCATGTTGGTAAATCGGGATTTTTGTCTATATTGGGTACCAGGTAATTCACATAGCCGAAAAAACAATAAAACCCATGGCCACTTCAAACTTTCCAGTGTCACCAGGATTAGGCCCATGATATATATAACTGATTAGTCGATCATATGAAAATCAATAATCAGCATTTGATTTTTGCTTTGTGTTGCTTTAACTGCCTTTCTAAAATAAATTATGGTAATATAATTTACTCCAAACTCCATCTACTTGTTAAGAAAGGTTATAAACATAAGCCAACATTTGTTACAAATCCTGTCAACTGTTTGTATCAAAACTCGTGACATGTAAAATTTGGTACAAAAGCTGTCGACTGTTTGTATCAAAACACGTAACGTGTTTAGAACAAAACTGGTCAAGATTGGAACAAAACTCGTGAGTTGTGACAAAACTCGTCGACCTTGTGACAAAACTCGTAAGTTGGAATAAAACTCGTACGTTGTGACAAAACTCGTTGCAACAACCTGAGGAGATCTCCATACGTGAAGATAAGGACAAATCGAGCCAGAGAAGAACGCTTTATTTCTAGTATCTTTACTAGTTATAATATTGAATTATTGTCACATGTATCTCATAACCCTTGACGAATGTCAGCTTCAGAAATCTAAATTGATATTTTAAAACTGTTTAAAGACCCACTTGCCGCCGTAGTCTGTTTGATATAGACATTTTGTAATTTTATTTGGTCTGAGTGGGATTCCAACCCGAGCCGCTTCCTTTGTCGGACTGAGGGACGATCACTTTGGCCGGATGAGCCACCAAGACCCCCCTCGTAGAAATGGCAACTAGAAAATTTCGAGGCCGTCTTCCATTTGTTTCTATAAAAATATAGACCTCCGTCGTTACTTCCTGGTATAAGAAACAGTTTTCAATATCAATTTATCCTTCAACATGATATATATGTGTTACAAGCTAAAATATGAATTTGTCTACATATTTGTATGAGGGTTTAAAGGCAGTTTAAAGGTTTAAAGTTGTTGATTTTCTTCTGTTTTCCAGATTTTCGGTAACCAAAGACGGCTGTCTTTTTTTTCTTTGTTGTCGATGAATAACAGGTGTTACAAATCCCAAATGACTTAACAAGGCTTAACTCTTTGCTATACTTGCTTGATCAATTATTTATGCCTTGATAAAACTCCACCAATAATTCAGAAAGACAATCCTTTAAGGATCATTGTGATAAACCACAAGAGGTTTAGCCCAACAGACATACATAATCCTATTGAAAGCCTTAGTTAACAAAATTAGATTTGGTGGTTTTCTAGGTGAATAAACCATCCTTGGTTTAAATTATTCAGGCCTTTTGAGAAGAGTTCGTATGTTAGAAATCAAATCGAAGAAAACTTTTTGTTTACAGAATAAAAGTAACCGGCTTTTAGAAGATGTAGACGCCAACAAAGTCAAAAGCTGGCACTTGTTTTATTCCAGAAATTTCACAATGGCTAATCTTTCAGAACAAAAAACCCACCAAGAGCAGTTACTTTATCAGGTGACAGATTGCAATCCTCAAGAGCTCTGATAAGTCGGAGACCAGCATGTGAATAACAACTGAAGGCTGTAATAAGGCTACTCCTTTACACTGTCCTTTCCCATGACCCCATAATATATAGTCTGACAATATTCTTACTATTGCTTAAGATGCGTAAGCATTGTCAATGTAATACAAAGTGTTCCACAAAATTCTACTGACTAAGGCCAAGCTCCTGTCAGTTGTCAACCTAATGAAATATCATAGGTTTACTTTATTACAACAAGTTATGATGGGGTATAAAGGTCTAAATGATATACCTCTTTTTTACACAATTAGAAACTTGTCTCCGTGGTTATTTTAGACAAGAAGATTTTCCATGTGCCCGTGTGTTTTAGTGTTCATAAATATATATGGGTAGTTAAATCCTACAAAGATCGTAAGTGTTGAACCGTTATTCATTATGTGGTAAAGCCATTGACTCCCAGAATGTCACGTGTCATTATTGAAAGTCCAAGAGCAAACATCAACAGAGCTTCTTTGAACATTTGCAAATGACAGTCACAATACAAAGTGTAACTTGGCCGTTGTACAAAACTCTTCGCTAATATAAGTAAAATGCGAAAAATGATCACCAGTGCTAAATGTATAAAATATTAATTACTATTATTATTATATTTTGATCGGTATCCTATTTGTGTTGTTGCCAGTTATATTTATTATCAGGCAAACTATAGCAGGGAGTAAAACCTTCAGCATTCCAATACAAGATTGAAAGAATATTAATAATGGTGAATATCTTGTAACAAAACAGTAACATATTTTTGACGTGGGGATTCGTTGATAATGAGGTTTTGAAAGACTGTATGATTTATCAATTCTTATTAGTCAGTGGCAATAGAAAATAAAGTGTATCTGGCGAAGGGCGTAATTAAATTAATCATAGGAACCATTAATCCTTGGTCAGTTGGACCAGAACAATAGTAATGATAAATGATCGTTTAATGTTACCCAATTGACATGCGATTTTCTCTGACGTACATGCTGACTTGTCATTGATATTTAGCGGCTGTAAATTAAGGCTTTCTTGAAATTATCTATTGCCATTCGTCTAAAGTAATGGATAGTTTAATGCCAAAGGTGAAGTTAACACTGTTATAATAAATATGCAGACATATTCGAATGACCAGCTGTTGAAAGGGGGCCATCTCTTTGGTTACTTCGATGACGTCAGGAATTCCTTGTTCCATATTTTTATAGGTAAAGATTGATTACCCAGGAAAAATTGCGTGTATGTAAATGAATAAATCAGACACTGATAAACATAGAAGTGTCAGCAATATTTCAACCTTAGCAAAGACATTCTGATATACTTTACTATGAGGTAAGCTCGGTGTCATTGGAAAGCAAAAACGACCTTCGATATTAGCCAAACTTAAAAAATTTAACATTACCGAGATGGTAGTTTCCATCGCAAGACAAATGCTGGAATGTATTTCTTCCTTTTCAATGTATGATCACGTTGTATTAACGTTTTTCCTTTTCTTTTCTTTTTTGGTGAACTAGCACCAAGTAAGAAAAGACTTTCCATTATCTGGGGTTTCTGCAGGTAGATTTTTGTTCAACACATTGGGGAAGTAAATAAGATAATAATAGCTTTGTCAGTATTCTATAAACGTAATTGTGCGAGGACCTGAGGAGATCTCCATACGTGAAGATAAGGACACATCGAGCCAGAGAAGAACGGTTTATTTCTGGTATCTTCACCAGTTATAATATTGAATAATTGTTACATGTATCTCATAACCCTTGACGAATGTCAACTTCAGAAATCTAAAGTAATATTTTAAAACCGTTTAAAGGCCCACTTTAAAGGCCCATTTTTATTTGGTCTGAGTGGGAATCCAACCCGAGCCGCTTCCTTTGTCGGACGGAGGGATAATCACTTTGACCGGATGAGCCACCGAGGACCCCCTAGTAGAATTGACCACTAGAAAATTCCGAGGCCGTCTTCTATTTGTTTCTATAAAAATATAGACCTCCGTCGTTACTTTCTGGTATAAGAAACAGTTTTCATTATCAGCTTATCCTTCAACATGATATATATGTGTTGTTACAAGCTAAAATATGAATTCGTCTACATATTTATATGAGGGTTTAAAGGCAGTTTTCCGAAGTTGTTGATTTTCTTCTGTTTTCCAGATTTTCGGTAACCAAAGACGGCTGTCTTTTTTTTCTTTGTTGTCGACGAATAACAGGTGTTACAAATCCCAAATGACTTAACAAGGCTTAACTCTTTGCTATACTTGCTTGATCAATTATTTATGCCTTGATAAAACTCCACCAATAATTCAGAAAGACAATCCTCTAAGGATCATTGTGATAAACCACAAGAGGTTTAGCCCAACAGACATACATAATCCTATTGAAAGCCTTAGTTAACAAAATTAGATTTGGTGGTTTTCTAGGTGAATAAACCATCCTTGGTTTAAATTATTCAGGCCTTTTGAGAAGAGTTCGTATGTTAGAAATCAAATCGAAGAAAACTTTTTGTTTACAGAATGAAAGTAACCGGCTTTTAGAAGATGTAGACGCCAACAAAGTCAAAAGCTGGCACTTGTTTTTTTCCAGAAATTTCACAATGGCTAATCTTTCAGAACAAAAAACCCACCAAGAGCAGTTACTTTATCAGGTGACAGATTACAATCCTCAAGAGCTCTGATAAGTCGGAGACCAGCATGTGAATAACAACTGAAGGCTGTAATAAGGCTACTCCTTTACACTGTCCTTTCCCATGACCCCATAATATATAGTCTGACAATATTCTTACTATAGCTTAAGATGCGTAAGCATTGTCAATGTAATACAAAGTGTTCCACAAAATTCTACTGACTAAGGCCAAGCTCCTGTCAGTTGTCAACCTAATGAAATATCATAGGTTTACTTTATTACAACAAGTTATGATGGGGTATAAAGGTCTAAATGATATACCTCTTTTTTACACAATTAGAAACTTGTCTCCGTGGTTATTTTAGACAAGAAGATTTTCCATGTGCCCGTGTGTTTTAGTGTTCATAAATATATATGGGTAGTTAAATCCTACAAAGATCGTAAGTGTTGAACCGTTATTCATTATGTGGTAAAGCCATTGACTCCCAGAATGTCACGTGTCATTATTGAAAGTCCAAGAGCAAACATCAACAGAGCTTCTTTGAACATTTGCAAATGACAGTCACAATACAAAGTGTAACTTGGCCGTTGTACAAAACTCTTCGCTAATATAAGTAAAATGCGAAAAATGATCACCAGTGCTAAATGTATAAAATATTAATTACTATTATTATTATATTTTGATCGGTATCCTATTTGTGTTGTTGCCAGTTATATTTATTATCAGGCAAACTATAGCAGGGAGTAAAACCTTCAGCATTCCAATACAAGATTGAAAGAATATTAATAATGGTGAATATCTTGTAACAAAACAGTAACATATTTTTGACGTGGGGATTCGTTGATAATGAGGTTTTGAAAGACTGTATGATTTATCAATTCTTATTAGTCAGTGGCAATAGAAAATAAAGTGTATCTGACGAAGGGCGTAATTAAATTAATCATAGGAACCATTAATCCTTGGTCAGTTGGACCAGAACAATAGTAATGATAAATGATCGTTTAATGTTACCCAATTGACATGCGATTTTCTCTGACGTACATGCTGACTTGTCATTGATATTTAGCGGCTGTAAATTAAGGCTTTCTTGAAATTATCTATTGCCATTCGTCTAAAGTAATGGATAGTTTAATGCCAAAGGTGAAGTTAACACTGTTATAATAAATATGCAGACATATTCGAATGACCAGCTGTTGAAAGGGGGCCATCTCTTTGGTTACTTCGATGACGTCAGGAATTCCTTGTTCCATATTTTTATAGGTAAAGATTGATTACCCAGGAAAAATTGCGTGTATGTAAATGAATAAATCAGACACTGATAAACATAGAAGTGTCAGCAATATTTCAACCTTAGCAAAGACATTCTGATATACTTTACTATGAGGTAAGCTCGGTGTCATTGGAAAGCAAGAACGACCTTCGATATTAGCCAAACTTAAAAAATTTAACCTTACCGAGATGGTAGTTTCCATCGCAAGATAAATGCTGGAATGTATTTCTTCCTTTTCAATGTATGATCACATTGTATTAACGTTTTTCCTTTTCTTTTCTTTTTTGGTGAACTAGCACCAAGTGCGAAAAGACTTTCCATTATCTGGGGTTTCTGCAGGTAGATTTTTGTTCAACACATTGGGGAAGTAAATAAGATAACAGCTTTGTCAGTATTCTATGAACGTAATTGTACGAGGACCTGAGGAGATATCCATACGTGAAGATAAGGACACATCGAGCCAGAGACGAACGGTTTATTTCTGGTATCTTCACCAGTTATAATATTGAATAATTGTTACATGTATCTCATAACCCTTGACGAATGTCAACTTCAGAAATCTAAAGTGATATTTTAAAACCGTTTAAAGGCCCACTTGCCGCCGTAGTCTGTTTGATATAGAAATTGTGCAATTTTTATTTGGTCTGAGTGGGAATCCAACCCGAGCCGCTTCCTTTGTCGGACGGAGGGATAATCACTTTGACCGGATGAGCCACCGAGGACCCCCTCGTAGAATTGACCACTAGAAAATTCCGAGGCCGTCTTCTATTTGTTTCTATAAAAATATAGACCTCCGTCGTTACTTCCTGGTATAAGAAACAGTTTTCAATATCAATTTATCCTTCAACATGATATATATGTGTTACAAGCTAAAATATGAATTTGTCTACATATTTGTATGAAGGTTTAAAGCCAGTTTTCCGAAGTTGTTGATTGTCTTCTGTTTTCCAGATTTTCGGTAGCCAAGGACGGCTGTGTTTTTTTTCCTTTGTTGTCGACGAATAACAGGTGTTACAAATCCCAAATGACTTAACTAGGCTTAACTCTTTGCTATACTTGCTTGATCAATTATTTATGCCCTGATAAAAGTCCACCAATAATTCAAAAAGCCAGTCCTTTAAGGATCATGTGATAAACCACAAGGGGTTTAGCCCAACAGACATACGTAATCCGATTGGAAGCCTTAGTTTATAAAATTAGATTTGCTGGTTTCCTAGGTTAATAAACGAACCTTGGTTTAAATTATGCAGACCATTTGAGAACAGTTCGTATGTTAGAAATCAAATCGAAGAAAACTTTTTGTTTACAGAATAAAAGTAACCCGCTTTTAAAAAGATGTAGACGCCAACAAAGTCAAAAGCTGGCACTTGTCTTTTTTTTTTTTTAAAAGTTCGCAATGGCTAATCTTTCAGAACAAAAAACCCACCAAGAGCAGTTACTTTCTCAGTTGGCAGCTTACAATCCTCAAGAGCTCCGATAAGTCAGAGACCAGCATGTGAATAACAACTGAAGGCTGTAATAAGGTTACTCCTTTACGTATAGACTTTTTATGTATGGGTAGTTAAACCATACAAAATATCGTAAGTGTTGAACCGTTATTAATTATGTGGTAAAGCCATTGACTCCCGGAATGCCACGTGTCATTCTTGAAAGTCAAAGAGCTGACATCAACAAAGTTACAAATGGTAACTTGGCCGTTGTACGAAACTCTTTAGTAATATAAGTAAAATGCGAGAAATGATCACCCGTGCTAAATGTATAAAATATTAATTATTATTATTATCATTATTATATTTTGATCAGTGTCCTATTTGTGTTGTGTCATTTATATTTAGTTATATTTATTATCAAGCAAACTATAGCATGGAGTAAAACCTTCAGCCCTGCAATACAAGATTGAAAGAATATTAATAATGGTGAATAATAAGAAGAAGAATATAACAAAACAGTAACACATTTTTGACGTGCGATTTCGTTGATAATGAGGTTTTGAAAGACAATGATTTATCAATTCGTATTAGTCAGTGGGAATAAAGACGAAGTGTATCTGCCGAACGGCGTAATTAAATCAATCATAGCAACCATTACTCCTTGATCAGTTGGACCAGAACAATAGGCATGATAAATGGTCGTTTAATGTTACCCAATTGACATGTGATTTTCTCTGACGTGCATGCTGACTAGTCACTGTAGAACCTATTTAACTGCTATAACTCAAGCATCTCATTGAAATTATATATTGCCATTTGTCTAAATTGATAGACATTTCGCTATTCAAAGAGTATTTTAATACTGTTATAATAATCCAGCAGGTAGACTCAAATTGCAACCAATTGAAAGTGAGCGATCTCTATGACGTCAGACATTCCATGTTCGTTTCTTTTTTTCTTTACCGTAAAGATTTACTCTCCTGGAAATTAAGCCAGTTTTTATTCTCCAATGATGAAAACTCATGCTAAATCCTCACTGTAAAATGCTTGAGTACAATACATAAACCACGTGATGGGTCGTAAACAAAATGATGGAAAACATTTCGAACCAAGGTGAGAATCGAACTCGCGACTGAGGAATTCTCAGGATCATCAGTGTCGGTTAATTTAGTAATTTCTATGAAAATTATTCCAACTTTCCAGAAAACTGAAAAAATTACGTCTATATAATATGACATAGAAAAGCTCAGAAGAACATGGTGCAGTTACGAAAATACTTAAATTTCAATGACGGCATTTTGATAAGCTTTACTGTGAGACCGGTAAGCTCGATGTCATTTGAGAGTTGAAAAAAATGATGTACCTCAAATACGAGATAGTGTTTTTCGTGAAAGACAATCAACTATAACCAGACTAAAGATCGTAGTTTTCATTGGGTGACAAGTGCTGAAATATATTTCCGATATAAGAGCAATGTTTACCTGGCATTAACGGTTTTTGTACTTGTAAGTACGAAAAGGCTTTTCCATAACGTATTTTGATCAAATTTCTGGTAAACACATTGCTTATTATGTATTTCAGTTCATTGGAGTTATATGAGATTTTCAGTATTGTTACATATACCTAGTAATCCAGAAAAAAACACAGATGCAACGATTTTATTATACAAATTCAGGCCTCTTGACGAGTGGTCTGGATATAGGATAGCCACGTGTCCCCAGACGGTGCTGCTTTTAGTGCCAAGTATGAAAAGACCATTGTCAAAATCGTTGAAATATTCACAGTAATGTAGACGCTATTATATGAACCCGATCAATAACGAAGGGGTTCAGTACTCCCAATTAGACGATTCCTTTTCTCAGAAAACTAGCACACGGGCGGGTAAGAGGATTGTCTGACGTGAATTGTGACGTATGGGTGACTAGCCAATCAAAACATCCATGTACTGTGATTGTGTTAAAGGAGTCTACTGGAAAGGGAATTGTCGAATCAAGTCATTGGCTGGGGCCATTCTTAAAGTAAATACCCCGGTTGGGTTTAACGCCATTTTGACTAGATATGCGCCTTGATAGATACTTACAGTCACAAAACAAGCAAAGTTTGTTCTTAGTTTCGCTTCTTTAATAAAATATCGTTAATTAAAAAGGAATGTTGGCACAAACCTCTTGCAAACCAAATTTCAGGAAATAGTCATATGTGACATGGAAATGATCACGACTGGAAAATGCCAAGGCCGTCTTCTATTTGTTTCCTTTGAAAATATAGACAATCATCGTTGTTTCCTGACAAAACGATACATTGTTCAATATAAATGTATCCTTAATTGCAGGAATGTTTAATGTCAGGTTACTGTAATGGTATTTATAGTTGCTATTCTTCTAAATTCCCAGAGTTTCAGTAACGGTTGTCTTTTTGTTTTCGACGAATTAGGGTTTATGACTTAACTAGACTTAAATCTTTGCTATATTTGCTTGATCAATTATTTATACCTTGATAAAAGTTCATCAATAATTCAGAAAGCCAATCCTTTAAAGATTATTGTGATAAACCACAAGAGGTTTAGCCCAACAAACTTACGTAATCCGATTGGAAACCTTATTTTACAAAATTAGATTTGATGGTCTTCTAGGTGAATAAACCATCCTTGGTTTGAATTATGCTGACGTTTGAGAACTGTTCTTATGTTAGAAATCAAGTCATGGGAGAAGTTTTTGTTAGAAAATAAAACGTACCGCGTTTTTAGATACGGGCGGTCAACAAGATGCATGTGAATACTTTCTGTCAAAAGCTGGCACACGCTTATATCAGAAATGCATAATGACTAAGCTTTTAGAACAAAAAAACCCAACAAGAACAAAAAGCAAGAACGACCTTCGATATTAGCCAAACTTAAAAAATTTAACCTTACCGAGATGGTAGTTTCCATCGCAAGATAAATGCTGGAATGTATTTCTTCCTTTTCAATGTATGATCACATTGTATTAACGTTTTTCCTTTTCTTTTCTTTTTTGGTGAACTAGCACCAAGTGCGAAAAGACTTTCCATTATCTGGGGTTTCTGCAGGTAGATTTTTGTTCAACACATTGGGGAAGTAAATAAGATAACAGCTTTGTCAGTATTCTATGAACGTAATTGTACGAGGACCTGAGGAGATATCCATACGTGAAGATAAGGACACATCGAGCCAGAGACGAACGGTTTATTTCTGGTATCTTCACCAGTTATAATATTGAATAATTGTTACATGTATCTCATAACCCTTGACGAATGTCAACTTCAGAAATCTAAAGTGATATTTTAAAACCGTTTAAAGGCCCACTTGCCGCCGTAGTCTGTTTGATATAGAAATTGTGCAATTTTTATTTGGTCTGAGTGGGAATCCAACCCGAGCCGCTTCCTTTGTCGGACGGAGGGATAATCACTTTGACCGGATGAGCCACCGAGGACCCCCTCGTAGAATTGACCACTAGAAAATTCCGAGGCCGTCTTCTATTTGTTTCTATAAAAATATAGACCTCCGTCGTTACTTCCTGGTATAAGAAACAGTTTTCAATATCAATTTATCCTTCAACATGATATATATGTGTTACAAGCTAAAATATGAATTTGTCTACATATTTGTATGAAGGTTTAAAGCCAGATTTCCGAAGTTGTTGATTGTCTTCTGTTTTCCAGATTTTCGGTAGCCAAGGACGGCTGTGTTTTTTTTCCTTTGTTGTCGACGAATAACAGGTGTTACAAATCCCAAATGACTTAACTAGGCTTAACTCTTTGCTATACTTGCTTGATCAATTATTTATGCCCTGATAAAAGTCCACCAATAATTCAAAAAGCCAGTCCTTTAAGGATCATGTGATAAACCACAAGGGGTTTAGCCCAACAGACATACGTAATCCGATTGGAAGCCTTAGTTTATAAAATTAGATTTGCTGGTTTCCTAGGTTAATAAACGAACCTTGGTTTAAATTATGCAGACCATTTGAGAACAGTTCGTATGTTAGAAATCAAATCGAAGAAAACTTTTTGTTTACAGAATAAAAGTAACCCGCTTTTAAAAAGATGTAGACGCCAACAAAGTCAAAAGCTGGCACTTGTCTTTTTTTTTTTTTAAAAGTTCGCAATGGCTAATCTTTCAGAACAAAAAACCCACCAAGAGCAGTTACTTTCTCAGTTGGCAGCTTACAATCCTCAAGAGCTCCGATAAGTCAGAGACCAGCATGTGAATAACAACTGAAGGCTGTAATAAGGTTACTCCTTTACGTATAGACTTTTTATGTATGGGTAGTTAAACCATACAAAATATCGTAAGTGTTGAACCGTTATTAATTATGTGGTAAAGCCATTGACTCCCGGAATGCCACGTGTCATTCTTGAAAGTCAAAGAGCTGACATCAACAAAGTTACAAATGGTAACTTGGCCGTTGTACGAAACTCTTTAGTAATATAAGTAAAATGCGAGAAATGATCACCCGTGCTAAATGTATAAAATATTAATTATTATTATTATCATTATTATATTTTGATCAGTGTCCTATTTGTGTTGTGTCATTTATATTTAGTTATATTTATTATCAAGCAAACTATAGCATGGAGTAAAACCTTCAGCCCTGCAATACAAGATTGAAAGAATATTAATAATGGTGAATAATAAGAAGAAGAATATAACAAAACAGTAACACATTTTTGACGTGCGATTTCGTTGATAATGAGGTTTTGAAAGACAATGATTTATCAATTCGTATTAGTCAGTGGGAATAAAGACGAAGTGTATCTGCCGAACGGCGTAATTAAATCAATCATAGCAACCATTACTCCTTGATCAGTTGGACCAGAACAATAGGCATGATAAATGGTCGTTTAATGTTACCCAATTGACATGTGATTTTCTCTGACGTGCATGCTGACTAGTCACTGTAGAACCTATTTAACTGCTATAACTCAAGCATCTCATTGAAATTATATATTGCCATTTGTCTAAATTGATAGACATTTCGCTATTCAAAGAGTATTTTAATACTGTTATAATAATCCAGCAGGTAGACTCAAATTGCAACCAATTGAAAGTGAGCGATCTCTATGACGTCAGACATTCCATGTTCGTTTCTTTTTTTCTTTACCGTAAAGATTTACTCTCCTGGAAATTAAGCCAGTTTTTATTCTCCAATGATGAAAACTCATGCTAAATCCTCACTGTAAAATGCTTGAGTACAATACATAAACCACGTGATGGGTCGTAAACAAAATGATGGAAAACATTTCGAACCAAGGTGAGAATCGAACTCGCGACTGAGGAATTCTCAGGATCATCAGTGTCGGTTAATTTAGTAATTTCTATGAAAATTATTCCAACTTTCCAGAAAACTGAAAAAATTACGTCTATATAATATGACATAGAAAAGCTCAGAAGAACATGGTGCAGTTACGAAAATACTTAAATTTCAATGACGGCATTTTGATAAGCTTTACTGTGAGACCGGTAAGCTCGATGTCATTTGAGAGTTGAAAAAAATGATGTACCTCAAATACGAGATAGTGTTTTTCGTGAAAGACAATCAACTATAACCAGACTAAAGATCGTAGTTTTCATTGGGTGACAAGTGCTGAAATATATTTCCGATATAAGAGCAATGTTTACCTGGCATTAACGGTTTTTGTACTTGTAAGTACGAAAAGGCTTTTCCATAACGTATTTTGATCAAATTTCTGGTAAACACATTGCTTATTATGTATTTCAGTTCATTGGAGTTATATGAGATTTTCAGTATTGTTACATATACCTAGTAATCCAGAAAAAAACACAGATGCAACGATTTTATTATACAAATTCAGGCCTCTTGACGAGTGGTCTGGATATAGGATAGCCACGTGTCCCCAGACGGTGCTGCTTTTAGTGCCAAGTATGAAAAGACCATTGTCAAAATCGTTGAAATATTCACAGTAATGTAGACGCTATTATATGAACCCGATCAATAACGAAGGGGTTCAGTACTCCCAATTAGACGATTCCTTTTCTCAGAAAACTAGCACACGGGCGGGTAAGAGGATTGTCTGACGTGAATTGTGACGTATGGGTGACTAGCCAATCAAAACATCCATGTACTGTGATTGTGTTAAAGGAGTCTACTGGAAAGGGAATTGTCGAATCAAGTCATTGGCTGGGGCCATTCTTAAAGTAAATACCCCGGTTGGGTTTAACGCCATTTTGACTAGATATGCGCCTTGATAGATACTTACAGTCACAAAACAAGCAAAGTTTGTTCTTAGTTTCGCTTCTTTAATAAAATATCGTTAATTAAAAAGGAATGTTGGCACAAACCTCTTGCAAACCAAATTTCAGGAAATAGTCATATGTGACATGGAAATGATCACGACTGGAAAATGCCAAGGCCGTCTTCTATTTGTTTCCTTTGAAAATATAGACAATCATCGTTGTTTCCTGACAAAACGATACATTGTTCAATATAAATGTATCCTTAATTGCAGGAATGTTTAATGTCAGGTTACTGTAATGGTATTTATAGTTGCTATTCTTCTAAATTCCCAGAGTTTCAGTAACGGTTGTCTTTTTGTTTTCGACGAATTAGGGTTTATGACTTAACTAGACTTAAATCTTTGCTATATTTGCTTGATCAATTATTTATACCTTGATAAAAGTTCATCAATAATTCAGAAAGCCAATCCTTTAAAGATTATTGTGATAAACCACAAGAGGTTTAGCCCAACAAACTTACGTAATCCGATTGGAAACCTTATTTTACAAAATTAGATTTGATGGTCTTCTAGGTGAATAAACCATCCTTGGTTTGAATTATGCTGACGTCTGAGAACTGTTCTTATGTTAGAAATCAAGTCATGGGAGAAGTTTTTGTTAGAAAATAAAACGTACCGCGTTTTTAGATACGGGCGGTCAACAAGATGCATGTGAATACTTTCTGTCAAAAGCTGGCACACGCTTATATCAGAAATGCATAATGACTAAGCTTTTAGAACAAAAAAACCCAACAAGAACAATAACAGTTACATTACGTTTTTATAAGGCTGATCGTTACTTTTTTTGGCAGCGCTAACAATCCTCCTGAGATCTGGTAAGTCGGTAACAAACAAGTACAGCAACAAGTTAATGCTATAATAAGAAAGATCGTTTACGTCTACATTTATTCTGTATATGTAGAAAAAAGATTAAGAATAAAAGGCGATAACTGTCATAGCGAGTGCACAAGCAACAGAATCTGTGCACTTAAAAAGGTGGCAACTGTGATTGGGAGCGTACCAGTTAATCTGTCAACTGTCGTGGGAGCGTACCAGCTACAGGGTCTGTCAACTGTCATGGGAGCGTACCAGGTACATAATCTGTCAACTGTCGTGGGAGCGTACCAGCTACAAGATCTGCCAACTGTCATGGGAGCGTACCAGCTACATAATCTGTCAACTGTCATGGGAGCGTACCAGCTACAGAATCTATCAACTGTGATTGGGAGCGTACCAGCTACATAATCTGTCAACTTTCATGGGAGCGTACCAGCTACAGAATCTATCAACTGTGATTGGGAGCGTACCAGCTACATAATCTGTCAACTTTCATGGGAGCGTACCAGCTACATAATCTGTCAACTTTCATGGGAGCGTACTAGCTACATAATCTGTCAACTTTCATGGGAGCGTACCAGCTACAGAATCTATCAACTGTGATTGGGAGCGTACCAGGTACATAATCTGTCAACTGTGATTGGGAGCGTACCAGCTACATAATCTATCAACTGTGATTGGAAGCGTACCAGCTACAGAATCTATCAACTGTGATTGGGAGCGTACCAGCTACATAATCTGTCAACTGTGATTGGGAGCGTACCAGGTACATAATCTATCAACTGTGATTGGGAGCGTACCAGCTACATAATCTGTCAACTGTGATTGGGAGCGTACCAGGTACATAATCTATCAACTGTAATTGGGAGCGTACCAGCTACAGAATCTATCAACTGTGATTGGGAGCGTACCAGCTACATAATCTATCAACTGTGATTGGGAGCGTACCAGCTACATAATCTATCAACTGTGATTGGGAGCGTACCAGGTACATAATCTATCAACTGTGTTTGGGAGCGTACCAGCTACATAATCTATCAACTGTGATTGGGAGCGTACCAGCTACAGGATCCGTCAACTGTCATGGGAGCGTACCAGCTACATGATCCGTCAACTGTCATGGGAGCGTACCAGCTACATGATCTGTCAACTGTGATTGGGAGCGTACTAGCTACATAATCTGTCAACTGTGATTGGGAGCGTACCAGCTACAGAATCTATCAACTGTGATTGGGAGCGTACCAGCTACAGAATCTATCAACTGTCATTGGAGCGTACCAGCTACATGATCCGTCAACTGTCATGGGAGCGTACCAGCTACATGATCTGTCAACTGTGATTGGGAGCGTACTAGCTACATAATCTGTCAACTGTGATTGGGAGCGTACCAGCTACAGAATCTATCAACTGTGATTGGGAGCGTACTAGCTACATGGTCTGTCAACTGTTATGTGAGCGTACCAGCTACATAATCTGTCAACTGTCATGGGAGCGTACCAGCTACAGAATCTATCAACTGTGATTGGGAGCGTACCAGCTACAGAATCTATCAACTGTCATGGGAGCGTACCAGCTACATGATCCGTCAACTGTCATGGGAGCGTACCAGCTACATGATCTGTCAACTGTGATTGGGAGCGTACTAGCTACATAATCTGTCAACTGTGATTGGGAGCGTACCAGCTACAGAATCTATCAACTGTGATTGGGAGCGTACTAGCTACATGGTCTGTCAACTGTTATGTGAGCGTACCAGCTACATAATCTGTCAACTGTCATGGGAGCGTACCAGCTACAGGATCCGTCAACTATGATTGGGAGCGTACCAGCTACAGAATCTGTCAACTGTGATTGGGAGCGTACGAGCAACAGAATCTGTCAACTGTCATGGGAGCGTACCAGCTACATGATCTGTCAACTGTGATTGGGAGCGTACGAGCAACAGAATCTGTCAACTGTGATTGGGAGCGTACCAGCTACAGGATCTGTCAACTGTCATGGGAGCGTACCAGCTACAGGATCCGTCAACTATGATTGGGAGCGTACCAGCTACATGATCTGTCAACTGTTATGGGAACGTACCAGGTACATAATCTGCCAACTGTCATGGGAGCGTACCAGCTACAGAATCTGTCAACTGTCATGGGAGCGTACCAGCTACAGAATCTGTCAACTTTCATGGGAGCGTACCAGCTACAGGATCTGTCAACTGTCATGGGAGCGTACCAGCTACAGGATCCGTCAACTATGATTGGGAGCGTACCAGCTACTTGATCTGTCAACTGTCATGGGAGCGTACCAGCTACAGAATCTGTCAACTGTCATGGGAGCGTACCAGATACATGATCTGTCAACTGTCATGGGAGCGTACCAGCTACATAATCTGTCAACTGTCATGGGAGCGTACCAGCTACATAATCTGTCAGCTGTCATGGGAACGTACCAGGTACATAATCTGCCAACTGTCATGGGAGCGTACCAGCTACAGAATCTGTCAACTGTCATGGGAGCGTACCAGCTACATAATCTGTCAACTGTCATGGGAGCGTACCAACTACATGATCTGTCAACTGTCATGGGAGCGTACCAGCTACATAATCTGTCAACTGTCATGGGAGCGTACCAGCTACTTGATCTGTCAACTGTGATTGGGAGCGTACCAGCGACATAATCTGTCAACTTTCATGGGAGCGTACCAGCTACATAATCTGTCAACTTTCATGGGAGCGTACCAGCTACATAATCTGTCAACTTTCATGGGAGCGTACCAGCTACAGGATCCGTCAACTATGATTGGGAGCGCACCAGCTACATGATCTGTCAACTGTCATGGGAGCGTACCAGCTACATGATCTGTCAACTGTGATTGGGAGCGTACCAGCGACATAATCTGTCAACTTTCATGGGAGCGTACCAGCTACATAATCTGTCAACTTTCATGGGAGCGTACCAGCTACAGGATCCGTCAACTATGATTGGGAGCGTACCAGCTACAGGATCCGTCAACTATGATTGGGAGCGTACCAGCTACATGATCTGTCAACTGTTATGGGAACGTACCAGGTACATAATCTGCCAACTGTCATGGGAGCGTACCAGCTACAGAATCTGTCAACTGTCATGGGAGCGTACCAGCTACATAATCTGTCAACTGTCATGGGAGCGTACCAACTACATGATCTGTCAACTGTGATTGGGAGCGTACCAACGACATAATCTGTCAACTTTCATGGGAGCGTACCAGCTACATAATCTGTCAACTTTCATGGGAGCGTACCAGCTACAGGATCTGTCAACTGTCATGGGAGCGTACCAGCTACAGGATCCGTCAACTATGATTGGGAGCGTACCAGCTACTTGATCTGTCAACTGTCATGGGAGCGTACCAGCTACAGAATCTGTCAACTGTCATGGGAGCGTACCAGATACATGATCTGTCAACTGTCATGGGAGCGTACCAGCTACATAATCTGTCAATTGTGATTGGGACCGTACCAGCTACATGTACATGATCTGTCAACTGTGATTGGGAGCGTACCAGCTACATGATCTGTCAACTGTGATTGGGAGCGTACCAGCTACATGATCTGTCAACTGTGATTGGGAGCGTACCAGCTACATGATCTGTCAACTGTGATTGGGAGCGTACCAGCTACAGGATCCGTCAACTATGATTGGGAGCGTACCAGCTACATGATCTGTTAACTGTTATGGGAGCGTACCAGGTACGTAATCTGTCAACTGTGATTGGGAGCGTACCAGCTACATGATCTGTCAACTGTCATGGGAGTGTACCAGGTACATAATCTGTCAACTGTGATTGGGAGCGTACCAGCTACAGAATCTGTCAACTGTGATTGGGAACGTACCAGCTACATGATCTGTCAACTGTCATGGGAGCGTACCAGCTACATGATCTGTCAACTGTCATGGGAGTGTACCAGGTACATAATCTGTCAACTGTGATTGGGAGCGTACCAGCTACAGAATCTGTCAACTGTGATTGGAAGCGTTTCCAGCTACATGATGTCAACTGCCATGGGAGCGTTCCAGCTACAGGATCCGTCAACTATGATTGGGAGCGTACCAGCTACATGATCTGTCAACTGTCATGGGAGCGTACCAGCTACAGGATCCGTCAACTATGATTGGGAGCGTACCAGCTACATGATCTGTCAACTGCCATGGGAGCGTAACAGCTACAGGATCCGTCAACTATGATTGGGAGCGTACCAGCTACATGATCTGTCAACTGTCATGGGAGCGTACCAGGTACATAATCTGTCAACTGTGATTGGGAGCGTACCAGCTACATAATATGTCAACTGTGATTGGGAGCGTACCAGCTACAGAATCTGTCAACTGTCATGGGAGCGTACCAGCTACAAGATCTGCCAACTGTCATGGGAGCGTACCAGCGACATAATCCGTCAACTGACATGGGAGCGTACCAGTTACATAATCTGTCAACTGTAGAGGGAGCGTACCAGTTACATAATCTGTCAACTGTCATGGGAGCGTACCAGTTACATAATCTGTCAACTGTCGTGGGAGCGTACCAGCTACATAATCTGTCAACTGTCAAGGGAGCGTACCACTACATGATCTGTCAGCTGACATGGGAGCGTACCAGGTACATAATCTGTCAACTGTCGTGGGAGCGTATCAGTTACAGAATCTGTTAACTGACATGGGAGCGTACCAGCTACATGATCTGTCAACTGTCATGGTAGCGTACCAGCTACATGATCTGTCAACTGTCATGGGAGCGTACCAGTTACATAATATGTCAACTGTCATGGGAGCGTACCAGCTACAGGATATGTCAACTATCGTGGGAGCGTACCAGGTACATAATCTGTCAACTATGATTGGGAGCGTACCAGCTACATGATCTGTCAACTGTTATGGGAACGTACCAGGTACAAAATCTATCAACTGTCATGGGAGCGTACCAGCTACAGAATCTGTCAACTGTCAAGGGAGCGTACCAGGTACATAATCTATCAACTGTGATTGGGAGCGTACCAGCTACAGAATCTATCAACTGTGATTGGGAGCGTACCAGCTACATAATCTATCAACTGTGATTGGGAGCGTACCAGCTACATAATCTATCAACTGTGATTGGGAGCGTACCAGGTACATAATCTATCAACTGTGATTGGGAGCGTACCAGCTACATAATCTATCAACTGTGATTGGGAGCGTACCAGCTACAGGATCCGTCAACTGTCATGGGAGCGTACCAGCTACATGATCCGTCAACTGTCATGGGAGCGTACCAGCTACATGATCTGTCAACTGTGATTGGGAGCGTACTAGCTACATAATCTGTCAACTGTGATTGGGAGCGTACCAGCTACAGAATCTATCAACTGTGATTGGGAGCGTACCAGCTACAGAATCTATCAACTGTCATGGGAGCGTACCAGCTACATGATCCGTCAACTGTCATGGGAGCGTACCAGCTACATGATCTGTCAACTGTGATTGGGAGCGTACTAGCTACATAATCTGTCAACTGTGATTGGGAGCGTACCAGCTACAGAATCTATCAACTGTGATTGGGAGCGTACTAGCTACATGGTCTGTCAACTGTTATGTGAGCGTACCAGCTACATAATCTGTCAACTGTCATGGGAGCGTACCAGCTACATAATCTATCAACTGTGATTGGGAGCGTACCAGCTACAGAATCTGTCAACTGTCATGGGAGCGTACCAGCTACATGATCTGTCAACTGTCATGGGAGCGTACCAGGTACATAATCTGTCAACTGTGATTGGGAGCGTACCAGCTACATAATCTGTCAACTGTGATTGGGAGCGTACCAGCTACAGAATATATCAACTGTGATTGGAAGCGTACCAGCTACATAATCTATCAACTGTGATTGGGAGCGTACCAGCTACAGAATCTATCAACTGTGATTGGGAGCGTACCAGCTACATAATATGTCAACTGTGATTGGGAGCGTACCAGGTACATAATCTATCAACTGTGATTGGGAGCGTACCAGCTACATAATCTGTCAACTGTGATTGGGAGCGTACCAGGTACATAATCTATCAACTGTGATTGGGAGCGTACCAGCTACAGAATCTATCAACTGTGATTGGGAGCGTACCAGCTACATAATCTATCAACTGTGATTGGGAGCGTACCAGGTACATAATCTATCAACTGTGATTGGGAGCGTACCAGCTACAGAATCTATCAACTGTGATTGGGAGCGTACCAGCTACATAATCTATCAACTGTGATTGGGAGCGTACCAGGTACATAATCTATGAACTGTGATTGGGAGCATACCAGCTACAGAATCTATCAACTGTGATTGGGAGCGTACCAGCTACAGAATCTATCAACTGTGATTGGGAGCGTACCAGCTACATAATCTGTCAACTGTCATGGGAGCGTACCAGCTACATAATCTGTCAACTTTCATGGGAGCGTACCAGCTACAGAATCTATCAACTGTGATTGGGAGCGTACCAGCTACAGAATCTATCAACTGTCATGGGAGCGTACCAGCTACATGATCCGTCAACTGTCATGGGAGCGTACCAGCTACATGATCTGTCAACTGTGATTGGGAGCGTACTAGCTACATAATCTGTCAACTGTGATTGGGAGCGTACCAGCTACAGAATCTATCAACTGTGATTGGGAGCGTACTAGCTACATGGTCTGTCAACTGTTATGTGAGCGTACCAGCTACATAATCTGTCAACTGTCATGGGAGCGTACCAGCTACAGGATCCGTCAACTATGATTGGAAGCGTACCAGCTACAGAATCTGTCAACTGTGATTGGGAGCGTACGAGCAACAGAATCTGTCAACTGTGATTGGGAGCGTACCAGCTACAGGATCTGTCAACTGTCATGGGAGCGTACCAGCTACAGGATCCGTCAACTATGATTGGGACCGTACCAGCTACATGATCTGTCAACTGTTATGGGAACGTACCAGGTACATAATCTGCCAACTGTCATGGGAGCGTACCAGCTACATAATCTGTCAACTGTGATTGGGAGCGTACCAGCTACAGAATCTATCAACTGTGATTGGGAGCGTACTAGCTACATGGTCTGTCAACTGTTATGTGAGCGTACCAGCTACATAATCTGTCAACTGTCATGGGAGCGTACCAGCTACATAATCTATCAACTGTGATTGGGAGCGTACCAGCTACAGAATCTGTCAACTGTCATGGGAGCGTACCAGCTACATGATCTGTCAACTGTCATGGGAGCGTACCAGGTACATAATCTGTCAACTGTGATTGGGAACGTACCAGCTACATAATCTGTCAACTGTGATTGGGAGCGTACCAGCTACAGAATCTATCAACTGTGATTGGGAGCGTACCAGCTACATAATCTATCAACTGTGATTGGGAGCGTACCAGCTACAGAATCTATCAACTGTGATTGGGAGCGTACCAGCTACATAATCTGTCAACGGTGATTGGGAGCGTACCAGGTACATAATCTATCAACTGTGATTGGGAGCGTGCCAGCTACATAATCTGTCAACTGTGATTGGGAGCGTACCAGGTACATAATCTATCAACTGTGATTGGGAGCGTACCAGCTACAGAATCTATCAACTGTGATTGGGAGCGTACCAGCTACATAATCTATCAACTGTGATTGGGAGCGTACCAGGTACATAATCTATCAACTGTGATTGGGAGCGTACCAGCTACAGAATCTATCAACTGTGATTGGGAGCGTACCAGCTACATAATCTATCAACTGTGATTGGGAGCGTACCAGGTACATAATCTATCAACTGTGATTGGGAGCGTACCAGCTACAGAATCTATCAACTGTGATTGGGAGCGTACCAGCTACAAAATCTATCAACTGTGATTGGGAGCGTACCAGCTACATAATCTGTCAACTGTCAAGGGAGCGTACCACTACATGATCTGTCAGCTGACATGGGAGCGTACCAGGTACATAATCTGTCAACTGTCGTGGGAGCGTATCAGTTACAGAATCTGTTAACTGACATGGGAGCGTACCAGCTACATGATCTGTCAACTGTCATGGTAGCGTACCAGCTACATGATCTGTCAACTGTCATGGGAGCGTACCAGTTACATAATATGTCAACTGTCATGGGAGCGTACCAGCTACAGGATATGTCAACTGTCGTGGGAGCGTACCAGGTACATAATCTGTCAACTATGATTGGGAGCGTACCAGCTACATGATCTGTCAACTGTTATGGGAACGTACAAGGTACAAAATCTATCAACTGTCATGGGAGCGTACCAGCTACAGAATCTGTCAACTGTCATGGGAGCGTACCAGGTACATAATCTATCAACTGTGATTGGGAGCGTACCAGCTACAGAATCTATCAACTGTGATTGGGAGCGTACCAGCTACATAATCTATCAACTGTGATTGGGAGCGTACCAGCTACATAATCTATCAACTGTGATTGGGAGCGTACCAGGTACATAATCTATCAACTGTGATTGGGAGCGTACCAGCTACATAATCTATCAACTGTGAT
This sequence comes from Lepidochitona cinerea, assembly GCA_963971465.1. NCBI lineage: Eukaryota > Metazoa > Mollusca > Polyplacophora > Chitonida > Tonicellidae > Lepidochitona > Lepidochitona cinerea. Next base: position 2,708,272 of record OZ020558.1, on the reverse strand, counting down.
TGGGAGCGTACCAGCTACAGGATCCGTCAACTGTCATGGGAGCGTACCAGCTACATGATCCGTCAACTGTCATGGGAGCGTACCAGCTACATGATCTGTCAACTGTGATTGGGAGCGTACTAGCTACATAATCTGTCAACTGTGATTGGGAGCGTACCAGCTACAGAATCTATCAACTGTGATTGGGAGCGTACCAGCTACAGAATCTATCAACTGTCATGGGAGCGTACCAGCTACATGATCCGTCAACTGTCATGGGAGCGTACCAGCTACATGATCTGTCAACTGTGATTGGGAGCGTACTAGCTACATAATCTGTCAACTGTGATTGGGAGCGTACCAGCTACAGAATCTATCAACTGTGATTGGGAGCGTACTAGCTACATGGTCTGTCAACTGTTATGTGAGCGTACCAGCTACATAATCTGTCAACTGTCATGGGAGCGTACCAGCTACATAATCTATCAACTGTGATTGGGAGCGTACCAGCTACAGAATCTGTCAACTGTCATGGGAGCGTACCAGCTACATGATCTGTCAACTGTCATGGGAGCGTACCAGGTACATAATCTGTCAACTGTGATTGGGAGCGTACCAGCTACATAATCTGTCAACTGTGATTGGGAGCGTACCAGCTACAGAATATATCAACTGTGATTGGAAGCGTACCAGCTACATAATCTATCAACTGTGATTGGGAGCGTACCAGCTACAGAATCTATCAACTGTGATTGGGAGCGTACCAGCTACATAATATGTCAACTGTGATTGGGAGCGTACCAGGTACATAATCTATCAACTGTGATTGGGAGCGTACCAGCTACATAATCTGTCAACTGTGATTGGGAGCGTACCAGGTACATAATCTATCAACTGTGATTGGGAGCGTACCAGCTACAGAATCTATCAACTGTGATTGGGAGCGTACCAGCTACATAATCTATCAACTGTGATTGGGAGCGTACCAGGTACATAATCTATCAACTGTGATTGGGAGCGTACCAGCTACAGAATCTATCAACTGTGATTGGGAGCGTACCAGCTACATAATCTATCAACTGTGATTGGGAGCGTACCAGGTACATAATCTATGAACTGTGATTGGGAGCATACCAGCTACAGAATCTATCAACTGTGATTGGGAGCGTACCAGCTACAGAATCTATCAACTGTGATTGGGAGCGTACCAGCTACATAATCTGTCAACTTTCATGGGAGCGTACCAGCTACATAATCTGTCAACTTTCATGGGAGCGTACCAGCTACAGAATCTATCAACTGTGATTGGGAGCGTACCAGCTACAGAATCTATCAACTGTCATGGGAGCGTACCAGCTACATGATCCGTCAACTGTCATGGGAGCGTACCAGCTACATGATCTGTCAACTGTGATTGGGAGCGTACTAGCTACATAATCTGTCAACTGTGATTGGGAGCGTACCAGCTACAGAATCTATCAACTGTGATTGGGAGCGTACTAGCTACATGGTCTGTCAACTGTTATGTGAGCGTACCAGCTACATAATCTGTCAACTGTCATGGGAGCGTACCAGCTACAGGATCCGTCAACTATGATTGGAAGCGTACCAGCTACAGAATCTGTCAACTGTGATTGGGAGCGTACGAGCAACAGAATCTGTCAACTGTGATTGGGAGCGTACCAGCTACAGGATCTGTCAACTGTCATGGGAGCGTACCAGCTACAGGATCCGTCAACTATGATTGGGACCGTACCAGCTACATGATCTGTCAACTGTTATGGGAACGTACCAGGTACATAATCTGCCAACTGTCATGGGAGCGTACCAGCTACATAATCTGTCAACTGTGATTGGGAGCGTACCAGCTACAGAATCTATCAACTGTGATTGGGAGCGTACTAGCTACATGGTCTGTCAACTGTTATGTGAGCGTACCAGCTACATAATCTGTCAACTGTCATGGGAGCGTACCAGCTACATAATCTATCAACTGTGATTGGGAGCGTACCAGCTACAGAATCTGTCAACTGTCATGGGAGCGTACCAGCTACATGATCTGTCAACTGTCATGGGAGCGTACCAGGTACATAATCTGTCAACTGTGATTGGGAACGTACCAGCTACATAATCTGTCAACTGTGATTGGGAGCGTACCAGCTACAGAATCTATCAACTGTGATTGGGAGCGTACCAGCTACATAATCTATCAACTGTGATTGGGAGCGTACCAGCTACAGAATCTATCAACTGTGATTGGGAGCGTACCAGCTACATAATCTGTCAACGGTGATTGGGAGCGTACCAGGTACATAATCTATCAACTGTGATTGGGAGCGTGCCAGCTACATAATCTGTCAACTGTGATTGGGAGCGTACCAGGTACATAATCTATCAACTGTGATTGGGAGCGTACCAGCTACAGAATCTATCAACTGTGATTGGGAGCGTACCAGCTACATAATCTATCAACTGTGATTGGGAGCGTACCAGGTACATAATCTATCAACTGTGATTGGGAGCGTACCAGCTACAGAATCTATCAACTGTGATTGGGAGCGTACCAGCTACATAATCTATCAACTGTGATTGGGAGCGTACCAGGTACATAATCTATCAACTGTGATTGGGAGCGTACCAGCTACAGAATCTATCAACTGTGATTGGGAGCGTACCAGCTACAAAATCTATCAACTGTGATTGGGAGCGTACCAGCTACATAATCTGTCAACTTTCATGGGAGCGTACCAGCTACATAATCCGTCAACTTTCATGGGAGCGTACCAGCTACAGAATCTATCAACTGTGATTGGGAGCGTACCAGCTACAGAATCTATCAACTGTCATGGGAGCGTACCAGCTACATGATCCGTCAACTGTCATGGGAGCGTACCAGCTACATGATCTGTCAACTGTGATTGGGAGCGTACTAGCTACATAATCTGTCAACTGTGATTGGGAGCGTACCAGCTACAGAATCTATCAACTGTGGTTGGGAGCGTACTAGCTACATGGTCTGTCAACTGTTATGTGAGCGTACCAGCTACATAATCTGTCAACTGTCATGGGAGCGTACCAGCTACAGGATCCGTCAACTATGATTGGGAGCGTACCAGCTACAGAATCTGTCAACTGTGATTGGGAGCGTACGAGCAACAGAATCTGTCAACTGTCATGGGAGCGTACCAGCTACATGATCTGTCAACTGTGATTGGGAGCGTACGAGCAACAGAATCTGTCAACTGTGATTGGGAGCGTACCAGCTACAGGATCTGTCAACTGTCATGGGAGCGTACCAGCTACAGGATCCGTCAACTATGATTGGGAGCGTACCAGCTACATGATCTGTCAACTGTTATGGGAACGTACCAGGTACATAATCTGCCAACTGTCATGGGAGCGTACCAGCTACAGAATCTGTCAACTGTCATGGGAGCGTACCAGCTACAGAATCTGTCAACTTTCATGGGAGCGTACCAGCTACAGGATCTGTCAACTGTCATGGGAGCGTACCAGCTACAGGATCCGTCAACTATGATTGGGAGCGTACCAGCTACTTGATCTGTCAACTGTCATGGGAGCGTACCAGCTACAGAATCTGTCAACTGTCATGGGAGCGTACCAGATACATGATCTGTCAACTGTCATGGGAGCGTACCAGCTACATAATCTGTCAACTGTCATGGGAGCGTACCAGCTACATAATCTGTCAGCTGTCATGGGAACGTACCAGGTACATAATCTGCCAACTGTCATGGGAGCGTACCAGCTACAGAATCTGTCAACTGTCATGGGAGCGTACCAGCTACATAATCTGTCAACTGTCATGGGAGCGTACCAACTACATGATCTGTCAACTGTCATGGGAGCGTACCAGCTACATAATCTGTCAACTGTCATGGGAGCGTACCAGCTACTTGATCTGTCAACTGTGATTGGGAGCGTACCAGCGACATAATCTGTCAACTTTCATGGGAGCGTACCAGCTACATAATCTGTCAACTTTCATGGGAGCGTACCAGCTACATAATCTGTCAACTTTCATGGGAGCGTACCAGCTACAGGATCCGTCAACTATGATTGGGAGCGCACCAGCTACATGATCTGTCAACTGTCATGGGAGCGTACCAGCTACATGATCTGTCAACTGTGATTGGGAGCGTACCAGCGACATAATCTGTCAACTTTCATGGGAGCGTACCAGCTACATAATCTGTCAACTTTCATGGGAGCGTACCAGCTACAGGATCCGTCAACTATGATTGGGAGCGTACCAGCTACAGGATCCGTCAACTATGATTGGGAGCGTACCAGCTACATGATCTGTCAACTGTTATGGGAACGTACCAGGTACATAATCTGCCAACTGTCATGGGAGCGTACCAGCTACAGAATCTGTCAACTGTCATGGGAGCGTACCAGCTACATAATCTGTCAACTGTCATGGGAGCGTACCAACTACATGATCTGTCAACTGTGATTGGGAGCGTACCAGCTACATAATCTGTCAACTTTCATGGGAGCGTACCAGCTACATAATCTGTCAACTTTCATGGGAGCGTACCAGCTACAGGATCTGTCAACTGTCATGGGAGCGTACCAGCTACAGGATCCGTCAACTATGATTGGGAGCGTACCAGCTACTTGATCTGTCAACTGTCATGGGAGCGTACCAGCTACAGAATCTGTCAACTGTCATGGGAGCGTACCAGATACATGATCTGTCAACTGTCATGGGAGCGTACCAGCTACATAATCTGTCAATTGTGATTGGGACCGTACCAGCTACATGATCTGTCAACTGTGATTGGGAGCGTACCAGCTACATGATCTGTCAACTGTGATTGGGAGCGTACCAGCTACATGATCTGTCAACTGTGATTGGGAGCGTACCAGCTACATGATCTGTCAACTGTGATTGGGAGCGTACCAGCTACAGGATCCGTCAACTATGATTGGGAGCGTACCAGCTACATGATCTGTTAACTGTTATGGGAGCGTACCAGGTACATAATCTGTCAACTGTGATTGGGAGCGTACCAGCTACATGATCTGTCAACTGTCATGGGAGTGTACCAGGTACATAATCTGTCAACTGTGATTGGGAACGTACCAGCTACATGATCTGTCAACTGTCATGGGAGCGTACCAGCTACATGATCTGTCAACTATCATGGGAGTGTACCAGGTACATAATCTGTCAACTGTGATTGGGAGCGTACCAGCTACAGAATCTGTCAACTGTGATTGGAAGCGTTTCCAGCTACATGATGTCAACTGCCATGGGAGCGTTCCAGCTACAGGATCCGTCAACTATGATTGGGAGCGTACCAGCTACATGATCTGTCAACTGTCATGGGAGCGTACCAGCTACAGGATCCGTCAACTATGATTGGGAGCGTACCAGCTACATGATCTGTCAACTGCCATGGGAGCGTAACAGCTACAGGATCCGTCAACTATGATTGGGAGCGTACCAGCTACATGATCTGTCAACTGTCATGGGAGCGTACCAGGTACATAATCTGTCAACTGTGATTGGGAGCGTACCAGCTACATAATCTGTCAACTGTGATTGGGAGCGTACCAGCTACAGAATCTGTCAACTGTCATGGGAGCGTACCAGCTACAAGATCTGCCAACTGTCATGGGAGCGTACCAGCTACATGATCTGTCAACTGTCATGGGAGCGTACCAGGTACATAATCTGTCAACTGTGATTGGGAGCGTACTAGCTACATAATCTGTCAACTGTGATTGGGAGCGTACCAGCTACAGAATCTATCAACTGTCATGGGAGCGTACCAGCTACAAGATCTGCCAACTGTCATGGGAGCGTACCAGCTACATGATCTGTCAACTGTCATGGGAGCGTACCAGCTACATGATCTGTCAACTGTCATGGGAGTGTACCAGGTACATAATCTGTCAACTGTGATTGGGAGCGTACCAGCTACAGAATCTGTCAACTGTGATTGGAAGCGTTTCCAGCTACATGATGTCAACTGCCATGGGAGCGTTCCAGCTACAGGATCCGTCAACTATGATTGGGAGCGTACCAGCTACATGATCTGTCAACTGTCATGGGAGCGTACCAGCTACAGGATCCGTCAACTATGATTGGGAGCGTACCAGCTACATGATCTGTCAACTGCCATGGGAGCGTAACAGCTACAGGATCCGTCAACTATGATTGGGAGCGTACCAGCTACATGATCTGTCAACTGTCATGGGAGCGTACCAGGTACATAATCTGTCAACTGTGATTGGGAGCGTACCAGCTACATAATATGTCAACTGTGATTGGGAGCGTACCAGCTACAGAATCTGTCAACTGTCATGGGAGCGTACCAGCTACAAGATCTGCCAACTGTCATGGGAGCGTACCAGCGACATAATCCGTCAACTGACATGGGAGCGTACCAGTTACATAATCTGTCAACTGTAGAGGGAGCGTACCAGTTACATAATCTGTCAACTGTCATGGGAGCGTACCAGTTACATAATCTGTCAACTGTCGTGGGAGCGTACCAGCTACATAATCTGTCAACTGTCAAGGGAGCGTACCACTACATGATCTGTCAGCTGACATGGGAGCGTACCAGGTACATAATCTGTCAACTGTCGTGGGAGCGTATCAGTTACAGAATCTGTTAACTGACATGGGAGCGTACCAGCTACATGATCTGTCAACTGTCATGGTAGCGTACCAGCTACATGATCTGTCAACTGTCATGGGAGCGTACCAGTTACATAATATGTCAACTGTCATGGGAGCGTACCAGCTACAGGATATGTCAACTGTCGTGGGAGCGTACCAGGTACATAATCTGTCAACTATGATTGGGAGCGTACCAGCTACATGATCTGTCAACTGTTATGGGAACGTACCAGGTACAAAATCTATCAACTGTCATGGGAGCGTACCAGCTACAGAATCTGTCAACTGTCATGGGAGCGTACCAGGTACATAATCTATCAACTGTGATTGGGAGCGTACCAGCTACAGAATCTATCAACTGTGATTGGGAGCGTACCAGCTACATAATCTATCAACTGTGATTGGGAGCGTACCAGCTACATAATCTATCAACTGTGATTGGGAGCGTACCAGGTACATAATCTATCAACTGTGATTGGGAGCGTACCAGCTACATAATCTATCAACTGTGATTGGGAGCGTACCAGCTACAGGATCCGTCAACTGTCATGGGAGCGTACCAGCTACATGATCCGTCAACTGTCATGGGAGCGTACCAGCTACATGATCTGTCAACTGTGATTGGGAGCGTACTAGCTACATAATCTGTCAACTGTGATTGGGAGCGTACCAGCTACAGAATCTATCAACTGTGATTGGGAGCGTACCAGCTACAGAATCTATCAACTGTCATGGGAGCGTACCAGCTACATGATCCGTCAACTGTCATGGGAGCGTACCAGCTACATGATCTGTCAACTGTGATTGGGAGCGTACTAGCTACATAATCTGTCAACTGTGATTGGGAGCGTACCAGCTACAGAATCTATCAACTGTGATTGGGAGCGTACTAGCTACATGGTCTGTCAACTGTTATGTGAGCGTACCAGCTACATAATCTGTCAACTGTCATGGGAGCGTACCAGCTACATAATCTATCAACTGTGATTGGGAGCGTACCAGCTACAGAATCTGTCAACTGTCATGGGAGCGTACCAGCTACATGATCTGTCAACTGTCATGGGAGCGTACCAGGTACATAATCTGTCAACTGTGATTGGGAGCGTACCAGCTACATAATCTGTCAACTGTGATTGGGAGCGTACCAGCTACAGAATATATCAACTGTGATTGGAAGCGTACCAGCTACATAATCTATCAACTGTGATTGGGAGCGTACCAGCTACAGAATCTATCAACTGTGATTGGGAGCGTACCAGCTACATAATATGTCAACTGTGATTGGGAGCGTACCAGGTACATAATCTATCAACTGTGATTGGGAGCGTACCAGCTACATAATCTGTCAACTGTGATTGGGAGCGTACCAGGTACATAATCTATCAACTGTGATTGGGAGCGTACCAGCTACAGAATCTATCAACTGTGATTGGGAGCGTACCAGCTACATAATCTATCAACTGTGATTGGGAGCGTACCAGGTACATAATCTATCAACTGTGATTGGGAGCGTACCAGCTACAGAATCTATCAACTGTGATTGGGAGCGTACCAGCTACATAATCTATCAACTGTGATTGGGAGCGTACCAGGTACATAATCTATGAACTGTGATTGGGAGCATACCAGCTACAGAATCTATCAACTGTGATTGGGAGCGTACCAGCTACAGAATCTATCAACTGTGATTGGGAGCGTACCAGCTACATAATCTGTCAACTTTCATGGGAGCGTACCAGCTACATAATCTGTCAACTTTCATGGGAGCGTACCAGCTACAGAATCTATCAACTGTGATTGGGAGCGTACCAGCTACAGAATCTATCAACTGTCATGGGAGCGTACCAGCTACATGATCCGTCAACTGTCATGGGAGCGTACCAGCTACATGATCTGTCAACTGTGATTGGGAGCGTACTAGCTACATAATCTGTCAACTGTGATTGGGAGCGTACCAGCTACAGAATCTATCAACTGTGATTGGGAGCGTACTAGCTACATGGTCTGTCAACTGTTATGTGAGCGTACCAGCTACATAATCTGTCAACTGTCATGGGAGCGTACCAGCTACAGGATCCGTCAACTATGATTGGAAGCGTACCAGCTACAGAATCTGTCAACTGTGATTGGGAGCGTACGAGCAACAGAATCTGTCAACTGTGATTGGGAGCGTACCAGCTACAGGATCTGTCAACTGTCATGGGAGCGTACCAGCTACAGGATCCGTCAACTATGATTGGGACCGTACCAGCTACATGATCTGTCAACTGTTATGGGAACGTACCAGGTACATAATCTGCCAACTGTCATGGGAGCGTACCAGCTACATAATCTGTCAACTGTGATTGGGAGCGTACCAGCTACAGAATCTATCAACTGTGATTGGGAGCGTACTAGCTACATGGTCTGTCAACTGTTATGTGAGCGTACCAGCTACATAATCTGTCAACTGTCATGGGAGCGTACCAGCTACATAATCTATCAACTGTGATTGGGAGCGTACCAGCTACAGAATCTGTCAACTGTCATGGGAGCGTACCAGCTACATGATCTGTCAACTGTCATGGGAGCGTACCAGGTACATAATCTGTCAACTGTGATTGGGAACGTACCAGCTACATAATCTGTCAACTGTGATTGGGAGCGTACCAGCTACAGAATCTATCAACTGTGATTGGGAGCGTACCAGCTACATAATCTATCAACTGTGATTGGGAGCGTACCAGCTACAGAATCTATCAACTGTGATTGGGAGCGTACCAGCTACATAATCTGTCAACGGTGATTGGGAGCGTACCAGGTACATAATCTATCAACTGTGATTGGGAGCGTGCCAGCTACATAATCTGTCAACTGTGATTGGGAGCGTACCAGGTACATAATCTATCAACTGTGATTGGGAGCGTACCAGCTACAGAATCTATCAACTGTGATTGGGAGCGTACCAGCTACATAATCTATCAACTGTGATTGGGAGCGTACCAGGTACATAATCTATCAACTGTGATTGGGAGCGTACCAGCTACAGAATCTATCAACTGTGATTGGGAGCGTACCAGCTACATAATCTATCAACTGTGATTGGGAGCGTACCAGGTACATAATCTATCAACTGTGATTGGGAGCGTACCAGCTACAGAATCTATCAACTGTGATTGGGAGCGTACCAGCTACAAAATCTATCAACTGTGATTGGGAGCGTACCAGCTACATAATCTGTCAACTTTCATGGGAGCGTACCAGCTACATAATCTGTCAACTTTCACGGGAGCGTACCAGCTACAGAATCTATCAACTGTGATTGGGAGCGTACCAGCTACAGAATCTATCAACTGTCATGGGAGCGTACCAGCTACATGATCCGTCAACTGTCATGGGAGCGTACCAGCTACATGATCTGTCAACTGTGATTGGGAGCGTACTAGCTACATAATCTGTCAACTGTGATTGGGAGCGTACCAGCTACAGAATCTATCAACTGTGGTTGGGAGCGTACTAGCTACATGGTCTGTCAACTGTTATGTGAGCGTACCAGCTACATAATCTGTCAACTGTCATGGGAGCGTACCAGCTACAGGATCCGTCAACTATGATTGGGAGCGTACCAGCTACAGAATCTGTCAACTGTGATTGGGAGCGTACGAGCAACAGAATCTGTCAACTGTCATGGGAGCGTACCAGCTACATGATCTGTCAACTGTGATTGGGAGCGTACGAGCAACAGAATCTGTCAACTGTGATTGGGAGCGTACCAGCTACAGGATCTGTCAACTGTCATGGGAGCGTACCAGCTACAGGATCCGTCAACTATGATTGGGAGCGTACCAGCTACATGATCTGTCAACTGTTATGGGAACGTACCAGGTACATAATCTGCCAACTGTCATGGGAGCGTACCAGCTACAGAATCTGTCAACTGTCATGGGAGCGTACCAGCTACAGAATCTGTCAACTTTCATGGGAGCGTACCAGCTACAGGATCTGTCAACTGTCATGGGAGCGTACCAGCTACAGGATCCGTCAACTATGATTGGGAGCGTACCAGCTACTTGATCTGTCAACTGTCATGGGAGCGTACCAGCTACAGAATCTGTCAACTGTCATGGGAGCGTACCAGATACATGATCTGTCAACTGTCATGGGAGCGTACCAGCTACATAATCTGTCAACTGTCATGGGAGCGTACCAGCTACATAATCTGTCAGCTGTCATGGGAACGTACCAGGTACATAATCTGCCAACTGTCATGGGAGCGTACCAGCTACAGAATCTGTCAACTGTCATGGGAGCGTACCAGCTACATAATCTGTCAACTGTCATGGGAGCGTACCAACTACATGATCTGTCAACTGTCATGGGAGCGTACCAGCTACATAATCTGTCAACTGTCATGGGAGCGTACCAGCTACTTGATCTGTCAACTGTGATTGGGAGCGTACCAGCGACATAATCTGTCAACTTTCATGGGAGCGTACCAGCTACATAATCTGTCAACTTTCATGGGAGCGTACCAGCTACATAATCTGTCAACTTTCATGGGAGCGTACCAGCTACAGGATCCGTCAACTATGATTGGGAGCGCACCAGCTACATGATCTGTCAACTGTCATGGGAGCGTACCAGCTACATGATCTGTCAACTGTGATTGGGAGCGTACCAGCGACATAATCTGTCAACTTTCATGGGAGCGTACCAGCTACATAATCTGTCAACTTTCATGGGAGCGTACCAGCTACAGGATCCGTCAACTATGATTGGGAGCGTACCAGCTACAGGATCCGTCAACTATGATTGGGAGCGTACCAGCTACATGATCTGTCAACTGTTATGGGAACGTACCAGGTACATAATCTGCCAACTGTCATGGGAGCGTACCAGCTACAGAATCTGTCAACTGTCATGGGAGCGTACCAGCTACATAATCTGTCAACTGTCATGGGAGCGTACCAACTACATGATCTGTCAACTGTGATTGGGAGCGTACCAGCTACATAATCTGTCAACTTTCATGGGAGCGTACCAGCTACATAATCTGTCAACTTTCATGGGAGCGTACCAGCTACAGGATCTGTCAACTGTCATGGGAGCGTACCAGCTACAGGATCCGTCAACTATGATTGGGAGCGTACCAGCTACTTGATCTGTCAACTGTCATGGGAGCGTACCAGCTACAGAATCTGTCAACTGTCATGGGAGCGTACCAGATACATGATCTGTCAACTGTCATGGGAGCGTACCAGCTACATAATCTGTCAATTGTGATTGGGACCGTACCAGCTACATGATCTGTCAACTGTGATTGGGAGCGTACCAGCTACATGATCTGTCAACTGTGATTGGGAGCGTACCAGCTACATGATCTGTCAACTGTGATTGGGAGCGTACCAGCTACATGATCTGTCAACTGTGATTGGGAGCGTACCAGCTACAGGATCCGTCAACTATGATTGGGAGCGTACCAGCTACATGATCTGTTAACTGTTATGGGAGCGTACCAGGTACATAATCTGTCAACTGTGATTGGGAGCGTACCAGCTACATGATCTGTCAACTGTCATGGGAGTGTACCAGGTACATAATCTGTCAACTGTGATTGGGAACGTACCAGCTACATGATCTGTCAACTGTCATGGGAGCGTACCAGCTACATGATCTGTCAACTATCATGGGAGTGTACCAGGTACATAATCTGTCAACTGTGATTGGGAGCGTACCAGCTACAGAATCTGTCAACTGTGATTGGAAGCGTTTCCAGCTACATGATGTCAACTGCCATGGGAGCGTTCCAGCTACAGGATCCGTCAACTATGATTGGGAGCGTACCAGCTACATGATCTGTCAACTGTCATGGGAGCGTACCAGCTACAGGATCCGTCAACTATGATTGGGAGCGTACCAGCTACATGATCTGTCAACTGCCATGGGAGCGTAACAGCTACAGGATCCGTCAACTATGATTGGGAGCGTACCAGCTACATGATCTGTCAACTGTCATGGGAGCGTACCAGGTACATAATCTGTCAACTGTGATTGGGAGCGTACCAGCTACATAATCTGTCAACTGTGATTGGGAGCGTACCAGCTACAGAATCTGTCAACTGTCATGGGAGCGTACCAGCTACAAGATCTGCCAACTGTCATGGGAGCGTACCAGCGACATAATCCGTCAACTGACATGGGAGCGTACCAGTTACATAATCTGTCAACTGTAGAGGGAGCGTACCAGTTACATAATCTGCCAACTGTCATGGGAGCGTACCAGCTACAGTCAACTGTCATGGGAGCGTACCAGTTACATAATCTGTCAACTGTCATGGGAGCGTACCAGTTACATAATCTGTCAACTGTCGTGGGAGCGTACCAGCTACATAATCTGTCAACTGTCAAGGGAGCGTACCACTACATGATCTGTCAGCTGACATGGGAGCGTACCAGGTACATAATCTGTCAACTGTCGTGGGAGCGTATCAGTTACAGAATCTGTTAACTGACATGGGAGCGTACCAGCTACATGATCTGTCAACTGTCATGGTAGCGTACCAGCTACATGATCTGTCAACTGTCATGGGAGCGTACCAGTTACATAATATGTCAACTGTCATGGGAGCGTACCAGCTACAGGATATGTCAACTGTCGTGGGAGCGTACCAGGTACATAATCTGTCAACTATGATTGGGAGCGTACCAGCTACATGATCTGTCAACTGTTATGGGAACGTACCAGGTACATACTCTATCAACTGTCATGGGAGCGTACCAGCTACAGAATCTGTCAACTGTCATGGGAGCGTACCAGGTACATAATCTATCAACTGTGATTGGGAGCGTACCAGCTACAGAATCTATCAACTGTGATTGGGAGCGTACCAGCTACATAATCTATCAACTGTGATTGGGAGCGTACCAGCTACATAATCTATCAACTGTGATTGGGAGCGTACCAGGTACATAATCTATCAACTGTGATTGGGAGCGTACCAGCTACATAATCTATCAACTGTGATTGGGAGCGTACCAGCTACAGGATCCGTCAACTGTCATGGGAGCGTACCAGCTACATGATCCGTCAACTGTCATGGGAGCGTACCAGCTACATGATCTGTCAACTGTGATTGGGAGCGTACTAGCTACATAATCTGTCAACTGTGATTGGGAGCGTACCAGCTACAGAATCTATCAACTGTGATTGGGAGCGTACCAGCTACAGAATCTATCAACTGTCATGGGAGCGTACCAGCTACATGATCCGTCAACTGTCATGGGAGCGTACCAGCTACATGATCTGTCAACTGTGATTGGGAGCGTACTAGCTACATAATCTGTCAACTGTGATTGGGAGCGTACCAGCTACAGAATCTATCAACTGTGATTGGGAGCGTACTAGCTACATGGTCTGTCAACTGTTATGTGAGCGTACCAGCTACATAATCTGTCAACTGTCATGGGAGCGTACCAGCTACATAATCTATCAACTGTGATTGGGAGCGTACCAGCTACAGAATCTGTCAACTGTCATGGGAGCGTACCAGCTACATGATCTGTCAACTGTCATGGGAGCGTACCAGGTACATAATCTGTCAACTGTGATTGGGAACGTACCAGCTACATAATCTGTCAACTGTGATTGGGAGCGTACCAGCTACAGAATCTATCAACTATGATTGGAAGCGTACCAGCTACATAATCTATCAACTGTGATTGGGAGCGTACCAGCTACAGAATCTATCAACTGTGATTGGGAGCGTACCAGCTACATAATATGTCAACTGTGATTGGGAGCGTACCAGGTACATAATCTATCAACTGTGATTGGGAGCGTACCAGCTACATAATCTGTCAACTGTGATTGGGAGCGTACCAGGTACATAATCTATCAACTGTGATTGGGAGCGTACCAGCTACAGAATCTATCAACTGTGATTGGGAGCGTACCAGCTACATAATCTATCAACTGTGATTGGGAGCGTACCAGGTACATAATCTATCAACTGTGATTGGGAGCGTACCAGCTACAGAATCTATCAACTGTGATTGGGAGCGTACCAGCTACATAATCTATCAACTGATATTGGGAGCGTACCAGGTACATAATCTATGAACTGTGATTGGGAGCGTACCAGCTACAGAATCTATCAACTGTGATTGGGAGCGTACCAGCTACAGAATCTATCAACTGTGATTGGGAGCGTACCAGCTACATAATCTGTCAACTTTCATGGGAGCGTACCAGCTACATAATCTGTCAACTTTCATGGGAGCGTACCAGCTACATGATCTGTCAACTGTGATTGGGAGCGTACTAGCTACATAATCTGTCAACTGTGATTGGGAGCGTACCAGCTACACAATCTATCAACTGTGATTGGGAGCGTACTAGCTACATGGTCTGTCAACTGTTATGTGAGCGTACCAGCTACATAATCTGTCAACTGTCATGGGAGCGTACCAGCTACATAATCTATCAACTGTGATTGGGAGCGTACCAGCTACAGAATCTGTCAACTGTCATGGGAGCGTACCAGCTACATGATCTGTCAACTGTCATGGGAGCGTACCAGGTACATAATCT
Organism: Lepidochitona cinerea; assembly: GCA_963971465.1. Taxonomy (NCBI): domain Eukaryota; kingdom Metazoa; phylum Mollusca; class Polyplacophora; order Chitonida; family Tonicellidae; genus Lepidochitona; species Lepidochitona cinerea. The sequence continues at coordinate 2,693,063 of OZ020558.1, read as the reverse complement.
GTCAACTGTGATTGGGAACGTACCAGCTACATAATCTGTCAACTGTGATTGGGAGCGTACCAGCTACAGAATCTATCAACTGTGATTGGAAGCGTACCAGCTACATAATCTATCAACTGTGATTGGGAGCGTACCAGCTACAGAATCTATCAACTGTGATTGGGAGCGTACCAGCTACATAATATGTCAACTGTGATTGGGAGCGTACCAGGTACATAATCTATCAACTGTGATTGGGAGCGTACCAGCTACATAATCTGTCAACTGTGATTGGGAGCGTACCAGGTACATAATCTATCAACTGTGATTGGGAGCGTACCAGCTACAGAATCTGTCAACTGTCATGGGAGCGTACCAGCTACATAATCTGTCAACTGTCATGGGAGCGTACCAACTACATGATCTGTCAACTGTGATTGGGAGCGTACCAGCTACATAATCTGTCAACTTTCATGGGAGCGTACCAGCTACATAATCTGTCAACTTTCATGGGAGCGTACCAGCTACAGGATCTGTCAACTGTCATGGGAGCGTACCAGCTACAGGATCCGTCAACTATGATTGGGAGCGTACCAGCTACTTGATCTGTCAACTGTCATGGGAGCGTACCAGCTACAGAATCTGTCAACTGTCATGGGAGCGTACCAGATACATGATCTGTCAACTGTCATGGGAGCGTACCAGCTACATAATCTGTCAATTGTGATTGGGACCGTACCAGCTACATGATCTGTCAACTGTGATTGGGAGCGTACCAGCTACATGATCTGTCAACTGTGATTGGGAGCGTACCAGCTACATGATCTGTCAACTGTGATTGGGAGCGTACCAGCTACATGATCTGTCAACTGTGATTGGGAGCGTACCAGCTACAGGATCCGTCAACTATGATTGGGAGCGTACCAGCTACATGATCTGTTAACTGTTATGGGAGCGTACCAGGTACATAATCTGTCAACTGTGATTGGGAGCGTACCAGCTACATGATCTGTCAACTGTCATGGGAGTGTACCAGGTACATAATCTGTCAACTGTGATTGGGAACGTACCAGCTACATGATCTGTCAACTGTCATGGGAGCGTACCAGCTACATGATCTGTCAACTGTCATGGGAGTGTACCAGGTACATAATCTGTCAACTGTGATTGGGAGCGTACCAGCTACAGAATCTGTCAACTGTGATTGGAAGCGTTTCCAGCTACATGATGTCAACTGCCATGGGAGCGTTCCAGCTACAGGATCCGTCAACTATGATTGGGAGCGTACCAGCTACATGATCTGTCAACTGTCATGGGAGCGTACCAGCTACAGGATCCGTCAACTATGATTGGGAGCGTACCAGCTACATGATCTGTCAACTGCCATGGGAGCGTAACAGCTACAGGATCCGTCAACTATGATTGGGAGCGTACCAGCTACATGATCTGTCAACTGTCATGGGAGCGTACCAGGTACATAATCTGTCAACTGTGATTGGGAGCGTACCAGCTACATAATCTGTCAACTGTGATTGGGAGCGTACCAGCTACAGAATCTGTCAACTGTCATGGGAGCGTACCAGCTACAAGATCTGCCAACTGTCATGGGAGCGTACCAGCGACATAATCCGTCAACTGACATGGGAGCGTACCAGTTACATAATCTGTCAACTGTAGAGGGAGCGTACCAGTTACATAATCTGCCAACTGTCATGGGAGCGTACCAGCTACAGTCAACTGTCATGGGAGCGTACCACTTACATAATCTGTCAACTGTCATGGGAGCGTACCAGTTACATAATCTGTCAACTGTCGTGGGAGCGTACCAGCTACATAATCTGTCAACTGTCAAGGGAGCGTACCACTACATGATCTGTCAGCTGACATGGGAGCGTACCAGGTACATAATCTGTCAACTGTCGTGGGAGCGTATCAGTTACAGAATCTGTTAACTGACATGGGAGCGTACCAGCTACATGATCTGTCAACTGTCATGGTAGCGTACCAGCTACATGATCTGTCAACTGTCATGGGAGCGTACCAGTTACATAATATGTCAACTGTCATGGGAGCGTACCAGCTACAGGATATGTCAACTGTCGTGGGAGCGTACCAGGTACATAATCTGTCAACTATGATTGGGAGCGTACCAGCTACATGATCTGTCAACTGTTATGGGAACGTACCAGGTACATACTCTATCAACTGTCATGGGAGCGTACCAGCTACAGAATCTGTCAACTGTCATGGGAGCGTACCAGGTACATAATCTATCAACTGTGATTGGGAGCGTACCAGCTACAGAATCTATCAACTGTGATTGGGAGCGTACCAGCTACATAATCTATCAACTGTGATTGGGAGCGTACCAGCTACATAATCTATCAACTGTGATTGGGAGCGTACCAGGTACATAATCTATCAACTGTGATTGGGAGCGTACCAGCTACATAATCTATCAACTGTGATTGGGAGCGTACCAGCTACAGGATCCGTCAACTGTCATGGGAGCGTACCAGCTACATGATCCGTCAACTGTCATGGGAGCGTACCAGCTACATAATCTGTCAACTGTGATTGGGAGCGTACCAGGTACATAATCTATCAACTGTGATTGGGAGCGTACCAGCTACAGAATCTATCAACTGTGATTGGGAGCGTACCAGCTACATAATCTATCAACTGTGATTGGGAGCGTACCAGGTACATAATCTATCAACTGTGATTGGGAGCGTACCAGCTACAGAATCTATCAACTGTGATTGGGAGCGTACCAGCTACATAATCTATCAACTGATATTGGGAGCGTACCAGGTACATAATCTATGAACTGTGATTGGGAGCGTACCAGCTACAGAATCTATCAACTGTGATTGGGAGCGTACCAGCTACAGAATCTATCAACTGTGATTGGGAGCGTACCAGCTACATAATCTGTCAACTTTCATGGGAGCGTACCAGCTACATAATCTGTCAACTTTCATGGGAGCGTACCAGCTACATGATCTGTCAACTGTGATTGGGAGCGTACTAGCTACATAATCTGTCAACTGTGATTGGGAGCGTACCAGCTACACAATCTATCAACTGTGATTGGGAGCGTACTAGCTACATGGTCTGTCAACTGTTATGTGAGCGTACCAGCTACATAATCTGTCAACTGTCATGGGAGCGTACCAGCTACATAATCTATCAACTGTGATTGGGAGCGTACCAGCTACAGAATCTGTCAACTGTCATGGGAGCGTACCAGCTACATGATCTGTCAACTGTCATGGGAGCGTACCAGGTACATAATCTGTCAACTGTGATTGGGAACGTACCAGCTACATAATCTGTCAACTGTGATTGGGAGCGTACCAGCTACAGAATCTATCAACTGTGATTGGAAGCGTACCAGCTACATAATCTATCAACTGTGATTGGGAGCGTACCAGCTACAGAATCTATCAACTGTGATTGGGAGCGTACCAGCTACATAATATGTCAACTGTGATTGGGAGCGTACCAGGTACATAATCTATCAACTGTGATTGGGAGCGTACCAGCTACATAATCTGTCAACTGTGATTGGGAGCGTACCAGGTACATAATCTATCAACTGTGATTGGGAGCGTACCAGCTACAGAATCTGTCAACTGTCATGGGAGCGTACCAGCTACATAATCTGTCAACTGTCATGGGAGCGTACCAACTACATGATCTGTCAACTGTGATTGGGAGCGTACCAGCTACATAATCTGTCAACTTTCATGGGAGCGTACCAGCTACAGGATCCGTCAACTATGATTGGGAGCGTACCAGCTACATGATCTGTCAACTGCCATGGGAGCGTAACAGCTACAGGATCCGTCAACTATGATTGGGAGCGTACCAGCTACATGATCTGTCAACTGTCATGGGAGCGTACCAGGTACATAATCTGTCAACTGTGATTGGGAGCGTACCAGCTACATAATCTGTCAACTGTGATTGGGAGCGTACCAGCTACAGAATCTGTCAACTGTCATGGGAGCGTACCAGCTACAAGATCTGCCAACTGTCATGGGAGCGTACCAGCGACATAATCCGTCAACTGACATGGGAGCGTACCAGTTACATAATCTGTCAACTGTAGAGGGAGCGTACCAGTTACATAATCTGCCAACTGTCATGGGAGCGTACCAGCTACAGTCAACTGTCATGGGAGCGTACCACTTACATAATCTGTCAACTGTCATGGGAGCGTACCAGTTACATAATCTGTCAACTGTCGTGGGAGCGTACCAGCTACATAATCTGTCAACTGTCAAGGGAGCGTACCACTACATGATCTGTCAGCTGACATGGGAGCGTACCAGGTACATAATCTGTCAACTGTCGTGGGAGCGTATCAGTTACAGAATCTGTTAACTGACATGGGAGCGTACCAGCTACATGATCTGTCAACTGTCATGGTAGCGTACCAGCTACATGATCTGTCAACTGTCATGGGAGCGTACCAGTTACATAATATGTCAACTGTCATGGGAGCGTACCAGCTACAGGATATGTCAACTGTCGTGGGAGCGTACCAGGTACATAATCTGTCAACTATGATTGGGAGCGTACCAGCTACATGATCTGTCAACTGTTATGGGAACGTACCAGGTACATACTCTATCAACTGTCATGGGAGCGTACCAGCTACAGAATCTGTCAACTGTCATGGGAGCGTACCAGGTACATAATCTATCAACTGTGATTGGGAGCGTACCAGCTACAGAATCTATCAACTGTGATTGGGAGCGTACCAGCTACATAATCTATCAACTGTGATTGGGAGCGTACCAGCTACATAATCTATCAACTGTGATTGGGAGCGTACCAGGTACATAATCTATCAACTGTGATTGGGAGCGTACCAGCTACATAATCTATCAACTGTGATTGGGAGCGTACCAGCTACAGGATCCGTCAACTGTCATGGGAGCGTACCAGCTACATGATCCGTCAACTGTCATGGGAGCGTACCAGCTACATGATCTGTCAACTGTGATTGGGAGCGTACTAGCTACATAATCTGTCAACTGTGATTGGGAGCGTACCAGCTACAGAATCTATCAACTGTGATTGGGAGCGTACCAGCTACAGAATCTATCAACTGTCATGGGAGCGTACCAGCTACATGATCCGTCAACTGTCATGGGAGCGTACCAGCTACATGATCTGTCAACTGTGATTGGGAGCGTACTAGCTACATAATCTGTCAACTGTGATTGGGAGCGTACCAGCTACAGAATCTATCAACTGTGATTGGGAGCGTACTAGCTACATGGTCTGTCAACTGTTATGTGAGCGTACCAGCTACATAATCTGTCAACTGTCATGGGAGCGTACCAGCTACATAATCTATCAACTGTGATTGGGAGCGTACCAGCTACAGAATCTGTCAACTGTCATGGGAGCGTACCAGCTACATGATCTGTCAACTGTCATGGGAGCGTACCAGGTACATAATCTGTCAACTGTGATTGGGAACGTACCAGCTACATAATCTGTCAACTGTGATTGGGAGCGTACCAGCTACAGAATCTATCAACTGTGATTGGAAGCGTACCAGCTACATAATCTATCAACTGTGATTGGGAGCGTACCAGCTACAGAATCTATCAACTGTGATTGGGAGCGTACCAGCTACATAATATGTCAACTGTGATTGGGAGCGTACCAGGTACATAATCTATCAACTGTGATTGGGAGCGTACCAGCTACATAATCTGTCAACTGTGATTGGGAGCGTACCAGGTACATAATCTATCAACTGTGATTGGGAGCGTACCAGCTACAGAATCTATCAACTGTGATTGGGAGCGTACCAGCTACATAATCTATCAACTGTGATTGGGAGCGTACCAGGTACATAATCTATCAACTGTGATTGGGAGCGTACCAGCTACAGAATCTATCAACTGTGATTGGGAGCGTACCAGCTACATAATCTATCAACTGTGATTGGGAGCGTACCAGGTACATAATCTATGAACTGTGATTGGGAGCGTACCAGCTACAGAATCTATCAACTGTGATTGGGAGCGTACCAGCTACAGAATCTATCAACTGTGATTGGGAGCGTACCAGCTACATAATCTGTCAACTTTCATGGGAGCGTACCAGCTACATAATCTGTCAACTTTCATGGGAGCGTACCAGCTACATGATCTGTCAACTGTGATTGGGAGCGTACTAGCTACATAATCTGTCAACTGTGATTGGGAGCGTACCAGCTACACAATCTATCAACTGTGATTGGGAGCGTACTAGCTACATGGTCTGTCAACTGTTATGTGAGCGTACCAGCTACATAATCTGTCAACTGTCATGGGAGCGTACCAGCTACATAATCTATCAACTGTGATTGGGAGCGTACCAGCTACAGAATCTGTCAACTGTCATGGGAGCGTACCAGCTACATGATCTGTCAACTGTCATGGGAGCGTACCAGGTACATAATCTGTCAACTGTGATTGGGAACGTACCAGCTACATAATCTGTCAACTGTGATTGGGAGCGTACCAGCTACAGAATCTATCAACTGTGATTGGAAGCGTACCAGCTACATAATCTATCAACTGTGATTGGGAGCGTACCAGCTACAGAATCTATCAACTGTGATTGGGAGCGTACCAGCTACATAATATGTCAACTGTGATTGGGAGCGTACCAGGTACATAATCTATCAACTGTGATTGGGAGCGTACCAGCTACATAATCTGTCAACTGTGATTGGGAGCGTACCAGGTACATAATCTATCAACTGTGATTGGGAGCGTACCAGCTACAGAATCTATCAACTGTGATTGAGAGCGTACCAGCTACATAATCTATCAACTGTGATTGGGAGCGTACCAGGTACATAATCTATCAACTGTGATTGGGAGCGTACCAGCTACAGAATCTATCAACTGTGATTGGGAGCGTACCAGCTACATAATCTATCAACTGTGATTGGGAGCGTACCAGGTACATAATCTATGAACTGTGATTGGGAGCGTACCAGCTACAGAATCTATCAACTGTGATTGGGAGCGTACCAGCTACAGAATCTATCAACTGTGATTGGGAGCGTACCAGCTACATAATCTGTCAACTTTCATGGGAGCGTACCAGTTACATAATCTGTCAACTTTCATGGGAGCGTACCAGCTACATGATCTGTCAACTGTGATTGGGAGCGTACTAGCTACATAATCTGTCAACTGTGATTGGGAGCGTACCAGCTACACAATCTATCAACTGTGATTGGGAGCGTACTAGCTACATGGTCTGTCAACTGTTATGTGAGCGTACCAGCTACATAATCTGTCAACTGTCATGGGAGCGTACCAGCTACATAATCTGTCAACTGTCATGGGAGCGTACCAGCTACAGGATCCGTCAACTATGATTGGGAGCGTACCAGCTACAGAATCTGTCAACTGTGATTGGGAGCGTACGAGCAACAGAATCTGTCAACTGTGATTGGGAGCGTACCAGCTACAGGATCTGTCAACTGTCATGGGAGCGTACCAGCTACAGGATCCGTCAACTATGATTGGGACCGTACCAGCTACATGATCTGTCAACTGTTATGGAAACGTACCAGGTACATAATCTGCCAACTGTCATGGGAGCGTACCAGCTACAGAATCTGTCAACTGTCATGGGAGCGTACCAGCTACATAATCTGTCAACTGTCATGGGAGCGTACCAGCTACATGACCTGTCAACTGTCATGGGAGCGTACCAGCTACATAATCTGTCAATTGTGATTGGGAGCGTACCAGCTACATAATCTGTCAACTGTGATTGGGAGCGTACCAACTACATGATCTGTCAACTGTGATTGGGAGCGTACCAGCTACATAATCTGTCAACTTTCATGGGAGCGTACCAGCTACATAATCTGTCAACTTTCATGGGAGCGTACCAGCTACAGGATCTGTCAACTGTCATGGGAGCGTACCAGCTACAGGATCCGTCAACTATGATTGGGAGCGTACCAGCTACTTGATCTGTCAACTGTCATGGGAGCGTACCAGCTACAGAATCTGTCAACTGTCATGGGAGCGTACCAGCTACATAATCTGTCAATTGTGATTGGGACCGTACCAGCTACATGATCTGTCAACTGTGATTGGGAGCGTACCAGCTACATGATCTGTCAACTGTGATTGGGAGCGTACCAGCTACAGGATCCGTCAACTATGATTGGGAGCGTACCAGCTACATGATCTGTTAACTGTTATGGGAGCGTACCAGGTACATAATCTGTCAACTGTGATTGGGAGCGTACCAGCTACATGATCTGTCAACTGTCATGGGAGTGTACCAGGTACATAATCTGTCAACTGTGATTGGGAGCGTACCAGCTACAGAATCTGTCAACTGTGATTGGGAACGTACCAGCTACATGATCTGTCAACTGTCATGGGAGCGTACCAGCTACATGATCTGTCAACTGTCATGGGAGTGTACCAGGTACATAATCTGTCAACTGTGATTGGGAGCGTACCAGCTACAGAATCTGTCAACTGTGATTGGAAGCGTTTCCAGCTACATGATGTCAACTGCCATGGGAGCGTACCAGCTACAGGATCCGTCAACTATGATTGGGAGCGTACCAGCTACATGATCTGTCAACTGTCATGGGAGCGTACCAGCTACAGGATCCGTCAACTATGATTGGGAGCGTACCAGCTACATGATCTGTCAACTGCCATGGGAGCGTACCAGCTACAGGATCCGTCAACTATGATTGGGAGCGTACCAGCTACATGATCTGTCAACTGTCATGGGAGCGTACCAGGTACATAATCTGTCAACTGTGATTGGGAGCGTACCAGCTACAGAATCTGTCAACTGTCATGGGAGCGTACCAGCTACAAGATCTGCCAACTGTCATGGGAGCGTACCAGCTACATAATCCGTCAACTGACATGGGAGCGTACCAGTTACATAATCTGTCAACTGTAGAGGGAGCGTACCAGTTACATAATCTGCCAACTGTCATGGGAGCGTACCAGCTACAGTCAACTGTCATGGGAGCGTACCAGTTACATAATCTGTCAACTGTCATGGGAGCGTACCAGTTACATAATCTGTCAACTGTCGTGGGAGCGTACCAGCTACATAATCTGTCAACTGTCAAGGGAGCGTACCACTACATGATCTGTCAGCTGACATGGGAGCGTACCAGGTACATAATCTGTCAACTGTCGTGGGAGCGTATCAGTTACAGAATCTGTTAACTGACATGGGAGCGTACCAGCTACATGATCTGTCAACTGTCATGGTAGCGTACCAGCTACATGATCTGTCAACTGTCATGGGAGCGTACCAGTTACATAATATGTCAACTGTCATGGGAGCGTACCAGCTACAGGATATGTCAACTGTCGTGGGAGCGTACCAGGTACATAATCTGTCAACTGTGGTTGGGGGCGTACCAGCTACAGGACATGTCAACTGTTGTGAGAGCGTACCAGGTACATAATCTGTCAACTGTGATTGGGGCGTACCAGCTACAGGACATGTCAACTGTCGTGGGAGCGTACCAGTTACATAATCTGTCAACTGTCATGGGAGCGTACCAGCTACAGGATATGTCAACTGTCGTGGGAGCGTACCAGGTACATAATCTGTCAACTGTGATTGGGGGCGTACCAGCTACAGGACATGTCAACTGTCGTGGGAGCGTACCAGCTACATAATCTGTCAACTGTCATGGGAGCGTACCAACTACATGATCTGTCAACTGTCATGGGAGCGTACCAGCTACATAATCTGTCAACTGTCATGGGAGCGTACCAGGTACATAATCTGTCAACTGTGAGTGGGAACGTACCAGCTACATAATCTGTCAACTGTGATTGGGAGCGTACCAGCTACAGAATATATCAACTGTGATTGGAAGCGTACCAGCTACATAATCTATCAACTGTGATTGGGAGCGTACCAGCTACAGAATCTATCAACTGTGATTGGGAGCGTACCAGCTACATAATATGTCAACTGTGATTGGGAGCGTACCAGGTACATAATCTATCAACTGTGATTGGGAGCGTACCAGCTACATAATCTGTCAACTGTGATTGGGAGCGTACCAGGTACATAATCTATCAACTGTGATTGGGAGCGTACCAGCTACAGAATCTATCAACTGTGATTGGGAGCGTACCAGCTACATAATCTATCAACTGTGATTGGGAGCGTACCAGGTACATAATCTATCAACTGTGATTGGGAGCGTACCAGCTACAGAATCTATCAACTGTGATTGGGAGCGTACCAGCTACATAATCTATCAACTGTGATTGGGAGCGTACCAGGTACATAATCTATGAACTGTGATTGGGAGCGTACCAGCTACAGAATCTATCAACTGTGATTGGGAGCGTACCAGCTACAGAATCTATCAACTGTGATTGGGAGCGTACCAGCTACATAATCTGTCAACTTTCATGGGATCGTACCAGCTACATAATCTGTCAACTTTCATGGGAGCGTACCAGCTACAGAATCTATCAACTGTGATTGGGAGCGTACCAGCTACAGAATCTATCAACTGTCATCGGAGCGTACCAGCTACATGATCCGTCAACTGTCATGGGAGCGTACCAGCTACATGATCTGTCAACTGTGATTGGGAGCGTACTAGCTACATAATCTGTCAACTGTGATTGGGAGCGTACCAGCTACAGAATCTATCAACTGTGATTGGGAGCGTACTAGCTACATGGTCTGTCAACTGTTATGTGAGCGTACCAGCTACATAATCTGTCAACTGTCATGGGAGCGTACCAGCTACAGGATCCGTCAACTATGATTGGGAGCGTACCAGCTACAGAATCTGTCAACTGTGATTGGGAGCGTACGAGCAACAGAATCTGTCAACTGTGATTGGGAGCGTACCAGCTACAGGATCTGTCAACTGTCATGGGAGCGTACCAGCTACAGGATCCGTCAACTATGATTGGGACCGTACCAGCTACATGATCTGTCAACTGTTATGGGAACGTACCAGGTACATAATCTGCCAACTGTCATGGGAGCGTACCAGCTACATAATCTGTCAACTGTGATTGGGAGCGTACCAGCTACAGAATCTATCAACTGTGATTGGGAGCGTACTAGCTACATGGTCTGTCAACTGTTATGTGAGCGTACCAGCTACATAATCTGTCAACTGTCATGGGAGCGTACCAGCTACATAATCTATCAACTGTGATTGGGAGCGTACCAGCTACAGAATCTGTCAACTGTCATGGGAGCGTACCAGCTACATGATCTGTCAACTGTCATGGGAGCGTACCAGGTACATAATCTGTCAACTGTGATTGGGAACGTACCAGCTACATAATCTGTCAACTGTGATTGGGAGCGTACCAGCTACAGAATCTATCAACTGTGATTGGGAGCGTACCAGCTACATAATCTATCAACTGTGATTGGGAGCGTACCAGCTACAGAATCTATCAACTGTGATTGGGAGCGTACCAGCTACATAATCTATCAACTGTGATTGGGAGCGTACCAGGTACATAATCTATCAACTGTGATTGGGAGCGTACCAGCTACAGAATCTATCAACTGTGATTGGGAGCGTACCAGCTACATAATCTATCAACTGTGATTGGGAGCGTACCAGGTACATAACCTATCAACTGTGATTGGGAGCGTACCAGCTACAGAATCTATCAACTGTGATTGGGAGCGTACCAGCTACAGAATCTATCAACTGTGATTGGGAGCGTACCAGCTACATAATCTGTCAACTTTCATGGGAGCGTACCAGCTACATAATCTGTCAACTTTCATGGGAGCGTACCAGCTACAGAATCTATCAACTGTGATTGGGAGCGTACCAGCTACAGAATCTATCAACTGTCATGGGAGCGTACCAGCTACATGATCCGTCAACTGTCATGGGAGCGTACCAGCTACATGATCTGTCAACTGTGATTGGGAGCGTACTAGCTACATAATCTGTCAACTGTGATTGGGAGCGTACCAGCTACAGAATCTATCAACTGTGGTTGGGAGCGTACTAGCTACATGGTCTGTCAACTGTTATGTGAGCGTACCAGCTACATAATCTGTCAACTGTCATGGGAGCGTACCAGCTACAGGATCCGTCAACTATGATTGGGAGCGTACCAGCTACAGAATCTGTCAACTGTGATTGGGAGCGTACGAGCAACAGAATCTGTCAACTGTCATGGGAGCGTACCAGCTACATGATCTGTCAACTGTGATTGGGAGCGTACGAGCAACAGAATCTGTCAACTGTGATTGGGAGCGTACCAGCTACAGGATCTGTCAACTGTCATGGGAGCGTACCAGCTACAGGATCCGTCAACTATGATTGGGAGCGTACCAGCTACATGATCTGTCAACTGTTATGGGAACGTACCAGGTACATAATCTGCCAACTGTCATGGGAGCGTACCAGCTACAGAATCTGTCAACTGTCATGGGAGCGTACCAGCTACAGAATCTGTCAACTTTCATGGGAGCGTACCAGCTACAGGATCTGTCAACTGTCATGGGAGCGTACCAGCTACAGGATCCGTCAACTATGATTGGGAGCGTACCAGCTACTTGATCTGTCAACTGTCATGGGAGCGTACCAGCTACAGAATCTGTCAACTGTCATGGGAGCGTACCAGATACATGATCTGTCAACTGTCATGGGAGCGTACCAGCTACATAATCTGTCAACTGTCATGGGAGCGTACCAGCTACATAATCTGTCAGCTGTCATGGGAACGTACCAGGTACATAATCTGCCAACTGTCATGGGAGCGTACCAGCTACATAATCTGTCAACTGTCATGGGAGCGTATCAGCTACATAATCTGTCAACTGTCATGGGAGCGTACCAACTACATGATCTGTCAACTGTCATGGGAGCGTACCAGCTACATAATCTGTCAACTGTCATGGGAGCGTACCAGCTACTTGATCTGTCAACTGTGATTGGGAGCGTACCAGCGACATAATCTGTCAACTTTCATGGGAGCGTACCAGCTACATAATCTGTCAACTTTCATGGGAGCGTACCAGCTACATAATCTGTCAACTTTCATGGGAGCGTACCAGCTACAGGATCCGTCAACTATGATTGGGAGCGCACCAGCTACATGATCTGTCAACTGTCATGGGAGCGTACCAGCTACATGATCTGTCAACTGTGATTGGGAGCGTACCAGCGACATAATCTGTCAACTTTCATGGGAGCGTACCAGCTACATAATCTGTCAACTTTCATGGGAGCGTACCAGCTACAGGATCCGTCAACTATGATTGGGAGCGTACCAGCTACATGATCTGTCAACTGTTATGGGAACGTACCAGGTACATAATCTGCCAACTGTCATGGGAGCGTACCAGCTACAGAATCTGTCAACTGTCATGGGAGCGTACCAGCTACATAATCTGTCAACTGTCATGGGAGCGTACCAACTACATGATCTGTCAACTGTGATTGGGAGCGTACCAGCGACATAATCTGTCAACTTTCATGGGAGCGTACCAGCTACATAATCTGTCAACTTTCATGGGAGCGTACCAGCTACAGGATCTGTCAACTGTCATGGGAGCGTACCAGCTACAGGATCCGTCAACTATGATTGGGAGCGTACCAGCTACTTGATCTGTCAACTGTCATGGGAGCGTACCAGCTACAGAATCTGTCAACTGTCATGGGAGCGTACCAGATACATGATCTGTCAACTGTCATGGGAGCGTACCAGCTACATAATCTGTCAATTGTGATTGGGACCGTACCAGCTACATGATCTGTCAACTGTGATTGGGAGCGTACCAGCTACATGATCTGTCAACTGTGATTGGGAGCGTACCAGCTACATGATCTGTCAACTGTGATTGGGAGCGTACCAGCTACATGATCTGTCAACTGTGATTGGGAGCGTACCAGCTACAGGATCCGTCAACTATGATTGGGAGCGTACCAGCTACATGATCTGTTAACTGTTATGGGAGCGTACCAGGTACATAATCTGTCAACTGTGATTGGGAGCGTACCAGCTACATGATCTGTCAACTGTCATGGGAGTGTACCAGGTACATAATCTGTCAACTGTGATTGGGAGCGTACCAGCTACAGAATCTGTCAACTGTGATTGGGAACGTACCAGCTACATGATCTGTCAACTGTCATGGGAGCGTACCAGCTACATGATCTGTCAACTGTCATGGGAGTGTACCAGGTACATAATCTGTCAACTGTGATTGGGAGCGTACCAGCTACAGAATCTGTCAACTGTGATTGGAAGCGTTTCCAGCTACATGATGTCAACTGCCATGGGAGCGTTCCAGCTACAGGATCCGTCAACTATGATTGGGAGCGTACCAGCTACATGATCTGTCAACTGTCATGGGAGCGTACCAGCTACAGGATCCGTCAACTATGATTGGGAGCGTACCAGCTACATGATCTGTCAACTGCCATGGGAGCGTAACAGCTACAGGATCCGTCAACTATGATTGGGAGCGTACCAGCTACATGATCTGTCAACTGTCATGGGAGCGTACCAGGTACATAATCTGTCAACTGTGATTGGGAGCGTACCAGCTACATAATCTGTCAACTGTGATTGGGAGCGTACCAGCTACAGAATCTGTCAACTGTCATGGGAGCGTACCAGCTACAAGATCTGCCAACTGTCATGGGAGCGTACCAGCGACATAATCCGTCAACTGACATGGGAGCGTACCAGTTACATAATCTGTCAACTGTAGAGGGAGCGTACCAGTTACATAATCTGCCAACTGTCATGGGAGCGTACCAGCTACAGTCAACTGTCATGGGAGCGTACCAGTTACATAATCTGTCAACTGTCATGGGAGCGTACCAGTTACATAATCTGTCAACTGTCGTGGGAGCGTACCAGCTACATAATCTGTCAACTGTCAAGGGAGCGTACCACTACATGATCTGTCAGCTGACATGGGAGCGTACCAGGTACATAATCTGTCAACTGTCGTGGGAGCGTATTAGTTACAGAATCTGTTAACTGACATGGGAGCGTACCAGCTACATGATCTGTCAACTGTCATGGTAGCGTACCAGCTACATGATCTGTCAACTGTCATGGGAGCGTACCAGTTACATAATATGTCAACTGTCATGGGAGCGTACCAGCTACAGGATATGTCAACTGTCGTGGGAGCGTACCAGGTACATAATCTGTCAACTATGATTGGGAGCGTACCAGCTACATGATCTGTCAACTGTTATGGGAACGTACCAGGTACATAATCTATCAACTGTCATGGGAGCGTACCAGCTACAGAATCTGTCAACTGTCATGGGAGCGTACCAGGTACATAATCTATCAACTGTGATTGGGAGCGTACCAGCTACAGAATCTATCAACTGTGATTGGGAGCGTACCAGCTACAGAATCTATCAACTGTGATTGGGAGCGTACCAGCTACATAATCTATCAACTGTGATTGGGAGCGTACCAGGTACATAATCTATCAACTGTGATTGGGAGCGTACCAGCTACATAATCTATCAACTGTGATTGGGAGCGTACCAGCTACAGGATCCGTCAACTGTCATGGGAGCGTACCAGCTACATGATCCGTCAACTGTCATGGGAGCGTACCAGCTACATGATCTGTCAACTGTGATTGGGAGCGTACTAGCTACATAATCTGTCAACTGTGATTGGGAGCGTACCAGCTACAGAATCTATCAACTGTGATTGGGAGCGTACCAGCTACAGAATATATCAACTGTCATGGGAGCGTACCAGCTACATGATCCGTCAACTGTCATGGGAGCGTACCAGCTACATGATCTGTCAACTGTGATTGGGAGCGTACTAGCTACATAATCTGTCAACTGTGATTGGGAGCGTACCAGCTACAGAATCTATCAACTGTGATTGGGAGCGTACTAGCTACATGGTCTGTCAACTGTTATGTGAGCGTACCAGCTACATAATCTGTCAACTGTCATGGGAGCGTACCAGCTACATAATCTATCAACTGTGATTGGGAGCGTACCAGCTACAGAATCTGTCAACTGTCATGGGAGCGTACCAGCTACATGATCTGTCAACTGTCATGGGAGCGTACCAGGTACATAATCTGTCAACTGTGATTGGGAACGTACCAGCTACATAATCTGTCAACTGTGATTGGGAGCGTACCAGCTACAGAATCTATCAACTGTGATTGGAAGCGTACCAGCTACATAATCTATCAACTGTGATTGGGAGCGTACCAGCTACAGAATCTATCAACTGTGATTGGGAGCGTACCAGCTACATAATATGTCAACTGTGATTGGGAGCGTACCAGGTACATAATCTATCAACTGTGATTGGGAGCGTACCAGCTACATAATCTGTCAACAGTGATTGGGAGCGTACCAGCTACAGGATCCGTCAACTATGATTGGGAGCGTACCAGCTACATGATCTGTTAACTGTTATGGGAGCGTACCAGGTACATAATCTGTCAACTGTGATTGGGAGCGTACCAGCTACATGATCTGTCAACTGTCATGGGAGTGTACCAGGTACATAATCTGTCAACTGTGATTGGGAGCGTACCAGCTACAGAATCTGTCAACTGTGATTGGGAACGTACCAGCTACATGATCTGTCAACTGTCATGGGAGCGTACCAGCTACATGATCTGTCAACTGTCATGGGAGTGTACCAGGTACATAATCTGTCAACTGTGATTGGGAGCGTACCAGCTACAGAATCTGTCAACTGTGATTGGAAGCGTTTCCAGCTACATGATGTCAACTGCCATGGGAGCGTACCAGCTACAGGATCCGTCAACTATGATTGGGAGCGTACCAGCTACATGATCTGTCAACTGTCATGGGAGCGTACCAGCTACAGGATCCGTCAACTATGATTGGGAGCGTACCAGCTACATGATCTGTCAACTGCCATGGGAGCGTACCAGCTACAGGATCCGTCAACTATGATTGGGAGCGTACCAGCTACATGATCTGTCAACTGTCATGGGAGCGTACCAGGTACATAATCTGTCAACTGTGATTGGGAGCGTACCAGCTACAGAATCTGTCAACTGTCATGGGAGCGTACCAGCTACAAGATCTGCCAACTGTCATGGGAGCGTACCAGCTACATAATCCGTCAACTGACATGGGAGCGTACCAGTTACATAATCTGTCAACTGTAGAGGGAGCGTACCAGTTACATAATCTGCCAACTGTCATGGGAGCGTACCAGCTACAGTCAACTGTCATGGGAGCGTACCAGTTACATAATCTGTCAACTGTCATGGGAGCGTACCAGTTACATAATCTGTCAACTGTCGTGGGAGCGTACCAGCTACATAATCTGTCAACTGTCAAGGGAGCGTACCACTACATGATCTGTCAGCTGACATGGGAGCGTACCAGGTACATAATCTGTCAACTGTCGTGGGAGCGTATCAGTTACAGAATCTGTTAACTGACATGGGAGCGTACCAGCTACATGATCTGTCAACTGTCATGGTAGCGTACCAGCTACATGATCTGTCAACTGTCATGGGAGCGTACCAGTTACATAATATGTCAACTGTCATGGGAGCGTACCAGCTACAGGATATGTCAACTGTCGTGGGAGCGTACCAGGTACATAATCTGTCAACTGTGGTTGGGGGCGTACCAGCTACAGGACATGTCAACTGTTGTGAGAGCGTACCAGGTACATAATCTGTCAACTGTGATTGGGGCGTACCAGCTACAGGACATGTCAACTGTCGTGGGAGCGTACCAGTTACATAATCTGTC
Source organism: Lepidochitona cinerea (assembly GCA_963971465.1). Classification (NCBI taxonomy): domain Eukaryota; kingdom Metazoa; phylum Mollusca; class Polyplacophora; order Chitonida; family Tonicellidae; genus Lepidochitona; species Lepidochitona cinerea. The sequence goes on along the minus strand of OZ020558.1, from coordinate 2,675,287 downwards.
AACTGTCATGGGAGCGTACCAGCTACAGGATATGTCAACTGTCGTGGGAGCGTACCAGGTACATAATCTGTCAACTGTGATTGGGGGCGTACCAGCTACAGGACATGTCAACTGTCGTGGGAGCGTACCAGCTACATAATCTGTCAACTGTCATGGGAGCGTACCAACTACATGATCTGTCAACTGTCATGGGAGCGTACCAGCTACATAATCTGTCAACTGTCATGGGAGCGTACCAGGTACATAATCTGTCAACTGTGAGTGGGAACGTACCAGCTACATAATCTGTCAACTGTGATTGGGAGCGTACCAGCTACAGAATATATCAACTGTGATTGGAAGCGTACCAGCTACATAATCTATCAACTGTGATTGGGAGCGTACCAGCTACAGAATCTATCAACTGTGATTGGGAGCGTACCAGCTACATAATATGTCAACTGTGATTGGGAGCGTACCAGGTACATAATCTATCAACTGTGATTGCGAGCGTACCAGCTACATAATCTGTCAACTGTGATTGGGAGCGTACCAGGTACATAATCTATCAACTGTGATTGGGAGCGTACCAGCTACAGAATCTATCAACTGTGATTGGGAGCGTACCAGCTACATAATCTATCAACTGTGATTGGGAGCGTACCAGGTACATAATCTATCAACTGTGATTGGGAGCGTACCAGCTACAGAATCTATCAACTGTGATTGGGAGCGTACCAGCTACATAATCTATCAACTGTGATTGGGAGCGTACCAGGTACATAATCTATGAACTGTGATTGGGAGCGTACCAGCTACAGAATCTATCAACTGTGATTGGGAGCGTACCAGCTACAGAATCTATCAACTGTGATTGGGAGCGTACCAGCTACATAATCTGTCAACTTTCATGGGATCGTACCAGCTACATAATCTGTCAACTTTCATGGGAGCGTACCAGCTACAGAATCTATCAACTGTGATTGGGAGCGTACCAGCTACAGAATCTATCAACTGTCATGGGAGCGTACCAGCTACATGATCCGTCAACTGTCATGGGAGCGTACCAGCTACATGATCTGTCAACTGTGATTGGGAGCGTACTAGCTACATAATCTGTCAACTGTGATTGGGAGCGTACCAGCTACAGAATCTATCAACTGTGATTGGGAGCGTACTAGCTACATGGTCTGTCAACTGTTATGTGAGCGTACCAGCTACATAATCTGTCAACTGTCATGGGAGCGTACCAGCTACAGGATCCGTCAACTATGATTGGGAGCGTACCAGCTACAGAATCTGTCAACTGTGATTGGGAGCGTACGAGCAACAGAATCTGTCAACTGTGATTGGGAGCGTACCAGCTACAGGATCTGTCAACTGTCATGGGAGCGTACCAGCTACAGGATCCGTCAACTATGATTGGGACCGTACCAGCTACATGATCTGTCAACTGTTATGGGAACGTACCAGGTACATAATCTGCCAACTGTCATGGGAGCGTACCAGCTACATAATCTGTCAACTGTGATTGGGAGCGTACCAGCTACAGAATCTATCAACTGTGATTGGGAGCGTACTAGCTACATGGTCTGTCAACTGTTATGTGAGCGTACCAGCTACATAATCTGTCAACTGTCATGGGAGCGTACCAGCTACATAATCTATCAACTGTGATTGGGAGCGTACCAGCTACAGAATCTGTCAACTGTCATGGGAGCGTACCAGCTACATGATCTGTCAACTGTCATGGGAGCGTACCAGGTACATAATCTGTCAACTGTGATTGGGAACGTACCAGCTACATAATCTGTCAACTGTGATTGGGAGCGTACCAGCTACAGAATCTATCAACTGTGATTGGGAGCGTACCAGCTACATAATCTATCAACTGTGATTGGGAGCGTACCAGCTACAGAATCTATCAACTGTGATTGGGAGCGTACCAGCTACATAATCTATCAACTGTGATTGGGAGCGTACCAGGTACATAATCTATCAACTGTGATTGGGAGCGTACCAGCTACAGAATCTATCAACTGTGATTGGGAGCGTACCAGTTACATAATCTATCAACTGTGATTGGGAGCGTACCAGGTACATAACCTATCAACTGTGATTGGGAGCGTACCAGCTACAGAATCTATCAACTGTGATTGGGAGCGTACCAGCTACAGAATCTATCAACTGTGATTGGGAGCGTACCAGCTACATAATCTGTCAACTTTCATGGGAGCGTACCAGCTACATAATCTGTCAACTTTCATGGGAGCGTACCAGCTACAGAATCTATCAACTGTGATTGGGAGCGTACCAGCTACAGAATCTATCAACTGTCATGGGAGCGTACCAGCTACATGATCCGTCAACTGTCATGGGAGCGTACCAGCTACATGATCTGTCAACTGTGATTGGGAGCGTACTAGCTACATAATCTGTCAACTGTGATTGGGAGCGTACCAGCTACAGAATCTATCAACTGTGGTTGGGAGCGTACTAGCTACATGGTCTGTCAACTGTTATGTGAGCGTACCAGCTACATAATCTGTCAACTGTCATGGGAGCGTACCAGCTACAGGATCCGTCAACTATGATTGGGAGCGTACCAGCTACAGAATCTGTCAACTGTGATTGGGAGCGTACGAGCAACAGAATCTGTCAACTGTCATGGGAGCGTACCAGCTACATGATCTGTCAACTGTGATTGGGAGCGTACGAGCAACAGAATCTGTCAACTGTGATTGGGAGCGTACCAGCTACAGGATCTGTCAACTGTCATGGGAGCGTACCAGCTACAGGATCCGTCAACTATGATTGGGAGCGTACCAGCTACATGATCTGTCAACTGTTATGGGAACGTACCAGGTACATAATCTGCCAACTGTCATGGGAGCGTACCAGCTACAGAATCTGTCAACTGTCATGGGAGCGTACCAGCTACAGAATCTGTCAACTTTCATGGGAGCGTACCAGCTACAGGATCTGTCAACTGTCATGGGAGCGTACCAGCTACAGGATCCGTCAACTATGATTGGGAGCGTACCAGCTACTTGATCTGTCAACTGTCATGGGAGCGTACCAGCTACAGAATCTGTCAACTGTCATGGGAGCGTACCAGATACATGATCTGTCAACTGTCATGGGAGCGTACCAGCTACATAATCTGTCAACTGTCATGGGAGCGTACCAGCTACATAATCTGTCAGCTGTCATGGGAACGTACCAGGTACATAATCTGCCAACTGTCATGGGAGCGTACCAGCTACATAATCTGTCAACTGTCATGGGAGCGTACCAGCTACATAATCTGTCAACTGTCATGGGAGCGTACCAACTACATGATCTGTCAACTGTCATGGGAGCGTACCAGCTACATAATCTGTCAACTGTCATGGGAGCGTACCAGCTACTTGATCTGTCAACTGTGATTGGGAGCGTACCAGCGACATAATCTGTCAACTTTCATGGGAGCGTACCAGCTACATAATCTGTCAACTTTCATGGGAGCGTACCAGCTACATAATCTGTCAACTTTCATGGGAGCGTACCAGCTACAGGATCCGTCAACTATGATTGGGAGCGCACCAGCTACATGATCTGTCAACTGTCATGGGAGCGTACCAGCTACATGATCTGTCAACTGTGATTGGGAGCGTACCAGCGACATAATCTGTCAACTTTCATGGGAGCGTACCAGCTACATAATCTGTCAACTTTCATGGGAGCGTACCAGCTACAGGATCCGTCAACTATGATTGGGAGCGTACCAGCTACAGGATCCGTCAACTATGATTGGGAGCGTACCAGCTACATGATCTGTCAACTGTTATGGGAACGTACCAGGTACATAATCTGCCAACTGTCATGGGAGCGTACCAGCTACAGAATCTGTCAACTGTTATGGGAGCGTACCAGCTACATAATCTGTCAACTGTCATGGGAGCGTACCAACTACATGATCTGTCAACTGTGATTGGGAGCGTACCAGCGACATAATCTGTCAACTTTCATGGGAGCGTACCAGCTACATAATCTGTCAACTTTCATGGGAGCGTACCAGCTACAGGATCTGTCAACTGTCATGGGAGCGTACCAGCTACAGGATCCGTCAACTATGATTGGGAGCGTACCAGCTACTTGATCTGTCAACTGTCATGGGAGCGTACCAGCTACAGAATCTGTCAACTGTCATGGGAGCGTACCAGATACATGATCTGTCAACTGTCATGGGAGCGTACCAGCTACATAATCTGTCAATTGTGATTGGGACCGTACCAGCTACATGATCTGTCAACTGTGATTGGGAGCGTACCAGCTACATGATCTGTCAACTGTGATTGGGAGCGTACCAGCTACATGATCTGTCAACTGTGATTGGGAGCGTACCAGCTACATGATCTGTCAACTGTGATTGGGAGCGTACCAGCTACAGGATCCGTCAACTATGATTGGGAGCGTACCAGCTACATGATCTGTTAACTGTTATGGGAGCGTACCAGGTACATATTCTGTCAACTGTGATTGGGAGCGTACCAGCTACATGATCTGTCAACTGTCATGGGAGTGTACCAGGTACATAATCTGTCAACTGTGATTGGGAGCGTACCAGCTACAGAATCTGTCAACTGTGATTGGGAACGTACCAGCTACATGATCTGTCAACTGTCATGGGAGCGTACCAGCTACATGATCTGTCAACTGTCATGGGAGTGTACCAGGTACATAATCTGTCAACTGTGATTGGGAGCGTACCAGCTACAGAATCTGTCAACTGTGATTGGAAGCGTTTCCAGCTACATGATGTCAACTGCCATGGGAGCGTTCCAGCTACAGGATCCGTCAACTATGATTGGGAGCGTACCAGCTACATGATCTGTCAACTGTCATGGGAGCGTACCAGCTACAGGATCCGTCAACTATGATTGGGAGCGTACCAGCTACATGATCTGTCAACTGCCATGGGAGCGTAACAGCTACAGGATCCGTCAACTATGATTGGGAGCGTACCAGCTACATGATCTGTCAACTGTCATGGGAGCGTACCAGGTACATAATCTGTCAACTGTGATTGGGAGCGTACCAGCTACATAATCTGTCAACTGTGATTGGGAGCGTACCAGCTACAGAATCTGTCAACTGTCATGGGAGCGTACCAGCTACAAGATCTGCCAACTGTCATGGGAGCGTACCAGCGACATAATCCGTCAACTGACATGGGAGCGTACCAGTTACATAATCTGTCAACTGTAGAGGGAGCGTACCAGTTACATAATCTGCCAACTGTCATGGGAGCGTACCAGCTACAGTCAACTGTCATGGGAGCGTACCAGTTACATAATCTGTCAACTGTCATGGGAGCGTACCAGTTACATAATCTGTCAACTGTCGTGGGAGCGTACCAGCTACATAATCTGTCAACTGTCAAGGGAGCGTACCACTACATGATCTGTCAGCTGACATGGGAGCGTACCAGGTACATAATCTGTCAACTGTCGTGGGAGCGTATTAGTTACAGAATCTGTTAACTGACATGGGAGCGTACCAGCTACATGATCTGTCAACTGTCATGGTAGCGTACCAGCTACATGATCTGTCAACTGTCATGGGAGCGTACCAGTTACATAATATGTCAACTGTCATGGGAGCGTACCAGCTACAGGATATGTCAACTGTCGTGGGAGCGTACCAGGTACATAATCTGTCAACTATGATTGGGAGCGTACCAGCTACATGATCTGTCAACTGTTATGGGAACGTACCAGGAACATAATCTATCAACTGTCATGGGAGCGTACCAGCTACAGAATCTGTCAACTGTCATGGGAGCGTACCAGGTACATAATCTATCAACTGTGATTGGGAGCGTACCAGCTACAGAATCTATCAACTGTGATTGGGAGCGTACCAGCTACAGAATCTATCAACTGTGATTGGGAGCGTACCAGCTACATAATCTATCAACTGTGATTGGGAGCGTACCAGGTACATAATCTATCAACTGTGATTGGGAGCGTACCAGCTACATAATCTATCAACTGTGATTGGGAGCGTACCAGCTACAGGATCCGTCAACTGTCATGGGAGCGTACCAGCTACATGATCCGTCAACTGTCATGGGAGCGTACCAGCTACATGATCTGTCAACTGTGATTGGGAGCGTACTAGCTACATAATCTGTCAACTGTGATTGGGAGCGTACCAGCTACAGAATCTATCAACTGTGATTGGGAGCGTACCAGCTACAGAATATATCAACTGTCATGGGAGCGTACCAGCTACATGATCCGTCAACTGTCATGGGAGCGTACCAGCTACATGATCTGTCAACTGTGATTGGGAGCGTACTAGCTACATAATCTGTCAACTGTGATTGGGAGCGTACCAGCTACAGAATCTATCAACTGTGATTGGGAGCGTACTAGCTACATGGTCTGTCAACTGTTATGTGAGCGTACCAGCTACATAATCTGTCAACTGTCATGGGAGCGTACCAGCTACATAATCTATCAACTGTGATTGGGAGCGTACCAGCTACAGAATCTGTCAACTGTCATGGGAGCGTACCAGCTACATGATCTGTCAACTGTCATGGGAGCGTACCAGGTACATAATCTGTCAACTGTGATTGGGAACGTACCAGCTACATAATCTGTCAACTGTGATTGGGAGCGTACCAGCTACAGAATCTATCAACTGTGATTGGAAGCGTACCAGCTACATAATCTATCAACTGTGATTGGGAGCGTACCAGCTACAGAATCTATCAACTGTGATTGGGAGCGTACCAGCTACATAATATGTCAACTGTGATTGGGAGCGTACCAGGTACATAATCTATCAACTGTGATTGGGAGCGTACCAGCTACATAATCTGTCAACAGTGATTGGGAGCGTACCAGGTACATAATCTATCAACTGTGATTGGGAGCGTACCAGCTACAGAATCTATCAACTGTGATTGGGAGCGTACCAGCTACATAATCTATCAACTGTGATTGGGAGCGTACCAGGTACATAATCTATCAACTGTGATTGGGAGCGTACCAGCTACAGAATCTATCAACTGTGATTGGGAGCGTACCAGCTACATAATCTATCAACTGTGATTGGGAGCGTACCAGGTACATAATCTATGAACTGTGATTGGGAGCGTACCAGCTACAGAATCTATCAACTGTGATTGGGAGCGTACCAGCTACAGAATCTATCAACTGTGATTGGGAGCGTACCAGCTACATAATCTGTCAACTTTCATGGGAGCGTACCAGCTACATAATCTGTCAACTTTCATGGGAGCGTACCAGCTACAGAATCTATCAACTGTGATTGGGAGCGTACCAGCTACAGAATCTATCAACTGTCATGGGAGCGTACCAGCTACATGATCCGTCAACTGTCATGGGAGCGTACCAGCTACATGATCTGTCAACTGTGATTGGGAGCGTACTAGCTACATAATCTGTCAACTGTGATTGGGAGCGTACCAGCTACAGAATCTATCAACTGTGATTGGGAGCGTACTAGCTACATGGTCTGTCAACTGTTATGTGAGCGTACCAGCTACATAATATGTCAACTGTCATGGGAGCGTACCAGCTACAGGATCCGTCAACTATGATTGGGAGCGTACCAGCTACAGAATCTGTCAACTGTGATTGGGAGCGTACGAGCAACAGAATCTGTCAACTGTGATTGGGAGCGTACCAGCTACAGGATCTGTCAACTGTCATGGGAGCGTACCAGCTACAGGATCCGTCAACTATGATTGGGACCGTACCAGCTACATGATCTGTCAACTGTTATGGGAACGTACCAGGTACATAATCTGCCAACTGTCATGGGAGCGTACCAGCTACAGAATCTGTCAACTGTCATGGGAGCGTACCAGCTACATAATCTGTCAACTGTCATGGGAGCGTACCAGCTACATGACCTGTCAACTGTCATGGGAGCGTACCAGCTACATAATCTGTCAATTGTGATTGGGAGCGTACCAGCTACATAATCTGTCAACTGTGATTGGGAGCGTACCAGCTACATGATCTGTCAACTGTGATTGGGAGCGTACCAGCTACATAATCTGTCAACTTTCATGGGAGCGTACCAGCTACATAATCTGTCAACTTTCATGGGAGCATACCAGCTACAGGATCTGTCAACTGTCATGGGAGCGTACCAGCTACAGGATCCGTCAACTATGATTGGGAGCGTACCAGCTACTTGATCTGTCAACTGTCATGGGAGCGTACCAGCTACAGAATCTGTCAACTGTCATGGGAGCGTACCAGCTACATAATCTGTCAATTGTGATTGGGACCGTACCAGCTACATGATCTGTCAACTGTGATTGGGAGCGTACCAGCTACATGATCTGTCAACTGTGATTGGGAGCGTACCAGCTACAGGATCCGTCAACTATGATTGGGAGCGTACCAGCTACATGATCTGTTAACTGTTATGGGAGCGTACCAGGTACATAATCTGTCAACTGTGATTGGGAGCGTACCAGCTACATGATCTGTCAACTGTCATGGGAGTGTACCAGGTACATAATCTGTCAACTGTGATTGGGAGCGTACCAGCTACAGAATCTGTCAACTGTGATTGGGAACGTACCAGCTACATGATCTGTCAACTGTCATGGGAGCGTACCAGCTACATGATCTGTCAACTGTCATGGGAGTGTACCAGGTACATAATCTGTCAACTGTGATTGGGAGCGTACCAGCTACAGAATCTGTCAACTGTGATTGGAAGCGTTTCCAGCTACATGATGTCAACTGCCATGGGAGCGTACCAGCTACAGGATCCGTCAACTATGATTGGGAGCGTACCAGCTACATGATCTGTCAACTGTCATGGGAGCGTACCAGCTACAGGATCCGTCAACTATGATTGGGAGCGTACCAGCTACATGATCTGTCAACTACCATGGGAGCGTACCAGCTACAGGATCCGTCAACTATGATTGGGAGCGTACCAGCTACATGATCTGTCAACTGTCATGGGAGCGTACCAGGTACATAATCTGTCAACTGTGATTGGGAGCGTACCAGCTACAGAATCTGTCAACTGTCATGGGAGCGTACCAGCTACAAGATCTGCCAACTGTCATGGGAGCGTACCAGCTACATAATCCGTCAACTGACATGGGAGCGTACCAGTTACATAATCTGTCAACTGTAGAGGGAGCGTACCAGTTACATAATCTGCCAACTGTCATGGGAGCGTACCAGCTACAGTCAACTGTCATGGGAGCGTACCAGTTACATAATCTGTCAACTGTCATGGGAGCGTACCAGTTACATAATCTGTCAACTGTCGTGGGAGCGTACCAGCTACATAATCTGTCAACTGTCAAGGGAGCGTACCACTACATGATCTGTCAGCTGACATGGGAGCGTACCAGGTACATAATCTGTCAACTGTCGTGGGAGCGTATCAGTTACAGAATCTGTTAACTGACATGGGAGCGTACCAGCTACATGATCTGTCAACTGTCATGGTAGCGTACCAGCTACATGATCTGTCAACTGTCATGGGAGCGTACCAGTTACATAATATGTCAACTGTCATGGGAGCGTACCAGCTACAGGATATGTCAACTGTCGTGGGAGCGTACCAGGTACATAATCTGTCAACTGTGGTTGGGGCGTACCAGCTACAGGACATGTCAACTGTTGTGAGAGCGTACCAGGTACATAATCTGTCAACTGTGATTGGGGCGTACCAGCTACAGGACATGTCAACTGTCGTGGGAGCGTACCAGTTACATAATCTGTCAACTGTCATGGGAGCGTACCAGCTACAGGATATGTCAACTGTCGTGGGAGCGTACCAGGTACATAATCTGTCAACTGTGATTGGGGGCGTACCAGCTACAGGACATGTCAACTGTCGTGGGAGCGTACCAGTTACATAATCTGTCAACTGTCATGGGAGCGTACCAGCTACATGATCTGTCAACTGTCATGGGAGTGTACCAGCTACATAATCTGCGAGCTGTCATGGGAGCGTACCAGCTACAGGATCTGTTTATGTAATAAATAAATGCAGTCATCAAGAAATTGCATTAAATTATACTGATGTATCATTGCCATTGAAATACTACAAAATAGACCGAATGTCCACCTTAAGGGGCTTTCACAATTGAGACTTTCGCCGCACGGTCAAAATACTGAAATCGACCGCACGGTGGAGGTAATTTTTTTCGGGCCGCAGTAGAACCGAAAAAATTACCGCAAGAAAATAATCCATTTTACGATTGGCCGGGGCATCGTAAGGGCGTGGCAAGGTTCCCGCACGGTTTAATCCACGAATCTCTTGCGGCGAACCGCGCGAGTGACGCAAGCAACGCACGTCTAGCGCACGTGATCCGTGAGATAGTTGCGCGGAGGTGCTACGTGATTTGTTGGAACGTTCGGCGTGCCGCAAGATGCACCAATGAGCGGGCGCCTTACGGCGTTTTGTCAAATCGTGCGGCGATTTTGGGCTCCGCAGACGTGATTGCAGTATAAAAAGGCGCATAGATCCAAAAAACAGTTAGACAAAGAACGTCAATCCATTGAGGAAGATCACCACGATGCTCGCCAAGAAGCAGACCAAGGCAAAAGCTTCAACTGTTGTGAGATAAACTGAAGCACCCAAAAATATATACCTGTAGCACACCTGAGGGTATTTTTCGCACGGTGAACGCAAGGCGGTGCAAGACCGAGACGGCGAATTGTTCAACGGTTTACGACTGTCGCAAGGTTAGCGAAACAAGAAATTTCACCGTACGGAGCATCTTACGACACACAAAAAATCGTGCAACAACCGCGCGTCAAGATACAACGGTTTACGGTGAACGTACTGGCGCACGCACGGATCAGTGGTAATAAATAAATTCGCACGGCCGAAAATTGGATTCCATGTGCACACCAAACTTTTCTGCGGCTCTTGCGGCACAAAAATTCCGCGCGGTAAGGTGCGGTTGCCCGCAAGGAAGGCTGTGGTCCATCCTACGGAAGGCCAAAATTCATGACCGCAAGAGCCGTAAATCCGCCGTATCTCAATTGTGAAAGGGGCTTTAAATGTTCGGTCCATTCTCCCTCGAGAATAGGGCTCGCACCTTCCCTGTTGTGCTTCTTTTCAAATGTCGAACAATCATAACCTCACTGTGGGCTCCGGGGTACTGCCATTTGGTTCATACATGTGTTGATTTATATTAGTTGTATATTAAAAATAGTTGCGGTTTTGGAGATAATTGCTATATATCATGCTTTAAAACAAAAAAAAATAATACTCACTTTTCTTGTTTACTTAGTTGTACTGATATATTTATGATCACTAAAACACACGGGCACAGGGAAAATCTTCTTGTCTAAAATAACCATGGAGACAAGTTTCTAATTGTGTTAAAAAGAGGTAAATCATTTAGACCTTTACACCCCATAAATTGTTGTAACAAACCAAACCAATGATATTTCATTAGGTGGACGACTGACAAGAGCTTAGCCTTGGTACTGATATAATGCATTTGTCCTGTTAAAATAAAATTGTCTGATTAAACCACTTTTTCCCGCCGTGTTAGTGAAATAATAAGTGAGACAGCAATCAACCAATCAATATATTCTTTGTGGAAAGCTTTGGTACCTTCTTTAATATAATGAGGACACGTGTTTAACCAAATATAGAGTTAATCTACTCGCTCCCGGTTTAACATGTAGCTTGCTCACAAAATTATGCAAGCAAATTATACAAGCAAAACGGATAAGGTAACGATTGCACCTGGTGTCAATCATATATCAGTCCATATTTTAGCCGAAATCACTATTGTAGTGTCATATTGGAGTTATATCCGGGCAACAGATCATTTAGCATTGCAAGCATTACCATATACCGCAGGCGTAGAGCGACTTAGTATATAGGCAATGTAACCGCGACCGCCATCTTGTTTTTTCGAGTGACTTCCGGTAGGATCTGTCAGTGCGATCGCCGATGTCAGGGTCCGGTCAGTTTCAGGTAATTTTCTTTATATTCGGCTTTTAGCTGGGGCGATTGCATGTAATTTTTATTTTCCGCAGTGATTACGGAGTCTTTCTAAATCCTCATTTAAGCCTGACATTCTCTGAATTTCTTTCACGCTAGGGAATTCCCTTTTACAACTTATTACGCTGAAAGGTATTTCCCAACTTTGACATTAAAAAAACATATGATCCAAATTCCGCGTTTTGTTGAAATTTGGTAGGAATCTAGCCAATCATATGTAAAAATAGTGTGCAAAGTTTGACATTAATGCGCCAAGTAGAACTCTTAAAATATATGCTTAGTTGACAGCTCCTCGAAATACATACTGAATCCCATTGACAACTATTCATAAATCATAGTTTACTGGGGGTTTTATTTTCTTCTTTTACCAGCTATCGCCACAACTTTCTCTGATTAACCCTTTGCATGTTCGAAGTGGAAATTTACAAAAAATATTAATGGGAATGGGATTTTTAATATTGGATTCATGTTAATAGCTGTCATAAGTGAGATAGTTGAAGGGAACTAACAGAAGGTTGAGCATTTCTATCTCTCCAGCAATTTGTGCCACTGTGCAAATTAAGTAATCCTTTATGTGGTGTGAAAGACAAATCAATCAATCAGTCATGGGTTAATATTTTCCCCCAAACTTATGATATGGCAAGGGCATTTGGAATTCTACCAGAAGATTGGCCTGTAATGGTAGCATGTGTTTTAGTGGTCATAAAAAATATATCTATATAAAATAAACTACATAATTGGAAAAATTACTCAGGTCTATTTTCTATTAAAACAACAAATTCTATAATTGTCTGCATATGACTATCCTGTGACAAATTTAAACAGGTCCAGTTATAAAGCTTGGTTTATATACATATTTTATATATTTTTCATATTTTTTTTCAGGTCGCCAACACTAATGATGGATAAGAGAGGGCCAAAATTGTTACAGGGCTTACATTTTGAAATATAATAGACTGGTTAAACATGAGCAAGTCAGAAGTAGTCTTAGTTGGAGGACAACGCAAAGTTAAATAGCTAAAACACAAGTTTAAAAGATTTAAATATTTGTATTTCTGTACACAGATGAATGTACAAAAAAGGAGACAATGTTTTATTTACATGTAAAACAATAAACGAAATGTAAATATAGTACTGGGTACTTATGTAACATATACAGTGCACTACAAAATTAAAAAATAAACTGTTTTTTTTTTATTTTCTTTGTGTCTAAAACATGACTGTAATTATGAGATTTTAAATATTTCAATTTTTAGTTCTTCATGCACCAACCAAAGGTTATTTCATCCCTATCATTGTTGCGATAAAGACTGAAATAATGTTGAAACCAATGTTAAATCTTCTCTCACTCACTTATCCATATCCTGATGTATCATTGGCAGGTGTGTGTGGGTCAGGCCTGTTATTTGCAAGCGCGTGGGGGGGGGGGGGGGGGGGTCAAAAAGTACCATTTAAGAGATTCAAATTTTCCTGGGTTCTCGTTTACTAATTCAGTAATTTCCCTGATGATGATTGCAGCTTATGTTTTTCAAGTTTTCAGCATAATTCAAATGTCAATATTTTCTCTCCAAGTATTTATCATAAAACACTTAAAATGATAAACAATCTCATTGATTATGGGCACACAATCATATTCTTGTAGATCTTTGGTAACACCATGCCATTCTTGTATAAATATTTCATAATTCAGTAATTTCCCTGATGATGATTGAAGCTTGATGTCTTTTTTAATTTTTCAGAACATTTCAAATGTCCATATTTTATCTCCAAATATTTATCATAAAACACTTAAAATGATAAACAATCTCATTGATTTGGGCACACCACTCTATTCTTGTAGATCTCTGATAATACCATGCCATTCTTGTAGAAATATTTAACAAACACTTTGATGTGGTGAATATCATCCCCAGTCCCCAAATTTTGTAAATTGAAACTCTAGTAGAGGTTGTCATATTTCTGAAAAATAATTGCACATTTATCCTTTAATGCTTAAGAATACCACAGATTTCCATTTCCATCAATAAAGTTTAAATATCAGAAGACATTGTTTGTAAGAAAAGTGTAATTTAAGTTAAAAGTATAAGCAGGAATTAAACTGTTAAGTAAATAATACTAGAAATTTTGTATTTATGACCTTTTATTCAATTTTATCAACGGCCTGATTGCAATACATTAGATAATTGGTTTAGACCAGCTTTAAAACGAATTGATAAGTTAAGGTTAAGAAAATCAGTATATATCGCAGATTTTCATTCAAAGAAAATCAAAAAATTTTAAATATAAGAAGAAATTGTTTGGAGGAAAAGTGTAATAAAATTTAAAAGTATAAGCAGGAATATTTTTATCTAAATAATGATAGAAAATTTGTATTTATGACTTTTTATTCAATTTCATCAACACCGTCAATGCAATCCATTAGATAATTGGTTTAGACCAGCTTTACTAATTGATAAGCTAACCTTTCTGTACAAACACTTTTACTTGTGAATTAAATGTTCTGACTTAACCTAACCTTCTGTTGGTTACTGGCAACCATCCCACTTATGGCAGCGATTAACATGAATCCAATATGAAAAGCCCCATTCGGACTAAAAATTCCACTTCGAACATGCTTAGGGGTAATCGGTGAAAGTTGTGGTGATAGCTTGTGGTGGGAAACCTCAGTAAACTATGATTTATGAATAGTTGTCAATGGGATTCAGTATGTATTTCGAGGAGCTGTCAACTAAGCATATATTTTAAGAGTTCTACTTGGCGCATTAATGTCAAACTTTGCACACTATTTTTACATATGATTGGCTAGATTCCTACCAAATTTCAACAAAACACGGAATTTGGATCATATGTTTTTTTAATGTCAAAGTTGGGAAATACCTTTCAGCGTAATAAGTTGTAAAAGGGAATTCCCTAGCGTGAAAGAAATTCAGAGAATGTCAGGCTTAAATGAGGATTTAGAAAGACTCAGTAATCACTGAGGAAAATAAAAATTACATGCAATCGCCCCAGCTAAAAGCCGAATATAAAGAAAATTACCTGAAACTGACCGGACCCTGACATCGGCGATCGCACTGACAGATCCTACCGGAAGTCACTCGAAAAAACAAGATGGCGGTCGCGGTTACATTGCCTATATACTAAGTCGCTCTACGCCTGCGGTATATGGTAATGCTTGCAATGCTACAGATCATTGCGCTGACGCATAACGTTCGAATCTGACGCCATCGAGAGGAAGTTCTCATGCAATGTTCCGTATGGTCACGTGCTTCAGCCAGCATATAAACGACATCATAGGAGAAACAAATTTCACCGCTGCAGAATCATTTATGTTAGACTTGACTGTTTATGTATCATGAAAAAGTCGTTATAAAAATTTACATTCAAAATTGATATTAATTGTACTCGTCATCGTTAAATTGAAAGTCCATATCGGCCGAGACGCCTTCGGCAACTCTTACAATAAATATATTGGATGTAACTTCGAATCATATAAAAAATCTCATATTATTACGAGTCTTCCAATTTGTGAGAGATTTAGACAATGGTTTCCAGATCTATTGTTTTCGACCAATGTCCACTTTTACCAAACCTCATTAAGCATCACCTTTATAACTTCCTTGGTTAATAACCTCCATAACCTTTAAAAGTCACCTTAACTTTGAGAGACTTTTCAGGGTGCTTCGCAAGATTACTTAACGTCACCTTAGCTCATTTTTCAGGTTATAAACATGAGCACAATTATTATTTTGGGAGAAAACAGCGAAGACAATTTTGAAATCTTTAAGACAATCTTTTTTCTGGAGTTCTAATGTAATCTACTAAAATCACAACAAGCTGTATCCAAAGAAAGTGTGTAGCTATCATATCATTCAAACAGTCGTAGCATAGAGAATTGCTTAAAGAAATACTTGTTTCAGTCTTATATTCTAACTAAACCTTGCGATCTGCTAGGAACTCTTAAGAGTTTCCCTCCTCCACGCGAGGAGAGTTTCCTTTTCAGTTATCGCCAGGGTGAAAATCTTAAGATGAGCTTAGGGGGGTTTTGTAAAAGAGGCGTAGGTCCATCTTAAAATTTTATCCTTAGCCGTGAAGGTTACTTTAACTAAGATGGCTTCGTAATAGTGGACCCTGGATGTCCGGTTGTTCAAAAGAAAATTACATGTAGCTTTACGGCAGATTGCATTACGTGGCGTAACAAAGAAATTCTGACGTCATCCATTTTTTTTCTTCTATTTAACATATTCTACATGCCGTGGGGTTTTCTAGCGTTGCTTTGCTGTTATAAGGCTGGTCTGCCGTATAGGGAGCGAGAGTATCACGAGAATTCCACAAATGTTCTGTCACCGGCGCTGTCATTGCACTTGTGGGTAGCCTTTATCGTTCGAATGTGACGCTCAGTTCTGACGTGATAGAACAAAAAAACGTCAATCTAGCTGACAACGTCATCAAAAAACGTCATCTGTTACAGGATATCGAGAAATCTCTCGGGAGACTCCCATGTCCTATTGTAGGCTTTATTCCTTCCAACCCCTTAAGGTATATTATCTATAGCAAAGGCGATATATGATCTATCGACTGCAGATATTACCGACAGAATGACTGGTGAAAAATCTAATTACTGTCTGGAATTATTCGCTTCCGTCTCCCTTGTCATCGGAATACTATACAGATCCTCAACAAATTCCAACCATAACGATACATGTCTTAGATTTAAGAGTACGCAGCCGTTTGGTTTTGGCTTGATAGATAATATTCGTTTCCCTTGTTGGTTTGTGTTCGTAGCTTCTCAGATAAAAATTGAGTTATGAGGAAGGATGAGCTGTGTTATCCAATGCGTTCAGTTTGTCCAGTAAGAATTTATATCAACGTCAACACTTGTTATATGAATTGTATTATGCTCTGTCATTACACTTTAGTAAGCTTGTCATTTATCTAAGGCTGTGAATTTTTCAATGTTTCTTGGGTACAATGGTCGACAACGCTAGCTTTACTTTTTTCTACACCTCCCTGATAAAAAAACATTGTACAATCATAAGTATATGCGAAAACAATCGTCAAAATCGCATACACTAATTATCATATGTCAAAACAGTAGGCTATTGTTTTTAAGTAAAGTGTTATATACTAATTATTTCAAACACTTGCCATAATTGACAGTAAGAATTATACTATTGAAATAAAACCAGAATAACTTATATAGATGTATCTTGTACATGGTCCAGTTTTCGTTTTAACACGTTTCCAATTGCACTCTTCCAGACGACTGGCAGAAGATATCGGGTAATCTGTGTATTTTTTCGTAAATCTTCTGCAATCAAAACGTCCAATGGAAATGACAAGAATGACGTCAAACACGCGATAGGGTTCGATATTTGGACTCAATCGAATAACTGACTCACTGTGTTATAGGGGGGGGGGGGGCAAATTGCCTTTTTAAATTCAATATAGGTCGGTAAAAAATTGTCCCAAAACTGTCAAAACTAAACAGTTTCAAGATAGAACTAAAATTAGTTTAAAATTTCTATTATATAAATTTGTATTTTGTCATGTTATGAATGGTGGTGAATAAATATCAACCAATCGCTGTTCCCAAAGCACAAAGAGCAGGCATTCCCCTTCTTAATTTTTGGAGCATTTTGCCTGAGGTAACTTGGAATAATTTTCAACCAGTCAAATCGTTGTCCTTATTTAATGTCATCTGGAAATGCGTCTGTGTCAATGATCTATATACGTGGAATACTGGTCGCTTGATATTTGAGTTCCAGCTAGCCATTCCGCCATTCGATGGAAACGATTAGACGAATTCCATCCAAGATGGCGGACAGTCAATCAATATCGAGATCAGTCATGCGCACAGCCATCTCGTATCAATGGCGACGGTTTTAGAACGCCAGGTCCACATCAACCAATGAGACGTGACCCTGCCCCATATATAGTTCAATGACCAAAGAGTACTGATGTTGTGCTGGTCATCAGCGTTGGATATTAAGACAATCACTTTTTATCCTCCTCTAATTTTCTCCTAATTCAAGCGACACAACTGATCGAAGCTATTTACGCAGTTTAATCGATCCTTAAATTCCACGTTCACACCAAAAACAACAACGTCTAATGGTCATATTTTGTTTAAATTTAAGTCATTGCATAGCCTTCATGAAATAGTAAATGTGATTATACCCTTTGTGATAACCACTTTTATTCTCCATAAAGAGCTATAAGAAAGGTGTCAAAAACGTCTTCACCAAAGACGTTCAAGTTTGTTAACTTTGCGGTGATAGAAGATATTTAACTTATAGCTTTTTATCCTCCATGGATACCTCGGTAGCTCAGTCGATGGAACGATGGTCTGACGCAAAGCTTCCATCTATGGATTGCGTGTTCGAATCTCGTTCAGTCCAAAGCAAGATAAAATAAAATACTGTGAGTGGGATTGTGAAGGGGTGCCAGGTAGCCAACTGGTCGAAGGTCGACTGATTTATCCTTACAAAGATTCTCGCTCCCTCCCAAACTAGACCTGGCAACTCGGGCGTCACTCAAAAAATCGGTAGAAGAATTTCTACCATATTTTCAAGAAAGTGCAATCCCAATATAACGAGAATACTGTTATATTCACTTTCTAAAAGACACTAACTAATTAAACTCATAGACCTGGCAACGTCGTTATATAAGGGAAATTATCTTCGGGGCCGCTTAAAAGGTCATTAATCCAATCAATCTATCTTGCACAATACTTTGAAGGGAAATCAGTGCTAATGTACAAAGTCACACCACTTTCAACTCTGAACTAATTTAGTCGGACGTAAAAGCATTAAAAGAACATGAAACCAAAACACTATTAATCCAGAAAAAATTAAGTGGATGGTTTTTAAATTGTTTCTCCGTAGGGAGTAGCGTTTGACGCACGAAGGTGACCCGTTCTAACGGAAAACCACATTACCAGGCGGATGTTTTAAACAAATGTGTCTGGACACTTAGTTGCCTCGGTCATCGGCACTGTCAAGTTGACTGGGGTCTGTTTAAGGGTTTAATACCGCCGTAGCGGTGTTTGTTGCGTAACCCGACACCGCTGAACGTTGGTTCGTACCGAGTCAAACCACGAGAATGCGCAGCATTCGAGGGGTTTGACGAGGTGCGAACCAACGTCCAGCGGTATCGGGTTACGCAATAAACACCAAGACGAAGGTATTAAAGTCGATTCTACCCCGATAATTGAGAAAAATGAGGAAAAAGTGACGGACAGATTGGGAACTTTTAACCAATCAACGATAAGCTTTGGTCACGTGCAACGGTGATGCACTACAGACTCGATGTCGTTTGAAAAGTCATCTCTACTTAACATGTATATTTGCACACGGCACGCACATGCAGGAGGGATAGAATACGGGTTATACACAGCTAAAAGGATACCGGAAGCCCTGGATTCGAAGACGATGTCAATCTGTTTTCCAAATATTTTTTACAGAAGTAATTGTTCAATATACTGATAAATGTATGACACCCACTATCGGTGCCTGTAAATAAATCAATAGTCTGTTAATATTTTTAATGAGGTTAAATTGCCATGAGGCCAAACACACTATTGACGCAACTTTCTTTTCAATAATGTAATTGCTCATGGTAAAGCCATATGTTATCAATCTCATTTTGTATAGATTTTATTTCCTGGAATTCATTTCCGAAGATTAATAATTCAGAAGCGTTTAATTCATAAAGTAAATCAAATAGTCAAAGTCTAATTTGGTAAACGGCGAATAGTCTCTTTCTTCTGGAGATTAATCTATTTTTTCTAAATTCTGAAGAACAGTATTGGTTACTTGGAGGTTATCCACCATAAACTATTACTACTTTTAAATGCATTTGTCGGTCTAATCGGAATTAATTTACGAAATATTTGGAAACTATTCTGTATTTTCTCATTTAAAGCAAATTAGGAAAATGTTGCATGTTTTCTTTAGAAGGGTCACTAAAGTCCCACTAGCCAGCGTAGCCCTTCGGGCATTTGTGAAGAAAGTGCATTTATACGAGCTTACTGCTAATAAATCCTCTCAAATTACAAACAGCAAAATGTTCTGGATTTTAGCGGCGGGTGTGCCGTTAAAGTATAAAACCATTTAAATAAAATCCGGAGGTTTATCCAGATATATTTTGTATCCTTTCATTTCTAATGATCGTATTTTCTGTTTAATATGTCTTCCCAGTAATGACTGGTAATATTCAAATTAGTCTACGAACGGTCTGTCCCAAGCTGGATGCGGAAGATAGTCGGTAATCTGCGTATTTTTTTCACAAATCTTCTGTAATCGTCTTTTACTCACGTCACAATGTCAAATGACAATGATACAAATGACGTCAAACTCTCAAAAAAGGTTTGATATTAGGACACAATCGGGTTTCCGACCCACTAAAGGCAATTGTGTATGAAGGTCAACTTGCCTTTAAATAGTATAAATAGGCCAGCTGAAAGTGCATAGGCCTATACCCTGAACCCGACCCATGGCTAAGACAGCAAAAAGGCTATACAGACGCAGTAAAAAGGTTACTGTGATCAAGAATGGTTGGATGTCGATAGGTTAATGTTAAACCCGGTTATAAAATCTCGTTTTTTATCATCACTGATTGGCTTAATAGAATGAGAAAATGAACCATATAGCGTTAACCTTTATCATTACGCCGCCCTGAAATATGGTACAAAAAACAGTTTCGTAATTGTTTTTGATTCCATAAACACTTTCAAATAACTTTAAATTAGCCTAACACTTAAGTATTCCTTCCCCTTTACTTGCAAGTTATTGATGATAGTTGACTATTTTACGGCATCAGCCCTTCAGAAGATTTCTGTACCTGTCTGAGTTTTCAATAAAAGAAACAACGAGATCCGTTAATCGTCGCCGAATTTATTCTGATTATCGATCAGTTTGTGGAATATGTCAACGATATTGTATGACGGTGCCCAGGAAATGATTCTGTTACATCTGGTTCATTTCTTTGTGACTCTTAACTTTCACCAGTTTTTAATTTGTCAATTTTAGTTTATAAAAAAAGTTAATAAAATCATGATTTGATTGGTGGATTGATTGTTTGGTGTTTTACGCCGCGCTCAAGATTATTTCACTTATATGGCGACGTTACCAGTTTTATTGTGGGAGGAAACCGGGCTCTATGCCCAGAGGAAACCCGCGACCTTCCGTTGATAACTGGCAACCATTCGACATAGGTCGTTATCACGATTTGAAGCTTGGATATAAGTTTTTTTTTTACCGTTAACAGCAAGTGCCTTTGAAAAATTCATTAAGCAACCACGTAAAGATACATCTGTTAAGTCTATCAATTAGGCGAAATACCACTGTCCGCCGATACGTCTTACACGTATATATAGAATCAATTTATGACTGCACATTTGTACAAAGCAAGTCTGTTATGATTGTTATGTGTGTGTGTTTTTTATTATTAAATAACATTGGTGTTTTTGACTTCATAACATAGTTGGCGGTTGTTGTGTAAGGTGATGAATGTGTTTTTTGCTCATTCTAAAAGACTGACCATTATTATTAGAGAGGACACCGGACCCATTCCTTGATGAGATTGTCAGATTTTATCTGTTTCCTGCATAGAGAATGTTAATAATGTCCTTCCCAGACCAGAATATATCTAAGCATCGGGATCAACTTGACAACATATGTATTTGTTTGTTTGACATTGAACCTTAGGTTTCAGACCTGCGGACTCCAAAAATTATCATCGAGTGTTTTGCCATAGTTAGATTCTGAACTACAACTTATCTTGCAATCGTCAATGCTGAACAGTATTATTTACACAAAACTTTGCATATCTAAAAGATCATAAAAATGTGTAATTTTACTTAAAAGTAAGTTGTGCAAGATTGTTATTATGGCCGATCGTTTTATCTACAGAACATGCGAATATGACTGTTTGCTCTTTACTAATTGGGAATTTTAGAAAACTGTCAGTTGGATTGGAACAAATGTTTTATTGGTTTCTATTGCCATTTATTTTTACCAATGCGTTTTTTTTCCTGTCAATCGCATAACATTGCGCTACCATTCGAAGGTTGTTCTTTTGGTTCCAAATGAAAGGTTAGTTTTTGCGAGTCTCAGAAAATTAACGGAGAGATCTTTTTTAAACTTAAGAGACAAGCTACCATTAAGCTCCACTTTTACATGATATCTCTTTTTTAATGTATAAAAGCCTCACCACCACTGGTTATTTTGGTTTTTCTTCTCCTCTTTTTGTGATCTGGAAAACTGCTGCTGTGTTTTTTTTTTTCTAAAACATTTACTACTGTTGAGGATTTTTCTATGGTATAATTATGCAAGATATGTATGTATATTACAGTTTCCACTGATTTACCAGGTATGATATAGAAGAGTAAGCATTCCCAAGTCGTTCTGCGGATTGCCTACTCTACTCTATGATGGTCCTTTGACACCTTGGTGTGAAAATGTGTTTAAATGCTAGGGTGACCCGACTACTTCATTGAGGCTCTTCTTAGAACAGGACCTATTATCATATATACTTAAAATTTTAAAAGTTGCCAAAATTTGGAATTTTTCATAAATTATGATTATATTGAAGAAGATCAAAAACTAAACGATCGACGTTGAAAAAGAATTTTGGAAATAGTAAAAGAAAAGAAATCCTTTTAGAACAGGACTTATAATCCTATATCCTTAAAATTTGAAAAGTTGCCAAAATTTGGACTTTTTCATAAACTATGATTATATTGAAGAAGCTTAAAAACTAAAGGATCGACGTTGAAATGAAAAATATTGATAAAGTTCCAGTAACCCATACGAACCGAAAATGTGTGCCAATAACGGAATTCAATTCACCCGGATGTAGGAGTGTATTAAATGATCTTTGTTACTTATAAAAACTACTTTAACTTATATCGTCGAAATAGCTTCATGTGTCATAAGAAAGCTCTTATGTTGTACTTCTTATAAAAATGGCAAACGGTTAGATGATTCTGTTTCAACGAAAGCTTTCCTATATTTGGCAGCTCATGCCACTTAAAGCGTTTTGACTGCGGTAAGATATACGATTTACAAGTTAAGACCAAATATTTCAAAATTACTGTTTTTTGTGATTAACGTTAGAAAGGTCTTGGCGAACATCGCCTGTAGACCTGTGTACTTTCGACAAAGCCATGTCGTAATGAAAGACGGTTCAATATTAACTCAACAATATTCGTACAGCTGTTACTGTAACAAAAGTTTACACAACGATTGTGTGTGACGTTTCTAATATAGCAATGACCGGCAATTGAATTGAATCGGCAAATAGGGGATACTTGGCCAACAAGGGTTCTTTTCTACATAGTGGACATTTTATTTACCACGTTTTGTGTGACTATTGCCAAGGCCATCTTCGGGGAATCTGGTTTGACTTGGTTTGACAGCCTGAAGTTAGTACCGGATTCGGGATTCGAACAAAACATCTCCAGACAAGGCTTGGGATTTCAAATTCGACCTGAAATAAGTTCGGGGTTTGGAAAAGTAACATTTCGTTTGTTTAGATTAAAGTTACTTCGTTCGATTTATTTTCATAACTTAAAACACTCAGATGTGGAGAAAATCGAATCCCGATGTTGCCTGCGAGATTCGGGATTTGAATCCTGAATCCCGAATCTGGTGCTAACTTCAGATTCCCATTGACTTTAAGACACTCAAGGTAGAAAAATGCAAATGACGGACTTCGGCTCTGTTGTTCATTTGTCGTACCGTTCAAGGTTGTTTTTTGACAATTTAACACCCGTCTCCGTTGATATTGTTTAGTTCAATGATAGCTTCAAGCTACATTCGCTGGAGCAGTGCATCTAAGTGGTCAAACACATTTGTTAAAGGTGGGTACAGGGTAATGTAATTTTGTTTTGTTTCAACGAACTGTCAAATCATGCATCGTACTCCCCTGAGGAACCACAATCAATAAACGGTACACTTAAACTCCAGCGAAATGGTTGTCCAATGTTATTTAGTGTTGGTCAATTTCATTTCCTACCCATAGTCAACCATTTTTTCCAGATCATTTTATTCTTTACCAGTATGCAAAATGAAGACTCATACGTTTGTTGATAGAAGTAAAAAAAGTAATAAGAAAAGTACCTTTTTTCTCATATGAGCTACAACCTAAATACCCTTTAAAACATTGGATCTAAACAGATAGATTAAACCTTGAAGTTTAGATACCTCAAAATGGGACAGGAACGGTCAGCTTAGAGAATTTAGGGGCGTACGTGTTCTCGATTGACTTCTCTGTTACGTTTCGTCCAAATTGATCGGCCAATCGTCCAACAGCATACCCTTATATACTTGTGCTTGCAATAATCCCGTAGGTGTCTGCTGCCATCGTAAAATTGTTTTATCCGATAACTAATAACCCGCACAAGGGGAGGTAAATATGATCTATACTCCCGGTTGACTTGAACCAGACCGATATACAATGATTACTGGTAGATCTTAGATTAATCTATAATGCTAGAATTTGTTTAGCGTCGTGAAGGTAGAATTTCACCTGAACGCATAATGAATAATTGTGGTTTGTGATCAGGTTTTATGAGACGGATACAGTCTCATTGCCATAGTTATTCTCTGAGGGGGTCGATACATATTTCTTCAGCCCTGCCAGACAATATATCTTTGGGAGAATAAAGCTGATTTTAAGCCCCTATAAGAATAAAAGTAACTAAGATCAGACGGAGATGATAGTAGGAACAAGTGTAAATGGAACCTCGGGTTTTGATTGATAGCGCAAACTTTATTGATACACGTTATTTGCATATTGTCGATAGAAGGACTTGTAACAAATCGGCCACTTAAAAAATCCCGTTTCTATCCCATAGTGTCCTCATTTGGCTTTGACTCGCAATGTAGATTCTCCAATGCTTCACATAGTGGTTAACAAATTAATCACAATTATAAACATAGAGCATTGCACAGTGTTAGACACGTCTATTAAAATAAGCATCTTGCTATGGTGAATTTATTATTTCCGTTTAAGTAGCACCAATAACACAAAAAACGTGGAGACTGGGTATTGTATGACCTAAGTATTCTGTCAACCTGACATAAAAGCAAACAAGAAGAAATGTAATTAAACTAGCTGACTGTAAAGAAAAACAGACGAAAGCATCAGTAGAGCCTTGAAAACATGGCTCGTTGGCGAATGACACTATCAAAAGAACGTACTTCCAGTTCACATTAAATAAAAACAAATGATTGCTGGCTGCAGGGGATGTTGAAGAAGCGGTTGATGGAAGGAGTTCGGGATAAGTGAAATAGCTAATTCCAAACTACGTGTACTATGTCTTCCCTCAGGCAAAAATCGCAGTTTTCCAGACTAAACGTTAAGAGACTTCCAGAGACTGTGGATTCCTTGTGCCTATGGCGAGCTAGATTGACGTCATAAGTTAAACTCCCTTTAAACTAATTTCATCTTCAGAATAAAGAGCCCCATTACAATCCTCTGGTTTGTTGGTGTAATTTGTTTTTATTTCTTACCCATTTCTTTTGCTTTACTGTGACATGGTGTCTATCTGCAATTACTCTAGTTGGTTTTTTTTCTTCTGTTTTTGTTAATGAGTCATTCTTATGATTAACAATTTCTATAGTGTACGAGCTATTGTCTGGTAGTACCTGGCAAGCGTTACATATATTTATTTGAACAACAGATGCATAAACGAAGAGTAGAAAATACACTATGTAAACTATTATCATAGACTTTGAGGTGTCACGTCAGTAGGATTTATAAATGAATACCAACGTGAAAAAATTGTTGAGAATTTATGAATAAATACAAACGTTACAAAATCATTGACGATTTATAAATGAATGCAAAATGTAACGAAATCGTTGACGATTTATAAATGAATACAAACGTGACCAAATCTTTGAGGATCTATAAATGAATACAAACGTGACCAAATCTTTGAGGATTTATAAATGAATACAAACGTGACCAAATCGCGGAGGATTTATAAATGAATACAAACGTGACCAAATCTTTGAGGATTTATAAATGAATACAAACGTGACCAAATTGCGGAGGATTTATAAATGAATACAAACGTGACCAAATTGCGGAGGATTTATAAATGAATACAAACGTGACCAAATCGCGGAGGATTTATAAATGAATAGAAACATGACACAATCATTGACGATTCATAAATGAAATTCATAATTTAAGGTAAAATGAATTAAGTGGGGTTCATTCACACTTTATGGAACAAATTTGGACATCAACTATCAGAACAATAGTGGCGACGATTTTATCGCTTAGTTTATTGTTTTCTCCGTACATGAATACACTACAATATTTAGGAGTTTTAAGAGACATGTCACTATTGTAGCAGCAAGTAATATTAGAAACATTCCTCTAAAACATACTTTGCAGAACAGTTCTGTTGAGTGTACTCGGGCAAATTCTACTTCATAGGTTATACCAGTCAGTATATGAAAAATAAATAAAAACGCAGAAATGAACAGGTCTGAGAGACCGACTATTAAGGGGTACCCATCACTTCCATATTCCTGAGCTAACATAGCGAGAGGTATACTGTATCCAGCTCCACAGCCTATGGCACTTAGAAATGTCATAATATAGACAGTCTTATTGTCTAAACAGAACAGACAGATCAAGATGGAAATAACGAAAGCAGCATACGAGAATATTAGTATTAATGTACCACAAAGCTGGGACTGGAATTTATCAAAGATCCAACCGCATATCACCCGGGTTACCACAAGAGTGAATGATAACACGTACACCAAGTTCAAGTATTGCACTACCCCTACAGATTCTCCTATACTTGTTATATTGTCCACGAGAGTGTAGGTTATCCCTTGAAATAAACCGAAACACGTCATAAGTAAATAAAAATATTGAGATGAAAAAAGAAGTTTTAACGTAGAATCTGGCTCTGTGTTTTCATGTTCTATTGATTCGGCCGATTCCACTTCATGGGGTGTTCCAGCTGGCTCAACTTCAAGTTCAGTAAGTTTGTCCTGTTTGTCAGACGGGCCAGGTGGCTGATGGGTAAAATAACAAATACACAAAACCAACGGGAAAGTCCAGGAAAGCGTAATGTAGAATTGACCCAGAGGGTTATCTACCCTGAATATCCACTGGAACAGAACAGAATAGTAGACTTTTCCGAAGGCCGAAGCTGCCAAGTAAGCCCCAATCACTTTGCCGCTGTGTTTCGAAGAAAATTGTTTAACTCCAATCGCAGTGCATACCATATTTCCCATTGAATCTATTCCAGCTATAACATTAAAAAGAGATGTTTTACATATCACAAACGTAGGTCAATATATACACAAAGACAAAAGTTAAGCACCCCCATGGAAAGTCTGCACCGACCGATAAAATCATTGGTTTTCGGAGATTGTTTGCAAACTAATATTGCAGAAATGATTGTGATCATAAAGGGCAACATTCTGGCGATAAGGAATCACCATAAGTGCCAATAAGCTATACAATTTATGCAGGATATCGTTGATCAAAAGTGTGTTTTAACCAAATAAAAAGATGTTTGTAGGTATGAGTCAATCTGGCTTCACAGGGCGAACATATGAAGTAACAAAGGCACTTTGAGTGTGTAGAACATATAGCCTACCTAGAGCAGAAGGTCAATAGCGCGTATTTGAATCCTTTAGAGCACATTTGGGATAGTATGGGCAGAAACATTTAAGCCCTAGAGCCTCCTGTACAAACTCTGCAGGAATTGGAAGCCGCGTTACATCGGTATTGGCTGCAGGTACCCCTTCAACAGACCCGATGTCTCACTGGAGGGTTGAGACGCAGGTTGGAAGCTAATGCAGGCTATACGCGCTAACAAGTTGATAAGTGTTTTTCGAAGAACATTTCACTAATAGGATGACTATCTCGTATTTTGTCGAAAATATATTGTATTCATTTCTATTAGGATAAGGTGAAGGGAAACCCCAAACATGCACATGATGGTTTTTTTTACCAGCATACTGGAACACATTTGTAAAGTAAGTCTAAACGCTTGTTAAAGTGGCATGAGCTACGAAAATGTTGATAATTTGACGTAAAAACAGAATTTCGAAATTATCGGCTATTTTTTTTTTCACGAATGAACGATAAAGTATTGTTTTGAACCTACTTTAACTTAGAATGAATGAATGGTCGTCCCGGTTATTTAAATTTTGTTTATTTTTCGAACACTACTTCGGCTCGTATAGCCCACATACTGTATGGATTTTCCTCATTCCAAAGTCAATCTTTTAGTTTTTCGATAGCCTTCAAAGTCTCTTACTGTCGTGACGATCAGAAAAAAGTTTGAATTTTGGCAGCCCATACCACTTTAAACTAGCTAGATATGTTTGACTGTAATCAGTATATTTTCCCCTTACATTATCATTTACTAAGTGAGCTGATGTTGATAAAAACCCATCTATCGATGTAAGCTTTTAAGAACAAAGTTCCGCATTTCGAATGGTAAACAAAATCTGATAGTAAACGTTAAGTACCTTTACTTACCACTAACAAACAAAAGTAGGCACAAAATCCAAACCCTTTCTCTGAAGAACTCGACATGATGAGTAGAAAACCACAGAACCGCACTACTTACAACCTTTTCTATTGATATAATTATATATATCACCTTATAACCGAATCGCTTGATAATGAGAGTACCAATAATGACAATGGTACAACCTGATATGGTACAGGAACCAAGTAACTCAACTGAAACACAAAATAATAAAACATAACTGTAAATATAACGAAGCTATTGTTTTATAAGTTTTTAAAAAACTTATTACTATTTGTATTGTTGTTCTTCATTTCGAAATGCATTTAACCTTGTGTGAATTGGTTATCATGTACTGTTTTCGCTGCCTGGCCATGCACATTATAGTGTGCTTTAATCTAATGGCCGTATCGCCAATGCAACTTGTCTCGACGTGAAACCAAAAATGCACCCCCCCCCCCCCTATCGACGCCAGTTAGACGATGTCAGCAATGAAAATGCCTGGTTTATTTGGCCTAATATGGATTCCGTATTTCAGCTGGGCACATACTTTGTGCCAAACTCGTTATTTATGGATAAATTTTGACCATCTATGGGTTGATACACTTCAGAGCAGACCACTGATTGTTTTGACGAATCGACAGTTGTATCACACCTGTCGGTGGTTTCAAAAGAAACCTAAGTAGTTTTACATCATGTAAATGTCCATTGACGTGTAATGACAAATAGTATACCTTGAGCCTGTGACAGATTGTAAGTTGTCTTCAATGGAACGGCTATCACGTTAAAAGAGAGAATAATTCCACAGAACATGGTACAAATGATACTGGCCACAAATCCGATCCATCTCCTCGCAGAGTTAACACTCATGTTATTTCGTAACAGGGAAAATATGATTGAAATAAAGACTTTACAACATGGAGATTTCTATTTAAATGTTTGGGAACGTCAGTCAAGTGAAACGTCACTCTAATGGTCGGCGCGTGATAAGTATGGGCCGGTTGTTCTCCTAGTTACGCTTTACCCGCCCGTTTTCTGAATATATCCGCGAAGATCCTTACTCGGAAGTCACAAATAAATAAGCAATATGTCAAATTGGAGAATTACCATAGCCATCTTTACATATTAACTCTAGTGATGCAGTACCGGGTGAATGGATTTATCCCTACTTCAATGTGAAGAGTTTGGCTTTCCAAAAGTATAGCATTTGCTTTAATTCGTGGATAACAAATTTCCTCCTGACGGGCAAGGATGAAGGGTAAACGATTGTGTTCCTGCATCTTTTTTCTCCCAACCAGGCTTCCTCAGTCGGGAATGTAACCCTATCCTTTGTATCTAGAATACTTACAAAACAACCGTCAATAATGTCATAATTAAAATATTTGTATACTACTTAGAAATATTTGAAGACCTTTCACACAGTTTACGTTATTCGTACCACGAAGAAGCAGTTTTAAGCACACGTGAACTAGCGAATTTTTACGGTTGGCATAACAAATGTGTATTTTACTTAATGGTATATGTGCTAATGAATATAGAGCGTGACGCTACCCTAATTAAGGAGAGAGTAAAATATGTGCCACGTGAAGCTTGTACTATTGCAGGATAAGACTCTCCGCATGGAGAACTTTACAAAAAAAAACCTAGGTGAAACTCATCATCCGTTATAATATTCCTCTTCCAACAGACTTAAAAAGTGGAAAACAAATGCAAACAGATACGTACCTTTCCCCCCCAAAAAAAACTCTCAACACTAGACAACACTTCAGCCAAGAATTTAAAGATTTAAATTCCAAAACTGAAATTAGGGTTCAACGTCCGAGTACAATGAAAAAGTTTGAACTATTTCCAAACATCAGAGGAAATCTCAGCAAGGAGTAACAGCAAACGACCATCACAAGTATTGTATGGAGCGCTGGTTAGTCAGGACCAGAGCGCACTTTCATTAAAATTTCAAAAATAACTTAAAATTATGAAAAAATCACCAAGAAGATAATCTGTGGGAAAAAGCGACAAATCCTAATTGGGCGCCTGTGGGGTGGGGGGGGGGGGGGTCCGAGGATAAGAATTGGCCCACAGGTGCAATTTCTCAAGGTGCTTGAACGTAAGAGCCGACTACTTCTTGGGCCACAGTAAAGGTTCCGGTGGATAAGAATTGGCTCATATCTCCCAAACAAGCTTGGTCGTAAGAGGTGACGAGCCTTCGGTAAATTTTTAGATTATTGAATTTTTAAAGGCAATTATATTTCGATAAATATCTTTTTGCTGTTAAGATGTTGTTGAAAAAATATTTATTTACCAACAAAAAGGAGATTTATTGTTTCTAGTTTAAGTTCAAACTTGCGTAAGCATGTACATAAAGTTACATGGTTTATTCCGCTTCATAAACTTTAAGCGAAAACTTGCGTAATGAAATATACATATTATGTCTTAAGTAATTAGAGTTTCACGTCTACCTGTACTATCAGCAGCAATCCAACTTAAACGTTACGGTCTAAACGTAAACACATTTACAAATAAACATTTAGATGCGCTAATAGATGTTTATTTAATTGTTAAATAGATATTATCATTGTTATTGATTTATTGAACACATTATTTTGATCCGAGTGAATATTTTTGGATCATTACATTGTTCTGTATGTTATATAATGCCACTTATCATCATTGTTTAAGTTCCATATTCCATCATTTAGGTCATACCTGCATATACAACCTTCAATTCTTGTTTAAGAAGCAAAAAAGCTATATAATGAGTCAAATATGTTATGTGACACTGAACTCAAATCTTTTTTTTTCATTTTTATGGTATCAAAAAAATGTCATTTTCCTTACACCCATATTATATGTATGGGACTGAATTAGATTGGGTTCAGTAAACTTTCATTCATATTACTGTTTAAAGGCACACTTGCCGTGAAAATCAGGAATATTGTTTACATTAAAAAAGAAAGTCCGTTTTCTGTATTTTTCCCAGACAATATAAGTTAGGAACTTTCTATTTTTACCAAAATCTAAAAGTTTGGACGTCACTTTGTATTTTTAATTTGAATTTGAAAATTTGAATTGTTAGGTGCCCGTAACGTAAACAAACCAAACTGCCCCCTATTGGCGATTTTATGTTTCAGTCGAGTGAGTGAACTAACGGCACAGTGTAATTTTACGTAGGCCTAATTATCTGAGAAATACAGACTGACAATCCGTTAACAGCGACTGGAAAAATCTGCTGATAATTGTTTGAGTGTAAACCACAGATAAAAAGGCCTGAAATGAGGGTAATCCAAAACGAAAGTTGACCGACACTGATCGTTGTTGTTGTAATCAGGCTTCGATTTTTCGTTTGTTTTTCACCCCATTTCTACATTCTAAAGCTAACTATACATGTTTTATGTGTCCCATGTTTAAGTTTAGTTGTATTAATCGTAGTAAGCTCATGTAAATTGGTTTTCTTAGCAAATTTAAACAGGCTACGGCGGCAAGTGGGCCTTTAAGTACCTAGCCAAATACCCTGGGGCCTGTTTCACAAAGTGGTGTAGAAGTATTTTTTGCGTAAATTCCATACTATCGTATCTCTACAGTATGGGTTGCTTAGGCATTTACGTAAAAACTTACGCTAGGCCGCTTTGGGAAACAGGGTCCTGAGTTGTTCGTTAGCATGTATGTATCGAGGTATAGCAGGGACCACTTATCAGACGCAAGTCTACCCTTAAAGTGTAGGATAAACGTTGCATTGTGGGGGGTCTAGTTACAATCTAACATAGAATTAATCCAATAACATTAGGCCTTGATATTAAAGTATTTATTTAACTAATTGACTGGGCAGGGATAACGTTTTGCCAATGGGATATTTCATAGTGATTATCATCTATGTATATTTTACTATTGGATTGTTCGTTAAGCTGGATGGGGTGAAAACACATGTGTTCAATGTCATGGAGATTAGTGGTAGTCAGATTTTGGTTAGATAATGGCTCGGTAATGTCAGGTAAATCACAGTCATGAAATGGTAAAGAGGAGTATGGACTAGAGAGTGGACAATCGTTGAATAAATTGGCTGAGTTAATCATTGGAACAACCCACCCCAGATATGTACTTTCTATTGTTTAGGCGACATACACGACCGACGTTGGGTCAAGGTGTCTTCATGATTGGTTGAAATGACGACGAAAGCGTTCAAAGGTCCAGCATTGTGTCAAATACGAAGATATTTTCGATTGGTAACGGAAGCCTAATCCAAAGTTGCAATGAATTTAAACACATTACCCAGGACTTAAATGAATGTTATTCGTATGGTGACAGGTTTGGGAATTCTGTCTATAGTTTTGAATAACAGTTTGTTGGAATGCATTTTGTTATACAGATGGATGTTTTACGTCGCCCCCGTGATTATTTACTTGAATGGCGGCGTTGCAAAGTTTATTGGGAGAGGAAACCCGGCTCTTTGCCCGCGGAAAGCTCCCACCTTCGGCAGTTAGCTGGAACCTCTTCCACATAGAGCGAAAACCTCACTGAAATTATTTTCAAATCTCCTTTGATCTGAGTGGAATACGAACCTGCGAGACTATCGCTCTGTCAACTGTCTCAGAGGCCCCCAGTTGTTATGAAGTTGTTTTTTTTCCATTTAAAGAGTTTAACATCAGCGCAGAAGTATTTTTTATCCTAATACAACTATTTCGACCAGCCCTTGACACATCGGGACATATCTTTTTGGTGTTACGCGATATCACACCTAAATTAAGATTAACGATGATTAATAGAAGCACACCAAAAGACTTTTATATGAAAATTACATTGAAATTCCAAGCATCTCGAAATTTCGATATAACGTCTGGCTTACGTCAGATGACTTGTAACATTGAGCTGGAGGGATAGAGGTCCGAATATATAGAAACCAGAAGTCTTTACATCGCTGTTGATAGCCAATTACTTACTTCATATTTATACATGGACATGCCTCTGCGTGGATAAATATCATTTCTAAACTGATATTTTCTAAAATTTTGGGATTTTTGTTGCGATACTATGTAGTCTCTTGGCGTTTTATCTATCGCTTAGTTATGGGATTGATATATTAAAGGCCCACTTGCCGCCGTAGCCTGTTTGAATTTGCTAAGAAAACCAACTTACATGAGGACACATAAAACATGTCCAGTTAGCTTTAGAATGTAGAAACGGGGTGAAAAACAAACGAAGAATCGAAGCCTGATTACAACAACAACGATCAGTGTCGGTCAACTTTCGTGTTGGATTACCCACATTTCATGCCGTTTTATCTGTGGTTTACACTCAAACAATTATCAGCAGGCTTTTCCAGTCGCTGTTAACCGATCGTCAGTCTGTATTTCTCAGATAAATAGGCCTACGTAAAATTACACTGTGCCGTTAGTTCACTCACTCGACTGAAACATAAAATCCCATATGCGAGCAGTTCGGTTTGTTTACGTTACGGGCACCTAACAATTCAAATTTTCAAATTCAAATTAAAAATACAAAGTGACGCCCAAACGTTTGGTAAAAATAGAAAGTTCCCAACGTATATTGTCTGGGAAAAATACAGAAAACGGTATTTCTTTTTTAATGTAAACAATATTCCTGATTTTCGCGGCAAGTGTGCCTTTAACAATATATTTAGTTTAAATATCCTATTCCAGAGCTTACTGCGAATTGCTGTATTTTAATTGGTTTGAAAGATTTTACCTCGCAAACAAATTTCTTTCACAACATGGAATAGCGTTAAGATACGATATTTTTTCTAGGATTAGAGAGACCAAAGTAAGATAGCGTGTTTTTAGCATGGTAATGATGTCACACTTCGGGTCGACATTGCAAAGAGAAGTTAGGCGCAAAAAAGTAAGCTCTACGATCGTACATGAAATTCTCTTCCACGCCCTCTTGCAGTGTAAACATTTTATATACAGGCTGTAATGTTACAATGATTCTAGTTGCTTCCATCTGTTTTTCTTGAACAGGTATCGATTCGTAAGAATATTCCAGTAATTCAAGTTATCTGCGTTCACCTTTATTTTAAAGCTGGCCGAGGTTATATAAAAGATTCATTTTTTATAGAAGTCTTGTTGATCGGAGTATCCTTGTAGATGATGTTGGCTGGCAGAACTTCATCCGATCACAGACCTTAAATGATGACCAGGAAAGCAGCTTGAATAATGCAACAAGAAACACATAGTCTGATGACTGTGGCCAGGGAATAATTCCAAGCAGGGTTTTGTACCAGGAGATTTCTGACCAGCGTATTTTCTCAGGAGACAGTGCGATGAGTAATTGGCTCTAAAAAGAGAGCGTATCAATTTAAGGATTAGTGTTAAAAAAATATAAGCATATAACTTTTCTGTTCATCAGCCGTACTTTCTATACCAATACTTCCTCGCCGATTTGATTGGTCTGTGCAGTTACATACGTCACAACTGACGTCATGTAATCCTCTTACTCGATTCCAATCTGTGGCCATTAATTTTTCACACCCTCTTGAGTAATCCGAGCTACAATAGACTCAACGGACTTTCCACCGCTATTTAATGGTCGCTTGTTAAAGCTTCTGTACCACACTGTCTGGTGTGAACTCTATTCTATTGAAAATGTATTGATTCTTTGAATAGATACCAATATTCGAACTTTTGCGATAAATTCTGATTGCGACGACAGTAAGAGAATTTTAAAGTCATCGAAAACCTTAATGATTTGCGTTTGAATTAGGAAAATCCATACAGTCTGTGTGCTGGATGAGCCGAAATATTGTCTGGAAAGTAAACAAAATTCCAATAACCGTCTAAACTAGTTCAAAACACCACTTAAACGTACATTCTTGATCAAGTAGCGCTGCAAATCATCTTAACTACACGTCTTGAGAAAAATAGCCAATGCTTTCCACATCCAGATTTAAGTAAAAAATATCAACATTTTGGTAGCTCGTGCCACTTTAAAATGCAAAACAGATCATTCTGTTCAAATAATGAAGTTCATCCAGTCCCGAAAGTAAACTAGAATTACCTGACTAATAAGCAAAACTTGCACATTTCTTCAAATTTCTAAGAGTTTTTGATAATACTAAAAATACTCGGTCCTTTATCATACATGCCAAACATACTATGTAATACAGAGGAAAGGTTCTCTCTTGTCGATACTTTACTTATTAGGCCTATCTCTCTCTTCTATCGCTATACATTGGGATTTTATATGCGTCAGATAGAGGGTGAAATTGACCGATTTCCTCATCCGTGATTTTTTTTCCAAGAAATTCTTGGGTTCAGTTAACTGATTATCAAGCAAAATCAATGAAGTAACAGAAATAATCATACCGGAAATCACTTTTTCAAGCAAAAGTAGGTATCGTTAACGAATCACACACAACATAAACATACGATGAGGACCTTCTATAATTATATTTGGTTCGAGGAAATATTTCTCACATCAGTGGTCGTTTACATCAAAGAATTCTAGACTGATTTTGCAAGACCCGTGTTCTAGGTGACGCGTTTGAGATCAAAGTACTAAGCCTATTGACCGATTTCTTTTACGTTGGCCAACTCATGGAAATCTTCCCTGTGCTTTTAGAACGTGTTATTGAAGTACAATTTGTGGTTTGAAAGCGTTCAACGAGTGATCAGATTTAAAGTATTGAGTCATGCGCCTATTGTATTGATTGAATATGAAACGCCTTTTGTTTTGTGTGTAATAATTTCCGAAAAAACGTTGTAGCTGCCATGCTTCTAAGTAAGGCAAATCTAAGCCCTAACTCGCCAATCAATCCCCGCCTGTTCCTCTGGAACCGGCTCTCTTACTAACAAGTTGTGCGATTGGCGAATCATTCCTCGTGTGCACGTGGATGTTCCCTTTTTATATAACCTGTGTTAGTTTCGTTTAAGAGACTTTGTCCTAGTAGGTAGATTCAGAGGAAATCGTAATTTTAAAACCAAATATAGAAAAGCAAACAAAACATCTCGTATATATTTATGAACACTAAACACACGGGTAAATCGAAAATCCTTTTGGTTAAAATAACCATGGAGACAAGTTTCTTATTGTGTTAAAAATGAGGTATGTCATTTGGGCCTTTAAACCCAATCATAGGTTGTAATAAAACCGAAATTAGACAAAATATGTTAAATGGAACAATAAGTGAAAGTATACAATTTGGTTCCTCAGTAGAAGACAGACAAAACAGTTTAGCTCTGACCAGTATGTCTTTCAAAGTCTTGTTCTTTTTATAAGCACTGACTGGCCGTTGGCTCAGAGGTTGAGTTATTTTACTTTGAAGTAGTTTGTTTTCTTCTATTATAATCTGCTCCATATTCATGTTGGCTTTATTATACTAAAACATGAAGGACATAAAAGCTTTTTTCAAGCCACCTTACCGGGTCCAAGTTCAAACCCAAATGGTAAACAGTCTCCGCTTTCCAAACGTTTGAGCTTTGTATCTGCAGCGGAAGTGAGGAGAGAGAGATGTTCCAATAGACATGATTTCGAAATGGTCCTTAACCGAATAACTGGAACTCCGACAAAGAAGAGACAAACGATATTGAGGTATGGAGACAACAGCCTCCATACAGCCTCGCCATTCAATCACCATCAGTTATTTCAGTGTGAATAACTCGAGAGTTTAAGACAGACAACTACTACCGGAAATTTGGTTCCGACACTGTCTTGACAAGACAGCTTATGAAGCATTTCTGTTGCTGTTTTTTGGGGTCAGCGACTTAACAGATAGATCAGTAGACGGTTCAAATATACAGAGGCTTTATCTGTTTGGTATATACGATTTAAACATAGAATAAAAAGACTCCTTTGCATTAAAGTAATTGATTCTCTTGACAAACGCTGAAGCACACGGACACAGGGAAAATCTTCTTGTCTAAAATAACCACGGAGACAAGTTTCTAATTGTGTAAATACATTGTTCTGAAGGCATTGCAAGACAGGGACAACAATATTCAATTTGAATGCCCATTAAACAATATCTAAGAGTAGTTAGCTTTCCACCGATGGGGACATCAGACATAATCATTTCATAAATAGGGTTTGGTTGGTTAAAACTATTAACTTTCGGGTTTTCTAGCTTTTGCCTTCTTTGCCATTCAAATGTTGAAAAACACGAAATTGTTACCTTAAAAAACCAAGGTCTATATATCATCGCCATTAACTAAACCTTCCGAACCGCAATCCTTTCCTTTTTCGTCACTTCAAGTTTATTTGAGTTTACCTTCAATGCCAGAAAGCTGTAGAACTATAGTTCGCAAATACGTCGATTTTACCTTGTTAAAATCGCTCGTCGTTGATGAGAACATTTGCGATGTAATATCAAATGGCATAAGCTGCCGTCATTGGGACTTTCTTATCCATTCTGATTGTCATCAGAGGATTGTGAACAGTAAAGAGATGATAAGTTGAGAAATAGTTGACAATAATCTATTTAGAAGAACTCGAAAAATTTCATCGACCTCGATTTGTTCTCGGCGTAAACCGTATGTCTCAATTACTTTCGATCTTACCGATTCAGTTGAGGTGGAATTTTTCACGATGGAAACAAAATCGATGACAAAATTGACTTTTAATCGACAACGTGTGAGGCAAATTATCTTGATTTAGGCGTAAAACATCAACCAGCCAATCAATAATTGTAAAACAAAAAATGTAAAAATTGTAAAATGCTAAACAGTAACTAGTGAAACTGATCACGTTGACAAAGAACTCAGTAACATGGCTCTTTTGAGCGGAGTACATTTCTTCATTTGATCTAATAAGAAATTCGAAAGTGAAGGAGTAAGTAAGTAAGTAAAGTAAATCGCTTTTAGCTAATAACCTGAAAAGAATTTAGTCGATTCTAATATCATTGAATGAGCAACCGGAATTTTAATGCAAAGTATAATTTCATCCGTCATTTTGGATTTATCGCTTTTTTATCGCTTCATCCCGACAAGAAAATCCCGAGGAGGTTAGGGGATGCTTTGTCAATCTTATTTTGAACACAGACTAACAATTTAAGACTCTTAAAACTTCCGGCTAAATAACGAAGAGCATCACTTGGGTTCCCTTGCCGAAATGGCCTTGAAAGCTTTGTCGCAGTTGATTAAACGTTTAAACTGAACATTATAGGCGCTGCATGTCGACCAGTGAGAGACAACCCACTTTTCAAGACGGGTTTTCATCCTACCGGAAATTTGATTCAGCACTTGCTCCATAGGTTCATTAAACCTTCCATTTTCCTATTAAGTTACAGTCTTTACGTGTTTGCTTGTCTTCTTGACAAGTGACAGATAATACCAATGAAATATATGCGCGGTATAGACACGTCTCATTGGCTGGTTTGGATCTGACTTTGTAAACTGTACCGCCATTGATAGTTTAAGCGTGCCTGCATAACTGATCTGGATCGAAATTGCACCATCTACTAGTAATGGCGGCATTCGATGCAAATCAAATACCACGTGACCTCCATTCCACGCATATAGTTCATTGGATAATACAGTCGATGTGTCTTGTTTGATTGTGTTGTTGTCGTTGGACTGGTTTTGTTTGTGTTTCAAATAATAGAAGCTTGACAGGAAGACAATTGTAAAAAGCATTACCGTGTGGATGGTTTGTTTAAGTTAAAATTTTGAAAGCCAAATTATTTTTGTTTATAGATTATTCTATGGAGCGGCTTTACTTATTCCAAAGCTCATCGGACAGTTTGCATTACTTTGTACATGATAGTATTTAATTATGCATGAGCTATCGAGAACAGTTACAATCATCATCAGCAATTACAGCGTACAACAAAGGTAGAGTTAAACAGTCATTATTGACGTAAGTAGAATAACAAAAAGACGCTGGATGTCTTTAGCATGTACATACACACACTTGTAAGATGTCAGGCCGAAAAGCTAAAAAAATTCGTACACATCGTAACCCAACAAATAACGCCTTTCCGTTGTTACGCTACGTTCATGTTTTGGTTGACGTTTTACGTCGCACTTATTTCACTTATATGGCGGCGTTGCCAGGTTTAGTGAGAGAGGAAACCCGGCTCATTGTCAGGAGGAAATCCCCGACCTTCGGTGAGTACCTGTCAACTCTTCCATATGCGGCGACCAAGTGAAAAATCCACTAAGAAATACAGCTAGGAAGTGGCTTACTTAGCTATAGCTTTGTATCTGGGTTATTTGAATATTGGATTGAAACTACTGCAGATCTATTGTACATACTTTAAGCTTTCAATCAATGCCTGATTGAAGATTTATATCTTTGTTTGTTTAATTTTTAACCGATTTTGAATATACCACAGTTTCAATCCATGTTGAATTGTGTGCAGTGTGAAACCGGCATGCACTATGTCAACTTTATTTGGATGTAAAGAATGTCTCATGTGTTGATCTATATCAAAATGGAAAGGAAAAGCCCCAATGAGATTCAGGTAATTAGCCACAAATCAAAACGTAAACATTACCGCAAATGGGAAATGAAACTGTATCATGTAACCTATAGGTTACAAACTTTTAACCCAGAACAATCACTAGAAACCTAACAGAGTCGGGAGATATCGTACGGGAAAGAAAAGTAAATATCTCTGGTAATATGCCTTCAGACAGTCTTATAAATGTATAATTTCCATTACGTTTTAATAACGTAACAAGTTGGTAAATTTCTAACATTAGGCCTATCCATTTCTTTCGGTATCAGCAAAGGTCCTCTGATCTTTCTAGATATACCCCTTTGTGTCTCTATTTATAGATTTTCATCTTTCCTTTGAATCATCGGTGTGTAAAATTGACCCATTTCCTTTTCTGATAAATTTACC
This sequence comes from Lepidochitona cinerea, assembly GCA_963971465.1. Classification (NCBI taxonomy): domain Eukaryota; kingdom Metazoa; phylum Mollusca; class Polyplacophora; order Chitonida; family Tonicellidae; genus Lepidochitona; species Lepidochitona cinerea. The sequence continues at coordinate 2,634,968 of OZ020558.1, read as the reverse complement.
GGTCCATTTAACTTACATCCCAGATAATTGACCAGGGAAATCTATGGTGGTATAGAACAGATCAGGGATCAGTCTGGTTACCATGAAAATTCAATTTCATTTTGAGTGTTTCCGTATCAATGATATCTTTGAGCCATTAACATCCATCAATTGTGATAAATAATATTAACGAAATGCTTAGCTTATTAACCCGGTTATCAGTGGCTAAATAGTGTTCAAATAGTAGGTCAAATAACCAGTTTGTACGAGCGAGAAAATCCGATGTCAGTTATGTTATATTAAACGGCTATTTATCACGCACGACGCCATCCCGCCGGTGTTGGGGGCAAAGGATGGCCCGACAATCTGAACAGCATCGGTTACAGACCCTAGAAATGTCAATTTCAGCATCTTTTATCATCCCGTTTGGGGAAGGGTGGGGTACAAAAAGGGGAAGATTGTTTCGATTGGGGGGGGATGTTTCTATTGGAGGAAGGGAGGATATTGCCCCTCGTCCCCACTACTTGGCTTCTTGTCTGTTATCTATGGAGATGTTTTAAGGTTGGAGATAAATTCACAGTTACATGTATAAGCATACATCGTTGGTAAGGTTTGAGAGAAATTCGGGCCTTCATAGAAATTAACCACTAGATTGGTAACTATACTGATCGGTTGTCAGCATCTTCATTTTGCAATAAAAAACCGTTTTTGGCCAATAAGATTCCCATGTGATTAGAGTTGAGAGAGCAATACTAAATCACGCGGAAGAGATAATTGGCTCAATGCAATCTAATTACTATCACATCCAGTCGGCAATCTACGTCAGCGATAACCCTATGTCAGTCAGATTAAATTAAACGCCCGTTCCTCAAGTTATTCCAATTGTATATGTCCGACTGTTAAAATGATTAATAGGATTCTGGCCGTTGAAGTCATCTCCTTTCACGGTTTCAATGGTCTTTATTCCCGATGATTATTGAAAATCAAATTTACACATTCACAAGCGTTTCTAAGAAACAATTTCCAACAGATCCCAACGTCATAGAAACTGTCGAGGGTTTCTCGTTTTGTTTCCCTGTTTCAAGGAGTGAGACTTATCTTTTCTGAATTGTATGCTGTTCGAGTAATTGAAAGTTATCGCCTTGGACAAGCGGACGATATGGGCAGAGAAGTTTGACATTCAATACTAACTTTTTCAACAAAAACACAATGGAAATATCAGTGGTACCTTGTATTGCGGTGGTAGAAAACAGAAATCTTACATTTTAAAAACCACACATTGGTATCAAGTCAGATGCATTCGTTAAAAAATTACGAACTGACAGATTGACAGATGCTATAAACTAACAAGTTCTTCTGAAATGACAGATGCTCTAATAGTCAACATCACTGCCTGAACAATTCTATTTGTGTTCCAAATAAAAAAAACACTTAAGAGATGGTAAATCACAGTTTCGTGCATTCAAACACTATCAATAAAACGAAACCCAGTCCAAATAACAAAAAAACTGATAAGAGAGTGTTTAAAATACATCATAAAACGCTTGTCTTTGACAGCCATGATGACTGTAGAAAATTGAATATATAGAATATTAATTAATGGCCCACAAAGCTTTGATTTGACATTTTGTTTAAAAAAGTCGACCTAGATCGAAATGGTGTGGTAAAATATTGCAGGAATATGACAGGAGGCATCGTTGGAAAACATAATCCAATAGCACCACAGTATGGAAGACGGATGAGGCCATTTACTATGTCGACTTGTCCGCTTTAGAAACACCAGAGTCGACAAAGCGAGGACCAAACCGCGCTCGGTTTTCACATTTTTGCGACCCTCGCTTTGTCGACTTTTCAAATCTGGTTAAAGAAGAAAAAAAACACGAGAGTCCATTTTAATTGGCGTGTTGCACATTTTAAAAAAGAGGACAATTCGACAAAGCGAGAATCGCTAAAATGGCAAAACCGCGGGGGGTTTTACACTTTAGCGACTATTGCTTTGTCGACTATGGTGTTTCTAAAATAGACAAGTGGACATATCCGTCTTCCATACCACAGACAATCAGCAGCAATAATGAGACAACATAATTCAATAATTATCTTGCGGAAACGTGAAGCTTGGGGCGAATTTCATTTTTTTTCTTCTTTGATAGAATTGTCCTTGCTCCTGCAATAGGATATTTCTACTATCCAATGACAACTCTATAAACAGAACATGAAATTGTGCCAATATAGCTATTTTGAATTATCTACGTCTTCTTTATCTCTATAGTTATATTTTTGCTGGACATAGAGGTTCAAAAGCAAAGAGAGATAGTAATAAACTGTCATATTTAATTGCTTTTTCAAACATAAATGTTTTAACGCCAACAACTGCACGAATATGGTTAAAATAGTATAGATGGATGTAAACTTATTTCCGTCTTCATTTTCTTTAATAAGCATTATCTTGCCGGAAGTAATACATTTCCGGATGAAATTTGAAATCCTCATTGCAGAGCATCAAAACAAAATTGTTTGTTTCCGTTTTGCCATACTTCTTATTTGAGATAAAAACGGTTTAAGAAAGTGAATGTGATTGCTTATGGAGGGCTTTGACATAAAAAAAACTCTTGCCAAAATTTTAAAAATAAACACAACAATAACCAGGCATAAGGCGAATCTTTCCAAGGTTTATCGGGAATAACAACGTTTAAAGGTATATGTAACTATGGAGGGGTTGTATCAAATCTAAAGAACACCGTTGGGTGTGTTGGTGAAGGTGTCCATTCCCGTTTCGATTTCTCCCGCGAAGACTTCGCAAGGGAGTCTGTCCTCTCTCCCCACAGGTGTCCATTGCAGCTCCTCAGATGATGTCAACTAAAATTCATTAAAAAAACTGAAACAAAAAAATGTAATATTTTTATATTCTTGTAAAAATCAGCTGATTACAGTTATACGTTAGCGGTGGCATTTATGGCAAAATAATTTCCAACTTAGTGTACAACATCTCAAGATGGTACTTGTTGGGCAATTGCAATCAATGCTGATGATGTATGGATTTGTTCCTGGTCATTTTCAACTCCGCCGTATAAATGAAATAATCTTGACTTGGGAGTAAACATTCAATCAATCAATCAAACGCTCAACTTCTCTTGGCAATCGAAACCTACTAAAAATGTCACCATTTTGAAAGCTACTACCCCTTTAAAGTTAAGATGCACGTGGGTGGATACAATTGTACAAGGTAACTTCATCGAAATATGAGCTAATAAAATGATGTAGGCCTTAAGCTAATTCTAGACTTCTGGGTCCTGTTTCACAAAGTGGCGTAGATGGGGGTTTTTTTTGCGTAACTTTCATACTAACGTATCTCTACAATATGGGTTACTATTGCAGTTACGTGAAAACTTACGCTACGCCGCTTTGTGAAACAGGGTCCTCGTATGGATCAGGTTCATGGGGTATCTCCTGTTGCTAAACATGTTAAACTTGGCATACGGCGAAACATGAACTAGCCAAAATGCTGATGTTTCATTGAACGAAAATTACCGACACTGATTGACCAGGAAAAAATCCAGGGCCAGGCTGAAAATAAAACGCAGGTAAGATTTACAGCTAAAAAAAATGATACTCTAGGGGTGATTCTTCGATACAATTCCATGTTATTTTCTCCCCCTTCCGACGGCTTTAACAACTGAGCTTCTCGGCCCTGTGGGGAAAATTTCGGCTATATTTTCGAAAAGTGCAAACAGTACGCTTTTTAGTGATGCTAGCCTGGTGATTGTACGGTACGGCAGTATTTAGAAGTAAGTATAACTTAAAGACCCACTTGCCGCCGTAGCCTGTTTAAATTTGCTAAGAAAACCAATTTACATGAGCTTACTACGACTTATACAACTAAACTTAAACATAGGACACATAAAACATGTCTAGTTAGCTTTAGAATGTAGAAATGAGGTGAAAAACAAACGACGAATCGAAGCCTGATTACAACAACAACTATCAGTGTCGGTCAACTTTCGTGTTGGATTACCCTCATTTCAGGCCTTTTTATCTGTGGTTTACACTCAAACAATTATCAGCAGGCTTTTCCAGTCGCTGTTAACCGATCGTCAGTCTGTATTTCTCAGATAAATAGGCCTACTTAAAAATACACTGTGTCGTTAGTTCACTCACTCGATTGAAACATAAAATCGCCAATAGGGGGCAGTGTGGTTTGTTTACGTTACGGGCACCTAACAATTCAAATTTTCAAATTCAAATTAAAAATACAAAGTGACGTCCAAACTTTTAAATTTTGGTAAAAATAGAAAGTTCCTAACTTATATTGTCTGGGAAAAATACAGAAAACGGACTTTCTTTTTTAATGTAAACAATATTCCCGATTTTCGCGGCAAGTGTGCCTTTAACAAGAATGAATGTTTGTCCGGTTATAAAAATGTTTACTATTAACTCAGTTCGTTGACTGGTTGCATCGGTACTTTGTTTTATTTTCAACGTCTGTCATTTAGTTTTCCAATGAACTTCAGTCGTTCACATTCATCAATAAAAACAGATTTTTGCCACTTTAAGCTTAGGTAAATTTAAAGGAGTTCATTGTTCTACCAAGTTGACAGACCCTTGATCCGTATGTAGGGTGTATAGAAATCACAATCCATTTGTTAACTATTTTCTGAAAAAAAAACCCACTTTTTTCTTCTTTGGAAGTTAGCAAAGGTGTTAAGGGGAGAGGTAAATTAACACCCCTTATAAATGAAATATATCATTTATGGTGCAAACAAACTCACTAATAACAAAAGCAAACACACTCAATATTTTATATTGTCCTCCACTTATTGAATGGCCAGAAAACAAGGATTATGAAGATTATATCATTTTTCATTAAAGGCCCACTCAAATTCAATATGAAACATTAAACACGTCCAGCTATGTTTAAACTGTCTAAATGTGGATCTAAGGGTATACCTAAAACTGAACCTCGAATGCATGTTGGGTTGCACTTATATCAGATCTTGTTTTTAATTTTCCGTCCTAAATTTAAAGGAGGGTATTTCTGTGTACCTCATGTCAAAACGACCGTCTGTCTTTCTCAGGCTAGTTTCATAAACTGGACCAATCGTCAGCTGGTTTATAATACTGATTAAAACCATAGGACACTTACATATGCACATTCCCGGGCACGTCGTTTATTTACATGGCGGGTACCCAATAAATCAAACTTTCATATACAAATTACAGATACTAAATGATGTCGAAACTGTTGGATTTTAACAAAAAAAGAAAATTCGTCTTGCTGGGAAAATACTGATATTGGCCTTGCTTTTTAAATATATCCAAATTCCTCAATGTTAGCGGCGAGTGTGTCTTTAAACAATAGGTGTGAAGTAAGTCAAAATGTACCCTTGACGCTAAAACCTACACCTTGAAGTATAAAGAAATGTTTAAGCCGTTCTAGTGATACAGGTGATTTAATCCGAGAGTCTACCAACAAGTGTTAATTGGGGTTATTGAACACAGAACGTAGGTCTTTACCACTGATCGATACGGTTCAATAATCAATGGGCTATCTTAATTAGGCTGTCTCCCTATCCTGGTATAGTATGTAACATGTTGACATCTGTTACTTCAGTAATATAACCCCCTCCATCTCCCGTTGTTTTCACAACATCGATTAAACCCATATATCGTTTTATCCATAAAACTTCGTGGCACTCAGTTAAACGGACATTTATGCACGGAATATGACTTTACCTTCAAGAAATTGTGGCGTTTTATTCCCGAATTAATTTACTTTAGGGGATTAACGTCTCACGAGGAATTTTGGAACAATGGTATACTAAGAAGTGCGCCTTGGCTGATCCACGAAGCTGGTAAATAATTTGTTATAGCTGTTTTTAATTAGCTTATTTTTTGGTAAGGTGCTAATCATTAAAAGTTTTGTACTGACATCTGTTTGTTTGGTGTGTTATAAATGGCTCAAAGCATAGAAGACGAGTACTTGAACACAACAGCCACAAATCCATTATTGCAATTAATTTTCCAGATTCTTTTAATCCGATTTCTATAACTAATTCAATGATTTAGCCTAGATCAACGTGGCATGAGCTGCCTAAATGTTGATATTTTTGGGGTTGAAAGATTTGAAATTACCGGCCATTCTTTTCAAAAACCGCAAATAAGAAGCCTTTTATTGTATAATACTAACCTTGAGAATATACGTTCAAATAGCTAGTAACTTTGTTTTAAAATGAATGAACATTGGTTCGGGTTTTTTATTTGCTAACTTGTCGAACACTTTTTCATTTAGTGTTTCGATGTTTCAGAATTCGACGAAGATACAGTAATATTTGCCTGGTACATAATCCAATGAAATTATCTCCCTTCATATATATTTACAAGCGATATTTGACAGTTTAATTTGATTGCTTGTAAAAAAGTGCTCTGGTTACTTGAAACTCTTTTTGGCTTTGTGTCGTTTCGTTTGACAAAAAGTTGCATTTTTCTTCCATATTTTCCTTCGACATCTCTGATTACTAGGAGATGGTGTCATCAAAAGATTATTCTGTCGGTTAATATCACTTAATGCACAAAGTTTAATAACAGTTCTGGTGATTTTGTTGGGCAGTGATTTCAGACGAGAGTCGACGACAATGGCTGGTCCCAAAGTTAGACCGACTCTGCTGAAGATTACCGCCGGTGTCGGTGCTGTTTGGATGATTGGTTTATTCTTGTTTCTGCAACGTCCAAATTTGGACGAGGACACTTTCCGTCATAACACAAGGCTGCAAAAGAGAAGTGTATCTTTTGACAATCATCTCAGTTTCCTTAAGGACGAGGAGATAGCCAAGGAATTTTATCGAAGAGCTGCCAGTCAGAGCAATATACGAAACGGGATTTTAAAAATGTGGAAAGAAGAGATGAACCACGAAGAGAATAAACATATAAAAGACACCATCGATAATGTGCCTGGTGATGACGATTCGAAATTAAGTGACGTGAGTAAAGAAAATAACGCGAAAAATAATGACGTCATGGAGAAGGGTCACAAATCTGGTGAGGTAATACAACAGAAACGTGAAGCAGAGAACAAAAATATATCGAAAGATAAAATTGTCGATGAAATAAAACATAACGAAGTGAAACCCAATTCAGTTCAAATTAGAGGCCAAGTTTCCATTGATGTTAACAAGGAGGGTGGGGAAATTAGGGAGAACTCCAAGAGAGCAGATAAAGACGATCCCATTGATGTGAAGATCGAAGAGCCGGAATCTGCCAATCAAGCTGCCAATGTGGCGTTAGTTCCAAATCAACCAGCAGAAAACGCTACTGTATATGATCCTAATGCACCGGGTAAGTTTATCCACTAGTTAGGGTTAAGCTATGCATTATAAGGTAACATTAGGTCTTGAAATCATTTAAGAATTTAAAGTGAACACTTAATGGCCCGTTCTCACTGAGCGATTTGTCGTACCGACTTGTAAGATGCGATTAAAATGGGTACATTTGATTGGTTGATAAATCATACTGACCCATTAAAAGCATCTATTTTAATCGCATCCTATAAGTCGGTACGACAAATCGCACAGTGAGAACGGGCCTTATGATGAAATATGTTAAACTTCATTTAAAGACAATATTTACAAATTTACCGAACATATTGTGTATACTTTTTGTGATTTCTCTATCACGGGCTTTGCCATATCAAATGCGTACGGTCAGGCGAAATGATGACGTCAGGTTGCTCATGGATATCATACAGAAACATTTTTGCAAAATTCTATTCTGTTAAGAATTTACTTGTGCCCATATTGAGTATATTGCAAAGGCTGACCTCAGGTAATATCCCGAAAAAATATTTTAAAAGAAAAATCTTCCGTTTACCAGCATAGAATATATTTATATCCACACGTGACCGTTTTATTTATAGCAACTCGACGTCATAAATATGCCTATCTATCAATACATGTTTATTTTTAAATTCTGATCGAAAAATTATATAAATAAAATAACCAAAAGCTTACTTGAAATCAATATGATATTGTGTCTAAAATGAAATGTGGTGTATTTTATCAGAAGTGTTCACTTAAAATGAACTAAGGGCATGCATTTTTACGAAGTACTTAATGGCAACTGTTGCTATAATGATACGAGAACAGGATTTGTTAAGCAACAGCACATCCAAGTCACGTCTTTTTATTGTAATTTATATAATATAGTGTGTGAATGTATGTCGTGAGAATGAGAGGAGGGCATCAGGGAAAATCAGCTGTAGTTTTTAACCCTCTGTAAGCAAAGTTCATAATAATAATAAAACTGACCATGTGGGCCATGTGAGGTTGTTTCGGAGGACAACTTCATTGTTGATGATAAAAAAATTAAGACATCACCACGTATTAAGTTGTTTTGAACAACACGAGCTTTCGACACCTGTACCGGTGTCTTCGTCAAGAACCCACGTTTAAAGAGAGTTTCAAACATTTCTTACAACTTCATTGTTGTTTATATAAGGAGCCCGCTCGCTGGACGGTCATATGGCGGTATGATACATTTATTTCCAAAAGTTTGTATTTCGTTAAAAAATGTTTACCTTTATTTCACCCACCTGAAAACTTCTAGCCATTCAGAATTTATAAAGACTATGTGCCCAATTTATCATCTCTTCTTAAAAAACATAAGGCTTTTACGTAACGGGCTTTTAGGAGTCAGTTTACGCTACAGTTATATTTAAGACTGCTGAAGTTTTTGCCTCCAATATATAAGGAAGTGTCCACTATCTCATTGATTTGACCATTCCCAGGTGAAGGTGGCAGAGCCGTCATCATAGATACCAATAACCTCAGTCCCGAAGAAAAGGCAAAATATGACAAGGGCTGGCATAATAATGCCTTCAATGAATATGCCAGTGACCAAATATCGTTACATCGAAAACTTGGACATTTGTTGGACGATGGGTGAGTAGCATGTATTTAATATGAATTCAGCGTAGTTTTAGGCTACAGGCATTTGTATATCGTGACTGTCTTGACTTATTCATCTATGGTTTAAACGTTGACAATCTCTCAATAACCGATATGAAGTTACACTTACTGGGGGATTCGAATTCCTAATCTGGTATAAAGTACGAATCCCAAGCCAGATACAAGGCTCGGGGTTTGATTTATCTACCGAAAACTGGGGTATCTTTGAACGGCGGGGTATCTTTGAACGGCGGGGTATCTTTGAACGGTGGGGTATCTTTGAACAGTCAAGGATGAAAATCTAAATTCTCGCCATTTGGTAACAAATACCAAGAAAAGTGGTAATAATTATATTTTTAGCTTTTTCAATGGCGAAAAAGCTAAAAACATAATTATAATACCAAATGGCGAAAATTTAGATTGTCATCTTTGACTGTCCAAAGATACCCCGCCGTTCAAAATTACCCCAGTTTACGGTACATCTGAAATACCGGAGACAGGTAGGCTACTGCATGGACCCGTGATGACATTTTCGATGTATTAGGTATGATTTCCGATTACAAATACGGGTTGTGAACTCATGGAAGTTGCGAATTTTGAATCCTGACTCACGTAACTACCTCCAGGATTCAAGATACTATCTCGATAATAAACTCGATGGATCGATTAAAACATCTTAATTCCGCACCCGATTTTGAATAACGAATCCTGTATACCGACCTCCGGAATTCCAAACATAAATATCATTATTTAATCTTGAACTTAGCGTTGGGCGCCAGATTTAGGATTCGAAACAGGGGCAAAGTACAAAATTGTAAAGTTGAAAATCGATTGACCAGAATTATTTTCAGTATTCAATTGATTTATTGATAGACGTTTTTCGCCGCATTCAAAATTATTTCACATATACGCCCAGAGATACCCATCGACGTTCGTCGAGTACCTATGAATTTTCCCGCTTAAGGTGACTAAGCGAAAAACCCAATCAGAAATTTTTCATTTTTTCCTTCGACTGAGCGGGAATCCGTGGCCCAGCAATGTGAACCTAGCGTCAAACTGACAAACTACACCTCTGTCGACTGAGGTACTTGTATGGTTATGTGAAAACAATCCCGAACTGATACGACTGATTTATCTCCAATACATAATTTGTCTATGCTCTCATTCACAGCTGCTATAAAAAGAGTTACAGCGAAGCATTGCCAGAGGCTTCGGTTGTCATCATTTTCCACAACGAGGCTTGGAGCGTATTACTGCGCACAGTGCACAGCGTCTTGGACACTTCTCCACCAAAATACCTCAAACAAATATTTCTTGTCGACGATTTCTCAGACAGAGGTAAGGAGTATTTAATAAAAGCCATTGTATTCATATCCATATATCTATGATTGGATCTAGAATATCGAGAGAAGCTGCATACGTGTGGCTCTAGAACTACGGGTGTGACGTTATTCTAGGGCAGAACAGTTGTCTAGAGATGACATAAAACTTTATCCTACCATAAATTTTACTTGTCAGTTTTTTTTCCTTTTCACACAATATCTGTTTTCAATAGGCCTTCTGCAAACGTTTACAAATCTTATGCCTTTAAAAATGATTTTTTGTTTGCAGATGAGTTAAAACAGCCCCTCGAAGACTATGTCGCTAAATTAGGCAACGTTCAGGTACTCAGACTGCCTTCTCGTTTGGGTCTAATTCGCGCGAGAATTCACGGGTTCGAGCACGTGTCAACAGAAGTTGTGGTGTTCCTTGATTCGCATTGTGAATGCGTTGAAGGTAAGATACTTGCATTGACACTTTATATTCAAATGTTTAAATAAGTCGTTTCTACAGCCACACCAGTATATTATGGACAATTTCTATTTATTTATTTATTTTTTACAATTATCCTTCAAACACATTCGAATATTTTGTAGGTTGGCTTGAACCCCTGCTCAGCCGTATTGCTGAGAATAACCATGTCATTGCTGTGCCAATAGCTGATCGGATCTTTGATACGACTTTCGAATACGAGTATCGTAAAACAGCGGAGATATTCCTGGGTGGAATGGACTTGGATCTAACGTTTTCCTGGCGTGTGGTTCCAAAAAGAGAACAGGACAGGAGAAAAGATCAGCTGGAACCGTTCAGGTAGGTGTTAAAGCGTGTGGTGTAGATTTATGTATGAATACCTGTACCAATACCCAAAAGTCTATTTTCTGAATCTGCCCATGTAGACACACCCTAATAGCCACACAAACTCCCAGTCTGAGATGCATTGCATCTTTTGTTAACGCGTTTGTCTATGGGTAATCTTGCTTTGAGAAACAAATGTTGCTTCAAAATGGATACATCATTTTTATTTTCAGAACTCCAACATTTCTTGGTTGTTGCTTTGCTGTGACCGTTCAATTTTTCAAAGAACTCGGCACATATGACGACGGTTTCGATATATGGGGATCAGAGCATTTGGAGCTTTCTTTTAAGGTAATATATTCTCTTTATATTGACATTGACATTGTTTCTTGAAACAGTCTGAGAGACATGGAGTAGCAATAATCTTTCGAACAAAACTGACTTAATAACACAAAAAGCCGAGCATTGCTAACAACGTCTTCAAAGTGGAAATAATTTTCGTTGGGATTGCAAGCAAGGCTGGAGTCTTTAATGACAGCTTACTAAAATGTCATATAAATATTAACATTATGAATATAAGACAGTATAGATTCAATACTTGCATACCAGAACTCTATTTGGACCTTCTTCTGGTTGCTAGAAGGAATGGTTGGATGAAGTCCAACGACGTTTTCATTAGGCATATACATTTTATACGTTTAGATTAACTTGTTCTGTACCTATTTTCACAGACTTGGATGTGTGGCGGTTCCTTGGAGTATATTCCCTGCTCTCATGTCGGCCATCTTTTCCGCACGTGGAGTCCTTACACATGGCGGACGGACGTGGATGTAGTTCGCCGGAACAATCTGCGCCTGGCTGAAGTTTGGATGGATGAATACAAAAATTTCTTCTATGACAGAATCTATTACAAAACCGTAAGTTTGATTGAGCACAACAAAACGTGAATTGAAATATCTGGCGCCTTTTCAGTTCGTAGTGAGAAGCATATATCTTATATTTTGACGTATTTTGTTTCGATTTAGATTGATTATGGAGATGTGTCGTCACGGAAAAAGCTTAGAGAAAATCTGAAATGCAAGAGTTTTGGTTGGTTTGTTAAGAATGTGTATCCAGAGCTATATCTTCCATTTGACAGCCAGGCTACGGGAATGGTAAGAGATAATGCAAATTTACACCTTGCTTGTGATTGGTCAATTACAAATTTACCGCGACCACATTGAAAGGATTGATGACTTTGTTTCCCTCAGAACTTATTCTATTGCCTCTCTGTACACGCAAGCGCGAATTTTACGTTAGTACAACTCACGTTAAAACATAATATCTGAAATACTATTCTTAAATTTTAAAATCTATATTTCAGGTACGTTTAAAAGGCAAACAGTTGTGTATGGATTCTACTGTCCAATGGACTCATATGAAGAGGGCGGTATCGGTAAAAACGTGCAATACAGCATCGACAATTCAGGTACATACCCATAAACAGCGCCTACTCGAATCCAGAAGTACTCTACCCTATGTTATAATAACTAAACAATTTGAAAAGTGTGCAAGTTTTTCAAGACTTGATAGCTCTTGTTTATCCGATATTAGCACCCAAGGCTATAGTTTTGCCATGCTTTACGTCAAACTGAAGCCTATTTTATAGAACAAGCCCTTCAAGTTCCCTTGATTTTAGTAATCCTTTTTCCCACATTGACACCAACTTCATCAAACTTCTATAGGATTCCATTCAGAAAATTCCATGTATCATTGTTATTAATGTCATTTTAAATCAAGTCGCCTTTGGGGTTGGTTGATTGACTGATTGATATTTTACGCCGCGGTCCAGGCTATTTCCTTATATGGAAGCGTTGGCAGGTTTTTGGGATTTGAAGGATCCCACGACATTCGGTGAGTACCTGGCAACTTTTTCACATAGGGCGACCTAGTGAAAACCTTACTCAGAAACTTTTCAACCTAAGTTAGTACGATTGTGATTCGAACTCGCGACCCACCGATGGAAAGCCTTATCAAACTTCAAGACTATCACTCTACCATTATTGGTATAGGATAGACAACGCCATATATCAATATTCCTTCTTGTCGGATGTGACCCTCGGTGCAGATCTTTTGTCTGATTATGAAAATGCTGAACAATGTTTTGTCGCGGTATGATATTTTGTAATAGTTAGTCCTACATTTTAACCTGGGCCGACTCTCTTTTTATTTATCAGTGTGTTTTACATTTTTGCAGCATTGGACTTTAACAAAAGAAGGCTTAATACGTCGTGATGAGAGCTGCCTGGGTCTCAACGAACAGAAGGTCTTGGTTGTGAAGTTCTGTACGGAAGTATCCAATATCCCATGGGTCTACACTCAGGTAGGAAGCTATGGCATATGAGCACGGATAAAACGTAATGCCCAATAACTGACAATATCAATAAAAACATGGCATTATGCAGATATACTTTGTTTCCTCTTGGGAGAGTTTGAAAAAACTCGAAATCCAGTGATTTTGGGAAAGCGTAATGTTATTGAAAAATGCGTAACACAAGGAAGAGATTTTGTCCGTTTTGTTTTACCTGTTGATGGGCGTACATTCATGTGCTTGCATGTGGGTCCAAATAATCGCCATGTTATTACAGTAGATTTTAGTCAGCTCTATTTCATATGTAATATATATGAAGCACTTTAACAAAACGTGGTATGTACTGGGTCCATATGAGCAAATCTTACCCACACTCATAATCTATATCTGGGACTCGTGTGGATATCATCTGGTCCCTGTTTTACGAAGCAGGCGTAAGTTACGTCGGGCGTAAATCAGTGTTAAAACTATAGCAGCTTGCGCCGGGTCCATGCTGTAGACCTATGCGCAAGTTTACGCCAGCTTCGTAAGACAGGCCCCTGGAAATCATATTGGAAAGGTTCGGCCCAGATACAGTGATTTTACCCATATAGGTCCCATGCACATCTGCTGTGTGGGAAAAGGTTAAAAAAGATAGTATAGTTTGGCAGCGTTTTTCCAAGGCTATACAAATGTCATATCGACCAGGAAGGGCAAAGTGCCCAGTTCAGCTACCTTTCTCAATCAGATATGTGGTGAAAAACAGCCTCTATTATATTGCCTGCATTTTCTTATATTGTAGAATAACACAATTATACACACGCCAACGGGCTTATGTTTGGAGATGGACATAGGCGGTGAAACCCTGTCCGTCAAGGAATGTAAAAACAACGACCGACAAGTGTGGGAATGGGATAGACGACGGCTCACGCTACCGCCTTCGATTTCTGGATGAGCATTGAAAATGTGATTACAAGAGTGAAAATGACAGGAACTGTCGTAATGGATGAACCCCGCTGCGCGGGTATAGTCTTTGGACGCGAACCCAAAGCATATAGCTTCAACAAAGAGAAGAAATTCCGAATATATCGAAAATTATTAAAGATGCAATTTCGGGTCCCTAAATATGTTTCAAGGACTTCCCCACCCTACATACGGATTGCCTCTAATGAGAATTTTGTTTACCAACTGAAAGGCGATAATTTTATTCGAAAAAGAAACCAGACCATCCCTGTATCGATTATCTATTGCTGTAACCAAAGTTCTTGTTGCTTTGATACAGTAAATGCAGTGCAAGGGAAATAACTCCTCTTAGAGAACAACGTCAAACATGGATTTGTCAATTCACATATATTGACTGTAAGACATGTGAATTTCATGGCACTCAGTTTGATATGGTAGCCTACACGAGTAGGCTAGTGCACGTTTTTCAGAGTTGTACATTTAACGTGTAGGTACAGCATTGACAGTCTTCTGCGTTACCGTAATTAAAGTGGCGTGCGCTGTAAAAGTGTTGATATGTTTCTATGAAATTATAAGCTATTTTCCCCTAGAGGTGCAATTCAGATGGTTTATAGTGTTACTATTGTTGAGAATATACGCTAAAGTAATGTTTTGAAATGATATAGGCTAAGAGGGTATTCGCCCCAGTTATTTAAATTTGTTTTAATCTTCGAACACTATTTTCGGGTATGTGGAGTGGTTGCCAGTTACCACCGGAAGGTCCTGGGTTTCCTCCGGGCATAGAGCCCGGTTTCCTCCCCCAATAAAACTGGCAACGGCGCCATATAAGTGAAATAATCTTGAGTGCGGCGTAAAACACTAAACAATCAATCAATCAATCTATTTTCGGGTCGTACATACCACAAGCTGTATGGATTTTCTTCATTCCAGTGTCAATTATTTAATTTTATGATAACTTCCAAAGCCTATTTTCGTCCTGACAATCAGAATTTGTGTAAACATATGCGAATTTGGGGCACCTCATGTCACTTTAATGTCTTATCAAAATTTGTAAACTTCATAAAGACTATTCTGGATAAAATTTGATAGCAATGGATGCGTAGTAGTGGGTTGGGGGGGGGGGGCATTTAAAACCATGATAGTTATCCCCCCCACACCCACTTAAGCCTAGCGCGCACGAGCGGCTGAGCTACAAGGCTCGCGTGACCCAGGGAGCAGCTACAGATTTCAGCACAGACCAAGGAGTATAGTCCATCTATACTCCTTGGCACAGACGATGAGCTCTCGGCTGAGGCAAGTTCCTGGTCACCCAAGTTCACCAAGCCACATACATATCACTAGGCCTAACTGTGTTACGTAATATTCCAAGTGGTCACATGGTTTAATAGACACACGCGATTGGACTATCCCTCCTCTCAGCTCAGCTGGCAGCTCACGTTGTGCGCACACGGTGAGATTCTTGCCACGAGAGGCAGAACATATCAAACATGCTAGATAGTTTCCACACCGCCTCGACAGGGGAAAATCTCGCCAAAATTTACGCGCACACGGGGAATACAGCTTGGCTCTCAGCCACGCGTGGCTGGCAGCTCAGTCGGCGCCTCTCGTGTGCGCTAGGCTATGTTCATAGATTATGTCGGTGCGTATAAATTTATTTGACATTTTAAATGCTTTGTACTATAAAGTTTACAGACAAAATAAATCCTTACACTCAAGACAACCAACACACTGGAGTTCCTCCGATTTTTTTTTAATTTATAGGAGATATAATTATTATAAGTTTAAAACTTTAAACACTGCGATCGTTGGACCTCCGATATGGTTAATATGTCAACGAGCTCGCTTGCCCGACGATGTAAAGCCTAGCGCGCACGATAGGCGCGGGCTGAGCTACAATTAAGGCACGCGTGGCCCTTGGATCAGCTACATATCTCAGCACAGACGATGAGCTCTCGGCTGAGGCAAGTTCACTAATCTACATAAATATCACAAAGGCCTACCTGTGTTACGTAATATTCTAAGTGGTCACATGATTTAACACACGCGATTGGACAATCCCTCCTCTCAGCTCAGCTGGCAGCTCAGGTTGTGCGCACAGCCGCACACGGTGAGATTCTTGCCACGAGAGGCAGAAAATATCAAACATGCTAGATACTTTCCTCACTGCCTCGAGAGGCGAAAAACTCACTAAAATTTTCGCGCTCACAGGGGAAACGGCTTAGCTTTCAGTCATGCGTGGTCGGTAGCTCAGCCGGTGCCTCTCGTGTGCGCTAGGCTTAACACTGCAAATGGTTTCGAAATTTGCATTTTTCTTTAGCATATGAGGTTAGCTCCGGCTAGGCTATGTTCATAGATAATGTCGGTGCGTATTTATCTGACATTTTAATTGTTTTGTACTTATAAAGTTTACAGACAAAATAAATCTTTACACTCAGGGCAACCAACGCACTGGAGGTCCTCCGATCTTTCTTTTCTTTTATAGTAGATATAACTCATTATACGTTTACAACTTTTAAACACTGCCATCGATGGACCCCCGATATGGTTAATATGTCAACGAGCTCGCTTGTTCGACAACGTAAAGCCCAGCGCACACGAGAGGCGCCGGCTGGGCTACAACGCACGCGTGGCTATATATGGCTATATATGCTGTGCAGAGTATGACTACGAAATATAGATCTACTGCAAATTATAATGGACTTATTTTTTAATTACTTTATGGAGAGGTATAAACAACGAATATTATATTGATTGATTGATGTTTTACGCCGCACTCAAGATTATTTCAGTTATATGGCGGCGTTGCCAGGTTTAGTGGGGGAGGACACCGGGCTCATTGCTTGGATCGTGAGAAACCCCCGTCTGGCAACTCTTCCACATACAGCTACCGAGTGGAAAATCCACTCAGAAATTTTTCAATTTTTGTTTGGTCCAAGTGTGATTCGAACCAAACAGGTCTGCGTGGAACTGAGGACGATCACTTTAACCCAATGGACCACCGAGGCCCCACGAATATTGGAAGTGGGGTCCGTCGAATCACCCAAAGAGTCGCAAGGAAGCTAAACTTACCCGAAGGATGTCAAAAATAACACAAAAGCTTAAAAAGACAGAAAACTACGATGGAGTCTGAAGTTCTCCTTTAAGGTAGTTTGACTAGTTACAGTCAACTTAAACATAAGGTGGCCGTAGATCCAATATTCTTCCAGAAAAAATTATCTTGTTTCCTCAAGTATATTAGTTGCATGCATATATATACTAAATGATATACCTCTTTTTAACACAATTAGAAACTTGTCTCCGTGGTTATTTTATACAAGAAGATTTTACCTGCACCTGTAGGCCTACCTACTTGCACTTTTTCGCCCCAAGAGTTCTCTCCCATAAAACGAAATCTTTCAGAAAGAAGGAGATAATAGAAAATTGACGTGTGGCGAAAGCCGGTGATCCTGCTCTGTTTTTTTCTGCTAAACTCCTTCGTTTTACTGAGTGATTGGTCATTAAGAATCACAACCAGTGTCTGTATATGTACTACCCATGATGAAAGCCACATAAATTCTGTTTAAAATATCTAAAATCCGCCGGAGGATGTCGCCTAACGTTGTCGTCTTGTTGTTGTTGTTGTTGTTGTTCACGAACAGCTGTTTTTCGTGGGATAATGAAGAGTTGGAAATGTTTGACTTGGTTGAAGAAATCAACCAAAACTTTTATGAACTCATGGGGATAGAGCAGGTATGTAAATCATTCTTAGCCTATGTTCTTTTTATCAGTAATCTCGTCGTAACAGGCCTTACAGTCCCAGTGGATTGTGGATAGAACTAGCCGCACTGATGTGTCTCTTTCCTGTGTTACTTACTTGCCGGTCAGGAAGAGCCACACATTAAACCACCATTAAAAGGGTGGGATAACTATTCTCTGTCAACAAACTTTTCAAAACCCGCAATCATATGATGTGAGTAGGCAGGTCTGTGACGTCATCAAATGTTGGTACAAGGTATTCGATCATAAAAGTTAAAAAGCAAATGTGAGTCTCAAAAGTTAAAAATAAAAGACAAAGTGGAGTCTGTATATTTTTTCAGGGCCCCTTCACTGGACCCTGTTTGCTCATTTTCGCTTGAACAGAAAAATAACTACCATTCATAAAAATTCTTGGAAAAGGCCCATATTTAGAGACAAAAGTTGTCTCCCCTGATTTATTAAATATCATTTTTCTAAGTAAATATGATTATACATGTCAAACGGAATTCTAATTACATCTTATAACTATGTGAAGAATAGTTTGGTATAGGTTTTAGAAACAAACTATGGATGATTAAAATTGACCCGACCTGCCTAATGTGAGAGTTACGTTGTCATCAAATTGGGCTTGGGTAAAGAATAGTAGGTAACGTAAAAGTTGCGGTCAGTCAACTCATTGATAAAGTGGCCCCACTGTGCGTAAGGTGTGGCTGTGGTCGATGACTTGGCCTTTGGCACTATGCCAGCTCTTCAGAGACGGAGGGTCACTACGGTGTGCCCCAATTGTCAACAGCTTTTTTTATTGACAAAACGTCAAAGACGAACCTAGGATTAGGGACGGGGTTTATTGACAGAATAAGGTTAGGTTTTGGAATATTTTATTGACAACGCTAAAGACGGACTTAGGGTTAGGGACGGGGTTTTTTGACAGAAAAGGGTTAGGTTTAGCCATGTTTATTTACAAAACCGAAGGATCCTCTTGGATTCGTCCAAATACGTCATCGCAGGTCAAAGGGTATATAAATATGAAGTGCGCATGCGTGTATCGCAGTTCAGGTAACACATAGAAATTTAATACCTCTAACGCTGTGTTGGAAGTTAGTCTAGATGAAAGATTCTACGGTCTAATTGAGTGCTCATGTGGTTCTGCGCAGCTTCAGATTGGAAAGGTAGGGGTTCAAGACCCGTTTAGTGCGGATTTAAATAGAAAAAAAAAATAATTTATTAACGTGGGTGTGTTGCAGTGAAGGGAGTTGTCTACCGTAAGACGTTAGGTGGCGCTGTTGTATACAGCAAGAAGATAGGATGAAAGAAACAGTTGACGCTTCCAAACGTCCCCGTATACTACTTTTGTTACTGTCATTATAGACCGTTTAGTCAAGAACCAATGAATGCAAGCCAATTAAAAACTTTCCCACGGTTGCTCCGCCCACATTGGCTCACCATGTATTCTTTACCATTCCCGATTTGGAAATCTGTCAGGCCAATTTAAAAGTTTTCTTCTTATGAAGAGGGATTTGGTAGATTTACAATGAAATTCAAACAAATTATTGAGTAAAATGAAAAGAGGAATGTTTTAAATGTGTGTTGAAGGTAAAATCTAAAAGGCAGGTAGGATTAATAGATATTAGAAACTTGGTTTAAATTGAAAGCTGAAGTCCTTCCAAATAATTCATTTGAAAGGCGTAACTAGGATAGAACTTAGAAGCAGGTTGTTCAACTCAGCAGGTTGGGGAAAGTCACTGATTCACCGCCGAACGGCAGAGAATATACCGGACCCCCGCCGATCGGTGGGTAATGTTTGGACAAAAATGACAATTTCTTCACTGTCTGCCCTCTCTTGTGTTGTCGCCGAACTATCAAGTTCTACGACAATAGTGTCAGAGACTGATCCAGGGAAAATTTGGGCATACCATTTCGGTTCAAAATGTTCCAACAATAAGAAAAAAACAACATCTCTGGCCTAAAATTCAACATGAAATGCTATTTTGACATTAAATACTGTTGGTTTTAAGAATTTGGGCGGATTTTTTGCTTGTGAGTTTGGGCGCCCATACCTGTATACAGGTATCAAAATGTCTCTGGATCAGTCTATGAGTGTATATTCCAAGCTAGATAAAACATGCTTAAAATGGTTGTTTGACACTTTTAAGAAAATCTGGAATGAAGCCCTGGTCACTTCTGTTCCTAATTAGTATATTTTATTGTTAGACATTTGGTTTTAATACAGATCTATACACTGTACATCTTTAAGTAATATTTCACTAGAAATTTTATTAACTTTTTTCAGACAGCGAAATCTTCCGAGATTCGGAAAGCCTATAGACGCCTTTCCTTACAGCTTCATCCTGATAAGAATAATGCTGAAGATGCTGAGGAAAAATTTAGACAGGTTAGACTTAGTTACACAAGTTATTTATTTATTTTTAAGCCGTTATTTTTTTCTTGAAATCTCCATTTAAGTAAATATGTAGTAGAATGTACTTTCATTAACCCGTAACGTCTTCATATGACTGAAATACTGTTAAGCAGGACGTAAAACCCAAATCACTCACTCACTCATTAACCCGTACCGCGCTTGCTATTTGTTCTAACAAGAAAAAATTGACAAGTTCACTTTTTTATATGCATAAAAATGCTGAAGAAACAGATCTCAGTTTTATCAGATTTCTCAGTAGATGATCTATATTGCTTCCTCTCTCCTATCCATGTTTTATTATAAATTTCATTATATAGAGTATTTTATTCATTCTTTCGGAAATGACTAAAATGCGGTAGATAGTTTCATATTCCTATAAGAAGTGCCCTATACAGAGTCAGTATGGGTATGATGCAATGTTTTATGTTTTGAACATTCCAGATGGTAGCTGTGTATGAAGTGTTAAAAGACGAAACCCGAAGACAACAGTAAGTTTCTTAGAAGTCTTGTAAATCTGAAATCCATTTTGTCAAATCTGAATGTAGCTTTTTAAGAAATTCTTTCTGTTCTAAAGTTGGCAACTAACAAATTAATATAAGTTACAGGGGGATACGGAAATATATATTTAACAATATTTTGTTTAACGACCCTATATATTTTCGCATCACCCCTCAAACAAACACTGTGTAGTGTGATGAATTTTTCCCACCAACGACCTAAATGGTTTCTTTCTCAAAATTTACTGTTTCATGAAAGGCAGAAAAGCTATTGCATATACTATTGGCAACTGTCTAGACATAAAGGCACATGCATTGTATGGTATAAACCTCCCTGTATGGAGCGGCATGTTGACGTACATTTAATCTGGAATACACATGGTCTCCATGTGACTGGTTTGAACCAATATAAAGGAAGTATTCAGTGGGATAAATGTATCTGTCAGTGTGTTTTAGATTAGAAATTATATGAAAAAAATACTGAATAATTTCTTTATTTCTTTTTTTTTTAAAATAGATATGACAATGTTTTGGAAAATGGTTTGCCTGACTGGAGGATGCCTGTTTATTATTACCGCCGAGTCAGAAAGATGGGGCTTATAGAGTTGTCCCTCTTGTTATTCTTTATTCTAACAATCGGACATTACCTTGTGATATGGTCCGTTTATCTGGAGAAAAGATTCACTATGGTAAGGAAATTATTTTAATTTGTTCTAGGATTTCAGAATGAAAAGAAATATTATAGCCAGCTGTGAGTGTCCAGTGATTCCACTAACAGGTTTGTACTGGAAAAAAAGACTGATTGTTTTATGACACAAAATTGTTTCACTTATATGGTGGTGTTGCTAAGTTAAATGACTGAAGAAATTGGGCTCCTACAAATTAAACGTATAACCTATGTGCCTCATAAAACATGAAGTAACATACTTTTGGAAACTTACAGTTCTTATTTACAAAAAGGTTATCTATGGGGTGTACTTGGTTAAAACAACAAGTCTACTATATCGATTGGAAGTTCAAAACATAGACAGTATAAAATAAAAGTATTTAGTCTTTCCGAGATGATACTTTATTTTGAATGGTTGACAGTTACCAAAGCCAGGCTGGGAATTTCCTCCTGGCAAAACGCGACTTGTGTAATCATCAATCAATCATATTGTTTTTGGATTTATCAACATATATGCACATTATGGAAGAAATAAAGACACTGATTTTCTTATTATTCTCATCATTTAAATTAATATAGGAGGAATTGTTCTCGGAGGTACGAAAAAAGAAAGAGAAAAAAGCTCGTAAAAATAAGGTAGATGTTGGAGAGGAAATGGACGAGCTATTTAAGGAGGAGCTGGAACAGTTACCTCGTCCAGAACTACGTAACCTTCTGCCGTTTCAGTGTGTTCGACTTGTCATCCATCTTATTGTCTCCACACCTGCGTACTGTTCAGCCGTTAAAAACTATATCCTTGAAGCCAAAGATAGGTGGAGAGAAAAGAAAGAAGAGACTGAAGACGAAGAGGAAGATACTACTGGTAAGTTCACACAGCCTCACTGTAAAACATTGTGTACTGGAAAACAAGGTTACTGGGCCATACTTTTGGTAAAAAAAAATCATTTCAGGGAGTTTAGAGGAGGGATACATGTATGTACACATTATTAAGGGATGGATATTTCAGGACAGATATTAAGGGATCGAGTCTTCATTTGATGTGGCGTAGGTTTGAATCCCTGTACATTATAACAGTTTTATAACTGGGGTTTTTTTCTAGATCACTCTTAAAGGGGTACTTGCCAGGTACATGTAGCCTACCAGCTGAAGGTTGGGTGTTCCCCCCAAGCACACACGTCTTTCCTCTCTCATTACACGTTATAAACCTACCCACTATTGAAAAATCATGAGCAGCAATTTAAAATATGAATTAATCCCTTCTAAAGATTCGGCCACTTTTTCCTCATAAGGATTCAACCTTTAGAAAAGAAATACATGTATGCTAAATGTGGCCAGACAAATTTGCCCATTAGAGGGAATTTAAGGCAATGCACCCCGCCGAGCACTGTTTAAAAATACTTATCCTCAAACACAACTCCACGTCTCTGTTTTTGTCTGACTCAATGGAAAATTTCTGCCGAATCTTTAGAAGTAATTGTAGTAAAAAGTATGTAAACTAAGAAAGCTTAATTTTCATCCCACTTTATCTATAATTGCTGAAAAAACATTCTTTTTACTTAAGACTGACATGTATGGAATAGGTGGTGGGAATACATTTAACCCATTCATGCTCTTTTACTCCTCGTTTTATGCACAAGTCTTTCTCTCCAACTGAAACCTTTCAACGGTTATTTGTTTTCTTTTCACTTCCCCCCCCCCCCTTCCCCCCGAATTTATATAACAAATTCTCACTCTGCATTCTTGTGTGTAATGTTTTCCACATACAGCCAGGTTTCCTCCCCACTAAACCTGCTTATCCATAATATAAGTTCATAAATATAATCTTGAGTATGGTGTAAACCATCAGTCAACCCACTGAGCATTAGTAGCACACCTATCTCACAAAAGTTCACATGATGTGTATGAAGGCAAAGCATAGTTTGTTGTACAAATTTCAGTGGTAGGTTTTCTTCTGTTGCTCCTGCAGGATATTCTTGAATGAATGCCCAATTTAAATTTTTGTTTTATAGATGTTGTTAAAAAGCCAAAAAAACGAAAGAAGGTTGAGTTACCAACATATTCACCAGAAATGTATGAAAATACGAATGTCGTGAGGTACTCTCCTATAGAAGATATAAAACAAGAAGACAGTCAGCAGATTATAAAGGTAGGGATTGAACTTTGTCATTTGATCATCTACATCTACACCTAGAGAAATGGAACTCGTTAAAATGAATATGTGCAATCTCTTGCTGAGAAGAAAGCTTTTACTGACTGGTGTTCGCTTAGTACATTGAGTTTAAAAGCCACTATCTGCCAAAAAAATCTGAACATTTCTTTTCTTATGGCATTCTTATTCTTTGTAGAGCCAAAGTCTCTGACATAACCTTTCTTCAATGGGTTGAGGGTTCAAATCTCAATATGAAAAGAATAATAACGAAAAACAATTATAGGTGGATTTTCCTTATGTACATGTAGAAGTTCGTCAGGTACGTGATGAAGTTCAAGGGTTTGCTTCTGACGGAACCAGGTTTTCTAACCCACTGTCAGCCCCACCATATAACTGAAATGATCTTGAGTGCTATATATTTAAACATCCTACAGTTAATCAATCAATCTGATTCTATTGACTTGTGTGGGTTAGTGACCAAAGGTAGCATATTCCTTCGGGCAAGAAGTCTGATTGCCCCAGCCAATAAACCTGATATTTGGGCTGATCAGAACTGATTGAAGTTTTGTGTTGTGCTCAAGATATTTCACGATCAGCTAGTGAGGACAGAACAGAAAATACGCATGAAATAAGAAATTAAAAACAATAGATTTTTCCCTTTTTTTATAGTGTGGAAAATATTTGACTGCTTTTATATAAAGATGCTAAATGTATCCGAAGTCTAAAGCTGTGACATGTGTATATTTTAAATAGACAGGTGATTGGACTGACGAAGAGGTTGGTTTATTAGCCAAAGCTGTAGCTAAGTATCCTGGTGGGACAGCAGGACGCTGGGATAAAGTGGCTGAGATGGTGGGCAGAACCCCTACAGAGGTTAGATCTCACATACATCTCTCAACTCACCATGGCCATAGAAGCATTTGGTCTGAGGAGATTTTTCACTTGATAGTCAAAATGTGTAAGAGGTGGCAGGTACTCGCTGAAGGTCGGTCTTTCCTCCTGGCAAAGAGCCCCGTTTCCTCCCCTAGTAAACCTGTCAACGCCGCGATATAAATGAAATACTCTTGAGTACGTTGTAAAATATCAATCAATCAATAGATTAAAGCAATTGTATCTCATAGAATCCTCTGGTTTAGAATTAACTATATGGACAGCAAGTTGCCTCCGAGTTGACAGCAGTTAAGGGATGACAGAGATGACGAATTTTTTTTTTCGCACCAGCTGAAGTAGGTGTCATATTTGAACAAAAAGCGCTCTGCCACATGTACAGTGACATTGCCAG
Organism: Lepidochitona cinerea; assembly: GCA_963971465.1. NCBI lineage: Eukaryota > Metazoa > Mollusca > Polyplacophora > Chitonida > Tonicellidae > Lepidochitona > Lepidochitona cinerea. Next base: position 2,609,897 of record OZ020558.1, on the reverse strand, counting down.
TGTCAGTAAATTTGTGGAATTCTCACAATACGTGTGCTCCTCATTAGGCTATATCATCTGTGTTTTGTACTGGACACCTTCGGAGGACTTCAGGACATCAGGATGAAACATGTATTTTAAAGATACTAAAACACAATCATGGGTACAGGGAAATTTTTCTTGACTAAAATAACAATGGAGACAAGTTTCTAGTTGGGTTAAAAGGGGGGGGGGATGTCGTCCTGCAATTCCATCTGCTGGACATAGCACAACTTAGAAAGGACCAATGTATTTAACTTGAAGGTTTAATTAACTGGCTCATTTATTGAATCAGTGACTTCTGACTCTTTGATTTTAATTTTATTGATTGTTTATAGGTTTCTTCAAAATTGAATCAGTCATGTATTAATTGCTCGATTGACTTTTCTTTATTATTATTTTTCTCTAATTTTGACTGTTGACAGTTTCAACAATTATTAAAATTTAGTACTATTTGTTTGTTTTTCAGGTCATCAAAAAGTCTAAATCTTTTAAAGGTTCCTATCTTCTCAATGTTAATCCAAAAGCTCAAGGTAAGTTAACTCAAAATGCAAGTAGACGCAAAGTCTAATATAGCCATATAGGCTTTTAGTTGGCGTAAATTGGTATACTGTTGTCCGTCTGACAATTTATGGCAATGAATTAAAAATTCGTAATGATTCTTGCAAACATTTTTACAAACTTGGCTTACATAGATAAAAAGACCTTGCATGTTCTGGGTAGATAGGGTTATACTAAATGTGTTTGAATAATATTTTTTATATTGGGCTTGTGTGTAGCAATCTCATTGGTCAATAGCCGGTCACATGACAGGTAATCATTTCTTATGTTGACTGGCTAGTCAATATTGGATTTTGTTTCAACTGAATGACTATTAACTCATTACAGGACAGTTTCATTTCACCTTCACACTTATTAGCCAATCAGAATGCAGCTATCATTCACCCTACAGTAACTGTTGTAAACATGGCATCTGCTAAGTTTTGAAATGAGACAAGACTGAGAAAGGTGAATTAAACAAAAAATTGCATTTTTTTATATGTGTCTGATATACCTGCACACATATCACATATATCATCTCGATACCTGCGTCTCACCCCTCCAGTGACACTCTCCCGTATGATGTTATAATGACCTTTGGCATTGGTCAACAATGTAAAAACACTCATCAGGCACTCATACAAATCACTTGGTAAAACTTTCTTTTAATCAATGTGATTAATAAATATTCTCAATTGTTTTTGTTTTTTCCAGGTTTAACAGGAACTGCTGATGAACAAATAACCCTGAAAGGTGGAAAAAGTATCAGTGATGATATAATATCAACAAATCATTTGGAATATATTCAACAGAATGATTCACATTCAGATCTTAACAGTTCAAATAGTGCTTCTGTAAAAACTAAAATTATTATAAACCAATCTCAAAAAGCAGCTGACATTAACCAATCAGGAAAGAGTTCAAAGGTCAGCCAATCAGAGAAGAGCTCTAGTAAGAACCAATCAGAGAAGAGCTCCCAAATAAACCAATCAGATTCCAGCTCTCAGCTGAACCAATCACAATCCAGAAACAATGTTAATGTTGATAATGACACATGGACTCAGAATCAACAAATGATATTTGAATGGGCATTAAAACAATACCCCAAGGGAACAGAACAACGATGGGATAGAATTGCTGAGCATATACCAGGGAAATCAAAGGTAAGGTTTAACAAATTCATTGGTCAGCTAAAGATTTGAGGTCTTTCAGGAATTCATAAAAAAATAATTGTAGGCTGTTCAACAACAAGGTAAATATTTCGCTTACGATGAAAGAGAATGATCATTTTTTTAAAGATATCTAATTGATGACTTATGGTGACGTGATCTGCCAAAATGTTGATATTTTTCCGTTTTCTGATGGAAAATATCAGTTATTTTTCTCAAGGCCTGCGATTCAAAGATTTTTAATGCTACTTGTTTCAAGAATGTGCATGTACATTAAAATACTTATCTTACTGTTGTGACAATCAGAATATATGAGAAACGTTTATGAGAAATTTGGGCAGCTGATACGACTTTAAACTTGAATCTGCCTTTACATGCATTTAGATCAGTCAGTTTCAGCTGTAGAAGAGAGAGAGAAGATTTTATATATATGAATGTAGCATTGCAAACATTACCCTATATCCCAGGCGCAGTGCGACTTACATGTAGTAGATAGTCTCTCTACGCCTGCTGTATATGTTAATGCTTGCAATGATATCATGACTGCTCCAACTAATTTAAAAGAAATATTTGAATTGCTTGTGTTTGCCTTACAGGAGGATTGTATGGGGCGGTTCAAATATCTGGCTGAAATAGTACGCAAAAGGAAAGGTGTGGCAAACTGACTTAACTCTACCTACAGAACTTTCACAGATTTCTATAAACACAGACCCAGACTTTTTTACTTCACTGCATCTGGTCTTATCATGTTACATCCGGGATGGTGTGTTCCAACTTGCTGAAATAGACTTGCGCTAGGTCTGAATTATATGACAGTTTAAAGAAATTTCGTACAGAGACGAAGTGTTTATGTTCAACCAACTAGTCTATATACGTGGAATGGACACTTCTCATTGGCTGGTTTGCATCTGACTTTGTAAACTGTGCCGCCATTGCTGAGTGATGGGCAGTACATGACTGATCTGGATCGGAATTGCAATGGCAACATTGGATGGAAATCAAATACCAGGTGACCTCCATTCCAAGTATATAGTTCATTGGTTATGTTACTCACCATGGCAACCCGCCATCTTGGTTTTAAACCATATCAGCTGTCATGTGGTATAACTTGGGCTCTGGATAAATATCGTATCAAAGATCTGTTTCCCAATGTTTCAGCAGATTTTTGGGGCGATTGATAACCTATACAACCTACTGAACTATACTAATTAATAATAGGCGTTTTAATGAAATATTTTTAATTGTGGTCAATATACATGTAGGCCTATTTATTACGTGGAGTCCCAACCAAAACGATACTAGATCTATCCATAGCCCATGTTAGAAGCATAGACTGTCTGAGCGAACAAGGCAACCAGTGTCATTATTACTTTTTTGTTTTGTGGTTTAGCAAAGTTAACACAGGCCTAGAACACTTTTGAAACAACTAGTCCTAGAAGTCACATCACTCATACATATTTAACTTTAATGTATGTATTGAATTCATGTGGAATCAATCTCAATATAATTATGTTACAATGTGCTAGCCTATAGTTTGTGGAAACCTCAAGTTGGAAACCAATTCAAAATGGCAACATCTTCTAGAAGGTATATATATATATATTTGTAATTGGCTTGAAAATAAAATTTAAATCGTTTTCAAACTGACTTTAAGAATATACTTTTGTAGCCTAAACCAGAGTTGATTATTGAGTTGAACAGACATTCAAATCGACAACAAATAGCTTTTCTTAAAACGGCATGAGATGTCAAATATGGGGATGATTTCGATGAAACTGAATTAGCTAATTGTTCCCCCATTTTTATTAAGAACAAAATAAGAGGATGTCTGTTAGTGTAATTGTTATAAGCAGCAAAGACCTTTTAATGCACTCTAGACCGGGTTTATGACTACAAAATGACGCCTTTTTTTTTGCCGTATTTTTAGAGCCCTCAGTATAAAAAAATATAGTTATTTTGGAGTTAGAAGCCCGGACAAAATACACTCCTACATATGACTATTTTAATTTGTTTGTTATTAGCACACACAAAGTGTCAAAACAGAACTTTCAGCTGATACCAATCTTGTGAGTGTATGATTAGGAAGTTTTCTAAGCTATAAAACATTAAAAAAACATATTCCTACATCCGACTATTCTGTTTGTTCGTTATTTGCAAAGTTGAGCCCCCCCCCCCGGAAAGTCTGCACAAACCGATAAAATCATTGGTGTAGGGAGATTGTTGGCAAACTGATATTGCAGAAACGATTGTGATCATAAAGGGCAACATTCTGGCGATAAGAAATCACCATTAATGGCAATAAGCTATACAATTTTTTCCGGATATCGTTAGCCAAATTAAAAGTGAATTTTAACAAAATAAAACGATGCTTGTAAGTATCGAACTTCAGAGTCCGTCTGGCTTCACAGGGCATATTGAACATATTGAAGTAAAAATGTCACTTTGAGTGTGTAGAACACATCCCTAGAGCAGAAGGTCAATAGCGCGTATAGCCTCCATTAGCTTCCAACCTGCGTTTCATCCATCCAGTGAGACGTCGGATCTGTTGAAGGGGTAACTGCCGCCAATACCGATGTGATGCGGCTTCCAATTCCTGCTGATTCTGTACAGGAGGCTCTAGGGCGTGAATGTTGCTGCCCACCCTATACCAAATGTGCTCTAAGGGATTCAAATCCGCGCAGTTACCCCTTCAACAGATCCGACGTCTCACTGGCGGGGTGAGACGCAGGTTGGAAGCTAATGCAGGCTATGCGGTTGCTGGATAGTCAATCAAATTTAACGGATTGAAAGCGATAGGCCCTATAAACTGAAAGTATATGTGTTTGTCGGGGTTAAGTCCGAAAGGCAAGCGTAACCCTTTGACCCAATCCACAGTGATTCGATTTGCCCAAGATCTCAATGGTTGTCGTTCGGTTTAATCGATCAGATCAAGAAAATCGATTACCTAAATGATACGGCCTCTCCCCCTTTCATCAACAAAACCCAGTTTTTTTTAATTATTTTTCTGATCTAGCGTGTACGCTCATTGCAGATTGTCAATTGTTTAACAACATCAGTAAAGTTTTTTGGCCAAAAGCTAAATTACGTCTCTCGAAAAAATATATAGAATGGAAGAGTCATCTTGTTTGAACTGGGCGCTTTGTGTACTCTTCTTTGCAGATTAATTGTCAATACCCCTCCTTCAACGTCATAAAAGCAAAAAACAAACAAAAACCAACAGTTGTATTTTGAAAACAAATGTATTAAGATGATTCACTGATGATAACAATATGATGGTTTAAACAAATTTATTTTACAAAAGTTTTGATTTGTGGTGGAAAAGTATTTTTGAACACATCGTTGTAACAATATAATATGAAAGTCAGTGGTGGGTTAATATGGGGTCCATTAGAATAAAGAAGAGACGTTGAGATAGGCCATGATTTTGGAGAGACCTGTTGTCTTTTGTTTTCTTTTCCTGCGTTGTCTGTATCTCCTCTTCTTTTTCTTAGTTTCTACTTCGATTTTCCGTCCAAAGATTCCTGGAACATACATGAGTAAGACAATTCCTATCACAACATATATAGATCAAACACTTTAAAACACATTGATTGATAAATTGACGCCTCAATCAAGATTATATCACATTGGTGAGAATGGAAAGAACACGGCTGTTTGCCCAGAAGAAACCAGGACCTACGAAGCTAGTTAGGCATACAGGAAGTGCTGTTCTGCAATCCGGCATACTCCTATGACATTTTTTTAATGCTTGGACAATTTTATCCAATCAAGATTTTATCCCTTTTCAGAGATAATGTTTTTTGTGTGTAACAAAAAACTGTCATGTGTAAAAATATGTGTTACATATACCAGATTACAGAAAGGCCATCGCTGTAGGTTATTGGACCTACGACAGGTATCTTTGTGGTTTCTTTGCTTTTACAGCTTTCCTCATGAAGAATAAGACAACGACAGTTTGCGTTTAAGTGAGATGTAAATTTATATGGGAAAATTGTTTGAAAGTAACACTTACTAGTGATCTTATGTTTTAAAATGACTGCAGCGATGTATATTTTAATCAGGGTGAATGCCCAGGATTCGTCTCCATGGTAACCGTCTATATTATATATTCCCCATCCTGTGCCAAATTTTACAGTCGTTGAATCAGATTCCCAGCGTGTTGTATATCGCTTCCTGTGGCTAGAATCGATCACGTGGGTTCCATTGTACGTCATGGAATCTCCATCGCCGATCTGATTGGTTGGAAATGATTGTTCAATGTCGCAGTTCTCGTCATCAGGTCGTGTATCTCCGTCAGTATCGATGTAATAGCCAAGAGATTTTGCCTCGTTGATCCCGTCAGTTGTTGTAGGTATTTGGTCCGAGTTTTGAAGTTTCCAAACTAAAGTGACATCAGGGTTGGAGGTTAAAGTAACGTTGTCTTGTACAAATGGGCTCGCTTCATTCTGGGAAATATTCAAATAGGTCAGCTAAAAGCAAAACAAAAAAACCATTAAATAAACATAAAGAGGTATTAACAGTTGACGCGTATATGACCAACCATTTCCAATTTCTTTATCTAGAATTCAAAATCAATCGACAGCGTAAAAAAAATGTCTGCGCCCTTCACAGTATCAGTAATACGGAAGCCTATTAGTGCCAAGGAAAAAAAAAATTGAAAAAAAATCGTTTTAACGAATTTATTGAGTTAATAATAATGGAATCTAAAAATAAAATTCGTTATAACGATTTTCTATTAGAAAAAATCGTTTTAACGAATTTCTTGAGTTACTAGAAATAGATTCTAAAAATGAAATTCGTTATAACGATTTTCTATGTGAAAAAATCGTTTTAACGAATTTCTTAAACTACTAAAAATAGAATCTAAAAATAAAATTCGTTATTACGATTTTCTATGTGAAAAAATCGTTTTAACGAATTACTTGAATTACTAAAAATAGAATCTAAAAATCAAATTCGTTATAACGATTTTCTTGTTTCTATTTTCAGTCCTTTAATAAAATCGAAATAACGAATTTTAATTTTAGATTCTGTTTTTAGTAACTCAAGAAATTCGTTAAAACGATTTTTTCATATAGAAAATCGTTATAACGAATTTTATTTTTAGATTCTATTTTTAGTAATTTAAGAAATTCGTTAAAACGATTTTTTCACATAGAAAATCGTTATAACGAATTTCATTTTTAGAATCTATTTCTAGTAACTCAAGAAATTCGTTAAAACGATTTTTTCTAATAGAAAATCGTTATAACGAATTTTATTTTTAGATTCCATTATTATTAACTCAATAAATTCGTTAAAACGATTTTTTTTCAATTTTTTTTTTCCTTGGCACTAATAGGCTTCCGTACAGTAATCATCAGATCCCCACGGTTAAAATTTTAACGAGGTCACATACAATTTTAAACGACGGTTTTCAACGAGCTGTAAGCCTAGATCTTAACTTTTATCAAGTAGACGATATCTTGCTTATTATATTCAGTGTAGTTTTTGGTTAACGAAATCCGTAATGAAATGTAACACGGTACAATAAAAAATCGGTACAATAAAAAAATTCTACTCTAATATTTAGGATATTGTTGAAGCTGTGTGCTATATTCTCAAAAATAAAGTGATCCGGTAATTTAATTGAAGGAATTATTTCTGTCAATTGTTCCCGTTATGAACATATGTTTTACCTTTGTTTGGTTGTCGTCTGTGCTGATGTCCGCCAATCCGTAGTACGGATATTTGTCCGGCTGTATATTATTCCGTCCCCAGTCCGTGTCGTCCGGGAATATCAAAAACCTGGTCAAGATTTCATCACTCCATGTTAAATTATCCCTGATGGAAAACAGAAATAGAATTTATTTTAAAAGGTTATCTTAAATGTTATTTTTGATACAAAGGTGTAGTTCTTTTCTTCTCAGAGTTCAATCACGAGCAAAGCTGGCTGTCAATGTGATTTAACAAATAATTATTATATGGCGATTGTGTCGGTTTACCATAATACCGGCACTAAAACAAATACATTCTATTTCTTACAAAAGCTGATACTTTCTGAGAATATAATGTAAATAATATTGTAAGCAGGTTTTAAGAGGGAAAGGTTTTTCTTGGTTGTGGACCAGATTTGACCTTAATTATAACATTCAGAAGATAGTGCTTACGGTTCTAAGTGAACAGACGAGCTGTCCACAGACACGTCCTGAATGGGATAATCCGTGGGTTCCCATCCTGTATACGCCAGAATCAAACAGAGGGTCGTCGCCGACGCAATGTTAAGAAACATTGTCTTCCAATCTCTTCTTATGAAGGGATACTTATATCTGAGAACTTACAAGAATGTCTTGCCAATGATGTAACTCAGTGAGACTTATCGCCAAGAAAGCTGTTGTCAAGAGCTCGTCTTAACATACTATGACGTCAAGTCTTTATTGCGTCATATAAGCGTTACGTGAAATACGTCACCGTATCTTATCGTTATCGCAAACCCTTTGGCTTAGAATGGCGATTTTATGACGTTGTTCGAATTATATAGCATTGACGTCATTTCAGCGCCATTTTGCTATACAGCGAGGCTACTGCGCAAACGTCAATCCTTAAGCCGAAAGGGTCCAATGCGTCACGATTTTTTCTCCGCATGGCCGTGCGATGAAACTGAAATAACGTTGAAAGTGATGTTTACCCCCTTCCCGTTTCTCTCTCTCTCCTCTTACGTTTGTATATGCCAACATCGGGTGGGTATAAACAATGGTTGGCGTCATGGCTAACCAGTTTGGGCAAAATGAAAAGAAAAAATACGCAAGAACTGAACTTTTAAATATAGCGAAATGAATTAAACCAAAATGAGTTAAAGGCACAGTTGCGAAAATCTAGAAAACTGTTTACATTAAAAAAAAACAGTGGGCGGGATTCTATGGAGGTCTATTGGTGCCATGGGTGGAATTTTTACTTTTCCAGTGTTTTTCCGTCTTTAACAGCATTTTGCACAAGCGGAAACTTGGTTTTGAGACGAGAGATTCTGCATGTCGAAGATTTTTCTCCGCGATGTAAATATTCCTTCATCAGACTATTGTGTTTGTTCGTTATTTGTAATTTACTTTGTACTTGAGATTGCAATCCTATATCCCAGGCTCGTTTGGATAACTGGCTTTATTGGTGTTTTTTATTTCAATGTGAATCCTTTAGTTTTTTAAGGTACTTCAGGGTAGAAATTAAGGGTCTAGTGGACTTTTTGTTTGCAGAAGAATGTGAGACATATGCAATTAAACACATTTGAATAACTGAATGTCGAGTGGGTATATAATAGAATGTCAGGAATGTCCTAAAGAGCTGCTGGCATCCCCCACTAAACCTGACAACGCCGTCATATAAATGAAATATTCTAAAGCGTGGTGTAAAATAATAATCAAGTGAGAGACCTTTTCCAATGACGCCATATTAAAATTAATTTTTGGTGGTTAAAAACTTAACCACACCTTGCTGAGTCGATAGTCCACAGAGTGGTCGTCCGACACAGGCCTTCCATCGAGCCCGCGCGGGTTCGAATCCAACTCAGACCAAATAAATTCAAAAGTTTCTGAGTGGAATTTTCACTCGATCGCCGTATGTGGAAGAGTTGTCATTAACTCGCCGAAGATCGGGTGCTTTCTCTAGACAAAGAGCCCGGTTTCCTCCCACCACTGAACCTGACAACGCCGCCATATAAGTGCAAAAAGCTTGAGTGCGACGTAAAACATCAATAAATCAATGCATTGAAGGATCAAATTCTCATAACAATCCATGTTCATATCCGTGAGACTAATTTTAGCAGCTATGGCGATATAACGCATTAAAAATTAAAAAAAACATTGGTCGTCAAAATTTCTTACTCACAACGGATTTCTTTAAAGTGGCATGAGCTGCCAAAATGTTGATATTTTGACGTCAGCTATTTTTCTCGAGACGTATATTTCAGAAGCTTTTTAGTGCTTCTAGTCTTGAGAATGTACGATAAAGTATTGTTTTGAACTAACTTTGGCTTAGAATGAATGAATGGTCGTCCCGGTTATTTAAATTTTGTTTACTTTTCGAACACTATTCCAGTTCGTATAGGCCACATACTGTATGGATTCTCCTCATTCCAACGCCAATCATTTAGTTTCTCGATGGCCTTCAAAGCTAGTCCGGGTTTCTGACTCCAAAATACGACCGATAGTATAAAAAATAGTCATTTTTAAGTCAGAAATACGGACTACTTCAAAGCCTCTTACTGTCGTGACGATCAGAAATTATTTTAAAAAGTGTGAATTTTGGCAGCTCATGCCACTTTAAGGTGTGGAAAGATAGTGTTGATATCAGCAGGTGCTCTTTACTTTCCTTAAAAAATTAACATAATCTCGTGGATTTTAGGTCAACAGATACCTCGTACATGCTTGGATTTTTACCCACCTGTTGAAGTTCAGAGAAAGGCCGGTAAGATATTTATATTTGAAATCTGTCAGATTATAGAGGAGCGGCTCTGTGCTGTAAGTTCAGAGGTATATCTGTGTCAGTAGAGCGATAGACACAAGCCCACGAGGTCCAAATTTTCTGATAGTATTTTACACTCGATCAGCCCTACTTTTTAAAGTTACCAGGCACTCACCGGGCAAAGAGCCCAGTTTCCTCAACCATAAACCTGGCACGCCACAATATAAAGGAAAAAATCACTCAATCAATGCAATAAATTAGATACACTAAAAACGTTTGGCGAGTGTAGCGGTCCCAATATTAATATAGTTTTTTTGTTCTTCAATGTGGCCTGAGTTGCCTAATTTCATTAAAACGGAATAATCTAGTTGTTCAGGCCTCATCATTCTTATCCAGAATTATAAAAAAAAACATTCATGTACGAAACGATTGATTGATTGTTTGGTATTTTACGCCGCGCTCAAGATTATTTCACTTATATGGCGGCGTTGCCAGCGTTGCGGGAGGAGACCCCTGTACGGAGACGTGTGCTAAAAAACGAAAAAAATCAAATAGCCGGGATGTTTTTCCTGACCGGCAAGTAAGTAAAACAGGATGAGACACGTTTGTGGCTACCGGGATGTATGGATTCATTTTCGTTAGTTTTGCTGCTTATAAAAGTACCTTAACGTATATCTTCTTGATTGGTATCAGCGCAAACCTGTTATTTTATACTTTCTGATAAAAAGTAACCAACAATTGGCTTATTCCATTTCAACAAAATGTCCCTATGTTGGGCAGCTGATGCCACTATAAGCTTTCTTTTTTTAGTTAAATTTTTGAGCTGATCGGCAAGCTTATTTGCGTCCAAAACCAAATCCTTCGCCACTGTTAACTCCCTAAAATAGATCTACCATCAGTTTGTTTATATAACGTATCTATAATCCATATCATTTAGGACTCTTATGCGCATGCTAAGACTCGTCTTAGTACGTTCAATTTTGAATTAAAGATGCAAAATGATGGACGGGTAAACGGGAAGTTCTATTTCAATTTTGTCCGTAAAAACACCCATCTTCGCTTCATGCGGGCCACTGAGTTTTTCCGATATTTTTCTCATGACAATCTGAATTCATGAAAACAGTACGCATTTTAGCAGCTCATCCCTCTTAAATTGTCTCCCTTCTTCATTGATGTTGAAACTACTTCCCGTATAGTTGTAGTATAGCCTATGCCAGGGACAAAAGACAGATTTTGAGAGGTTTTGAGTGTTGACTGAAGCAAGTTAGAAGCTGTACACAATAACAAAAATACACTATGGAGAGCGCTTTGGATTGTTTACAAAAATTTATTTTATTTCTTATGATGTCCATTCGCATTTGATAATCAAAAACTAGAAAAAAACTAATACGATTTTAATAAAATCTCATTTCATCAGCCAGTAAAGTAATAACGGTAGTTGTATGATAAATATATTTATTTTGAAAACCCCTCCAGGAAAATAATTTCCTTTTTTATCTCCCAAACTTCTGACACGAGAAATGATTTTTGAAACACACACCTGACAAATACAATAAAAAGTCATTGACTACAACTCAGTTGCCGAGATCGATGTTGTCTACCAAAATCTGCAAAAGAAAACACAAACATATTTTAGTTAGTTTCGTATGTGTGTCTGTTTCACCAAAATTATTTGACTAGGGACTTGTTTCACAATGGGCGCATGGTAAGTTTTTGTATTACTGTTATCGCGACCAGTGCTGTAGTGATACTTTGCTAATGCTGTTAATGAAAAGTACATTCCTATCGAGTGCTTTTGTTGAATTGGCGATGGATTGATTTTATATCCAAGACTGTTCAATTAGATGGGCGACATTCAACCTGGAGCTGTTTTAAAATTAACGGATATAAAGTGCTTTGAAAATATCAATTAACTATAAACCCTCGTAGGGACATGCGTGGCTACAAATCTATACGGTTATGTGCAGAATACTTCTCGTCTGCCATTTTGATTCCCTCACTATATTTTGATGACGTCATTAAGCAACCGATGTATTCTTTGATGACGTCATTAGGCAATATGTGTATACCTTTACGACGTCATTAAGCAACCGATGAATACCTTGATAACGCTATTAAGCAATTGGTGTATACCTTAATAAACGTCATTAAACAACCGATGTATACCTTGATAATGCCATTAAGCAACTGGTGTATACCTTAATGACGTCATTACACAACCGATGTATACCTTAATAACGTAAGACCGGTTATCATACAAAAAACAAGCTGTACCCATTTCTCATACGTTGGTACATTCCCTAACACGTTGGATTGCAAACCTTGGAACATGTGTCTGGGTATGATAACTCTTCAATTCATATCCATTACAAAAATAACAATGATACCTTAAATCCCAAACAAGCGTTACTAAAAATGGATAAACTACTCGGAGTATTATATCTACTTAAAGATACCGACTCATGTGTGGGTCACAATTGTTCCATTAAAATTTCACTTACTCTCTTCCATTCTCTGCTAAACTGGTCCCGCGATAAGTTCGACGTAGCTGAAGAAATAAACGATACATGTCATTAGCATGGGCCAACATAGGGGCATATAATTCACGAACCTTACTCTTAAATTTACATCACTTCGCCTATAGCCATTACCACAAACATGGTGTTACATACTTAGCTGCCTAGTTCTGAGTCCCTTAGATATTTGTATAAGTGCTAACTTTGGCAGGTTTGAAATAACTTTGAATTATTTATAACTATGTAAGACAGCAAAATCAATGCGTTTTATTTAGTTTTGTCTTACCAAATCATTCTAAAGTGACGAAATTATGCGTAGATTGACGTTAAAGTTCGACGGTTGAATTTCTAGACTTAAAAAGCAATACTAACCGTCTCTATCTCCTAAATAGAATAATGCGTTGGTATCGTAGGTAGTAAGAAAACGATCGTTGTCCATGTCTAATTCATTAAAAACGAAATCTAATCGTTCTAATAAAATTCCAACTTTCTGGTGGAAGTCTGTGTAAAACTCCTCCTTGTCCACTCTGTGGTCACCTATTGTACAAAAAATGGTAGAAATTATTATCAAGAAATGATTGTATTTGGGGTCGGTCGGGGCCTTGTTAGTTTACTTATCAGGGGCACGGTCCGTTCACGGCTTAATGGTCGGGTTGAACAACAACTGACCAAAAGTGATTTTCGTTGACCTTCAGATAATTAGAAAGACAAGTCAATCAATCTTGCACGAAGTCAAAAGAGTAAAAATGCTAACAATGGTCATCTGGAAACCTCGATCGTCTTTAAATACTTAATCAGCAACGATTTAAACGAGAGTTGCTGTTCTTGTTCGCTCTCGGTGTATCCCTTTAAAATATAGCGTTTTGAGCTAAGGTCCAAAATTAATAGATTGATTGATTGGTGTTTTACGCCGCGCTCAGGATTATTTCACTTATATGGCGGCGTTGCCAGTTTTATTGTGGGAGGTAACCGGGCTCTATGCCCGGAGGAAACCCACGACCTTCCGTTGGTAACTGGCAACCATCCCACATAGGTCGTTCGAGTGAAAACCCAGTCAGAAAATTTTCCATTTTTTTTTGGACTGAGTGGGATTTGAACCCGCGACCCATTGATGGAAGGCTGTTCGGACGGATTGAGCGTCCAACGCTCTACCTATATCAAAATATTTTCCTACAGACTAAAAAAGAAAATCAAAATAATTATAAATTAATTAAATGCTAATATAATTTAGAAAGATAATTGTTTATATATTTTATTTAGCCCGGTAAACCACATGTTGTAGACAGACACAGTTTCGGCCCATTACTTTTTTTACATGTAGGTCTTTGTCCGTTCATACAACTTAAATAAGGGTGTAAAGAAATGTTTCCACTTACCGTCTAGATCAGCTTCCATGACCAACACCTGGTGCTCCATTCTGGAGACCAACTCATTGCTGTCATTATCTGCACTATCGAACAAATTGTTAACAGCGTTGGCCAGAAGATCATCTTCAATTTCATCTGAAAAACATACAGCGAATATTTAATTTAAAGTGGCATGAGCTGCCGAAATTCACACTTCTTTCATAAATTCTGATCGTGACGACAGTAAGAGGTTTTGAAGGCCGTCGAAACACTAAATGATCGTCGTTGGAATGAGGAAAATCCATACAGTATGTGACCTATACAAACTGGAATAGTGTTAGAAAAGTAAACAAAATCTAAATAACCGGGACGACCATTCATTCATTCTAGGCCAAAGTTAGTTCAAAACAATACTTTATCATACATTTTCGAGACCAGAAGCACTAAAAGGCTTCTGAATTATACGTCTTGAGAAAAATAGCCAATAATTTCAACATTCTGTTTTAACGTCAAAATATCAACATTTTGGCAGCTCATGCCACTTTAAATGAGCTGCTCAAATGTTGATATTTGCCTGTTCAAATAGAATATGCAAACTATCGCATATTTTTCTCAAGACTTGCAATTCAGAAGTTTATTAGTGCTACCAAATGTCCCACCCATAGACTTCTGATGCTACTAGTCTCGAGAATGTACGCTAAAGTAGTGTATTGAGCTATCTTAAGTTTAGAATGAATGAATGTTCGTCCCGATTATATTTAAATTTCGTTTTCTTTCCAGACACTACTTTGGCTCGTACGCGTTAAAAAGAAATCTGTGTAAACCTACTCTATAAAGAAATGTATTCCATGACAATGATATGTACTGTAAATATGTTACCTCTAAATATGATGTTATTAGACTTAAATTCATGTAGATTGACAAGAGTCGTCAATTATTAGGAACCTCCTTTCTGTAGGGGGCGCCTTAATCGAATCGTGTACAGTAGGACTACCCTTCCGCTAGGGGGGGGGGGGGCAGAACATGCCGGCAATGCTGATTGGACGAAGTGACCACTCGTGTCAATCTACTCTCTTTCATATAAGTACGTTTTACTCCCTAACTTATGATGACAACAGCGCCATATTAATGAATTATTCTCAATTCGTGTGTAAAACATAAATACCCCCATCAAACTTCGCTTCATAGTGGTTGTGTTAATATGTATAGTATATATTGAGAAGTTTACCTTCTTGGCTGACTTTGAACACAGACAGGGTTCCACTGATTTGTCCCGAGATCAGAATAAGAGGGCTCAAGGTGGGACTGTCTCGAGCAGCAACGAATCTGGTCAAAAACAGAAGTGAGTCAGATTCAGTCATGCAGGGCCATGTTCAATTCTCTCATTGCTTATTGATGTTGCATTCGCCTGCCATGTCAAACAGTCCATTGATGCAATGAGAATGGTCACATGGTAAGAATCAAAAGAAAAATTAGTTTTTTTTTAATAAAGTCAATTACATGAAAAATAAACCATTCCTAAGGAAACGTAATCGTGTTGAAGTAGCAATCCTCGAAGGTCATAGTTAATACTTACTCCAAACCATCGGGATCGAGATCGCCTGTATTTCTCTCGGTATAAAGTGTCTCCCATGACTTGCCGACATCAAGGAAGGGTGTAGCAAAGGAAATGTTGTGAAATAAGGGGGCCGTGATGCCGTGACGTACAGAGTAGATCTCAACCGTTGACGACCTCTCGTTGGCGATAAAAAGGAGCTTCTCATTTCCAACAGTTCCAATAGCAACACTCTCTGGCTCCGGACCCTACATCGAGGGAGAAATCAAGTGCTTAATTGTTGAGTAAATTATGGCATGCGTGTTTGAATTATGGAGGGCGGTACAGATCTGTACCCTGCCAAAAATATACAACATGCATTTTGATACAGTTTTTGACCCGTCAAGAGTTAAAATTTCTGGTCCCTCCACGTTAAAAATAATGCACCGCAATGACCCTTTTCGGATATAATTACGAAAACAATTTATCGAACTCTCCGAACGACTCATTGAAGAATATATGAAGACCTCAAGGGAAACACCACAGCCAATTGGAACTTCTTTCCATACCCACCTTAATCTATTTTCCCTAGTATATTATTAGCCGCACTCTTGTGTCTCTGTCCTGTTTTACTTACTTCCCGGCCAAGAAGAAACACACATTAAACCGAGGGTGAGCTAACAGCCGATAAATCTTGTCTGTGTGTTTTTTCTTTATTTCTATATCAATGGTGCAAACGTCAGGGCGTGTATGTGAGATTCTCAGCACCATATGCGCAAACGTCAGGGCGTGTATGTGAGATTCTCAGCACCATATGCGCAAACGTCAGGGCGTGTATGTGAGATTCTCAGCACCATATGCGCAAACGTCAGGGCGTGTATGTTAGATTCTCAGCACCATATGCGCAAACGTCAGGGCGTGTATGTGAGATTCTCAGCACCATATGCGCAAACGTCAGGGCGTGTATGTGAGCTTCTCAGCGCCATAGGTGCAAACGTCAGGGCGTGTATGTTAGGTTCTCCGCACCATAGGTACAAACGTCAGGGCGTGTATGTTAGATTCTCAGCACCATAGGTGCAAACGTCAGGGCGTGTATGTTAGATTCTCAGCACCATAGGTGCAAACGCCAGGGCGTGTATATTAGATTCTCAGCACCATAGGTGCAAACGTCAGGGCGTGTATGTTAGGTTCTCCGCACCATAGGTGCAAACGTCAGGGCGTGTATGTGAGATTCTCAGCACCATAGATGCAAACGTCAGGGCGTGTATGTTAGTTTCTCAGCACCATAGATGCAAACGTCAGGGCGTGTATGTTAGATTCTCAGCACCATAGATGCAAACGTCAGGGCGTGTATGTGAGATTCTCAGCCCCATAGGTACAAACGCCAGGGCGTGTATGTTAGATTCTCAGCACCATAGGTGCAAACGTCAGGGCGTGTATGTGAGATTCTCAGCACCATAGGTGCAAACGTCATGGAGTGTATGTTAGATACTCAGCACCATAGATGCAGATTGTTCGGGCTAGGTGAACTAACAATTCTCGATCAACATACTCTTCAAAATCCTGCAGTCAAATCGTTCAGCCTTTGAGGAAATTCTCGGGTTAACTGCGGATTGCATTGTCGTTTGAATTTGAAATCTGTCAGGTCAACTTTGACATACTTTTTGTGAGGGATTTAGCAGATTTGCAACTAAATTAAAATACATTAACGGGTAAAATGAAAAGAAGAATGTTTAAAATGTGTTTTGGGAGTAAACTCTAGAAGACATTCAGGTTAAAAAGGAGACACCGATGGTTGTTCAGGGCTTGTCCCTTTAGTGGATATTTAAGACAGGATTGAAATCTGAAACGCCCATCCAAATAATTTATTTTAAAGCCGTGACTATTTCTCACAAATTCTGATTGTCAACAAATATGAAGTTCAAGAGTTTGAAGTTTATAAAAAAACTAACGACTGACGCTGGAATGGGGAAATCCATACAGTCTTTGAACTGAACGAACCAAAATAGTGTCCGAAAAGTAAACAAATCATAAACAACCGGGACAAACGGACATTCATTAGAATTCTAGGCCTACATAAGGCCCTTAAATTGTACTTTTTGAGAAAAATAGTCAATATTTTTTTAATTTTGTTTGAACGAAAATATATCAACATTTTGGCTGCTCGTGTTATTTTAACTGTAATTAAGTGTGAACGCCTTTTATACTTTCAACTATTTTACCCTGAGTTATGAAAAATGGCCTTACAGGATTTCTCCTTCTGGTCTTCATTTGTAAAGATTATCGAAGATTGTTATCATTGCCTTATCCATACGAGATTCTCTTTCATTTGGGACGAGGATTTGCCGAAGGCACGAGAACAATCAATATAAAATTCGAAATCCCCCTATTCCTAAATGAGAAGTCGAGAAGTGACCTCTAACATTTTACTCTATTGGACTTGGGTCGGAGAGTTGTATGAGGAACAGAAGGGTCATAAAAGATTCATACACCCAGGCTAAAATATCAATGACGAATTTATTATCCCGAAACCCCTAGTAGACGTCATAGATTCATGTTTCAACCGCTATCACCCATATCGGCCTGTACCAGCTGGTATACTGTTATTAGTGTTAATTTAATCAAAGTTACGACTTCATCGTGTGTGCAAATTTCCAGCTTGTCTTATTATTTGTTTTATTGCGCAGGTTTTATCTGTGACAAATATATTTTAGCTAAAGCTAATATCTTGATATTCCACATATACATCTAAAGTCAAAATGTACGAACCTCTGTCAAACGGATCGAGCAGACGACAGACAACATACAGAGTTAAGCCCCTTGAATACTTAGCAACGTTATTGGTCGATGTACGAAGAATTTTGTGTTTCGTTTTTCTATTTGTATATTTGAATTAGAGTCAAATTAGATAGAAATAAAAACTTTGCACAATTAATAAGCTTAGGTGACTGTAATAAATCCTCATAAGACCTGAATTGGGCTTTTCGAAGGGAGTAAACATTTGAAGGGGTGGCCGTCATGTTTTTTCGTCAGGCGGGTCATAACAAAATCAGGCCGGGTGTATGGGTTAATACGACCTGGGTAATCGACCAATCAAAATTCAGCATTTGCCAACTAATTTGGTTGAAGGATAATAAAGTTAATTACACCCAACACTTCAGACACCAGCAATAGACCGATTCCTTAATGTCGTCAGAGGATGAGTTTGAGCATGGTAGGCCTGCTAGGAATTTTAAACAACACGGCGGTCTTCCTGTTAAGAACATGGCGAGTTCAAATCTCAACGAAGAGTTATGTATATATTTTACTACAATATTTGAAAATTTGTCTTACTCTGTTATCGGAGCGAGTATCCCTGGTTTGAAGAGGCGTCAAACCGCCTTGTTCAGGATCAGTGTTAAAGAAAACAGGTGCCAAAGCTTCGTGATGTCTCTCCGTCAAATCACCGCTGTCGTACACAATCGTAGACGGGTTATCTGCCCTTCTTATGGAGAAGGATCGAGCTCCAAAACTATAGAAGTCACTGTATTTTCCATCCGCTTCCTGTCCGTTTCTTGTCGAAAACTCAAGACGACCTGACAGAAAAGAAAACATTTGGGAAATTTGAGTTTTTTTTTCTGTCTGATTGAACTAGATTGCTGACGCCTCAATCTTTTCTTCGGGCTCAGTTGATTAGAGCGATAGCCCCTCAGTCCTACACAGGCCTTCCATCGATGCGGCGCAGGTTCGAATCCCATTCAGACTAGATGCAAATTTAACAAAAAATTCTCAGTGGATTTTTCACTCGATCGCAGTGGAAGAGTTACCAGGTACACGCTGAGGGTTGGGGTTTCCTCTGGGCAAAGAGCTCGGTTTCATCCCCCACTTGAGCTCGCAAAGCCGCAATATAAGTGAAATAATCTTGACTTCGGTTGTTTAAGTGGCATTTAGAAGTTGACTTGAAAACGGTGTTAGTATCTATACCGAAACATCGTCAGAAAAATAAACGAAGACGTTTGTTATCCACACCAACCCCGTGTTTATTATAATATGGACTTCGGCGTAAAACATCGATCAATCAATCATTCTGATTTCTTGGATTTATTTAATTTTTATTTTTAATAAAATACCATGCACAAATTGTACATCCCATGTGAAAAACATATTTAAGACAAGCTTTTGAAAATAAACTCTCACTCAAAAGAGTGTATAGTTCAACGAAATGAAAACAATATCGGCTCCCATATGATGAAACCGACAGGCCAGAAAAATAGCGACATAGGTAAGGGTCCATGGGGATAAAGGTAAAAATCCTTTTACTAATGTCAAGGTTGTCCTGGATGGTGCCGGTACTCTATTTTCCGGGCATTGGTGGACATTGTTAAAGTTAGAATGTACATATCTCTTGAGTTTTCCCTGGCTGTAAATTAACTGAACTTACCCAGATTAGTGGTTGTTCCGAGGGCATCTCTAATTGTTAGTGGTACATCTGCATGAAGGAGATCCTCTGAAAAATAGCGGATCAAGACTGTGTTCAAATGCTTATTGATCCTTTTATAATAAACATAAGTGCTTCGTATTCTCGCATTGCTTGCATACAATTTGGTAAAAGTAGAAAGACTGAGTGCTTCATAACTACCCACGGGTAAAAGTAGGGAATCAATGTGGCGGACAGAAATTCCGATTGATATCAGAAGGAATAAAACGTTTCGTGCACTTGAATCTGACAGAATTCATCGGCCGGAGTAAAAATACGCAGTGTGAACAATGTTTTCAAAACGTTACTTGTTGTCCTGGTTTTATATCGATTATCAGAAACATTGTCAAGAGAAATAACTCATAAATAGATCTACGGTTTCTATGGCCATTTTATTTAGCTTGAAATCAGCGAGCCTTGTTTTCACCTACACACTTCATATGTGTTTGACAATGCGTATGGCCCTCTACAACAAGGTGGTGTTGGCTTTTAAAACAGGAAATGGCACCTTTGGCGGGTGGTGGCGGCGAGGGGGGATCGGGGTTGGGCCTCTTAATGCACCAATGCGTGGAAAGTATAGATAGAATTCGGAGAGTATGCACAAAGTTTCTTACCAAGAACAAAGTCTTGCCCTCTCTTGACCTCTGTCCAGCTGTCATATTCCTTGGTTGCTCCTTCATTGGCACAGAGAAGATAACCTACGTTATCTACCTCAAAGTACTGGACGGCATCGGGCTGGTACATACCGTATATACGCCATCTCTGTAGATTAATATCTGTCGATGGAAACTTATTTATTACATAACCAAGAGCGGATCAACCAATAAAGTTAACGATTGTATCACGTGGCAATCACATGTCAGTCCATATTGGAGCGGGAGCCTGTTTCCCAAAACAGCGATGTATATTTTGCGTAACTTTCTTAGACCGTATCTCTACAGTTGTCCGTATGGGTTGTCGTGACAGTTACGTAAAAACTTACGCTACGCCGCTTTGTGAAACAGGCTCCGGGAATCTATAAAATTGGAGTGTCATATCGGAGTTTTATCCCGGAAACAGCTAAGTGGTCGTTCCGATGATGCATAGGGTTCTAATCTGACGTCATCGAGACAAACTCCTCTGGAAATGTTCATCCCAACATATAAAAAGATATTTCACGACCGCAGAACCATTCATATCATGTGTGATTGTTTGTTTTTCATTACATGAATTTATATCCAATATTGATAATAATTGTAGCCTTCTCGACACTATTGGGTTGAAACAACAATAGCTATTCATGTTAAACGTAAATTCATATTATACCAAAGATACGTCTGATTGATGAGTTTTTATATACCAAAAGGTCGCTCTGACGCGGGAACAAATACTTTGACCACAAATTCTATCAAGATTAGTGTCGTTTCTGAAATGGCTTTATGTGTGTCATCGTTAGTAAATAAACATTAAAGCGTGCAAATAACTGTCTAACCTTTAAAGTAAAGGAGACATCAGTATTGTCTACAATACTAATTATTTGAGAGTTTCTATTAATCTAAATATAACTCAACTGTGTGGGATCGAATGATACTATTGGATAGAAAATAGACAGTGGTTTGAAATCCTTACATCTGGTTATTAAGACTAACGTAGATTTATTTTGCAATGCAAGTTTATGTGTTATATCAAGTACTGTTCGTGTCCCTTTAAAGCCAATGGAACAGCAATTTAGTCTACATCATTGGACCTCAAAGTTAAATCTCAAAGAACTTGTGATAAGTGGTTGACGACGGTGCGTCCATTGAGGGATTAAATAATACTGACCTTGGTCATAATCACTGGCATCCATGGTCAAGTCACGCCACAGTTTGTAACCGAGAGGATAAATCTCTGTAAAGCTGGCTGAAGCAAATGAGCTGATGTCGAGCTCTGCAATGGCGTTGTTCTCCTTCAAAAAGTAGATGTTTAAAAATAAAGAATGAAGTGGGTGCTTACTGGATCGCCATTTGTGGAAGGGTGTGGCCAGTGTGCGTCAAGGATTTCATTTTGTGGATCATCAGAACTACTTCCATCAGTGGATTTTGTAAGATATCGGACTACAGTTTTCCATTTCGGAGTTAGTTTTGTACGTAATTTTTTATTTATGTTTTCTTTCCACGGCTTGTAAAATATTTGCCTGCAAATACGTTACTCTTTTTTATTTTAATATAAATCAAAATTTGTGTATAAAATCTGCTGGTCTTTAGTATCTTCTCCATTAAATGTTCCATCACGTAACACTGTCAATATGATTAAAACAGTTTAATAAAATATGTGAACTTTTTACTGCCAATTGCTTACTTGTAGCGAAAGGTATGCAACCTGCTCGTCATATCTGATAGTGATACCTTCGGGCTCCAGATCTCGAGAGAATGAAGAGTTGGGATAGACGTGACGGACACCCCTCTGAGTATAGTCGTCAGATCTGGAAAGTATGTGAGATAGAGTGAGCTCAATCTGAGTATAGTCGTCAGATCTGGAAAGTATGTGAGATAGAGTGAGCTCAATCTGAGTATAGTCGTCAGATCTGGAAAGTATGTGAGATAGAGTGAGCTCAATCTGAGTATAGTCGTCAGATCTGGAAAGTATGTGAGATAGAGTGAGCTCAATCTGAGTATAGTCGTCAGATCTGGAAAGTATGTGAGATAGAGTGAGCTCAATCTGAGTATAGTCGTCAGATCTAGAAAGTATGTGAGATAGAGTGAGCTCAATTGGCAGGATACAATCTAAAATAGCGATTTGTCTTATTGCTATTCGTCTCGGGTAGAAAATATCGTAGAATGGCGCGAGATCTCGATCGGGGCGTGAGGATAGTGCTCCCTTCCAGAAATCTGATTAGGATTCCATGGCTCATCTTAACTCCATGGCTTCAATTTATTAGAGCATCTGAACAACTATAAATTATAGGATAGTCCCAATAGGAACAAATATGGGCTAGAATAGTGTTCCCTTCCACCAATCTGAATATGATTCCATGGTTCCATGTTAACCTCATGACGTCATGAGTCTATTTGGTCCACTGAACAAGTTATCATAGTAAAGTAATACGGAAAATATGTAAATATTCATGGTTGAATGATAATCTCAACATTTTGACTTTAATTATGATTATGGCATGTCCACTGTCCCGTGATGTGCCCATCATTCTCTTGGTGGTGACTTTATTAAAGTCCAAACATTCAGATTACGGCAGGAATATTTACAGTGTCCTTACTACTTTACTAACTTCTAGCTTTGTCAGTAAATCGATGTCTACGTTTTCATTTAACCTGTGCCTTTGGGTGTATGACAGGAGTGTTGAACCATTATATAATCCATCTAGAATCCATCGACCAAATGGGACGCACTTTAAGAATTACGCAAGAAAAATTGCCCTGTAAGTTGCAGGAGTATGCAGGAAATCAAACTCAAAGAAACACGTGGGTGGATTCCCAACAATCATGACAACATACTCTGCTGTTTATATTTGTGTATATGGTCGCTACCAAGTTTGTTTGATGTTTGCTGATGTTGTAAGAAACTCTGTATTATTAATTTCCCTTTGTTCACCAACCCTCTATCTATGTATATATTCGTTCATTATCCCAAAATAGCATAATTAAAATTATTGTATCTAATTGTTGCACAAAATACGCTTTAATCTTAGTGCGCAGGGTAATGATTTGCCTATAAAAATCATGACAATCGAAATTCAAATTTTCCACCTATACGAGATTGGGATTTGCCGAATTTGAAATCCTAACAAAGAATTCTGTATGTAAATGAGAAATAACTAAGGCATGGCCACGAAGTTAGTTGTTTGTGAACAACACGAGCTTTCGACACCTATACCGGTATCTTCGTCAAGTGTAACTGGAACACAATGTTACACTTGACGAAGACCCCAGTATAGGTGTCGAAATCTCGTGTTGTTCACAAACAACTAACTTCGTGGTGATGCCTTAATTATTTCTCGTTAGTATGGAACCCACGTTTAAAGACATTTCTTAAATTCTGTATGTAGTTTTATATTCTATTTTAGAATGTCACACCACATGTCATTGTAATGCCAAAAGTCGTAGTGTAGGGTAAAATTCTCCAATCAGTTGTTTCTGGCGTACGTTAAGTAATTTAGTTATTTGTTCGCACGTCAAAATAATATGCTTAATGTTTACTTACTGCGAGTTGAATTCCGTGAAATCGACGAATTTATGGTTTGGAGTGACACTAAGATCGGAACTTGGGAACTCAATGAAGTATACTCCACCTTCGGGGTCAGTGAAGGCACCGTCCTTCATATAGGCTCTACCCTCCATGGTCACCACTATCTTCTGACAGTTGGAAGTCACCGCAATGTGCTTCGGATTGTGGGGAACTGAAGGGAAAAATACCATTCCATAATATGGAAATATCCAAACTCTACGGTCAAACTCTACGGTGTTGTCTACTGGCGAACACAACATCACAATATACTTTTTCCCACTACCACTGCACATGTCCGGGGCAGTCGGAAACTGGACATAAAACGAAGCACCTCATGCAACATGCTTAGAGTAGGGCAAAATAAAAAGCACCCAATCATGGAAGTACGTCAACAGGTACCGGTTGTTTAAAAGTGTATTAAGGCTAAATACCGGTATAACTTTGTAACGTCACAATTGAACGCGACGTCATTTAGACCTGCATTAAGCCTAATACACTTTTGAACAACTCAGCCCAGTTCACTGAGAATTACAGACACAATATGACTATCTTACGGAACACAGAAGCTAAGTAAAGCTTTTTGTATCTGATATTCTACTGGTGTACATGTCATCTTATTCCGTTACTATTAAAACGAATAAACATGATACAGCATTGAGATAAATTCTGGTCGAAACATAAAGCCTTTTTGGGCTTATTTCATCTGACGTCTTTCGATAGATCCAATTATTTTTGGTCAAATTGTATAAATTGAGGCATCTTTCATTGCATACTCACAGTCTATAACTTGTAACAATGGCATAGTTTGTGACATGGCTGTGTATTTCCTAAAGACAAACAGTTTTCCATCATCAGGGTCGACTGTGTTATCAGCTATAGCCAGAACATAGTTTCCACACAGCGAGATGTCGTCAAACATGAACCCTGGCTCGTGTACGTGGAACACGTTATCCAAATGTAACAGGTCCTCCATATTGACAACATGGATCAGATCCTTCCCTGATAAATGAGAAAAAACAACATTTATAACAGATTGTGGATCAGATCCTGTCCTCGAATGCTAGGACAACATTTATAACAGATTGTGGATCAGATCCTGTCCTCGAATGCTATGACAACATTTATAACAGATTGTGGATCAGATCCTGTCCTCGAATGCTAGGACAACATTTATAACAGATTGTGGATCAGATCCTGTCCTCGAATGCTAGGACAACATTTATAACAGATTGTGGATCAGATCCTGTCCTCGAATGCTAGGACAACATTTATAACAGATTGTGGATCAGATCCTGTCCTCGAATGCTAGGACAACATTTATAACAGATTGTGGATCAGATCCTGTCCTCGAATGCTAGGACAACATTTATAACAGATTGTGGATCAGATCCTGTCCTCGAATGCTAGGACAACATTTATAACAGATTGTGGATCAGATCCTGTCCTCGAATGCTAGGACAACATTTATAACAGATTGTGGATCAGATCCTGTCCTCGAATGCTAGGACAACATTTATAACAGATTGTGGATCAGATCCTGTCCTCGAATGCTAGGACAACATTTAACACCAATACACAACAGCATAACCATGAGCGGGTTGAGGTCAGTTTATAAAATAAAGGCATTGATCACAAATACACCTAATGACATGGGACACATACAGTCTAGAGAAGTTAGAAAAAATATAACCCTCGTTTACCCTAGTAAAACATGGATCAACCCTCCCCCCGGAAATTCTACAAATAATAACATTTGTCACCAGTATAGCATTGATTACACCATGTCGAGTAAAGTCAGCCAATAATAACATTTATCACCAATATGAAAACAAGCTAATGGGAAATAGATTCCGTAACCAAGCATTCTACAATATAAAACATTATAGATGTAGCCGCGGAACAAAAAGATTTATCATAGTTTACTAGCACATGTTTCAGATCCCAACCCAGACAATCTACAAGAAAGACATTTATCACTAATATAGTAATACATGGATCCTATCCTCTGCTTGAACACTGAGGATACAAAAAGTTCAAATGTCTGCGGAATGTCCTTGATGCAGTATGCTGTTACAAAAAGCAAATACATTCCTAAAAAAGCGTTTTTATGCAGCTTTTTAGCCTTTCAATCTACGATTGCAATAATGCAACATTTTTATTTGGTACATTGTACATTTTGGTGCCGTATGTGAAAGGGTTGTCCGCTTCTCACCGATCATCGGAGGTGTTCTCCGGACAAACGCTTTGAGAACCCGGTTTCCTCCTCACTAAGCCTAACAACGCCGCCATATGAGTGAAATAATCTTGAGTACTGCGTAAACCGTCGCACAATCTATGGTACATTTTGACAGACAAATTAAACTTAAACTCACCGCCAACATAGGCAAAGTTATAGAGAGGGTCGTATCGTACTCGCCCTGCGGCTCCTCTGTTGTATTCATATCGTGGAATTGGGCTATATTCAAATGGAAGAAATATAGTGTCCTCATGGTGGAGACTGTATCGACATTGGGAAGAATGGAAAGCCGCTAGAACAGCCAGCGTTATGGTGAACCAGCGAGCCATGGTGAATGAATAGTGATAACAATGACAGAGCTGTAAACCGCTTCCACAGAACCACTTTAAATATCACAACCATGTGACATAACATCCTGGAATTCTGGGTTAAAACTCGCCAATCCTATTGGTCAGATATCGTGGTCAAGTCTATGTGATAAGCCAATCGACATAGAGGTAAGATGGACACTTTTGCAAACTGATATCTCATTGGCTGTGTGCACGACATACTAGCTCATTTTTTGGTACTAATCTCTTCGCTTGTGCTCTCCACTCCTTGATGCCAGACAATGACCACAATAAAAACACGCGTACTTTTACGAACCGAACTTTGTTATGAAACGATACTTTTCAAAGTTCAGTAAGTTACGAAAAAGGAAATGGCACGAAAGAGTAAAGATTAAAACTTGCTCCAATCGTTTATGTTTTCCTTTAAAATTTCAATTGTAATTTACCTATAGTTTACTTCGCCCTTGACTCTATTCCAGACCGACTTTTGTTTTCTTGGTAAAACGCGTATAAAAATGACGCAATCGTAGATAAACATACTATCAGAGTTGAAATTAGAATTATGCGCCATTTAGAGGTTGATGAACCGTACTGACTTTTATATTACAACGGAGAAATGAGCGACCTTTGGCATAGTGTAGGCCCTGTGTACCACGCAGTATTCAGGATAAAAGTTTGACTCACAATCTTTGCTTACAAAACTAGCCATATTATACCAAATGCCAATGATCGTCAATAAATGCTATCATGTTGGTTTGTTGATAAGCGGCAACATCAATACATGTGTGATATATCTTGGCACATGCCGTATATATTTTTTTATTTTAACAGGTCCCCAATTTTAATTTTCACTGAGATGCAGTGTAAATTGAACCACGTTCATCCTTTGTACTGTCCTTGAATTCATGCAACTTTGAAATAAAACAAGAAATTGTGTAATGCTCCGTCAACTTAAGTCTATTTTTGTGGAGAAACGTTTTTTTATAATTGTTGTAACATACCTCTCTTGACCTGATAAAGTTTGAAAAACGCCGTCTGGATTCGGTCTGTTTTGTGTGACGTCATGTGAAAACAGTCGAACGTAATTAGTTTCTAGTTTTGTACCAAAATTCATTTCAGGACTACAGCGATATGTAGGCCCAGCCTATGTATTCATCTTTGGTGTTCTTGACGGAGGTATTCAAAAGTATATTAGCCTAGAGCCAAGTCTAATTAACGTCGCAAAAGTGTATCATTTAAACCTAATACACTTTTGAACAAGCGGATTCTGAGCTATGGTAGAACCAATCTAACTAAAGTCGAAATGTTCGCATCTCGACTTTAGTTAGATTGTTACTGTCTTCTTGCACTTAAGGCATCAAACGCGAATATTTTAATGTTCTAGTTTTCTTTGTAATGTGAGTCTTTGAATATATATTCTTCTCACCAAATTATTGGAACCGAAAAAAAAAACAAAAACAAATAGTACCTTGTTAAAAAAAATTTGTAAAAGTGATTTTTTTAAAATACCCAAGCATCTGATTATGTGAAGCTAAGTGGAGGAAATGACCTAATACACTCTTTTACACACTCAATTACGCTTTTACTTTTTTGTCAGATATAATCAATATAGGTAATTTATCCATCTACATATTTGTGTGTATTGACATAAATAATTGGGTCTTTTGAGGGGGTAGTATTTTGGTATTTTATGAAATTTTGTAATTTTTAAAGCTCATGTTTTCTTTAAAGTTGCATGGCTTTAATTGAACTAGCTTATTTCTTGTATACAAAGCAAGCATTTTAATTTATCCTGATATATTAACACATAACAGAACGGGCCTTATGGCAGCTCCTTGCGACACACCAATCAAAACAAAACGTCTGTATTATATAGTTTTCAACGGAAATATGACGATTCGTGTGATTGAAGAAAGAAAGAAATGAAATAGTATTGAGTGCGGCATTAAACCTCAATCAACCAATGATTTGCAACCCCTACGCTAAGGGTCTTAAATAAACATGACAAAATTGGAAAACCGGCGAGTCTGTTAATTTTGAACTCCGCGTACTCAAAAGTGTGCATGGTTAAATTGGCAAATTTGCACTTAGAGGGAGTGGATTACATATATATTAGAAAGTACCATGACCTATTAACCTGACTGTTGTGAACATATGTAAAGTGCGAATCATGATATTAACATTTTTACGAAACCATATTGCAGGAATTTTCAATGACCACCCCCGCCCATAACATGATCTCAGTGGATGTATTGGTTAAGTTCACTGTGCCCTGTATATTGGTAATCTAGTTTATCATGTATTTATATAAGATGTTTTGGCACCTGTAATCAAAAGTACTTACACTGTGTCAATTGTTCGGCGAGTTATACAAGACGCACGTTATATTGCATCCTGAGCGTGTACTCTACCAGAGGACGAAAGAACTCGATTTTCACCAATATATATCGGTTTCTACATTGCTTGGCTTTCTTGTGTTTGAGAGGGATGCATTTATACGATATATGTATATTCACATGCTAATGTTTGTCTTTGCATTTGATGTTTACAGAAAGGATTTTTCATCTCGGAAACTTTAAATTGGTTATTAATATATTACACGAAGAACCACAGCTGATTGTAAACTATATATTTATATATAGTTTACAAAATGGTTATTTAAGACAAGAAGATATTTTCCTGTGCCCGTATGTTTTAGTGTTCATAAATATATATACCGTACAATCAACTGTGGTTCTTCGTGTAATATATTAATAATTGACTTAAGGTTTCATTTCTGTAAACAGCAAATACAAAGACAAATATTAGCATGTGCAAAAGAAAAACAATATTTTGTGACCTCGATGTATGTGGGAATGCCTCGAGAAGGTATTGCTGCCAACAAGTTTGTGGAGCCAGAAATTCTCCCATGCTTGGAATTTTAATTCTATATTATGTTATGTATTATGTTTCATTCTGTATTGTGTTATTTATCATTTTGTTGTGATTTGCTTTATATGTACCATTGTCACCGAATAGAGAAACATTTTGGCTTGGAACATTATAGAAAATGGCACCAAATTTTATGATCTATCTTAGGGGTCTGCAACGGATTTAATTGTGATAGCTTTTAAGTTTTGCGGAACTTGTTAATTTGGGGAAATCACACAGCTTGGTCTCTCTATTGTCCTTGTAGAGTAACTTATCTCTGTATTCCCTATTTTTGACGTTTCAAGTCATGAAATTTTGACAATAAGGAATCATGTAAGACAGCATTTTGTTATACCAAGATGTCATTGAATCAATAAGCAATACAAAATGGTACATCCCCCGCGGTACCATTCCTTAATTATACTGATTAAGTGAACTTTGCTTTGTGTATCACAACATACGGTTTTATACATGGCGTATAAGCCGGACTCTACAACCAGCCTATCAACATCTATTGTTTATAAAATTACATGTATAACTAAAGAATTCAAGTGAACGAAAGATATGTGTTAATAACTGACCAATTTATGTGGGATGTATGTTCACTTTTCAGGTTTCTTGTTACTTATAAACATGAGTTCAACGTACATTTCCGAGATCTCTGATTTTTACTTTTTGACATAACAACTAACCACTAAATAATTTTGTTTAAACGAAAGCATCCTTATATTTGACAGTTCATGTCTCTTCATAATTTCTTGCGTATATATGATGACGGGTTTTTATAACGTTCCATTTACTACAGACAATTTGCACCAATATCTGTATAATTTCTTGTGTAGGTCTGACGATGGGTTTTAGTTCGGAAAAATAATTTACTTGAATAGACGGACACAAATTTAAAGTGGCATAAGCTGCCAAAATGTTGATATTTTAACGTTAAAACAGAATGTTGAAATTATTGGCTATTTTTCTCAAGACGTACAATTCAGAAGCTTATTAGTGCTTCTGGTCTCTAAAATGTACGATAAAGTATTGTTTTGAACTAACGTTGGCTTAGAATGAATGAATGGTCGTCCCGGTTATTTAAATTTTGTTTACTTTTCGAACACGTTTTTGGTTCGTACAGCCCACGTACTGTATGGATTTTCCTCATTCCAACGTCAATCATTTAGTCTTTCTATGACCTTCAAAGGCTCTTACTGTCGTGAGGATCAGAAATTATGAAAAAAGTGCGAATTTTGGCAGCTCATGTCACTTTCAACCAGTATTCCATGCTGAATATATACTTAATTTTCTATCCTGTTATAGAACAGGCCTAAGATAACCTTTATCTTCGCTATCATATTTATATCACTTTTCATAGAAATATTAGGTGTCCTATCAGTCTAAACTTATGGCGTTTCACACACCATCCTTTTTACTTATCATATCCTTTTTACCTTTACACTGAACCCCAACATCATTTCCCTAAAAGGCGAACAGTTTACAACCAGCTGTGGTTCCTCGAGTAATATTTGTAATATTTTCTGACGAAGAGATTTCAACCTTCCAAGAAGATAAATTCTTCCCGTACACAGAAAATGCAAAGACAAATATTACCTTGTGTAAAAGAAAAATAATATTTTGTGACCTCGATGTATTTTGGAAGGCCTCGAGAAGGTATCTTCGTTGAGCCAGAAATTCTACCATGTTTGAAATTTTTAATTCTGTATTATATCATTTTGTTGTGATTTGCTTTTTCCTTATATCGGCGATTATATAAATCAATTAGTCGATACTTATGTTGTATGATATAAACACATCTCTACGATTTTTGCTCGCCAAGCTGTACCAGAAGACAGTTACGAAGCGTTACCAGAGAACGACTCACTGACTCAGCAGTCATATTCGCAGCAAGACTTAGCAATGTATTTCGTTCGACCAATCAGCAGACCTATAACTAATGACACAGATACAAGAGAAATTTGTCAACTCTGAAATTCTGTCATTTAAACCTATGTTAATTTCAACCATTTCTAGGACCTGATAACGAAAGACAAACTTCCTTACTTGTCTGAAATATATACAAGTAAGTCAGTAAGACAAGATCTGTAAGTCAATCTTTTGGGAAAACGTGACAGGCAGCATTGAATGTCTACACAACTTGTGCAGATGGCTGTAGAAATTCCAAATTAGTTTTGCGGTTAATTTTGCAGGTTATATCCACAGTCGGAACGCCCTTCGGGTATCCTCCCGGTCGGCTTTTACATGCCTCGGACAGTCGGCGCTTTTTATACAGTAAATCACCGTATTTTTGGGCCAAATAAAAATGGCGTCGAAAGTAAATATCAAAATGTTTTACTACAGACGAAAAAAAGAAAATAAAAATAATTATAAATTTATTAAATGCTAATATCATTTTAGAAAGATATTTGTTTATTTATTTTAAATAAATTTTTTTTGTAAACCACATGTTGTAGACAGACGCAGTTTCGGTACATATCAGGAATCCTCCAATGCTTCAATTCTATAACTGTCCCTTACATTATCACGGGGACCCTTTTGTGGGACCCTCAAGAGGATTTGGGAATTGTACGCTTCACGGCTACCTATTTGATCGCCATATTCAAAATGACCTGCAGTCTATCAGAGGGTATTTCACGTACGTAAACCCACGAAGTTTCAGACTGGTTATAACCATACAGGATAATTTGAGCGCGAAAGGGAAGTAATTTGTCAAAACTTCTTCCAGCCAAGTTATACTTATAAATAGCGCGCTCCACTGGCGATCGAACAAGGGTTTGTCTGACACTGATCATTTTCAGTTTCTGTAGCAATGTAACCACGTGTAGAAATTTTGAATTTTTGTTTTAACCTTCTTATTACATGTACGTGTATTAGTTGGGAAAGAAGCTTCTTCATTGGAACTGTAAATCTGGCATTACCGCCATATAACCGGCTGGAAGGAAAGTCTGAAAGTCGAATGCTACCCAATACACCTCAGACCTCCCGCTTCAAGAAGAACCAAATCCTTCTAGATCACACCTTCAAAGGAATGACCTGGTATACTACCATCCAATATAGGATCAGACCATACGATTCAAGGATCACATACCATTCCCTTCAAGAAGTACCAAATCCTTCTAGATCACACCTTTCAAGGAATGACCTGGTATACTACCATCCAATATAGGATCAGACCATACGATTCAAGGATCACATACCATTCCCTTCAAGAAGAACCAAATCCTTCTAGATCACACCTTCCAAGGAATGACCTGGTATACTACCATCCAATATAGGATCAGACCATACGATTCAAGGATCACATACCATTCCCTTCAAGAAGAACCAAATCCTTCTAGATCACACCTTTCAAGGAATGACCTGGTATACTACCATCCAATATAGGATCAGACCATACGCTTCAAGGATCACATACCACCCCCTTCAAGAAAAACCAGACATTCTATATCACACCTTTCAGGGAATGACCTGGTATACTACCATCCTATATAGGATCAGACCATACGCTTCAAGGACCATCCGCTTCAAGAAGAACCAGCTCATTCTAGATCACACCTTCCAAGGAATGACCTGGTATACTACCATCCAATATAGGATCAGACTATACGCTTCAAGGATCACAGACCATTCCCTTCAAGAAGAACTAGATCATTCTAGATCACACCTTTCAAGGAATGACCTGGTATACTACCATCCAATATAGGATCAGACTATACGCTTCAAGGATCACAGACCATTCCCTTCAAGAAGAACCAGATCATTCTAGATCACACCTTTCAAGGAATGACCTGGTATACTACCATCCCATATAGGATCAGACCATCAGATTTGAGTAAATCTTCTTGAAATTACAAATCGGGTTTTCACTTGAAGCGTATTATCGGAACCTATATGGGATGGTCGTATACCAGACCATTCCTTGAAAGATACATTATGGTTCTGCTTGAAGAAGGTCAGCTGAGTTGCATCAAGTGCCGGGTTTTCCTTCTGGGTACCGTACAGGGTTTGTTTCCCAACACTAAATCTGACAAAATCACCATTATCATCAAAATCAATCAACAAGTTCATCCGGCTTGAGTTTCAATCGAGCTCCTCAATTCCAGAAAAAAACACATAGGATGATAGGCCCAGTATTTAAGTCGCGTAAAAAACACCACCTCATACGTGAAGTAACCATGAGAGCAGTGTAAAACATAATTCAATCCAACAAAAAATTCATCTCGACAAAGCATCTTCACACTGAGACACACTTCAAATCAAAATAATTTTATTAAAATAAATATGATTTTTTTAAATTTTTCCCAGCAGTTGCATTTTCATTTTATAAGTAAGCTCTACAAATCTTGAAAAAAATCACCATTCCACGTTGTTTTCAAATAACTGAAACAGAAAAATACATAGTTTTGAAGGAGATGTTTGATTGATCGATTGGTTGATTGGTTGGTTGGTTGGTTGGTTGGTTGGTTGATTGATTGATTGATTGGTTGATTGGTTGGTTGGTTGGTTGGTTGGTTGATTGATTGATTGATTGGTTGACCAATATATTACTTGGTTGATATATTACTTGGTTGATATATTACTTGGTTGATATATTACTTGGTTGATTAGTTAGTCGAAAGATTGAGTGGTTGATATATCGCTTGGTTGATTGGTTGATATATCGCTTGGTTGATTGGTTAATGAATCGATTGATTGATTATTTGATTAATTAATTGCGTTTTTGATACATCGTGGATCAGAATGCAGTCTGGTGTTTTGTTTATGTGATATTATTGGCCCATCTTCTTGACTAAAATGTTAGTAGACACTAAAACACACAGGCACATGGAAATCTTCTTGACCATAATGTTGATCCATGTTTTGATATTTATAGACACTAAAACACACTGGCACATGGACAATTTTCTTGAATAAAATGTTGATCCATGTTTTGATCGTATGGATCATTAAAGCATCGTGTGATATAAGGGGCTGTATCAACAAGCCTCCTCCTTGATTTTTAGATATATCTATTTGCTTATCTATCACGTGTGGATTGAATCAATAATATAATTATCGCTGGAGTTTGTTCAACAATACAATACTGCCAACCAGTCAATGATTATCTAACCGCTGGGGACGCCTCGGTGGTCAAGTGGGCTAGGTTGATCGTCCCTCAGTTCCACAAAGACCTTCCATCGATTCGGCGCGGGTTTGAAGCACACTCGGGTCAAATAAAAAGTGTATTTTCACTCGGTCGCCTTATGTGGAAGAGTTGCTAGGTACTCGCAATGAGTCGGGTTTCCTCTCCCAATAAACCTGGCAACGCCGCCATATCAGTGAAATTATCTTGAATGTGGCGTAAAACATCAATCAATCAATCTAACCCCTGTACTTGTACCATAACATGCATGTACGTGGCAAATTCTCAATTATACCGTTACCGTTACCATTATATAGGGAGATATTCATTGATAATGAATTATTGTTGACTCACCCTTCTCCATTCCCTCCGCCATTCATCTATAGTTAACAGCCCATTCCCTTCAAACAGAAACAACAGGGTGAATTCAAAAACAAAAAAAGCTCAACAAAATATGTCTGTCAGCACTTGAATACCATTATTGTACAATGTATATGTGTTTGGTTAATGAAAATGTTTTCTATAGACTTACTGTGGATATATAACCCCAACTAAAAGGGTGTAGTTCATCAAAGTAAGACAAAACAAATGTATTCTATAAGCACACTGGCATTTTCAAACGTCTACTGAAATGGGACACATATCGAAATTGGGCTATTTGGCTTCGATAAAATGTTTACGCGCCAAAAGGCAAGGTGTGTCTTGAATGAAGTTGTTCCTAAGACGAACGTTCGAAGAGAACACAAATTGCTAGTAAGGATTCCCTGATTAACTCACCATCTTTATCGCAGACAATGTCCAGAAATCGATCACAATCATCCGATTCAATCAGTCCATTGTTGTCCAGATCAAGAGCGTTGAATACTGTTACTTTTCCTTGGTCACTGAGGTTGACCATTTTGTTGGTTTCCCAGTCAAATTCAAATTCACTCTGCGAGACGACACCATCACCTAGAATAAAAAATCAAGAATCAAACAAATATTGAGATATTCCTGATTCTTTTTATGTTCTATTATGTACTCAAGATTTTTTAACGAGCCGGATTTGACAGTATAGCAAAAACGATGTCACCCGATTGTAATCAAGACAATGATGGAGAATGATGAAAGTCTCATCTTACCATTAAGATCGGCGGACGATAATAGGAAGATCCTGTTTTCCTGTCCAGAAACAAATTCATTGCCACTGCTATCAGCCATATCAAATAAACGCCGGACATTTACTTCTGCCGGATCAGGGGTACCTGGAACATCACATGCTAGTTAGAGGGCCCGATTGATAGATTGATGGCTGATCCTTTGATTGAATAATTTATGTATTCACATATGGATTGGCTACTCATTGACTGCTGTGTTCATTCCATTACACTGTGGAATTTGATTACCTGATTCACAATTGTCTGGAACCATCGAGTCATAAATATAGGCCAATCTCATTGATATGTAAGGCCACAGTCAGAGATTATTTCACGTATATGGCAGCTGTGTAAGTGTTTAGCTGGAGAGGAAGCAGGGTATTTAGCCCGGCAGACCTCCCAACCCACCCGTCTTCGACAGGCACAATTTGTTTTACTTTTGTGGGATTTAAATACGTGACCCATCAATAGACAACATGAAAAAGAAGTCCCAGAAAATGTAAATTCATATCATTTGATTTTAAACATCGAACACAAAAATGAAACTAGTAAGGAACGAGAAGAATTATGACGGACACGCCGACCGTAAGACTACGGGTCTTAACCCTTGAAACACCTCCTCACCTTCCCCATCCTCGTCCACAATTGCGTAAACTGTTAATGTGCCACTGACAGCTCCTGTAACGATTAACAAGTCCTGGCCCAGGATTGGACTATCGCGTCCAGAAACGAATCTATAGGAGGAAATATTAGTTTAGCTTTCACATACGCAATAAAACTGCTTTCCTTTCTATAGTAAAATCTTTTTGTACTTCATAAATCGCTAGCAATGTGAGTTGACAAACATTTCTTGGTACTCGTATTACTTAATCTATAGACACTTAAACATAAAGGCACAGCGGAAATCTTCTTGACTAAAATAGCCAGGGAGAAGCTATAAACATGCTGTATGATTCAGACAGGATACAACTGAGCACTATACATAACATCTTCGAATGCAGCACCTTTGTCAGTTTTATTTCCTTACTTGATATCCTCTGGATCAATGTCTCCGATCCGCCGGACATTGTATTGATACTCCCAGGTATCTGATGACGTGAGGTTACCGCCATAGTTAATACTGTTGAAGACTGGACTCCGGATGTTATGACGAGCTGAGTATATATCTATGGTGCCTGTCCTTTCGTTACCAATGAAAAAGACCATATCAGTTCCAATTTGACCCACATCACCTGACTCGGGCTCCGGACCCTTGTAAGAAGAAGTAAAGAAACATACAGTGGAATATATATGCAATGGCTCTGTGACACAAGAAATGGTATCAAATCCATGGCGACGTTGTCAGTACTACTATAGACCCTTTCGGCTTAGAATGGCGTTTTATTTCTCTGTTGCAGTCGCTGTGACATGCCTCTTTTGCATTGTACCATAGACGAAATGAACATGATTCCGACGTAAGAAGATCCAAAAACTCAATAATCTATATCACCTGGTGGCATCGAGACTTATGACCAGTGCATTCACAGTAAATCAAAATGGCGTCATTTCACAATGATGACAGAGTCTGTTTCACAAAACGGCGTAGATGTATTTTTTGCGTAACTTTTTAGCAACGTATCTCTACAGAATGGATTGCAATGAAAGTTACGTAAAAGATTACGCCACGCGGCTTTGGGAAACAGGTTCCAGGCCTATCGAATGAAACTTAAATTTCTGGCAGCAATGTCATTTCTCCAACGCTTAACAAACCAAGGACTAACTTGGGAGATGGCGAGTCTATAAAAAAACTTAATGTAGCTTATCTTGGAATTGGAAAAGACAGAGTTAAAAAGTCCTATCAAAAACTGAAACCCAAAAACGAAAACACATAAAGATGAAAATGGTTCTTGAAGACCAATTACCTTGTCGTCTGATCGGGTGTCAAAGGTTGAAGATACAGCGATACTGCCACTGTTAGCATTGGTGTTGAACAGGTCGGCTCGGTTATCCCTTAGAGTGGCTTCCAGTGAGTCGCCACTATCATAGACAAGGCTCAAGTCGGATGCTGATCGGAATGAAAAACTCCTCGATCCAAATGAATAAAATGAAGTGAATTTATTTGACGTGCTAGATCTACCGCTGGCCGTGCTGAACTTTAAGCGACCTAAAACAGAAATTCTTCTTTTATGATTTTGATTTTGTTTGAAATAGTTTCTTAATACTATTTTCTGTTTGCAAGATTAATTTCGGGACACGATGATATATTTTTGACATAGTATTTGACTTGGAAGGAATCATTACTTGCGATATATCTAGTCTATATAGTCTTGTCTTGATATGGAATTGTCTAGATATGAGATTGTCTAAATCTGGAATTGTCTAGATCTGGAATTTTCTGGATCCGGAATTGTCTAGATCTGGAATTTACTGTCTGGAATTAGTCGTGAGTAGTCATTGTGAAGGCAAACCTCAAAAACATCCTCAACCAGCTCGGGTAAAAGCGAGCGCGTTGAGATTTTAACCTCTGAGACCCAGAATGCCTAAAAAATGGTCACTCTTTCAATCTTGTGTAGGGGCCTCCGTGGCTCAGTACGACAGCGTTGGACGATCAATCCGAACATCAATGGGTTGCGGGTTAGAATACCACTCAGTCGAACCCGGTTTCCTCCCATAATAAAACTGGCAACGCCGTCATATAAGTGAAATAAACACCAAACAACCAATCAATCAATCGATCTTGTATAGAGATATCACACCATAACATTTTTGAACATCATTTGAGAATGTGTTTTTTTGGCGTTTCTCAAGATATTTATACCCGACAAAAGTCCAATGCAAGGCGTAACTGCCATGGTAAGGTATACCTTTAACATTGCGTTACGACCAGGCGCAAAGTGACGACAGGTGTAATACTGTTGAGAAAAAGCACTTAACTTCCAAAGATGGAAAACATAATAATTCAATTTCATATCTCTCAAAAAATGTATCATACAATGGCGCGAAATCTCAATTGAAATTATGAAATCAATATGTTATTAATAAAATATTGCGTTGCATTTGATTTCCTAATCTGCCTGAATCAAGACACAGAATACGGATGGCATTGTAATCGGATTTTCAACTAATTTCAACTGATGTCAACTAATGTCAACTAATGTCTCATCTATATATATTTGTCACTCACCAAGAGCTGTGGTTTGAATCAGATCGTCTCTGAAAACTGGACTAACAAAATCGACATCAACTAAATCATCTGTAAACAAAACAAAATACAATATTCTTAATTTAACAAAAAAACTTTGAACATTGGGATATAGTACAAGGGAATATGAGTGGGCTATTACTCGATCGCCCTATGTGGAAGAGTTGCCAGTTACCTACCGAAAACCGGTGATTCCTTCTAGGCAACAAACCCGGTTCAAACAATGTACGATGTAAAACAGCAATCAATCAATCTAGTCTATAATTTCACATTGAAAAACATGAAAAATAATTGACTGAGTTTTCATATAATCGACCAATGCAATATTTCACGTATCATTCTGATTTCTCAACGAGCACAGATATAAGAGTTTTTCGTTGATACCACCCTCGGAACTTTTCGTTAAGTAATTGTTTACAAATATCAAAAACACAAAAAAATACACTTTAGTATTCCGGGTGAGTAAGGCATTAAAACCAGGAGGTGTGGTCATGTCCATATTTAGATCACCTATAAACTGTATAGGCCTCTGGGAATACAACAACAACGTCGCCTTCTTTTTCATAAATTCAGATTGTCACGACAGTAACATGCTTAATTTTGGCAGCCCATGTCCCATTAAGAGCTTGGTTAACCCCCTATCCATCAAGCAATCTTTTCCGTTAGTATACATACATAACAAAGATAACTTACTTATCATAAAATCCTGCCCTCTAAGTTCCTCTGACCACGTGTTGTAATCTTTAGCATCTCCTTCGTTCAAGGTCATGATGTAAGGGTTGTTGTCCAGTGTGAAGAACTTGATTGTATCTGGTTGATACATACCCCAAATATCCCAGTTCTTTTGATTTATACCTGAAAATCAGATGAGATCACTGGCATGATTTATATACATCCACAACACTGATATTTTTAACCTTGTTCTTAAAAGAGAACAGTCCGCAAGTGCACTAGTGATCACTTGTTAAATATACAGTATGTGGAAGAGTTACCAGGTACTCACCGAAGGTCGGGGTTTCCTCCGGAAAAAAGAGTCCGTCCCACCCCACCAAACCTGCCAATGCCGCCATTTAAATGAAATAATCTCGAGCGCGGCGTAAAACATCAATCAATCGACCAATCATAAATATAGGCCAACTAAAGTATCTGTGTATAGACAATTTTTAGCCATTAATTTAAAAGAAGCTTGTCGTCCATAAACTTTATGTTCCTTTGACATTCCATTTCAAAGCCTATATTTGTCCATGGGAGAAAATCGATCTACTATGAAAGTATTGCGTATTATACACGTTTAAATGAAACTTTAATTGGGGAGTAAGTCAGCTTCAGGTGATGTTGTAAGCGTGTTATAGCTAGGACGGGGAAGTGCATAAAAGTCCTTATTAGTGTTCACGTTTGAAACACAAGTGTCATAGCTTTACACATGTTTAGGTTCTTTAAAATCCCATTCCATGTGATTGTGGTTGAATTTTTATAAAATATGCACAATTTGAATAACCGTGTCTGCTTAATCAACGATACCTCCATCCCTGTCGCTGGCATCCAACTGAGAATTGGCCCATCTGACGTACCCTAATGGGTAAATCTCTGTAATGGAAGCTGTATCGAAATTTGAGATGGATACGGTAGCAATGGCGTTGTTTTCCTGCAAAAGAGAAGCATGTATTTTTCCAGATTCTTACACGTTACGCGAGAACCATCAGGAACCATTACTGGTAAAATGTTGATATTTTGACGTTACAACAGATTGTTAAAATCATTGGCTATTTTTCTCAAGACGTATAATTCAGAAGCTTTTTAGTGCTTCTAGTCTCGAAAATGTACGATAAAGTATTGTTTTGAACTAACTTTGGCTTAGAATGAATGAATGGTCGTCCCGGTTATTTAAATTTTGTTTACTTTTCGAACATGTTTTCGGTTCGTACAGGCCACATACTGTATGGATTTTCCTCATTCCAACGCCAATCATTTAGTTTTTCGATGGCCTTCAAAGCCTTTTACTGTCGTGACGATCAGAAATTATGAAAAATTGTGAATCTCGGCAGCTCATGCCACTTTAATAATTGGACATGAAGTGAATCGGATTAAACAGGGAGTCAACAAAATTCAATTAGAACCGTCGATGTAGGTCCATTTTTTAATCAACGTAGGGTTTCGTAACTTAGGACAGTTGACGTGTTCTGGCAAAGGTAGATATTTTACCTGAAGTGATATATACGCGACGGACTCATCTTCGTTCAAGGTCACATATTCAGGTTCAAGGTCACGGGTAAATGTGTTTCCATTTTCTTTGTAAATAAATCTGACCCCTCTAGCTTCGTATTCCGCTGCACTGAAACAGAAATCATTGTATATATTTATCACAGAATAACGTAAATCCGCAACAGTCAGGAATCTTATAAAATGGTTGTTGAAAAGTGGAGGGGTGTCATTGATTGGGTCAGCTGTTGAGAAAGAACAAAATTCCAATGCGATTTATCTTTTTTAAATGTATTGTAAATTTTAACAAGCCATTTACATGTAAATATTTACGCTAGCGATATGTATTTCAATCAAGTCAAAGATACCATCAAAAGACATACAACTGCATAGGATATAATCAAGTTTGAAAAACGTACTTAAATGAAGAGAAATCAAGCTTCTTGACTCTGGGAGTTCCACTGAGGTTTGTGGAGTCAAACCGGATAAGGGTTACACCTCCTACAGGATCGATCAGTTGGTCGTTTTGATAATAGGGTTCCGCTTCTATACAGGCAATAATAGTCCGACAATCACGGGTTACGCCGATCATATCCGGCAAAGAACCCACTGTAGAAATAAATGTAAATGAAAGCAAAGTTCTAAATCACACTTTGATTTGCGAAACTCTCCGTGATTAAAACGCCACGAACTTTTTCTTTTCTTGTGATTTTTACACGATAAATCAATTTCTGCTATCTTATTTCCTACGAATTCGTAAGTTGATGAACTAATCGTTACATGTGTTTGATTTTATTTTATAGACTCGAGATACGGGGTATTCTGTTAGTGTTCAATGTGTAGAGATGCATAACGTAGCCACAATAATATAATCTAAGTTTCAAGATATTATTAGGCATGGTGACAAAAATCTTTCGTGAAAAATCCTTGCATTTGAAAACAGGACCGTTGTTTATCTATTGGCCATACATAGTTTACTGAGCAATGGACAATGGTTTACCTATTAACGCGTCCCTATTTACGATGGTACCTTGTAAGCCCTATGGCATAGCCTACCATAGTTCTTTCAGTGTGGTGAGAAATAAGCCAATAGAAAACGGAAACACATAACGGTACCTGCTATAGAATGCAGCAGAGGCATTGTTTGTAGAATAGGATCATATTTTCGATATATTAACACTCTCCCGTCTTCGGGGTCCACTCTGTTATCGGCAGCAACGATGACATAACCTCCGCAATATTCTATGTCTGTTAATTCATAATTTCCTGCGTTCACATGGAATCGATGTTTCAGGAAATTGGGTGATAAAGCTGTGACCACGTGGATATAATTCTGACCTGAAAACATAAGATAGAATAGTTCAATTCGCCATTTTCTCAAGGAATTCACCCTGAATGACAAGGTGAATGTACTGTGGGCCTGATGTCTTTGATGATTTTTGTTTAGTTTTCATCGTAGAGGCCCTTTTGACGGAACAAGCATTTTATTGACATCTGCATGCATTTGTTGCTACAAAAGTCTAATATATCGGTATATATATTTTATTAGTCCGGGCATCTGACTCCAAGGACGGTCGTATTTTCTATAAAGTTTGAAAAAATAGCCATTTTGAAGTCATAAACTCGGACTAACATATATTCTAGAGTTGTCGCCACAGCAGGAAACAAATCCCTGATAAATTTAGCATTTATCGAGACACGATAATCTATCTGCATTTACGGCTTCATTTACACTCACGTTTTTCTGAGGCAATCTATAAAATACCTATGAGCATATTCTCAAGTCAAGTTTAATCTATACATGGTGGTCCATTGTGTCTTTTTCAAGGAAGGACCATTCATTTAGATAATGACTAATTTGATAGATACTCATGAGGTCTTTCAATAACAGAGATAAGTTTGTAGATCGTCAAAAATATCATTTGACAGAGAGCAACTATTTATTTATAATTCAAAATGTCGAGATTCTTTAAACTTTCGCAACAATGAAGAGACAAAAGAAGAAAGGTTGGTTGGTTGTTTTAGCTTTTTGGCGCGTCCATTCGTATAAAAAAGAAAGAATAGACAAAGGTCAGTAACATTATTTCTTCTTTATAGCCGCCAACGTCTAAATACCATTTAACAATATTAACGAAGGGATAATGTACAAAACCCAGAGATGGTCGTGGTTCTCATGCTTGACAGATAGATATACACAACTGGAGAAATGACACATCCTGTTACAATCTAAACAGAGAAGTTAATCTTCGCATGCGAGACTTAGTTCTGAAGCGATGGGGAGGTTAGCATGTGGGCACGATTGATCCTGTTACACTACTGTATTTTGTTTTACCTGTGCCCAATGTTTCACAAGTCGTCCATTACCAGTGAGACCATGGTGTCATTTATTTTTTTTACCTGTATTTAGTCATTATTAGTTTGTCAGACATGCTACTTTGGTCAGTTTCTTCTTGTTGATAAAATATGATATTGTTTGTTAATTGCGATCTTTGTTGCTGTTGTATCCCGCGCTAATTCTTCAATATCTGCCCGGTACAGAGTAAATTATTCTCGAAAGTCGAACTAGAGTTTCTTTGAATCCCAACTTTTTAAAAAAAACTCAAGCACGACCTGGAGAGTCTCTTCGTCAAAAATTGGCACTTTTATAATAATTGTCATGGTTTGCACGTGAGCGAATTTGTTTGGTAACTGATGGCCTCTGTGACCTCCACGTGATACCTTAGTCTCGTCGTGTGACAATTCTTGCCTAGGTCAACAGCATAAATATGTCAAGCAAAATAGT
Organism: Lepidochitona cinerea; assembly: GCA_963971465.1. NCBI lineage: Eukaryota > Metazoa > Mollusca > Polyplacophora > Chitonida > Tonicellidae > Lepidochitona > Lepidochitona cinerea. The sequence continues at coordinate 2,565,781 of OZ020558.1, read as the reverse complement.
ATAGTACAATTACATGTATTTAGTGTTTATCTGAAGATAGCAAAAATCTTGAAATGACACTAAATATAAAAATAAATTATGTCGGATCATAAACTTGAGTTTACAAATTCTATCAAAACTCCCAAAAAAGAAACAATTATAGGTTGAATTACGATTGAGAAATCATTTTCCAAAATCTTTTGTCTATTTCTTCTCAATTTACCCTGAATTACTCTAACTAAAAAAAACACACACACTTTCAGGGCACTTAATTAAGACAACTGCCCATGAATTTGAATGGCGTTTGGATCTCCACCCCCACCCGATCGCCCCCGCTCCTTGGGTCCGTGTTTGAATCCAACTTGGTCTCAAAACCCTTTTTTAACCAGGACCAGCCAACATACCAATATAAGACGATTGCCAGATACCACTTGAAAATTTGGGACGGTAAATAAAGTATGACATAAAAGTCTCAACAACAGGGGCACCCTACTGACGTAATATTGATTTATAGCAACTAGTCCATTTTTAAGAAATGTTTGAAATTCTCTTTAAACGTGGGTCGCCTCATCCCGATACTTACCGGTGACATATATTGTACTAGTGTCTGTATCATATCCCAAACCACTGACAGCGTTCTGGTTATATCCATATAAATCAGGATGATGCTGGTACGGTATAAATAAAGTATCAAGGGCTTTAAGACGGTAAACCGATTCGGATTTCTCAGCCAAAATCAGCAACAAACATACCAGTGAAATGACGGCCGCCATTTTCGACACAGAAGACACAAATAAAAAACTGCATGAAAACAGACGACTGGAATTATCTCCAAAAAAGGGGAGGAGTCAAATCAAATGACGTCGTTCTATAACAGAATGGGAGGAGCTTCAGAACTGAATGAATCGCATTTCTCAGATACAAGCTAGGCTTCTATCATTGATTAAAGTTTAAGATAGAGAAAGACAAATGTACTTTTATATTTTACATTTACTCATTCTTTATTGTTAACCCACTCCTCTCACTGGACTCGTTGAAGTCGGATATTTAAGTTGTGGAATACACAATTGCGGCATCTTGATGGGTTTTGTTATGCTTGTTCATAAGAGTGGGGTAAGCGACTTCGGTTCCGTTTGACCCGAAATGACCCACATTAATAATTGGTTGATGTTTCACTAGGTTAATTGATGGATTTTTTGGGGTTTTACGCAGCGTTCAAGATTATTTCACTTATATGGCGGCGTTGCCAGTTTTATTGTGGGAGGAAACCGGGCTCTATGCTCGGAGGAAACCCACGACCTTCCAGAGGTAACTGGCAACCATCCCACATAGGTCGTTCGAGTGAAAACCCAGTCAGAAAATTTTCCAATTTTTGGGACTGAGTGGGATTCGAAGGCTGTTCGGATTGAGCGTCCAACGCTCTTCCTACTGAGCCACGGAGGCCCCCTTGTTTCACTAGGAACTCAGATTATTTCACTTCGGCCAATATGGCGGCCTTGTCGAGTTTATTGGGAGGAGGAAACCCCCGACTCTTTCACAAAAGGCAATCCACTGAAAAATTCTTTCATGGATGGAGGCCAGCGTCGTGAGAGTGAGTGTGAGATTATCGCTCCGCCGAGTAAGACCCCCCCCCCCCCTTCCCCCAATATGACGCGATGCGACTATATATGTTTGACTCCACATGTACGCCCTATATTAGTGAACAATAAGGTACAAATAATGCTGTATCTAAAAACGAGAACTTTCTGCGTAACGATAGCACTTCACTAGTTTTTTTTCGTATTAAACAGAATTGTAATAATTGTTGCTATTTCTTCTCAAAAGTTCAATAAACTATTTCTTGTATGTATCAGCAGTGAAAATGGCGAGACCATTTCACTTATACGGTCTAAAAAAGTACAGGGATTAGTTGAGCCAATAATAAGTAGAGGGATTAGTTGTGGCTATAATAAGCAGAGGGGTCAGTTGTGTCAATAATAAGCAGAGGGATCAGTTGTGGCAATAATAAGCAGAGGGGTCAGTTGTGTCAATAATACGCAGAGGGATCAGTTGTGGCAATAATAAGTAGAGGGATCGGTTGTGCCAATAATAAGTAGAGGGATCAGTTGTGGCAATAATAAGCAGAGGGATCAGTTGTGTCAATAATAAGCAGAGGGGTCAGTTGTGTCAATAATAAGCAGAGGGATCAGTTGTGGCAATAATAAGTAGAGGGATCAGTTGTGTCAATAATAAGCAGAGGGATCGGTTGTGTCAATAATAAGCAGAGGGATCAGTTGTGGCAATAATAAGCAGAGGGATCAGTTGTGTCAATAATAAGCAGAGGGATCAGTTGTGTCAATAATAAGCAGAGGGATCAGTTGTGGCAATAATAAGCAGAGGGATCAGTTGTGTCAATAATAAGCAGAGGGATCAGTTGTGTCAATAATAAGCAGAGGGATCGGTTGTGTCAATAATAAGCAGAGGGATCAGTTGTGTCAATAATAAGCAGAGGGATCAGTTGTGTCAATAATAAGCAGAGGGGTCAGTTGTGTCAATAATAAGCAGAGGGATCAGTTGTGGCAATAATAAGCAGAGGGGTCAGTTGTGTCAATAATAAGCAGAGGGATCAGTTGTGGCAATAATAAGTAGAGGGATCGGTTGTGCCAATAATAAGTAGAGGGATCAGTTGTGGCAATAATAAGCAGAGGGATCAGTTGTGTCAATAATAAGCAGAGGGATCAGTTGTGTCAATAATAAGCAGAGGGATCGGTTGTGTCAATAATAAGCAGAGGGATCAGTTGTGTCAATAATAAGCAGAGGGATCAGTTGTGTCAATAATAAGCAGAGGGGTCAGTTGTGTCAATAATAAGCAGAGGGATCAGTTGTGTCAATAATAAGCAGAGGGATCAGTTGTGTCAATAATAAGCAGAGGGATCAGTTGTGCCAATAATAAGCAGAGGGATCGGTTGTGTCAATAATAAGTAGAGGAATCAGTTGTGTCAATAATAAGTAGAGGGATCGGTTGTGCCAATAATAAGTAGAGGGATCAGTTGTGGCAATAATAAGCGGAGGGATCAGTTGTGGCAATAATAAGCAGAGGGATCAGTTGTGTCAATAATAAGCAGAGGGGTCAGTTGTGTCAATAATAAGCAGAGGGATCAGTTGTGGCAATAATAAGTAGAGGGATCAGTTGTGTCAATAATAAGCAGAGGGATCAGTTGTGGCAATAATAAGCAGAGGGATCAGTTGTGTCAATAATAAGCAGAGGGATCAGTTGTGTCAATAATAAGCAGAGGGGTCAGTTGTGTCAATAATAAGCAGAGGGATCAGTTGTGGCAATAATAAGCAGAGGGATCAGTTGTGTCAATAATAAGCAGAGGGATCAGTTGTGTCAATAATAAGCAGAGGGGTCAGTTGTGTCAATAATAAGCAGAGGGATCAGTTGTGGCAATAATAAGTAGAGGGATCAGTTGTGTCAATAATAAGCAGAGGGATCAGTTGTGGCAATAATAAGCAGAGGGATCAGTTGTGTCAATAATAAGCAGAGGGATCAGTTGTGGCAATAATAAGCAGAGGGATCAGTTGTGGCAATAATAAGCAGAGGGATCAGTTGTGGCAATAATAAGTAGAGGGATCGGTTGTGTCAATAATAAGCAGAGGGATCAGTTGTGGCAATAATAAGTAGAGGGATCAGTTGTGACAATAATAAGTAGAGGGATCGGTTGTGTCAATAATAAGTAGAGGGATCGGTTGTGCCAATAATAAGTAGAGGGATCAGTTGTGGCAATAATAAGCAGAGGGATCAGTTGTGGCAATAATAAGCAGAGGGATCAGTAGTGTCAATAATAAGTAGAGGGATCACTTGTGGCAATAATAAGTAGAGGGATCAGTTGTGACAATAATAAGTAGAGGGATCGGTTGTGTCAATAATAAGTAGAGGGATCGGTTGTGCCAATAATAAGTAGAGGGATCAGTAGTGTCAATAATAAGCAGAGGGATCAGTTGTGGCAATAATAAGCAGAGGGGTCAGTTGTGTCAATAATAAGTAGAGGGATCAGTTGTGGCAATAATAAGTAGAGGGATCAGTTGTGTCAATAATAAGTAGAGGGATCAGTAGTGTCAATAATAAGTAGAGGGATCAGTTGTGCCAATAATAAGTAGAGGGATCAGTTGTGGCAATAATAAGTAGAGGGATCAGTTGTGTCAATAATAAGTAGAGGGATCAGTAGTGTCAATAATAAGTAAAGGAATCAGTTGTGTCAATAATAAGTAAAGGAATCAGTTGTGTCAATAATAAGTAGAGGGATCAGTTGTGTCAATAATAAGTAAAGGAATCAGTTGTGTCAATAATAAGTAGAGGGATCAGTAGTGTCAATAATAAGTAGAGGGATCGGTTGTGTCAATAATAAGTAGAGGAATCAGTTGTGTCAATAATAAGTAGAGGGATCAGTTGTGCCAATAATAAGTAGAGGAATCAATTGTGTCAATAATAAGTAGAGGGATCAGTTGTGTCAATAATAAGTAGAGGGATCAGTTGTGCCAATAATAAGTAGAGGAATCAATTGTGTCAATAATAAGTAGAGGGATCGGTTGTGCCAATAATAAGTAGAGGGATCAGTTGTGTCAATAATAAGCAGAGGGATCAGTTGTGTCAATAATAATCAGAGGGATCAGTTGTGTCAATAATAAGTAAAGCGGTCAGTTGTGTCAATAATAAGTAGAGGGATCAGTTGTGTCAATAATAAGTAGAGGGATCAGTTGTGTCAATAATAAGTAAAGCGGTCAGTTGTGTCAATAATAAGTAGAGGGATCAGTTGTGTCAATAATAAGTAGAGGGATCAGTTGTGTCAATAATAAGTAGAGGGATCAGTTGTGTCAATAATAAGCAGAGGGATCAGTTGTGTCAATAATAATCAGAGGGATCAGTTGTGTCAATAATAAGTAAAGCGGTCAGTTGTGTCAATAATAAGTAGAGGGATCAGTTGTGTCAATAATAAGTAGAGGGATCAGTTGTGTCAATAATAAGTAAAGCGGTCAGTTGTGTCAATAATAAGTAGAGGGATCAGTTGTGTCAATAATAAGTAGAGGGATCAGTTGTGTCAATAATAAGTAAAGCGGTCAGTTGTGTCAATAATAAGTAGAGGAATCAGTTGTACCAATAATACGTAGAGGGATCAGTTGTGCCAATAATAAGTAGAGGAATCAGTAGTACCAATAATACGTAGAGGGATCAGTTGTGCCAATAACAAGTTGAGGGATAAGTTGTGTCAATAATAAGTAAAGCGGTCAGTTGTGTCAATAATAAGTAGAGGGGTCAGTTGTGCCAATAATAAGTAGAGGGATCAGTTGTGCCAATAATAAGTAGAGGAATCAATTGTGTCAATAATAAGTAGAGGAATCAGTTGTACCAATAATACGTAGAGGGATCAGTTGTGCCAATAACAAGTTGAGGGATAAGCTGTGTCAATAATAAGTAGATGGATAAGTTGTGCCAATAATAAGTACAGGGATCAGTTGTGTCAATAATAAGTAGAGGGATCAGTTGTGTCAATAATAAGTAGAGGGGTCAGTTGTGCCAATAATAAGTAGAGGGATCGGTTGTGCCAATAATAAGCAGAGGAATCAGTTGTACCAATAATACGTAGAGGGATCAGTTGTGCCAATAACAAGTTGAGGGATAAGCTGTGTCAATAATAAGTAGATGGATAAGTTGTGCCAATAATAAGTACAGGGATCAGTTGTGTCAATAATAAGTAGAGGGATCAGTTGTGTCAATAATAAGTAGAGGGATCAGTTGTGCCAATAATAAGTAGAGGGATCAGTTGTGCCAATAATAAGTAGAGGGATCAGTTGTGTCAATAATAAGTAGAGGGATCAGTTGTGCCAATAATAAGTAGAGGGATCAGTTGTGTCAATAATAAGTAGAGGGATCAGTTGTGTCAATAATAAGTAGAGGGATCAGTTGTGCCAATAATACGTAGAGGGATCAGTTGTGCCAATAACAAGTTGAGGGATAAGCTGTGTCAATAATAAGTAGAGGGATCAGTTGTGTCAATAATAAGTAGAGGGATCAGTTGTGCCAATAACAAGTTGAGGGATAAGCTGTGTCAATAATAAGTAGAGGGATCAGTTGTGCCAATAATAAGTAGAGGGATCAGTTGTGCCAATAATAAGTACAGGGATCAGTTGTGTCAATAATAAGTAGAGGGATCAGTTGTGTCAATAAGAAGCAGAGGGATCAGTTGTGTCAATAATAAGTAGAGGGATCAGTTGTGCCAATAATAAGTAGAGGGATCGGTTGTGCCAATAATAAGCAGAGGAATCAGTTGTACCAATAATACGTAGAGGGATCAGTTGTGCCAATAACAAGTTGAGGGATAAGCTGTGTCAATAATAAGTAGATGGATAAGTTGTGTCAATAACAAGTTGAGGGATAAGCTGTGTCAATAATAAGTAGATGGATCAGTTGTGTCAATAATAAGTAGAGGGATCAGTTGTGTCAATAATAAGCAGAGGGATCAGTTGTGTCAATAATAATCAGAGGGATCAGTTGTGTCAATAATAAGTAAAGCGGTCAGTTGTGGCAATAATAAGTAGAGGGATCAGTTGTGTCAATAATAAGTAGAGGGATCAGTTGTGTCAATAATAAGTAGAGGGATCAGTTGTGTCAATAATAAGTAGAGGGATCAGTTGTGTCAATAATAAGTAGATGGATAAGTTGTGTCAATAATAAGTAAAGCGGTCAGTTGTGTCAATAATAAGTAGAGGGATCAGTTGTGTCAATAATAAGTAGAGGGATCAGTTGTGTCAATAATAAGTAGAGGGATCAGTTGTGCCAATAATAAGTAGAGGGGTCAGTTGTGCCAATAATAAATAGAGGGGTCAGTTGTGTCAATAATAAGTAGAGGGATCAGTTGTGTCAATAATAAGTAAAGGGATCAGTTGTGTCAATAATAAGCAGAGGAATCAGTTGTGTCAATAATAAGTAGAGGGATCGGTTGTGTCAATAATAAGTAGAGGGATCAGTTTAGGCAAAAATAAACAGATGGATCAGTTGTGCCAATAATAAATAGAGGGATCAGTTGTGCCAATAAGTAGAGGGATCAGTTGTGCCAATAATAAACAGATGGATCAGTTGTGCCAATAATAAACAGAGGGATCAGTTGTGCCAGTAATAAGTAAAGGAATCAGTTGTGCCAATAATAAGTAGAGGAATCAGTTGTGCCAGTAATAAGTAAAGGAATCAGTTGTGCCAATAATAAGCAGAGGGATCAGTTGTGCCAGTAATAAGTAAAGGAATCAGTTGTGCCAATAATAAGCAGAGGGATCAGTTGTGCCAGTAATAAGTAGAGGGATCAGTTGTGCCAATAATAAGTAGAGGAATCAGTTGTGTCAATAATAATTAGAGGGATCAGTTGTGTCAATAATAAGTAGAGGGGTCAGTTGTGTCAATAATAAGTAGAAGAATCAGTTGTGTCAATAATAAGTAGAGGGATCAGTTGTGTCAATAATAAGTAGAGGAATCAGTTGTGTCAATAATAAGCAGAGGAATCAGTTGTGCCAATAATAAGCAGAGGGATCAGTTGTGCCAATAATAAGAAGAGGGATCAGTTGTGCCAATAATAAGTAGAAGGATCAGTTGTGTCAATAATAAGCAAAGAGATCAGTTGTGTCAATAATAAGTAGAGGAATCAATTGTGCCAATAATAAGTAGAGGGATCAGTTGTGTCAATAATAAGCAGAGGGATCAGTTGTGTCAATAACAAGCAGAGGGATCAGTTGTGCCAATAACAAGCAGAGGCATCAGTTGTGCCAATAATAAGTAGAGGGATCAGTTGTGCCAATAATAAACAGACGGATCAGTTGTGTCAATAATAAACAGAGGGATCAGTTGTGCCAATTATAAGTAGAGGGATCAGTTATGTCAATAATAAGTAGAGGAATCAGTTGTGTCAATAATAAGTAGAGGAATCAGTTGTGTCAATAATAAGTAGAGGAATCAGTTGTGTCAATAATAAGTAGAGGGATCAGTTATGTCAATAATAAGTAGAGGAATCAGTTGTGTCAATAATAAGTAGAGGAATCAGTTGTGTCAATAATAAGTAGAGGAATCAGTTGTGTCAATAATAAGCATAGGGATCAGTTGTGTCAATAATAAGTAGAGGAATCCGTTGTGTCAATAATAAGTAGAGGGATCAGTTGTGCCAATAATAAGTAGAGGAATCAGTTGTGGCAATAATAAGTAGAGGAATCAGTTGTGTCAATAATAAGTAGAGGAATCAGTTGTGTCAATAATAAGCATAGGGATCAGTTGTGTCAATAATAAGTAGAGGAATCAGTTGTGTCAATAATAAGTAGAGGGATCAGTTGTGCCAATAATAAGTAGAGGGATCAGTTGTGTCAATAATAAGCAGAGGGATCAGTTGTGTCAATAATAAGTAGAGGAATCAGTTGTGTCAATAATAAGTAGAGGGATCAGTTGTGCCAATAATAAGTAGAGGGATCAGTTGTGTCAATAATAAGCAGAGGGATCAGTTGTGGCAATAATAAGTAGAGGGATCGGTTGTGTCAATAATAAGCAGAGGGATCAGTTGTGGCAATAATAAGTAGAGGGATCAGTTGTGTCAATAATAAGCATAGGGATCAGTTGTGTCAATAATAAGTAGAGGAATCAGTTGTGTCAATAATAAGTAGAGGGATCAGTTGTGCCAATAATAAGTAGAGGGATCAGTTGTGTCAATAATAAGCAGAGGGATCAGTTGTGGCAATAATAAGTAGAGGGATCGGTTGTGTCAATAATAAGCAGAGGGATCAGTTGTGGCAATAATAAGTAGAGGGATCAGTTGTGACAATAATAAGTAGAGGGATCGGTTGTGTCAATAATAAGTAGAGGGATCGGTTGTGCCAATAATAAGTAGAGGGATCAGTTGTGCCAATAATAAGTAGAAGGATCAGTTGTGTCAATAATAAGCAAAGAGATCAGTTGTGTCAATAATAAGTAGAGGAATCAGTTGTGCCAATAATAAGTAGAGGGATCAGTTGTGTCAATAATAAGCAGAGGGATCAGTTGTGCCAATAATAAGTAGAGGGATCAAATGGCAATAATAAGTAGAGGGATCAGTTGTGTCAATAATAAGCAGAGGGATCAGTTGTGTCAATAATAAGCAGAGGAATCAGTTGTGCCAATAATAAGCAGAGGAATCAGTTGTGCCAATAATAAACAGACGGATCAGTTGTGTCAATAATAAACAGAGGGATCAGTTGTGCCAATAATAAGAAGAGGGATCAGTTGTGCCAATAATAAGTAGAGGGATCAGTTGTGTCAATAATAAGTAGAGGGATCAGTTGTGTCAATAATAAGTAGAGGGGTCAGTTGTGCCAATAATAAGTAGAGGGATCAGTTGTGCCAATAATAAGTAGAAGGATCAGTTGTGTCAATAATAAGCAAAGAGATCAGTTGTGTCAATAATAAGTAGAGGAATCAGTTGTGCCAATAATAAGTAGAGGGATCAGTTGTGTCAATAATAAGCAGAGGGATCAGTTGTGCCAATAATAAGCAGATGGATCAGGTGTGTCAATAATAAGTAGAGGGATCAGTTGTGTCAATAATAAGCAGAGGGATCAGTTGTGTCAATAATAAGCAGAGGGGTCAGTTGTGTCAATAATAAGTAGAGGGATCAGTTGTGCCAATAATAAGCAGAGGGATCAGTTGTGCCAATAATAAGCAGAGGGATCAGTTGTGCCAATAATAAGCATAGGGATCAGTTGTGTCAATAATAAGTAGAGAGATCAGTTGTGCCAATAATAAGTAGAGGGATCAGTTGTGCAAATAATAAGCATAGGGATCAGTTGTGTCAATAATAAGTAGAGGGATCAGTTGTGCCAATAATAAGTAGAGGGATCAGTTGTGCAAATAATAAGCAGAGGGATCAGTTGTGCCAATAATAAGTAGAGGGATCAGTTGTGTCAATAATAAGTAGAGGGGTCAGTTGTGTCAATAATAAGTAGAGAGATCAGTTGTGCCAATAATAAGTAGAGGGATCAGTTGTGTCAATAATAAGTAGAGGGGTCAGTTATGTCAATAATAAGTAGAGGGATCAGTTGTACCAATAATAAGTAGAGAGATCAGTTGTGCCAATAATAAGTAGAGGAATCAGGTGTGCCAATAATAAGTAGAGGGATCAGTTGTGCCAATAATAAGCAGAGGGATCAGTTGTGTCAATAATAAGTAGAGGGATCGGTTGTGCCAATAATAAGTAGAGGGATCAGTTGTGCCAATAATAAGTAGAGGAATCAGGTGTGCCAATAATAAGTAGAGGGATCAGTTGTGCCAATAATAAGCAGAGGGATCAGTTGTGTCAATAATAAGTAGAGGGATCGGTTGTGCCAATAATAAGTAGAGGGGTCAGTTGTGCCAATAATAAGTAGAGAGATCAGTTGTGCCAATAATAAGTAGAGGGATCAGTTGTGCCAATAATAAGTAGAGGGGTCAGTTGTGCCAATAATAAGTAGAGGGATCAGTTTAATTTAATAATTTAAAGAAAATAATGTAAAGTTTGAGTGTAAAGAAAATAAATATTGTATAAAAAAGACTCCCATGCCCGTTGGTCGCCAACATGCAAGCTATAGCTTACACGCCATAAACTAAACTTACTCTTCGTAGAAAAAATTACAAAAAACTAAATACCTGAAAATTATCTTTGAAATGAAATATAAATTTTACAAGAAGATTTTAACTTGACATGATGAAAACTATCGATGATACATAACGCTTTCAAGGTCGGCTTCAATATACCTTCTCAAATAACAGACCTTGTGTAAAATGTACGGCGGTTTAATTCAACCAGGGTTGAATAAATATGAGAGTTAGTTCTATTAACCTTATATTCCCAACAGAACTCAAATCCCCTTACAATCTACACATTATCTTGACTTGATTACTCACCAATCACGTAAATGTCTTTTGTGCTTGTATCATAGGCTAATTGTTCTGCGGCACCAGTACCATATTGGAAAACAGTTGGGTTGTAACTGGACGGGAGAAATAGTCTGTCTAATGTTTTTAGTTTGTATATGCATAATAATCCCGGTAAAAAGGATAGCAGAGGTAAGAGACGATTGAGAGAGCCCATGGCGAATAGCATCGCATAATTTAGGAACTGAGCTCATTTATTAGACGGTTTGAAATATAAAGTCCGCATCATGAGTGTTATCAGAAGTGTTTACTTCTGGTGTTATATATTTGAAAACATGAGTGTAGAAAGTAAATTTTCTTGATATCGTTTTTATATAATTTAAATGTAGATCTGGAGCATATATCAAAAAGCGCAAAATCTGATTTGTCATTTAACAAAATATAACAAATTTGCCGTTTTTGCCGAATTGGCCCGTATTATTTTCTATTGCGCATGTCACATGTTTATATGTAAGTATCATTGGGGCAGTATTTTGATGAATAGAGGACTAAACTTTAATTCCAAATGTGGACTTTTTCAAATGAATTCCGAACATATTTTTTATTTATTCTAAAAAGGACACCAGGTTGACCTTCACGTTACTAGAAAAGTAGGAAATGATCAATCTCGGATGAACCGCTGCAAGTGCTTTTTTTAAGCCAAAAAAACTTTAAATAATTATTTAGGGAATTTCTATTGTTTTCTGTCTGAGAGTGAGTAAACAAACAGCTGAGAATGCACCACACGCTCAGCTAAATGACGTCAAATAGCATTACTTCAGCAAAGTAGACAAATGAATCCCCAAATAAAACTCCCTATCCAGCGGTCCGTGTAAGCTGGGAAAGTTACCAATGGTCTTCTAGAAACCTCATCTTTATACAAATAACAGTCGAATAGAACACTTTAAAACGATCTTCGTTTCGCTGCTTCCGGGCGTTTTTTTATGAACTTAAATTGCAAAAAATAGTTTTTGCCCAGCAAATTATTATTCGTTTTGGAGGCATCCGTATAGAAAATGAAATTTCATGCTAAAGCATTTCTGTGGATGATGTAACGAAGGTATGACGCGTGAAAATATGAAGCAAGCCAAAACGTTTAACTACACTCTATCTTAGAATAAGAACAAACTACTTTCCAATGGTAATTATCTTGGGGATGTACATACCCCTGTGTCCGTGCGTTTTAGTGATCATAACTATATGTAGTTTTATAGCCAGAGGGATCAGTTGTGCCAATAATAAGTAGAGGGATCAGTTGTGCCAATAATAAGTAGAGGGATCAGTTGTGCCAATAATAAGTAGAGGGATCAGTTGTGCCAATAATAAGTAGAGGGATCAGTTGTGCCAATAATAAGTAGAGGGATCAGTTGTGCCAATAATAAGTAGAGGGATCAGTTGTGCCAATAATAAGTAGAGGGATCAGTTGTGCCAATAATAAGTAGAGGGATCAGTTGTGTCAATAATAAGTAGAGGGATCAGTTGTGCCAATAATAAGTAGAGGGATCAGTTGTGCCAATAATAAGTAGAGGGATCAGTTGTGTCAATAATAAGTAGAGGGATCAGTTGTACCAATTAAAAGCATAGGAATCAGTTGTGCCAATAACGTACAGATTGAGTGTAAAGAAAATAAATATTGTAATAAAAAAAATACCCCCATGCCCGTTGGGCTCTAACATGCAAGTTACAGTTAACTCGCCATAAAGTAAACTTACTCTTAGCAGAAAAAAATTACAAAAAAACTCATATTCACAACAGAACACAGACCCCCTTCCAATCTACACATTATCTTGACTTGATTACTCACCAATCACGTAAATGTCTTTTGTACTTGTATCATAGGTTAATTGTTCTGCGGCACCAGTACCATATTGGAAAACAGTTGGGTTGTAACTGGACGGAAGAAATAGTCTGTCTAATGTTTTAAGTTTGTATATGCATAATATCCCAGGTAAAAAGGATAACAAAGGCAATAAGAGACGTTTGAGAGAGCCCATGGCGAATAGCATCGTAATAACTTAGGAACTGAGTCCATTTATTAGACGGCTTGAAACATAAAGTCGGCATCATGAGTGTTATATATTTGAAAACATGAGTGTAGAAAGTAAATTTTCTTGATATCGTTTTTATATGATTTAAATGTAGATCATATGGAGCATATATCAAAAAGCGCCAAATCTGATAATGTCATTTAACAAAATATAACAAATTCGCCGTTTTTGCCGAATTAGTCCGTATTATTTTCTATTGTGCATGTCGCATAAACAACAGTGAAGCTTTAATTCCAAATGTGGAATTTTTCAAATGAATCCCGAACATCTTTTTTTATTTCTTTTAAAAAGGACACGCCGCCTAAGTCTATTGTAATTCTCCAGGTTTACCTTTACGTTTCTAGAAAAGTAGAAAGTGATCAATCTCGGACGAAATGCAGCTTTTTTTTCTTCAGCCAAAACGTACATTTAAAGACTTATTTAGGGATTTCCCTGTTGCTATGGCTTTTTGTCTAAGGGCGAGTAAACAAACAGCCGAGAATGCACCACACGCACATTTAAATCTCATTACTACAAGAGAGCAGACAAAGGAATCACCAAATAAAACTCCCTATCCAGCAGTCAGTGTAAGCTGGGAAAGTTACCAATGGTCTTCTAGAAACCTCATCTTTATACAAATAACAGTCGAATTGAACACTTTAAAATGATCTTCGTTTCGCTGCTTCCGGGCGTTTTTTTTATGAAATAAAAGTGCAAAATATAGTTTTTGCCCTACAAGTATTATTCGTTTTGGAGGCATCCGTATAGAAAATGAAATTTCATGCTAAAGCATTTATGTGGATGATGTAACGAAGGTATGAAGCAAACCAAAACGTTTAACTATACTCTATCTTAGAATAAGTTACGGCCGTTTTATCCATAAGAACAAACTACTTTCCAACGGTAATTATCTTGGGGATGTACATACCCCTGTGCCCGTGCGTTTTAGTGATCCTAAATATATATAGTTTTATAGCCAACAGAAACCTTCAAAAAGCATTCATACAGCCCGGCTATTTGAATTTCGTTTGGTTTTTGCACACGTCTTCTGTTCGTACAGGTCACTGGATTCACTGGCATCTGGGACGTCGCCGTTTCGATTTTCGCTTTCAAATAAGTATGTGATTAATCGAGGTTCACTCGTCTTACCATGTACAATTCTTGTGCTTTGAAAAATAAATTTTCAATGACCATTTGATATTTTCAACGTACATGATATTACTCTGAAAAACATGTTTTTACCATCTTGAATCTTAAAACTTCTGCGACCTGTAGACGGTAACTGGGCCATCACCTAATCATGGATCTTTTCTCCAATGCAATTTACTCTCAACACAACTAACTGTTGTGATGGAAAATAATTTTTCGTCACAGGACCACAAACGGTGCCCATTCCAGCCCTTTTTTCTTGCCATGTGGCACTATCAATATCTCAACAAGTTTCACAATTTTATTTCTCCAAAACTGCTAAGAAAACATTTTGTAAAATTTACCATCCCAAGCTTCGGGGGCCTAGGCGGCCTCATCTTCCAGAGCTAAGTTCAAATCATCATGGAAGATGATAGCCCTGGATCCTCTTAAGTCACTTGATAGGCGCCTTCCAGATCTCTTAAGAACATGCCGACACCCATGAGCTGATGAGAGAAAACAACTAAACAATACATACCGACCACATAAATATCGTGGGTATCCAAGTCGTGGGCAAATTGTTCAGCCGAATCCGTGCCATATTGATAAATTGTTGGGTTATAGCTGCTGGGAATAAAGATTCTATCTAAAACTTGAAGTCTGTAAACACACAGGACGTATGGTACGAAGAAGAGAAACAGTGATACGGAATATAGGAAGCATGTCATGATAACGAAATGAATAAAAACAAACAAGTGCTAAAGAAATAAAGATAGTGACAAATACTGATCATAAGTGAAGGTTTTGGAATCACGAGTTACATTCGTTTCTTATATCAATAGAAATTACGTAATAATTTTACCAATAGCATGTCTGACCTGAATGGTCAAATACGAAAGCATTCGGAGCAAACTTCGGCTGTTTTCGCTCGTTTCCGGCCGCCTTTGACATGACACGAACAGTCTACACTTTTTATACAACAAATGTATTGTGTGTTTGAATACAGATGGCGAAAAGAAGAACACATCAACATTACTTATAAATTGATCAAATGCTAAAATCCCCCATATAGTTATTTGTTTAAATATGTTATTTAGCCAGGTAAACCAAATCCTGTGTTACATAAACGGGGACAGATGCAGTTTCGGTACCTAACATGTTTTCTCCAAAGCTTACATTATAACTGATTAAAAGGCTTCGTTTGTTTGGCTCCTGGGAGGGCATGGATAGATTTCATTTCGTGACTAGTGTTTTGGTCGCCACGTTCAAAATGTCCAGTCAGAGGGCATTTGACCAGTCTGACACTTCGGCGAAAACATAGAATTTCTATATCCTCTTGAGAGCCCATCAAAAGTGTCCCAGTGACAATTTAAGAAGCCGAAACACTATGTTTGTTAACTTTCAGCCTTGCTCATGTTACAATTGAAGCATTGGAGGAATCCTGATATGTACCGCGTCTGTCTTGTTTGTTGTAACATAACATGTGGATTACCGGACCAAATAGCATACATGGACAACTAATTTTATAGATGATTTTAGCATTTGATTTATTAAAAATTATTTTGTATTTTCTATGTCCATCGGTAGTAAAATGTTTTCATATGTTATCCAACCGATACCAAAGAAGACCGGAAGCGAACGAAGACAGCCGAGGAACAAAATGAAAATTCATGTATAAAAATGTTATGCCAGACATCCTTTTTTCAACAGCCGAATTCTTTATACCAAAACATTAATCAAACCTATTTAAGTTAGGCTAGCCAGTACGAAATGAAAAGATGAATTTCAGCATAAATAGTTTTCACACAATTCTAGTTGGTCTTATTTGACAAATTCTGTCTTGTTAACGTTTCAGAGGTTATTACCGCGTTTGAGATTCTATTTTACTGTCACCAAACATCCACACAGAAACGACGGACGTAGCGGAATAACTTACGTTTATTGAAGATTTAAGGTCCATATACCTTTTAAACAGGCAAGAGAATAATGATTTTATAAAGGATTTAATTGAACTCACTATTCATGTTCGTCCAGTTTCTTTAAAGGCCCACTTGCCGCCGCAGCCTGTTTAAATTTGCTAAGAAAACCAATTTACATGAGCTTACTACGACTTATACCACTAAACTTAAACATAGGACACATAAAACATGTCTAGTTAGCTTTAGAATGTAGAAATGGGATGAAAAACAAACGAAGAATCGAAGCCTGATTACAACAACAACGATTAGTGTCCGTCAACTTTCGTGTTGGATTACCCTCATTTCAGGCCTTTTTATCTTTGGTTTACACTCAAACAATTACCAGCAGGCTTTTCCAGTCGCTGTTAACCGATCGTCAGTCTGTATTTCTCAGATAAATAGGCCTACGTAAAATTACACTGTGCCGTTAGTTCACTCACTCGACTGAAACATAAAATCGCTAATAGGGGGCAGATTGGTTTGTTTACGTTACGGACCCCTAACAATTCAAATTTTCACATTCAAATTAAAAATACAAAGTGACGTCCAAACTTTTAAATTTTGGTAAAAATAGAAAGTTCCTAACTTATAATGTCTGGGAAAAATACAGAAAACGGTCTTTTTTTTTAATGTAAACAATATTCCTGATTTAAAGGACACACTCGCCGCAAAAATTCAGAATACTGTTTACATGTGGACCAATGGACCAATGTAATGTATACAGAATCTGAAAAACCCATATAATGTTATGATAAGAAACGATTCCAAATTAGATATGTCTTGAATAATTTCTTATATTCCATAGAATGTCATAAAAATGAGATCCAACTTAAGAAAGCACCACAACCACTACCAAACTGAGATTACTTACTAAACTATAGATGGCTTTGTATCATATGCATAGCATGTGGATAGAAATAGAATTTAAGAACTTAATAGAACTTAAAGGAGAAGAAAAGGAAAGAACTAAGTAAATACAGTACAGGCGCGACACATTTTCCTTTCTAACGGTACCAAAACCATATTTCTGCGATTTTTCCTCGCCAAACTGTGCTATTAGAAAGTAAACAATCGTTATCAGAGAACGTCTAAACTGACCCGGCAGCCATCTTCACAGCAGAGCTTAGCTGTGTGTCTCGATCGGCCAATCAGCATACGCCTGGCCACCAGTCACTCTCTAGCGTAAGAGAAATTGGTCAACTCTGAAAGTCTGCCATTTAAACCTAGGTTAATTTCGATCATTTCGAGGCGCTAATAAGAGAAGACGAACACTCTTACAACTCTGAAATGTACACTAGCTAGTAAATCAACCTTTTGGGAAGACGTGACAGGCTGCATATGTTGTCTTCGCGACTTGTGGGGATCGTTGTAGAATTTTCAGAAAAGATAGTCTTACCGCTGACATTGCATGTTATAACCATACAAGATATGGTAAGCTCGCAAGGGAAGTAATCTACTAATACTTTTTCCGGTCAATATCAAACCGTCAATGTAGCATTGCAAGCATTACCATATACCGCAGGCGTAGAGCGACTTAGTATATAGTCGCTCTACGCCTGCGGTATATGGTAATGCTTGCAATTCTAACCGTCAATGCCGCGCTCCACTGACGATCGAGCACGAGCTTGTCTGGCAGATTCATTTTCATTGTATTTTCACACCGTAAACCATGTGCAAGATTCACACACATGAATACGATGGTCTATGGGAGCCCGTTCGATACAATAGCATGTTGTTTTTTTGTTTTCTCCTCCTTTAAGAACAAGACACATTTATATTGGTTGACAATCTATTGCTTCCTTGTTATGTCATGTCCTACTCAAGATTATATCACTTGATTGATTGTTTGGTGTTTTACGCCGCGCTCAAGATTATTTCACTTATATGGCGGCGTTGCCAGTTTTATTGTGGGAGGAAATCGGGCTCTATGCCCGGAGGAAACCCACAGCCTTCCGCTGGTAACTGGGGACCATCCCACATAGGTCGTAGTGAAAACCCAGTCGGAAAATTTTCCGATGTTTCCAATGGTGGAAGGCTGTTCGGATTGCATTATCCTGGAAGATTACGGGAAGAGATCGGGGTCACACACCGGGGCGTTAGGATACTTCGACATCCTGCATATAGCCGGAGATGCGTTCTCCAAGGTCATTTCTGTCATATAAAAATCGAAAACATATATATTTCTCAAATCTGATATCAATTCATCCGTATTTCAAATCCACAGACTTCGATTAAAATTATTTTGAGTGACGAAGTTGGGAGGGAGGGAGTACACATTTTCCTTTCAACTACACTACTAGTTGGATAGTCAGAGTTACAGCTTCCAACCTGCGTCTCATCCCTCCAGTGAGACGTCGGATTTTTTGAAGGGGTAACTGCCGTTAATACCGATGTAATGCGGCTTCCAATTCCTGCAGATTTTGTACAGGATGCTCTAGGGCTTGAATGTTTCTGCCCATCCTATCCCAAATGTGCTCTAAAGGATTCAAATCCGGACTCACGGCGGACCAAAGCAGAGTTGTTTCAGCTTCGTTTTGGAAGTAGGCTATTCCTGCCCGGGAACGATGGGATCTGGCGTTGTCATCCATCCACACAGGTCTTGAGCCTAATGGGTGGTTCTCAAAATGAGGCCCGACAACTGGTTGCAGGACCTCCCGAATGTACCGGTCATCTGTAAGGTTTCCTCGTACAGTTTGCAGTCGTGAAAGATGCACCCCAAACCATTATAGAGCCCTCTCCATAAGGAACATAATGATGGATATTCTGGATGTATACGTTGTGTTTTTATGGCTACAAACGCTCGTTCGCCCATCCGTGACGTTGAGCAAGAAACGATTTTCGTCCGACCAATGGATTTTTCGCCAGGTCCTCAAATTCTAACCTCGTCGTGCTAAACACCAAGCCAAACGTATTCGTTGATGGTGATCTGACAATAGGGGGGCAGGCCTGCAGCTTTCAATCGGTTTTTCACGGTTCTTGTGCACAGGCGTCGGTTGAGTAGCCATTGCGGTCCTTCACAACACTAGTTTCCCCGTGTTTTCTCGCCAATCTGCTTATCACTGTATAATGGTAGCCTAATTGACGCCCGACAGCATTGTATGACATCCTTGCGGAGTGCATACCGACAATTTGCCATTTTTGCCCCTCTGATATCCTCCGTGCCATGTTCACAGAAGATGAGTCCATGTTGCACAAAACCGGCCTTAAGTACAAAACGTTTGAAGGGAAGCATACTGATATTGCGTAATTGCACTAAAAAAAAAACATTTGATGTCCCATTACATGCAGTTTTGCGTTACTGTCACACATGAATTGCCATGACCGTTCAATAGAACATCATTCTTATCATCATAACTGGCATTACAGTTAACATTAATGCAGATTTATAATAATTAATTTCAGCATGGGATGTTTAACATTTCCCGTTGTGGATATAACAAGCGGTGGTAGATCTCTTATCGTATTGGGATGTTTCTCATTTGATTGCAAGCTGGATTTTGCAATCATTCCAGGCAATGTGTGAGTGACTTGCTACATTTAGTAAGTACTCGATCCAGTTGTCCTTCCACATGTTGATTATCATCTATTTGCCTAGACCACTTTTCATGGATGATCAGACTCGACCCCATCGTTTAAGTGATGTACACCCTAATTGTGTAAGGATGCTTGCCTGAGGTCCACCCAAGATAGTTTTGTCCACAAGCCAACAACGTGACAGCCAGTAAAATATTAATTTGATTGATGATTTACGCCGCACTTGCCAGGTTTGCTGGGAGAGGAAACCGTGCGCTTTGCCTGGAGAATAACCTCGACCTACTTGGTGCAAACCTGCTAGTGGCTTTACATATACATGTAATTTACGGTTTTCCAACGTTGACCAGACATTTGTGTATAAACATCATTGTTGCCTTTCATATTTAACGTTATGAAAGTCTACGCATTTATCGTAAATAAGTATCTGAGAATATGTAGAAATTTTGGTTTCGATATCTTTCGAAATAACGAAAAGGTAGTGATTTTTATAGCCACTGGATATATTTACTTCAGACTATCGGTCACTTTCACGGTGCACGAAAGACTGACGAGCATGTATGAATAAAAACAAGAATGACGATCTGACAAATTTATTGGCGACAAGAAAGCTGACAGGTGAAAAGCATCAATAATTAAGCAGAACATTTGTTTCACAAGTTTATATGTCAATAATCAGTAATATTCTTGTTCTCTCTTTCGCTGTCCGATCACAAATAGCCAAAAAGCCGAATATTAAATGCCAACTATATCTATGGACAATGTTATCATTTGAATTTAAGAATAATTTAATAAACCATTGCATACCATTAAAACAATTCAAGAGCACATAGAAAAAAAGAAAGAAAATGTCTATGGCAAAAAGCTATAAAGTACATGTATAACTGGTCTTTTACAGCGAAATCTAGGTATTTTAAATTAGTTCCCATCACACAGTTGAGAATAAAGCCAAATTCATACCTCGACATAATCAACCTGTCCAAAAGTATATATACAGAATTTACAGGAAATATAACGTAATGACTAAAATACCGACAGTAAATCATAAATCTAACACATCAGACTGGAGGTTAATGTGAAAAGTCACACGTATGGAAATATTCAAATATATAGGACAGGGTTCCTAATACACTTATTGAAAGTGACAAGACCGTTTGTTTAGAGAAGGCTTGATTGGGGCTTAACATCGCACTGTTATATGACACGAGTAACAACTGACCAAAAGATCACCCTCCCCACCCACATCTAAATTTGGACATACGGCTCCACAGACTATAGAACGTCTGGAAGAATATTGGCATACTTAATGTTCCTCCTTGTTGGGTCAGCAAACATAGCTAAAGCAGAGAGAAGAAACTCCACTACGAGGGCTTACGAAAAGGATAAACGAAGTGTGATGTTCCACACCTTCAGACGTTTTAAAACCACGACTTCATTGTTGGAAGTTCACAAAGGATAGTACTATAATGCCATTAGCAAAGTCAGCTGTTAACAGTGCATTTGAGATGTGCTGGCTTGGTTAATGCAGTCAGAATTGTTAGATAATCTCAGGAGTTTAGAGAAATCTTGGGGTTCTGATAGGGCACAAAACTCTCAACTTAACAGCTTGACAGCAGGGTATTTCTCCGTTCGTTCAACACAGATTCCCGCGGCTTGCAGGAGTATACCTATTGCCATACTTGCAGGAATTTCTCACAGAGCTACCATTGTAAGATCTGATGGTACCATTGCTTTCCCAGGTTTTAAGATATGTTACAAAGAAAGATACCAGCTTCATAGTATTGAAATAATTCACGAGAGTCCCCTTCAAGCAATGACAAATATATATTTATTACAACACATAATTGATAATGAAGAACAGCGAGGAGTGGTCGGTTTCTTCTGCTAGCTTGGTTCTTATTGTAAAGTATAAGTTCCCATGTCTCTTGTACATATTTTGGGGAATTTGATAAAAAATGTTGAACTTTATGTGGAAGTAGAGGCCATGTAAAAGTGTTTCTGCCTGTGTGGCTTAAAGACGCCCCATCCTGACCACCTGGCAGCGTTGATTGAGACAACAGCTGACAGTTCATTTTTTTTCAGGAGTTAAACTGGATACCATCTTCCCCTGATCAAAACCTTTTGACCAGCAGCAAATGTCAAACTTTATTTACTTTCAAAATAAAAATTGAAAAAATAAACAAAAATAGGTTGAAAACACAGTCTTTTGAGGAGAAAGGAAGGACAGAGTGTTGAGATGAGGGAGGCATAAACCATTGTGATTGATTGATGGATGTTTCATGCTCCAATCAAGATTATTTCACTTATATGGCCGTGTTGCCTGGTTTGATGGAGCAGAACACATGTAGTGTTTCAATATAATATATCTATCCCTTCAAACTCTCCCTCCATAAATTGTACCTACTCAAATACTCAGTACAATAAGTTGAAGAATTACCTATAGATAACAACTTTATGGTTTATTCAGTAACGTTTCAATGCAGTTCTTGGATAGTTATCAAAGTCCGTGAAAATCCATACCAAATAAAACAAGAAGTTGTATTTCATAAGTAAATCTTCGTCTTATTGTATCAACTCAACTTCTAAATGCCTTTGGAAGGTCTAATACCCAGTAATCTAACTCTAGAAACGTGTTTGGTAGGAAGACTGTAGGTACAAGTCGCTTACAAATTAAACAAAAATGAAGAAAAAAAAGAAAAAAAGAAAAAAAGAGACGACATGAAGAAATAGCACCAAACAGAATTAAGATAAAAATAAACAAAATGTCACAATGAAACCATTGTAAAATGGGGGTGAGTGGCTAAAGAAAAAGAAAAAACATTAGTGATTCCCACTAAAGACCATTCAGGTTTAGTAGGCCTGAAACTCAATGGTAAGTGGAAACTCTCAACCCTTCAATGGGTCCTGGAGAGAGATAGAAAAACAAAGAAATAAATATTTGATAACATAATCAATTTAACTAACTAAATAGACCTATTTATGGTGAGGGAAATTCTTTAAAAGTTTGACCCTTCTATCCAAAAGGTTATATCAAGGGTTTGGTAGCTTTTGATGGACAAAGTTGAATCATGTTTCAAAAGGATGATACCAAATAAGGTATTGATGATGAGTAAACTCATGAATATTCATGAGGTTACACGAAATAGGTCATCCTTTTGTACACTTATGAAAATGATAACCTGGTGATACCAGAGGGTTTATCATAGAAATCTGGGTAAAAAGGACTGCTTTCATGCCAACAGATCGAGATCTTGAGTAAGCGTTATTTTACTGAGACTGACTTAATCATGTCTCTTGGTAACTTTCAGAAAAAAAAGTTTAGAACAGATCAGAACTTTTTGTAGTCTGATTTTTGTTTTGCTGGTTTAGTGTTACGTCAAAATGTGGTACAGATTAAGTTTTTCATGTAAGACACAACAGTACAGAAATAATATTGAGGCCTAATTTTGTCTTGTATGATTAAAGGTGCAGTCCTTTTAACCGAGATATCAAACTGTCAGCTGTGTCCCATCCCATACATACCCAGCAGTGAAGATAAAACGACAGCCTGGCTATAAATAACAAAGCCAGATAGTGTTGAGACTGTGTCAAAGACAAACTGGTTAATTCCTTATCTAATCAAGAAATAGATCATTCAGTTTCAGCTTCAAAAAGGTCAGGGATTGGGGTTCTTAAAACCATTTACCATTTACATGTACTTTTAACTTACACAATGCAATAATAAAGTCTGAGAAAATGACAATGTTTAATCATTGCAAATTAAAGGGGCATGCGCTGCCAAAATGTTGATATTTTCCCATTAAAACCGCCTGTGGAAATCATTGGATATTTTTCTCAAGACGTGTAATTCAGAAGTGTTTTAGTGCTGCTATCTGATGAAAGGTCCCACTAAGAACATTACAAACACTGGAACATTATGGTGACATTGCAATTCCATTTGACATATTCTGTTGCACAATCTGTCATGTTAAAACAAAAACACTCAACCACATGTGCAATGTCAGCACTGGTGACGGGAATTTATCAAAATCTTGTGATACTTACACTCCCTAAAGAACCCTGGGTTAGGTTTGAAAGAGAACAAATTCAGTAGCCTCTTTGTTGTGTTGTGTGTTTTCTAAGGAAAATTTGCAGTCAGAAAATCTGATCTTAATTATCTTCTGTGTTGATACAAACAATAGTAACCAGTGGTTCGAAGACAACATGACACTTTTGAGAGGGTCAAAAACACACATTTGACGGAGGATGAGAAGACTAACCCGGCAAAATACTGCCATTGCTCTGTCCTGTCATGGTAGTGATCTCTATCAGTGTACTGTGTTGTTGATACACTCCCCTGAACAAACACCATCTACACTTAAATATGTCCTTTACAAAGAGATCTGGATTTGTAGTATAGTCTTAGAATGGAAAAATATAGAATAATACAAGATAGAATGCAACACAAATGGGGTTACCCTATCGTGACAATTTCATTACTTTTGCCCATATATTTTAAACACTGTGGGTAGTGAGAAACATAAATAGTATTAAAGATATATAAATACAGATTTTACTATTTACAAAAACATGGAAGAGGGTAATGCACAAACCCAGAAAATAAACAGTTTTTGTGGTACCTCTTGTCTCAGATGTTTGCATTTGTTTGTTCTGACTTTTTTATGCATTCACATTAGGAGTGGACACCAGATTGAGTATGCCTAGAGCAAAGTCAAACTCTCAGTTTCTTCCTGCAAAATGAAACCCTGCTGCCCAAAGGCAAACATAGGGAATTTAGTTTTACCTTAGTTGAATCTCAAACCCAACTTCAAGTACATGTAAGTCTATTAAAAGGGAGACAACTGCATTGGCTAATGGGCTTTTTGTTGTGTTTTGGTTTTTGGATATACATGTAGCGTATTTCAACTGGATGGGGATAGTATAAATAGATAAAGGGCTAGGATTTTTTATGACAGTGTTTGTTTTTACTGCACCAAAACTCACAGGGATGAGGAGTAAATTTGGAACAATTCACTGAGACAAGAGGTACCACAGTTCACTTCAGACATACTAATTCTAAAAGCACTTCACGCAAACATCAACACCACAATGAGAACTATCACATCCAAAATGCAGCTTGCACACAGCATGTGCAGTAGTAGGAATGGTCATAGAAATTGCCGGCTGCATCCTTAAAACATTGATCTTGAGAAGTTATTGCAGCCGGAAGCAAAATGACTGTAAGCTCATGTCAGAGTTCCTAGTCTACATGTGGAGTTTACTTTGTAGGTCAACAGTCCATCAAAGTTTACCTAAAACAAAAAAATAAAGAAATATTACAAAGTTGGTAGACATTTTTAGGATTTTTTACACCACACTCAAATTGTTTCACTTATATGGCAGCACTACCAGTTTTAGTGAGGGAGGAAACCGGAATCTTTGCCCGTAGGAAACCCCAACCTTCTGCAAGTACCAGACAACTCTTGTACATAAGACAAGCATTTTTTCTACGATAAAACTGAAATAACAAACTGTGTTCAGTGAATCTAATATCATATATGCTTCCCTGAGCAGAATTTTGAAACTTGAAGTTGATACCTGTATACGACGAATTTATCTTATATGAATACTGAAAAATACTGGGGCCATACAAGTCTGAAAAACTCAGTCAATCAGAAATTGTTCAACTGCTGTCTCGACGGAGGTGGATTTGAACTCGTAAACCAATCAAGGGAAGGCTGGAGTCAAACTAAGACAGTATAGTAGCCCCCTACTAATGGTGGAAGCTATTGGGGCTGAGGAAACCCCCACTCTGTGACGGAGTACATGTACCTGAGTCAAACTAAGACAGTATAGTAGCCCCCTACTAATGGTGGAAATCAAGCTATTGGGCCTGAGGAAACCCCCACTCTCTGACGGAGTACATGGCAGCCATTATATATTGGTTAGTTAAAAACATTTTCTATCTTTTTTTAGGAAATGCAAAAAAAGTACTGGAGAGATAAAGTACCAGACCAGTTTAACTATCTATGAAGCCAGAGGGGAGTGAAGAAAAGTAGGCTGTCACCATCAGGACCCCTCAGGTCAGGGCCAAAGAAACTGAGGGATATATTTCTTTTCCAGACAATCAATTGAATTGCGGTATGCAGAATTTGAGCAGCTCACTATTTGATATAGACCATTCATAAACACAACTAGGTCTATATATCCATTTTAAACAATATTATAGTTCATAGTTTATAAATATGATATAAATATCCAGAAAACTATGTCTTTATGTTAAATATATTTATATTATATTAATTTCATAGTTTTCGTGTTCTTGCCAGATTTTATAACAATTGTGTGAAGTTTCAAAGTTATGAGTGAAAAACTTTTTCAGATAATTTATTCATAAGGTGTCATGGAAGAGATTTTTCCCTGGCGGAAATGTAAAAAGGGGCATAACTCCAGTAAAGAACTTCGGGTCACGCTGATTTTCAATAGGCTTCTTGTACTTGGTGTATTTAAGAACTGTGTGAAGCTTCAAAGTTGTGAGAGAAATACTTTTCGAGATATGTTTACGAGGACATTTTTGGCTGACTTTAATGTATGGGTACAATGTATTATAACCATCTGATAACACCAATTTTCAATAGGCTTCCTGTGCTTGCCAGATTGAGTGTTAAAAGGAATGTTGTGGCTTACAATAGGATCATTTTCAAAGAGAGATATTAAGGCTTTCTGTAAAGATTATTGATTGATGTGTTACGCAGAGGTAAATGCATATTTGAACACTGCAGTAGAGTTGGAATCTTAATATATATTTCATGTCACGAAAATAAGTCTTGAAGGAAGCTCGAATGAAAATTACAAGTGTTTGTCAAATTAATATATACACCAGGGGGCTGTTTCTCAAAACATTAACGCTTGATGTAAGGCCAAACTCTCATGGAAACGTATACTTTCAACATTATGTTACAACCAGGTGCAAAGTTACAGCAGGCGTTAATTTGTTGAGAAACAGCGCCCAGAAAAAATATGACAAGAAAGTCTGAATAACACCTTATAAGTTAAGGGGCATACAAAAATTAGAAAAAAGGTTCATTTTGTGTCAAAATGGTTGAAAACGACAGAAAAAGTGTACGGTAAAAAGTAAATGTAGAAGTAACCAAAACCAATGGGAGGTTATACATGTATTTGGAAAATGAAGTTCCATTTGACTTTGATCTCACCTAGTTAATCAGTGTATGTTTGTTAAGACGCACAACCAAAACACTGTGTTAGAGCGTGAAAAAAATAATAAAAAGAATTTGAAAAAAAAAAAATATATATAAAACTGACAAGCTTGATTTGTTTTTTCTCTATCATATTTTTAAATACAAATTGAATTTCATGACCAGCCCTATCTGGTAGAGTTGCCTTTATAATTTCATGCGGTTTCAATGCTTGATCAATGAGAAAGAGTCCAGCATTATGTAATACTTTCCTCATTTGGAAGTACATATATATTTAGAGAGAAGATAAAGATCTAAATGATATGCCCCTTTTTAACACAATAAGAAACTTGTCTCCGTGGTTATTTTAGACAAGAAGATTTTCCCTGTGCCCATGTGTTATAGTGTTTAAAAATATATATTTAGAGAGAGGCTAAATACTTAGAGACTTTAGGGGGACTGAAACACACGGAAAATCTTCTGGACTAAAATAACCAGGGAGACAAGTTTCTTGTTGTGTTAAAAGGGGTGTATGTCATTTAGACATTTATGGGTTGTCATAGGTTGTTGTAATAAACCAAAACACATTATATTAGGTTGAAGACAGACGGGAGTTTTGGGTAAGTAAATACATAAAGACAGCAATCTGATTAACAACATGATTTGGGAATAGCTTCATTTTAAATCAATGTGAAATTAGAAACTGCATGAGCAAAAATTTTAACAGATGAAAAGAAGTGAGGCGGCCATTTGTGATTGGCTACTTACGCTTTGCTCTCAGAGTTACCTCCACCTCCCATGATACTGGGGCCATTTTGGGAGATACCTCCACCCCCACGGATTCCAGTACCAGGGGTTCCGGGGTGTTGTCCAGCACGGATTGGCTTGGCTATAAATTAAACAAAATACATGCTTGTGATTGGAGAAGAACGGTGTTATTAAAACCAATGTATTCAATCTTTTTGACAGCATTTATGTGTGAGTAAAAAAAAAAGATTGATAAATGGATGTTTAATGCCACACTTTATGGCACCGTTGTCAGCTTCAGTGGGGGAAGGAACCAATCTCCTTGCACAGAGGAAACCCCCCGAGTGCCTGGCAAATCTTCTACATACAGCCATAGAGTGAAAAATCTGAGCACCCAATCCCAATGGGTATATAGAAAACGATGTATATCAAAATGAATCAAAACCTCCATGTAATTAATTCAAAACTAAAAGACAGAAGCAGAATTAAACACCAAGTTTATTCTTTTCAATAGACCGATTTTTAACACCCCATTCAAGATTATTTCTCTTAAATGACGAAGTTGCTGATCATATCACTAAAACAGAATATTATTTTCTTTGATTTAAGAGGACTATTATGGTGTATTTCACATCAGTTTAGCTGACGTAATAAATGTTTTCTTAACTCACCAATTTGGGCGGCATGTCCTCTACGAGCCAGGTTCTTCTGACGTACAGCTTCCTTGATACGATCAACCTCATGCTGGTATCTGGGGAAATATCATAACACAGATCAAAGTCAATGTAAGAATCAAAATGTGTAAGAAATACAAGTTTTTTTTTATCTTAGCTCTGTCCTTTAAGCTAAGAATCAAAATGTGTAAGACCTAAAAGTTTAAAGACCTTTTAATTGAGCATTATATGAAAAACATGCACTTTAAAATATTTTTTAAGGACAAAAAGACCTAACAAATGTCTTCTGGAAGTAGGAGTAAAATAGATAAGATCTGTCTTGTTACAGAAACAAGCCTTTTTCTAATAACACATCAATTAAAAGTGAAATTTTTAAGGCATTTTCAAACACAGGTTTAAATTATATTTTTTAAAATGTCTTTGCAAGAAGAAAAAGAAAACAGATCTATATAGCATAGCCCAAGAAGAATATTAGGTCTTCAACACGAAAGTGGGAAAAGAGGTTTGTTAAAGGAAACAGAAATAATTGTTTTAGGAATGAGATGTGGAGCAGACAGCTTTTCAAATAGTTACAGATTGATTGATGTTTTACGCCGCAATGGATATTATTTCACGAGTAAATGGCAACTCTTCTGTATAAGGCGACCAATTGAAAAAAAGAACTTGGAAATTTTTCCATTTCAATTAGACTGAGTGAGAATTGAATGCACAATCCATCGATGGAAGGCCTGTGTCGGTTTGAAAGACAATCAGCCAACTGAAACACACCCAGCTCCTCAAATGGTTACAGTCAACATCGATCAGCTTGATAGCGTAATGGTTTAATGTATCAATACAAGCCTTGAATAATTTTCGAAAAATAACGACATTGCTGGGTTTATTGCCACTGTTTTAGATTGCGTGGAATTTGAAGCCATGGCCCCTGAGCTCATCTGAAGTTCAAGAAAATGTACATCACCTTTCAGTCATCTACCAATTAAGAACGTTGAGAGATTTATGGGTTAACGACCATTTCACCGTGTAGAGAGACTAAGACCTCATCCATGTGGTTATCTGTTAGTCCTCTACTGACAATGGATAATGGAACGATCATTACAAAACTCCCTTAACGCACCTCTTGCGATCTCGCATGGCTCCCTCCTTAGCTTCCTTCAGGGCGGTCTCCAGGGACTTGACTCTCTCCATCGTGGCTCTCAGTCTCTTCTCAAGCTTAGGTAACTCACATCTCAAATCAGCATTATCACGCACCAGCTATGGACAGAGAAAACATTCACATGGGCAACGACTATTTAGGTATCAAAATAGCACATTATTCTATAACATTCTGCAATTTCACTTAACTCCAACATTTTCTTTTAGCAAGGAATATATTCAGGGTAAATAGGGCTGTATATTTTCAGTTTATTATTTCTACAGTATGTCAATTTTATGTACAAACCAAGTTGCATTTTGAAAACCTAGGTTGATTGGATATAAAGCCAGTCAGAAATATCTCTCTGTTTTGAACTGAGTTATTTGACAAAGTCTGATTGATTACTGTTTTACGTCACACTCTAGGTAACTTCATGTCGGAGAAAATCAAGATCATCGCCGTGAAGAAATCCCCGACTTTCGTAGGGTAGCTGGCACATAAGGCTATCCAGGTAAATAACAGCTCAGAGCCGGTTATGTTGGAAGCATTGTGATCTGATCTTCCAAAGGCATTAAGAAGTTGAACAGGTAGTATAAGGTGAAGAATTACTAATAGATAATATGAATTACAAGTACATCCAAAAGTCATCCAATAAACCAAGAGCAAGTAATTCTTTGTCGCATTTTGAGCTAGTTTAATTTGTGCACTGATAACTAGTAGGCTAACTGAGAAAGGGAGGGTGCAGAATTATTAATAGATAACTTGGATGGACATCGATAATGATTTAACAACTACACCCAACTGATAACCAGTAGGCTAACTGAGACTGGAGCTGTACCTGTTTGTGTACTTTAGTCAGCTGATCTAAGTTATTCTCCAGGAATACAATCTTCTGTTTCTGTGCAGCACTTCCTCCAGTCTCCTCATCTTCCTCATCATCCTTCTTGTTGGTCGACTGAAAACAACAACAACAAATAATTCAATATCTGGACTGATGATTTCATTTATATGGCAGTGGTCATCCGTCTTGTTGGTGGACTGAAAACAACAACAACAAATAATTCAATATCTGGACTGATGATGTTATTGATGTTTTATGCTGACTCAAAATGATTTCATTTACATGGCAGTGGTCATCCTTCTTGTTGGTTGACTGAAAACAAATAATATCTGGACTGATAACGGATTTATTGATGTTTTATGACGAACTCAAAATGATTTCATTTATATGGATGTAGTCATCCTTCTTGTTGGTGGACTGAAAACAAATAATATCTGGATTGATTATGGATTTATTGATGTTTAATGCAGAACTCAAAACGATTTCATCTATATGGCAGTGTTCCAACCTTTAGTTGGGGAGGAGACCTTGCTCTGGGCAAGGCAGAGATCTCCAGCCCTTAGGGGGTGCAGTACTTAACAACCCTTCCACATAGGGTAAAGACTGATAAAGGCTTGTGTCAGACTGAAAGGCTATTGCTCTGTTGATTGAAATCCTGATTGAGCATTAAACATTACATCCTAAAAACAGCTTAAGGAAGGCTTAAAGCAATAAAAGCTCTATTGATTGGGCTAAGTAACTGGGCTTAACATGAAAATTTCCTAAACTTGGTGGTTAAATGATTAAAACAAAAGTAATAAATATTAAAGTAAAGTCACACTGGCACAGTGACATTAACAAGAATGATCTTTTAACTAGAAAACTATATAGGCAGGTATAGATGATATAGACAGTCCTCATTGACCTATTAATATATAGCATGTTCATTTACAGGATGGTTGGATATGGTGAGAAATGGCAATACCTTCTTCACTCTGTTCTGTAGATCCTGAACAAACAGCTTCCTCAGGTTGTGGAGAGTCTGTAATTCTTTAGCCTGGAAAACAAACAGTAAATATCTGAATTAATTCAACATACGCATGGCGAGAGAGGTCAAATGCTCTTTTGGTGTGTGTGTTTACAGCAAACTGAATAGAGTGGCAGACTGCGTAGAAGTATTGTTAGAGAAACCTAGACCGTTTTAGATTACATCGGGGAGCGGGCTCAGTGCCCGTAGGAAACCCCCAACCTTAAACGGGAATACCTAGAAACCCTTCCACATGAATCACCCCACTCATATATTTTAAAATTTTTCTTTGGACTGAGTGAGCTTTGAAACGGCCAAGCATCAAATGAAGGCGTTTATGAGAGTGAGAGACTGTCACTCTTGGCACTAAGACACCGAGCCACCCACACCCCTTGATAGTTACTGTAAGGATATTTGTAAAATGGTTCTTACCACAGTCTCTTCTAATCCCTTCAGATCCTGCTTGGCCTGTTCTCTACGGTCCATCTGTACAGACAACTCAGCAAGACGGGCAGACTTTTCTGTCTCCTCTTGTTTCAGTTTGTCATAATCAGCCTGTAACTTCTCCTGGGCAAGGGCTAATTTCTGACTCGTACTAAAAACACAAACAAGATTGATACACACCAGAAGGCATAGCCATAAAGGGCTGTTATCCGTTCTTTATTTTCTGGTACCAAATTAACTAAAAAGAGCTTGACCTTTGTCTTAGTCATGAAATTTCCTGCACAAATAAAAAGTTTGGTAAATAAAAATACTAAGTCGTTTGTTTTTATTTGACCAGAATGAAGGACTGAGCTACCATTTGAAAAAGAGGTTACTATATTCAGTTAATATTCAATTTACTGATTGCTTTATTTAAAATGCTCCCACAAGTTTATTTCACACTTAAATTCATGCCAAAAGGGAACAGACCATAGGTTATGGGGCTTGAACCACAAATCCTCCCTTATATGTACTTTCGAAATGATCCAGCTCAGTGGTAAAATTTGCAGAGATATTCAATTGATTGATTGGTGTTTTATACCACACCCAAGGACATTTCACATATATGAGGGCATTCCCAGCTTCAATAATTTCTATAGAGGAAAAGTTACCCCATTTCTGAAATTAAAAGACTGGATCAATGAGAGGATACTTACTCTTTAAGCTGTTCAATTGTGCCGTGTTTTTCAGCGATCTCATCCCGGAGAGCTGTGAGTTGTTTGTGATGCTGTTCACGATGGTTCTCCATCTGAGCCTCCAAGGCTTCTCGTACACCTCTCACGTTCTTCAGTTCATCACTCGTCTCCTTAGCCTGCTGGGATAGCGTAGCCACCTGCATTTGTTCTGAAACACAATATGTGACAAATATAAGTGGAAATTGAACAAAGTAGTATTAGCTGAATGAAAGTTATCTGGGAGTAAAACACATTAATTTCCTATGAATGTGGTATGTACCAGGGGGCTGTATCTCCACACATTTACATCAGACGTAACTATGCGCCTGGTCTTAACGTAGTATTGAATGTATAATGTTGTTATGAGAGTTAGGCTTTGAATTGGACTTCGGTCAGTCGTAAATGTTTTGAGAAACAGCCCCCAGAACATAATCACAAAATTGTAAACGTTTGAGTTGCATTGTGGGCATAAAAGGGTCCGAATTTGAATAGGTTTTTTCATGCAAATCTGACACAGATGACTGCATGGCAGCTTTTTATACAAAATGTATCCATCTAAAATGGCAAGAGCAGGAAACAGGATCTAAAATTACATGAATTTGGAGTAAATAGTTGTTCAACACCAAACTTACCCTGTGCCTTTAGGGTAGCACATTCCTCATTGAGAGTATCCAGTTCTTCCTCTAGTTCTCTCTTCTTCACCTCAGTATCCTTCATAGATTCCTGTAGACTGTGGATCTTGGCTTCATGCTGGTAACAACAACAACAACATAACTCAGGTCAAGGGGAGGTAATCACAACAGAATGACATTTCTATATTTGCATATAAATCCATTAAAAAATCGTCATATAATGTTGTGTTTGACCAGCATCTGACTTGGATTGATTGCTTTCAGTTTTAAAACACACTGGATTTTTGTTGTCTAATATGAGACTGAAGGTTTGATTTATCGATGTTTCATATACCTCAAGGTTATTTCACTTACATTCAGACGCAGCCAGATTTTGAGGGGCTTGGGGAGATTGGGCTCTTAACCCAGAGACCATCAACTTTCAGGAAATGCCTGACAATTATTCCACATTGGCTGATTGAGTGAAAACCGGCAGACACGTTTTTTTTTTTACAAATTATCCCTCATAATAATCGTATTAACCTTTTCTGTTTTACCAGCTGAGGCACAGACTAAATAGGGATAAAGGCCCAAGCCTCCCATTAACTGGGCAGAGATATCCGAACCTGTGATTCATTGGTGAAAGGCTTGTTTATAAATGATGGCGGCTCAAATTGTCATAAGCTCGCTTGTTTAAAGTGTTGTTCTCATCTCAACATTATGCTTTGTGATGCAATTGTTTCGGGAAACAAGCCCCAGGAATTCATGTTGGACAAGAGAGCGAAACACAGAGTGAGAAACACAGAGTGTATATTACCTGTTGAATAAGTAGTCTACAGTTGGAGAGTTCTGACTCAGCCTCTGTGAGTTTCTTGTTGTTTTCTGATTGGAATGTCTCCAACTGTTGACAGCGGCTGACCATCGTCTTCACTTCAGATTTCATCTTACTCAGGTACAGACGAGCCACAGTGAATTCCTCTTCAATCTTCTCACTGGCAACTACATCAGGCTGAGAAATAACAGATATTGAATATTATGAAATTTATTTCTATTACTCTCGATAAATCGATAAAAGTTTCTTGATAAACTGAGGATGTGCAAACTTTTGTCACTTTTAAAGGAAAAGTTCTCACATACTGATTATTTTCAAGTACAGTTCCATTAACTTAAGCTTGACAGTCTGCTTTTTAGAAACGCTGCAACTGATCCACTTTGATGGATTCAAAATTCCCACCAAATATTAAGATTCTCACAGTAAAATCCTAACACAAGAGCCATGAAGCTAACAAAAACCCTTTAAAACATTTTGCCAACAGACTAGACATGTGATAACCCTATAACCTCATCAAATCTGTGATTCTCGGAGGTAGACTCCCTTCGTCAAAAGGTTTTTCATGGTCAATTATTTTCACTGAATTCCAAATGTAAGGCGCTTAATGGGTAATGATTGATTGGGGTTTAACGTCGCACAAAATAGGTAAGGTCGTATGGTTACAAAAGTAACAGCCGACTCAAAGATCCCATCCAACCCCCATCTATATTTTGGCCTAAGGCTCCACAGATCCAATGCCAAAACACAAGCTACACCAAATGGGTAATATCTGGTTTAGAATCCTATTTTATCAATCAAGTAAGAAACAAGAAAACCAAATGTTCAGACTTGAATGAGGTTGAAGCATTGGTTGATAGCACCTGAAAACTTCTGGAAAACAAATTGACAATTTTGGTCAAAGTCAGACAGTTGGAACGAAAAAGCTCAGCCAAATGCACAATGATAGTGCCGGTGGAATCTCTTAATGATTGGTGGCATAAGTGTCAGACCCCTATCACCCGAATCACAATATTAACACATGATCCTACCTTGCTTTCAGCAGCATTGCCACCAACAATTGTGCCAATATCTC
Source organism: Lepidochitona cinerea (assembly GCA_963971465.1). Lineage (NCBI taxonomy): Eukaryota > Metazoa > Mollusca > Polyplacophora > Chitonida > Tonicellidae > Lepidochitona > Lepidochitona cinerea. The sequence continues at coordinate 2,530,978 of OZ020558.1, read as the reverse complement.
CCAGATCTTTGAGTAAACTAGCCATCATTTCTGTGACTCGCTTCCTCTGGTGTAAAGTTGTGTCCTTCAGGCTGTCCAGTTCATTCTGTACCCCATTCAACGACGACTGCAAACAAAACACAACAAAATTCATTTTTAAGTTCACATGATTTATAAACGTTACATTGGGATATATTTTAATTTTCTCAGATTGACTGATTGTTCTTTTATGCCAAGCTCAGCCTTACTGGGAAAGGGAAGCAAACTGTTTCAATGAAAGAAACACCATGCCACATGATTGATGTTATTAACCGAATATCATTGTAATAATATAGTGTTATTATGAGGTTTAATTGTGAAGGGAACTGTTGTCAAATCCTTGGCCTGGAAATTGTTTTTCCATTTTTCGAGCGCTAGAGACTAGAGGTCACGAGTAGATAAAGACCAACTATTATTAAACAATTCAGTGTTTTAAAGCATATTTCAGGGTATTTTCAAGGTTAATTCCCCGTGACCATTGACAAGCTTTAGGTAATTTTAGAGTGTAATATCTCCTCACCAGTTTGCCAGCTAATTCCTCGCTGAGAGATTCATTCTCCTTGTTCTTATTCTCCACCTCCTGTGATTTCTGGTCATAGTTCATGGCCAGCTCTTCCAACGCCTGTAAAACCTCCTTCACTTCATCCTTAGCTGACTCGTTATCACCTTGTATACGGTTCATATCGGCCTGTAGATTATCGTAATCACGACGGGAGGCGCTGATCAGATCCTCTTGTTCTAACATCTGTTCCTTCAGCTTCTCAATCAGCTGTGATTGGTTGTTAATCTCTTCATCCTATAACAGACATTGTACAGAAACGGATAAAACAGAATCTTTTATAAAATTTGTGAAATAACTATCTGCTTCATCCTATAACACATAAGACATTTGTACAGAAACTGATAAATCATGCTCGTGAAACTATCCCTATCCAATAGTTATGATGGTGACACAGTCACTTTATAACATTTTACCAACAGGCTTGGCATTGAAGAATCCCATATACTTTATCAACGTCTGACCGCTGGTTGTGTCAACTTTAAGAAAAATAAAAACAAGCAGAAACAAAAAGCCCCAAGTGGTACCACACGGCTGAATTAAAAAGACTGGATCTTATGTTGGTGTCGAGCCATGGAGCTGACAACCCCAGTAAAACATCTCACCAAAGGGCAAGTCATTTAATAAGCTCATGTACCTTATCATCGAGTTGTTCATACAGCTTCATCCTCTCCCCCTCCCATTCACTCTTCTCCAGATCACTGACAGTACCAACAGTTTTAGCTGCAGCAATCTCTTTAGGTTTATCTCCAGCAGCTCCAGGGGTACCAGCATCTGCATCACTCTTAACATCCACCTGTTCATCCTGGGACACCGTTTGACCTGAGATACAGAAAAAAATGATTGATTGACTGATGTTTAACCCAGCAGCACTCATGATTATTTCACTTAGATGGTAGCTTTGCCAGGTTAAGTGAGAAAGGAAAAGATACAGAAAAATAGACACTTTTAGATTGATTGATTGATGTTTAACATCACACTCAAGATTATTTAGCCTAGATGGTTTACCTATCCTGACTCCATTCATTTTACAAAGAATCACCATTAAGGCTAAATGTCCGACCCAAAAAATAAACCTTTTACTGCCCTTGTAAGGATCTCACCATTTCTCCATTTCTGTAATTCTGCGTCCATTTTGGCTAATATTCCTTTCAGCTTGGCGTTCTTTTCCTTCTCCTTTTCATATCGTCTCTTCCATTCCTCAGCTGTTAACTCTTCATTCACCATCACAACGTTCTTAATGGTCTTAGCTCTGAAGTGAAATAAAGGCGACGAGAGTGTTAAGAACAGGAGCTTAAAATATCATAGTATTAAGATTGATTGATTGATGTTTAGTGTCGCAGTCAAGATTATTTCCCTGATATGACAATGTTGCCAGGTTAAGTGGGCGAGGAAACCGGGTTTTTTGCCCAGAGAAAACCACCCGACCTTTGACAAGTACCAAACAACTCTTCCACATACCGCGACCGAGTGACAAATCAACTCAAATTTTTTTCAATTTTTATTGAAAAGGTCTATGTGGGACTGAGGGACGATCACTATAACCCACTGGACCACTGAGACCACTATTTGCTTTTTGACTGTGTAAGTTTGAAACCATGAACTGTATGTATTGATGGAAGACTATGGGTCTACCGACCGAGCCCAAAGATGTTTTAAAGATAAGACCTAACATTTTTTAATGTGAGATCATTGGTAGATTAATTATCGTGTATCGAAAGCAAGCTGCAATCATCATCAGGGAAATGACTGAAGTAGTAATTATCATTTCATAATAGCCAGCATTAACAGGTTTATAAGAGACGCTTCATTAACAGAGAAAACTCTTAACTTTCTAAAAGTATCTCTAAAATATGACACAAATTTCCATTAAATACTAGCCCAGGGGCTCTTTCTTAAAACTTTTTACGGCTGACGTAACCTTACGACTACAATAAAGTGAAGAATTACATATGGATAACAACTTCTTGGTTTATTGGGTGACGACTTTACAATGTAGTGTTATCAAAGTCAAATACTGGTCATGACATTTTTTAAGGCCTTAAGTGGAATTCAGCCCTGCAGCTCATTGGTGGATGTCTCTTAAGTCGGACAGATTTTACTGTGTTAGTATGAAGTTGTTAAACAGTGAAAATCTTCCATGATTTATTCAGGGTGTACTCACCTCTGACCAAACATGAGGGTTGACTTGGTTTCTGACTCATTGTAGGATGCCGGAGAACAACAGATGATCATTGTGGTACGAGCATTACCCCCTAAACTCTCTTGTAGAATACGAGTCAACTTACTGTCACGATAAGGTACATGGGATTTCTACAATTAAAGCCAAATAAAGCATCTTAAAATATAAATTGGGGGAAAAAATTAAGGTTACATTGCTGTAAGTCATATGTCACGAAATCGAAATAAAGGGACGATATGATAAATTGATTGGGGTGGGGGATTCAAGCAGGATATTTTATACGTTGATGTTTTATGATGCCCTCAACATTATTTCACAGATACTAGGTTTGGTTGGGGAGGTAACTGTACTCTGCCTGGAGGAAACCCCCAACCTTTGTCAATGTATCTAGCAATTCTTCCACATAAGGAGAGGAAAGGTCAGCAATTCTATTGGTAGCGGAATATCAATCATAGTAGAGTAAAAACTAAACTAACAATATATTTCTTTTCATTATGGTTGTTAATTCTAAGATGTGTGTAACAACTATTAAAGTCTGTACCTAGCTAACGTGACAAACTTCCTTGATAAACGACAAAAATATTTTTTCCATATGAGATACGAAACAGACATAACAGAGTAGATAATGACAAAGAGAGAGGGATGAAGGAACTTACATTTCCATCAGCCAGAGCTGAGATGACATTTCCTAAGGCTGACAGTGACTTGTTAATGTTCTTAGCTTCATCCAAAACCATACCTTCAGCACCAGTCTTACTGACCTGCAAACAAAAAATGTCAACACTTTTATGGAACTAGTGAATAGGTTTGTATAATATAGCAAGCTTTAACAGGCTGGGGGCCATTTCACAAAGCCGCCGCAAAGTGTAATCAATCGCAGTTGCCATGACGTCGTATCTCTACACTATGGTATCCATTGGCGTCGTTTGCGATGCCACTGCTTTGTGAAACGAGCCCTTGGGTTGTTGTTATAAAAAGCCTGTGTAAAGCTATGTAAAAGTTTACAGCATGGATCGATTGTTGTTTTTGCATCACTCATGAAGATTAATTCGCTGAAATGATGCATTGTCAGATTTAGTAAACCCTCAGCCTTTGTAAGGTACTTCTGTATGAAAACTGAACTTTTGTCCATTTTTATATGAACTGGAAGAGAATCAAACCAACAACACAACAATGAAGAGCTTGTGATGGAGTGAGAAACTATCACACTTCCAACTGAGGCCCTGTCACACTTGCATCCATGTACAAGTTTTTCTAGTTTAAATATATTTGAGATTGTTTCATTCAAATTCCAAATATTGGTTTAGCTCACCAGAAACTCTGTGGAACATTGATTTCTATTTTTTTAGATATAATATATTCATGTTGCCTGTTGAGGTGTATAAAACTATTTATTACCTTTTCACTACCAGCCAAATCAACTAGATATAGTTTTCCACTCAGTTTTTTCTGCGTCTCGGCATTCTCTTGCTTAACGTTGATCAAGAACACACTGTGGCTACGAGAACTGTGCTCATTCATGTCTGAAACACAAACACAATTAGGGTGAGAATAATGATCAGAATAGGCGGATTCTCTAATGATGTCATAGGGGGGCAGGGGGGGGGGGGGGGGGGGGGGGGGGTAGAATAGCACATGACAATCAATCTGCACAGAAAAACAATAGAAGTGAATTTATGCATGTCACTTAAAGGGATTTACAAAGTGGTGAGTTCAAACCATTTCCCTCTTCCAGGACATGTAGAGATATATAAGGGGAGATAATTTGTAAAAGGGGAGACAACTTACTGGTGACTGACACATGCCTATTGGATTTCCCATCTTCAATGACCTCCATGACCTCCTCTGGACTGGAGACAAACCTTTCTGTGGCACCCTTTAAAATAAATAGTTCTCAGTAAAGCTATGAAAAGTTGAACCCGGTATACTATGACCATGGACAAAATGATTATGAGATTTCTTTTGAGCAAAGGTTAAGATTTTCACTGCAAACAATAATGTCTGCAGACTAGCAGATTTCTACAGGATAAGTCTTTCATGCATTATTTTTATTGAAAGTAATCCTATATACACCATTCACAATGTGTGTGGCAATTTTGTTTGATTTGGAAATTATTTCACTCTTATTGAGACAAGAATAGATAATGTTCAATGCTTTGATACCATGGTGAACTAAAGTTATAATTTCTAACCTTCACATAGGGAACTCTGTTTTGATCTTCATGGACTGGTAAATTAGTCTTAGTAACTGAAAAAAAAACATGAGCAGAAATTAGAGATGAGGTACTTTATAATCGATTAAAGACTGTAATATAGGTAGTATTTGTTCATTTATTTTACCCTATTTTATAATATTACATTTTCAAGTATGATTTTTTAAATCAACAAATGTACTGACAATTAATAATACTTACTGTCTAATAAATCTCTGATTTTATCAAGGTAAATCTCAAAATAAGACACCTAAACAGAAAATAAAACACACAATATTAATATCTGAAAAATCAATGAAATGTTTGTCAGATTTCTAGAATAAGACATTGTTAAAAATGTATGTCTTTAAAAAGATCATTTGACAACATAAAATATATTTTAACGTCTCTGTGCCAGTGATATTTTTCCAAAACTATATTTATAACCACTAGTTCACACGGGCACAGGAAAATCTTCTTTACTAAAATAAACACGGAGACAGTTTCTTATTGTGTTACAAAGGGGGTGTGTCTAATTGACGTTTACACCCAATCACAAGCGGTTGAAATAAATCAGAACCAATGATATTTCATTAGGTTGACGACAGACAGGAGTTTGGCTTAAACCTGTAAAACTTTTTCTGAAATACTTTGTAATATACTGACAAAGTTGTTCGGATCTTTGGCTATGGCAAGAAGTCCGGTAAACTCAATTTAACCAAATATGATAATGGGAAAAGAAAGGTAAGATATGTAAATTGCTTCCCAGGTAAAGGACAGACAAGGGAGTTAAGAATAATAGATCTTTCAAAATTGTGCTTTTTTTAAGCAATGGCTGACTGTTGGCTTCAAGACATACAATGTACATACTTTTGAGAAGATCATGTTAAATACATATATGATTGTACAACAAAAACAAATATCTCTTCCATATATTTAGATCACAACATTTGGTAAAGTGTGTCCTGGAGAATATAGACTGTGTGTTGTAGATAAACAAAATTTACCTTGATATGGAATTCTAAGTTTTCATCCATGCCATAGATATAGTTAAAGATGTCATTGACAATACGTGGAATAATACCCTGTTTGGAGGGTTCTCCAATAACACCCTATCAATGTAACACATGAACACATGAATTATCAATTGTAAACATTTAGTTTAAATAATACACAGAAATAGATTCTATCGAAGAATTTCATATGTGTGATATCAATGGAGATGGACCACTCAACACCTTGATAGACTTAGTGTCTTCAGCTATATGAAGTATGATTGATTGATGTTTTACGCCGCACTCAAGATTATTTCACTTATATGGCAGTGTTGCAAGGTTAAGTGGGGAAGGAAAGCAGGCTCATAACCGAGAGGAAACCCCAACCTTCGGTGAGTACCTGGCAACTCTTCCACATATAAATGCACGGCGACCAAGTGCAAAATCCACTCAGAATTTACTGCACCAATGGAAGGTCTGTGTGGGACTGAGGGACAATCACTCTAGCCCACTACTTTAGTCTGTGTTCTAAATGAGTGCCACATTTACACGCATACATGTACATGTAAATATATATATTGAATAGATTGTGATTGATTGATGTTTTACGCCGAACTCAAGTTGATATCATTTGTAATAAATGGCTGCGTTCCCAGGTTAAGTGGAGGAGGAAACCAAGCTCTTTCCCAAGTCCGATACCTGGCAACTCATTCATATATGGTTTATGATGGGAAAAACCACTCTGGTGGATTTTATCAATTTTTCCTTGGAAGCCTGAGTGGAATTAGACCCGGCAACCCATCAATAGAAGGCCTGAGACAGACTGAGCGACTATCATTCTGCCAATTAGCCCACCAAGCCCCCTTATTGGATTGATCATACACTGGTTGTAATAATATGTACATGTACTTTAGTAGAACACATTTAAAGACAGCTACATGTATTTTCTTTAGTAATGGCTCTCCTTGCAACTTAATTGAGTATCATAGAATCCATTAAACCATATAGGCAGTTTACTGAGCCTACCTCCATAGTGTGGGTCTTTCCACTGGACGTCTGACCGTATGCAAATATCGTCCCATTGTATCCACTGAGTACATCTGAAACAAGTTAGAATAATATTCCTTTAATCAAAATATAAACATGGTGAGACTTTAAAGTCACAACACCCAGTTTGTGTTTTCTCAGCCAATGAAACTTGAAGGTATTCAGATGCTTTCAGGTGAATTTCAATAAGGAATGAAAACGATGAATAAATATCAAAACATATGTTTCTATTATATGCAGTGGTGTTGGAACCCTTGACAATTTGATGGAAGGTGTGTGCCTTGCCAAAGGATTTCACAGTTATGATCGGTTACAGTAGCCTGTTGTAACTGTTACTCTAAAACTACGGAAACGAAATTTCAAGGTTATGATCTGTTGCCCATCATAAAAGCCAGTATATGGTATGATGTACAACAAAACTACAGTAGGTACTGGTTGGTTCCCAGCATTTCAATAAACAGAACCGATTTAATATTTCTGACAGATACCGAAAATATCTGGCCTGCCTAAGAACCTCCTATCCATGAGAAAGGTCCGTTCAGCATACATGTACATGGTATGGTAGTTAATATCATTATCAGTTATGGTCCAATTTTAAATGTGTACATAAGCAACACATAGCAAGCTACACTTTATGCCCCACACAATTTTTTTCATCTATAAGGCAGCGTTGCCAGTTTTAGTGGGGGGGGGGGGGGGGGGGGGGGGGGAAACCGGGCTTTTTGCCCGGCGAAAACCCCGGACTCTCAGTGAGTACCTGGCAACTCTTTCACATAGTGATTGAGTGATAAATTCACTCAGAAATTTTTTTACATGTATTTGGTCTGAGTGAGATTTGAACTCGCTCAGCATCAATTGAAGGACTGTGTCCGACTGAGGGACTATCACTCTAACCGAGGTCACCAAGGTCCCGCCATGTACATGTAAGTCTAATACAAGGACTGTCAGGACAACACACACCTCCAACATTACCTCGCGACCAATCGGTAAGTTACATTGGGTGTACAGTATTATAGCTGCTTTGAGAAACAGCCCCCTGTACTCAAGAAATAAAATATTTTGCATGTGTATTTAAATACAAGTAGCCATGCCTGAACACTTCTCTTTGTATTTTTTGTACTTTTAATTAATATCCTACCGACTTACAATATGTACATAACACACCTGGACATGTTCAATAGTGAGACATTTGATTTACACCCGCTGGAGCCTCATTCCAATTCCATTATAACTTAACCAAATATTGATTATGTGATCTTTGTGTATTGTGTCAGTAGAAATGTTATAACAGACATTACCAGAGACTGTAGATTGTATTGGCCCCACCCACATGACCAACAGCCAATGAGAATGTAGATGAGTCAGACCATTTGCTGGTATCCAACTTTTCCATACAGTCCATCAACGTACATCTATTTACTAGATTTACTCACAAAAATGACAAAAGTGCCAATGTGTGAATAGTACATGTATATTCACAGATTAGACCAATCAAGAATACATCCCACTAATTAGAAATCTAATGAGATAGCTTACACTAAATAGCTATCAACCATTTACCTGTGTAAATTGCTGTTCCTTTGTTTATCAAAGCTAACTCATCAACAATTTTTTCCTTGATACATGTAGATGTCCACTCCAAATATATAATTTTTCACTTCAAGCGGCATCAGCTGACAGAATGTTGATATTTTTCAGCTAAAACAAAATGCTGAAATTATCAGCTTTTTTTCTTACGACATGTTATTCAGAAGCTTGTAAGTGCAAAAAGTCTGAAGAATGTATGATATAGTTGTGCTTTAAACTAACTTAGAGCGAATAAACATTCATTCCAGATATTTAAATATTTTGTGAACTTTTCGGACAGTATTTTAATAGGCTGGTGCAACATACATGTACACAGACTGTATGGATTTTTTAACTGATGGGACAATAACAATTCATGAGAATCTTTATACTTTGGCAGCTCATGCCATATTAAGCCAAATTAAAAAAAAAGTTTTTTCAAGATGTTCAAACAAAATGTTTTTATTATCATATTTGTATAATTTTTAAAATGTTTGAAATTAATGAAAAAAAACATGAAAATGTTTTCGTGTTATTTGGGATAGGAAGTGTCAAATACTGTAGAGAGTAAGGACCACACAGGCTGTACTATAAACATTAATGTTCAGATAATACATGATGTAGTTATTGATTTCGCTTGACTGAACTTGTAATGAAAACTCCTGTAAATTTGTTAAGACAACCAATGTCAACTTTAACATTTAGTTTAGCACTAGTCTCAAATCTTTCAATGGCATTTAGAAGTTGAAAGGTTAACAATAAGGTGAAGAATTACTTATGGATAACAACTTCTTGGTTTATTGGGTGACAACGTTTCGATGTAGTTCTTACATCGTTATCATAGTCAAGTTGTTATCCATAAGTAATTCTTCACCTTATTGTTAATGTTAGCACTAGTCTGTTCAGTGTTTTCTTCTCACTGTGCATGTTTTTTAAATTACCTCAACTTTATGGTTGGCAGTGTTTTCTACGTTATAGCAGCAGTATATGATTGATTGATCAGGGCTTTATAACGTCCCACTCAACAATTAAGGCCATATGGCAATAAAAGTAACAACTGACCAAAAAAAAAACACTCCAATCGAAATATTGACAATGGGCCCCATAGAACGCCAGGAAGGCTACATGTAATTTATTTTCCTCTTTACCTGGTCAACAACCATGGCTAAAAAACATGAATACCCTCAACCCCGGGGTTGCAGTATATAAACATGTCTAAAAGCAAGAAGAGAAGCCTGTTCGTTAGATGCAACTCTAACAGAAAATTAACAGTTGACATAATAACCAATAACTTCTTATTGCAGTCAATTTACATGTGACACCTCTGAAAATGTCCCATTAGTTTCTCTGTATCCAGCCTCACATGTACGTAACATGTACAACCTAAGGTAGCTACGGGTACATGTATATGCACCCAGTCCTGTATTTGAGAGGACAGCTGTGAATGGCTGTACTTGGACATATGTTCTTCACAGGGACATGAACTACTGTAAACAATACAAGTCTGACTGAGATAAACCAGCAGGATGAACTGGGTAATAATACAATCTTCAATTCAATGCTACCAGAAATACTCCAAAAAAAAAAGATCTTTGTACGAACAAACATTAATAAACAGAAAACTGACCTCGTCAACCTAATGTCATGAAATACCTTGGGTTTTACTTTATTACAACAACTTATGATTGGGTATAAAGGTCTAAACAATATACCTCTTTTTAAAGTGGCATAAGCTGGCAAAATTGACACTTTTTTCATAATTTCTGATCGTCACGACAGTAAGACGCTTTGAAGGCCATCGAAAAACTAAATAATTGGCGTTGGAATGAGGGAAATTCATAAACAAAATAAACAAAATTTAAATAACCGGGACGACCATTCATTCATTCTGAGCTAAAGTTGGTTCAAAACAGTAGTTTATCGTTCATTCTCGAGACTAGAAGCACTAAAAAGCTTCTGAATTATACGTCTCGGGAAAAATAGCCAATAATTTCAACATTCTGTTTTAAAGACAAAATATCAACATTTTGGCAGCTCATGCCACTTTAACATAATTAGAAACTTGTCTCCATGGTTACTTCAGACAAGAAGATTTTCCCTGTGCCAGTGTGTTTTGGAGTTCATAAATAAATATCCAGATGGCAGGGCTAACTTTTGGTCAAATGTTGCATGGGTTCAAATCCCTCAGCGATATGGAGCCCTGGAGGTGAATGTGAATCCATCCACTATATCGAATGTTCTTGAACCAATGTGAATGAAGAAATGCAAACATATTCAACAATTACTGGCCAATATATTTACTGTGAATAAACCCATCTGATTTGAGTTGTTTTCCACATGTCAATATCACTTAGTCAATATTGTCTGCAAATTTTCACAATGTTATTAGAATTTCCACTGATTGCTTGACAAAATGTGTTCTATGTCGTCTCTAAGATATGCATATCACTACTGCAAAATTCTAAAGGACTCCGATCAGATTTCTATCTTTAGGATTTATGATAATATTACAGCAATCAGATTCACATATTCCTGCCAAACGTCATTTTGCCCTACAACAAGGCTTCTGCGCAAGCGTCAATCCTTAAGCCGAAAGGGTCTATAGATCCTTCAGACTCTTGTATGTGCATGTGTCTGTCTTAAACGTACGAAAGTCCAAAATAGGTACTAAGTCATCACAACCTACTGTATGCTTACAACAATACATTGTGAGTTACGGTTGGAGAAAGACCTAGCCCCCTGAATATAAAATTATGAACACTCCAGTTGATTGACTGATGTTTTCTGCCACACAAAAGATTGACAGATGTTCATAGCACTGTGTATTGTATGTATTATGTATGATAAAATTCTATTGAGCCTGATAAAAATTGTGGATCAATCACTTAACTCCAGAGAGAGAGAGTGATTTACTGATCAAATGAAAATTCTTAATATTGAGGCCTGAAGGAATGCTATGGATTTACGTACAGGGTCTTGTACAGCTACATGTACCTTTTCCTTTTAAATTGCATTTTTCTCCTGCCGTTCTATGTGTCAGGATGGCTTGGCATTATCAGGTATACCATTAGTCTAGACTGCCAGCATCACTGATATTGATTTCTGTGCCATGGCATACCAATATATAACCACATCCACAAACCATCGTGATGTTATACAAGTAGTAGACTCAATACTGATCAGCCAAATGCCATTAGTAAAACTCAAGTTAGATGTAAAAGACATGATCAATCTACCCATTTCCTAATCCAATTAAACACGAACCTTCCAATGTAAATATCATTTTCAGGCAGGAGTATTGTTTTTGGGTGAGCTACATGTACGTATATGTAGAGGCAATTTGAGTTTATACATGTAAAGCCTGACGTTGTCGAAGTCATGACATTGCTGAAGTCGTAAGCAGTTAGCTTACGTCCACCGCACACGAGAGACAATTTGCACGAATAAACAAAATTATCAAACACGTTGGATATTTGGCGCATCTCCAACGAATGTCTGAAATCTCGCCAAAAGTTTACCACTAACGTAAGCCATGCGCTTTTAGGCAAATGCCACGAATGGAATTTAGCTAAGCAGATACATGTACAGTGTACACTGTAGCTCTCGTCTGCAGCAGGATTCGCCGCTTGTGAACTTTTTTTCAGTCACTAACTGCAAACGCCCAAATCTCTTAAAAGGCATTTAAATCGGCCTGGGTCCAGCCCTCAAACTGTAAATGTCCACAAGAAATTCAATATATAATCAGAATATTTTGTTTACCCACTGAAACAGTGTAATTGCTTATAATATTGCCATGACCTTCATCAACCACATATGATTGATAGATTAATGAGTACAACTATGAGTACACCGTTAGAATGATTCTTATAGAATCATTTTACATGTATATAAGGCATGTCTTTTTGTTTGTATTATTATACATGTACACTGAAATGTTGGGAACGAACTGGTACCGATGCTAGTTTCGTTATGTACATCATCCCGTACAGGTATACTGAAATGTTGGGAACCAACTGGCACCGATGCTAGTTTTGTTATGTACATCATCCGGTACAGGTATACTGAAATGTTGGGAACCAACTGGTACCGATGCTAGTTTTGTTATGTACATCATCCCGTACATGTACACTGAAATGTTGGGAACCAACTGGTACCGATGCTAGTTTTGTTATGTACATCATCCTGTACAGGTATACTGAAATGTTGGGAACCAACTGGTACCGATGCTAGTTTTGTTATGTACATCATCCCGTACATGTACACTGAAATGTTGGGAACCAACTGGTACCGATGCTAGTTTCGTTATGTACATCATCCCGTACAGGTATACTGAAATGTTGGGAACCAACTGGTACCGATGCTAGTTTCGTTATGTACATCATCCCGTACAGGTACACTGAAATGTTGGGAACCAACTGGTACCGATGCTAGTTTTGTTATGTACATCATCCCGTACAGGTACACTGAAATGTTGGGAACCAACTGGTACCGATGCTAGTTTCGTTATGTACATCATCCGGTACAGGTATACTGAAATGTTGGGAACCAACTGGTACCGATGCTAGTTTTGTTATGTACATCATCCCGTACAGGTACACTGAAATGTTGGGAACCAACTGGTACCTATGCTAGTTTTGTTATGTACATCATCCCGTACAGGTACACTGAAATGTTGGGAACCAACTGGTACCGATGCTAGTTTTGTTATGTACATCATCCCGCACAGGTATACTGAAATGTTGGGAACCAACTGGTACCGATGCTAGTTTTGTTATGTACATCTTCCCGTACAGGTACACTGAAATGTTGGGAACCAACTGGTACCGATGCTAGTTTCGTTATGTACATCATCCCATACAGGTACACATGTATACTGAAATGTTGGGAACCAACTGGTACCAATGCTAGTTTCGTTATGTACATGTACAATGTACATCATTCAATACACATGTACATTATACTGGCTTTCCAGATGGGTAACAGGATTTTGTTTCCCTAGTTTTAGAACTACAGTTAATAGGCTATCGCAACAGATCGCTAAATCTAATGATCATTCTACTTACCGGCTACAATTGGTTTAGCTGCTATATTGTATACATACTCCTGGGTGACAGTGGGCTTGTAAACTTTGTCATATGCAAACACTTTACCCTAAAAACAATAAGAAGGAAACATGTTTGAAAACAGCAGTGCTGGAGGGTATAAATTAATGCGCTGATAATGTAAATAAGACTGCTGCGCTCCCTTAGTCCCTTGCCTATGTTTCCCTTTTTTAATACAATATCAATTTGGAAATGGTTATAAATTTTCACTTCTTTCTTTTTTTAGGGCCTTTGAGGGGGTGGGGTGGGCAATGCTGTATCACTTGTGCTTTAAAAGATTTATGTTGCTAAATACATGTAAGCTGTACCAGATTGAGCCAGGGCCCTTTTCACAAAGCTGTATAGATTAACTTTTTATTGAATTCATAACTGTCCTCAGGAACTGATCCAGGGAAAATTTGGGCATACCATTTCGGTTCAAAATGTTCCAACAATAAGACAAAAACATCTCTGGCCCAAAATTCAACATTAAATGCTATTTTGACATAAAAATCTGTTGGTTTTTAGAATTTGGGCGTTTTTTATGCTTGTGAGTTTGGGCGCCCATACCTGTATACAGGTATCAAAATGTCTCTGGATCAGTCTATGGTCCTGGTAACCCATACTATAGGGAATAATGCTTGAACAATAGTGCACAAAATTATGCTATGTCCTTTCATCAAACAAGATACCAGAAATTGTGCAAGCATCAGCTTATAATCTGAACGGAAAGAACTTTCTTATTCAGTTGAACAAAGATTGCTGGCTGTTTAAGATTCAAACATTTCAATAAAAAGACACAAAGCAAATAAGCACACAATGAGTCACAGAACAAGTGAAAATTGGGACAACTGAGGGTCAGAGTTGAAATGCTCAAAAGACAAAAAGGAAGAAAACTGCATACAAAGTATCCTCACATTTTATGATGCCAGATCCAACAATCTTATATACTAACAGTGAAAAACCTGTTATCACAGCTGAAGTGGTTTGGGATAATCCCCCCCCCCCCCCCCCCACCACCACCAAAAAAAAAAAAAGAGAAAATACTTCAATTTAAAATAGACTGATTGCCTCATTCGGGGGTGTGAGAGATGCCCCAAAAAAAAAATAGGAAAGTTTGTCTGACAAAAATAACCCCTAGATTAATACGGTATAAAAATGGAAACGTCAAGCTGATGCAGTTAAACTTGCGACTAATAGGTGGAGGACTTAATTCTTTGTGTTTTAAGAATTTTGCCCCGAAATGCACTCAGTTTACCAGTAAAGATATTGTGGTTGTACATGTATACAGTGAAGGCCCAATTATGTCACTTGTCATAAAAAGTAGCAAACATAAGCTTCTTGATTTAGAGAATACTGAATTGAAGTATTGTCAGTTTATCCAATGATAACCAAAGGCCAAACATTTAGTACTACATGTAGGTCTAATAAGCTACATGTACCAAACCGTTATGGCGAATCCATGATCCAGACCCACACACTCTAAGCGAGATTATAGAACCTCCCCTCAGTCGCTACATAAACACAATGTTTAAGGTGGAAAAACACAAAATTCTGAAGAAAAAAGTCGCAGACAAGCATTCACAAAAATACGACTTTCCTTATTATTGTGGATGCTGCAGACCCCTGCTAGTGACGTCATTTGAATATATAAGGAGTGGAAACATAGAGGATGCAAACCTTTTTGCACTGAAAAGTTCTTGTTTGCCAATCAAACGTGTCACAGTAGTGTCACTGCAAGGATTTGTAACAAAACCAGACCCCCCCCCCCTCCCCAGTATACCATAATTTTTTGAGGTATGTTATTAAGCTATAGGCCTATTATTTATGCATGAAAAAAATGATTGAGAGTTTGGACAGTTCAACTCTTAGTTGAAGTTCTTCAAACTCTGTTGCCAAGATGGGGAAATGTACGAGCACAAGTTGACCTTTTGAGCCTCACTTACAGATTTTCTTGATAAACATAAGCGGGGCTCAAAGAGATCAACTTGTGCTTGTACATTTCTCAAGTTCAGTTTAACGGAAACGAGGAGGCCAGCGGGAGATTCGGGCTTTCAATCGAAAAACGACTAGTATCCAACACAGATGTGAGTGTTTGTACGGTTTTTATTCGGTGGAACGGCGAACTAAAGGTTAAGGATTGAACTGAATGTGTGTACTGTAAAGTTGGGGCCGGTTGCGTTGCTTAAATTAGGAGAAAATCTGCAAACAATAGAATACATGCTTTCCAACATGGCGGTCATCATCAATATCTTGGCAACAGAGTTTGAAGAACTTCAACTATCCAGCTCTTAATTCACAAAGTGAATTCCTTATCTGTTTCCTTGTTCAATAATCTGATTTTCATTATGTCGTCAGAACGGAATTCACTATCCGCCATTGTTTAACCGGTAATGCTATAAACCGACTGGAGCCCAACAAGGTAAAATTATCTTTGCGCATGATCGAGATCGGTTGCCATGGTTGACTTCGGCGACCCCAATATTCGTAGGGAGTTGAGGTTGTGTTAAAAGAATGTAAAAGTAAAATTATCTGCTTATTTGATGAAATAAGAAATAAAAAAATGTGTAATTTTGCATTTTTGGCAGCCACATGATATCGCCTGCTTCCGTGATTTATCAGATCGCTTGAAAGTGTGCAGCCATCACGAGACTAAAGAAGACAATTAACCCCCTTTTGGTTAAACGGTTCGTTGTGTTTGTGGCCGTTGTTTTTTTTTTTGAACACGGTTTGAAATTGTCTGTAACAAAACAACAAATATTTTGAAATTTTACCGATAAAGACAACGCGAAAACTGTGAAACACGTTGTCATCAACATAGGAATCTTAATAAACGAAAATTCTGACCGAAGGTAAAGTTTCATGTTTGTCCAAAACAGCATTATAGAAAAGGTGTCGGAGATGTTAAATTCCGACGACCAGCAAATGTCAGAATGTAGATAACGAGTCGGATTTAACTTGTTGAATTATCCAGCTCTATGATAAAATGCATCATAATTAAGAAATTAAGATCACATGGAGATTTTAAATATCACAAGCATGTGGTCAGATCATTGTCAGTAAGTTAACAATAACAGGTTAACTGGCAGTAGCATCATTGATGACATCATCATTGACATATACCACACTTACCCCGATTGAAATGGAATCTTCGGTCGGAAATTTCATAACAAATTTGCTGCCGGCCTTTTCCTCGATAGCATTCAAAGGCCTCACACGGCAAATGACTTTGATACTGCATTCTGCTGGCGGCTCTGTTGCGGGGGCCACCGTTTCAGCCATGGTATCCGATGGTTTAAACAAAAATAAGTCCTTCGTCCGGTCGTCTGTCAAAGATCAAAACGGAACACCTTGACGGCCTACCAAAACATGGCCGACCGGCTACAGCATAATACCGAGTGAAAAACGGCTGCTTTATGACATATAGCCGAATGATAAACCACTGGTTTCCAAGCCAAATCAATAGCTATAAATACCAACAAAGAGTAATGTTGAAAATTCCAAAATAATGACCAAAATCTTGACAAATTGGCATAGGATGGATTGACATCATCCGCACACTGCCATTTTGCCAATTTGTGAAAAAAGTGACGTCACCTTTGAGGTTCTGAAGGCGGGGTGTGCGTATACTATTCCTAGCATTTATTATTAGAGGACAACATTATACAAATGCTCTGTATATTAATGTATAAACACCAAAAGAACGCAGTTGATGAAAATAATATATTTTGATGACATCTTTTCATTAATAAATTTGAATTGCATTTTTTCAGTCGAATGCTAACTTTGGGCACCCCAATGCCACAGAGAGAATAAATATTTCCATCTAACTGAGGGCAGTAGTCTGGGAAACAAAAAGCAAACAACCCCTCCTCTACCCCCAGAATGTCTGACCGAGGCTGTTTGCTGCAATCATCAAGTGAGATCTTCAAAAAGTTTTGACCCTGTAGTAGAGAACCTCATTATAATGCTACCATGCTGGGTTTGGAAATATATGACTTAGGGTCCAGAGTGTTTTCTCAAATTTATTTTTTTTACAAGTTAGTTTATACCATTTCAAACTTAAAAACAAAAGCAGTAAAACTATAATTTAGGTCTATTGTTTCATTAAAGATTAAAATGCTAAATCGAGTATTTTATGAAAGCAACGCATAATTATTTTATCTATTTATTTTTTTATGACTACATCTGCTGGAGCCTCCTGAAAAATGTATTCACGTGATATTAAGCCATGTGACAGAGGCGGTACAAAATGGCGGCAGGTGTAAACATGACAGCGTGCATTTTAATTACTTTATCTTTGATTGCTTCCTTTATTGTCACAGTATGTAACCAACAACTTCTTTCCCAAATATTTCTGTTAAAAAGCAGTAAACTAGCTTACGTTGTGCAAGTTCAACGCCAGTCAATGTCACTTAAGACTTGAGTTAACTTCGTTGAACTTGATTTTGAACTCGAAATGAATTGAACTGAAGTTTATCGAATTTATTTTCAGATGTATTCAAGTTGGCATTAACTTGTCCTTATTTGCTAATCTAGTTGATCTCCATACGTTTATACTGTTGCCACAGAGTTTGGATGTATCCAACTAGTCATAGTCCAATAGGCAATAGGCCTACATCATACTGACATTTTACTAAACTACACTATACTATAGACTATAGTCTATAGATACCGTAGTCAATTAAATAAAGAAGTTTTTTTTTTAAATATAAATTATACTGAACTATTAAATACCTATGACTTATTCTTTCATGTACATTGATTTTAGGCTCAATTAAATTTGTAAATACATGTGTAGACTACCAAAATAAGTCTATCTAAGTACATGTATTAGGCACATTCCAGGATATCCCATATTATCTTTATTTTTGTATTTAGAATACAGTAAAGGAGTGTCGTATTGTCCATAGACTACAAAAGACATACACCAGCCACTCTAATTCAACACTATTTTTGTCTACAATTACCTAACTGTAAATTTTCGGATATTTATTGATCAGCTGATAATCCCAATGAATGTAAAAAATATCATTAAAGAAGTTAGTAAGACCTTTACTTGAGTGAACTATAAGCAACCTAGATAATTTCTGTCTAACAAATTGGTAAAATTGTGGTTCACAATGAGATAAAAAAAATTTAAAGTGGCATGAGCTGCCAAAATGCACACTTTTTTATAATTTCTGATCGTCACAACAGTAATAGGCTTTTGAAGGCCATCGAAAAACTAAATGATTGGCGTTGGAATGAGGAAAATCCATACAGTAGGTGACCTGTACGAACCGAAAAAAAATTAAACAAAATTTAATAACCGGGTCGGGACGACCATTCATTTATTCCAAGTTAATTCAAAACAATACTATATCATACATTTTCGAGACTAGAAGCACTAAAAAGCTTCTGAATTATACGTCTTGAGAAAAATAGTTTATAATTTGAACGTTCTGTTTTAACGTCAAAATATCAACATTTTGGCAGCTCATGCCACTTTTAGTGTAACTTGGAATAAAAAAATATTCTATAATATTCCAGATGTAAGTCTCCGACTTTTTTGGTATGGTGTGGGAGAATTCAACTTAATGCTTAGTGAAGCATTATAGTTTCACCAAGTTCTAAATTTTTAAAGCTGTACCTTTTTGTAAAGATATTTTTGTGAAGTTAAATTTGACTTTACAAAAAAGTCAGTGCATATATAAAAAAGGTTATTTAAGACAAGAAGATTTTCCCCGTGTGTTTAAGTGTTCAAAAATAGAAAAAGGTTTGTTTTTTTCTTTCCAAAATGTACTTCAAGTTCTTGTTGGAAAATAATTAGAAAGATGCTGATTGATGCACGTGTTTGTAAAATAATTTGATACATGTCTTTTTATGTCTGAATATATGTTTTTTAAATATCTGAATCACTGTTTTTGTTATCAGATTGGTGCTGAGAGGTCGTTTACTATTGACTATGAGCATGATACCTTTTTAAAAGATGGCCAACCATTCCGCTACATTTCTGGTAGTATTCACTATAGTCGTGTACCCTCATACTATTGGAGGGACAGATTGGAGAAAATGTATGCAGCGGGGCTTAATGCAATACAAGTGTAAGTAGACATCAGACAATATTACATACATCTTTATTCTGTAGTGTAGTGTACGTACACAGCTGCTTTAAACCATCTGCTACCTCAGGCTATGAGTAATATAACCGGTAATTGATTACCAATCAGTTGAAATCTATTGAATCAATTGATAAATCAATCAACTTAAACCATTTTTCGTTTTAAATAAACAAATATATAAATCATTATCTAAACAGAGTTAATTCTTAAGAGGCGTTAATGGCTGTGTTCCGTTTAGGGAGAATTTCTTCGAAAGATTTACTTTTCTTCTTACTTTCAGCACCATAAACAACTGTGTTTCTAAGAAATCCTCCCCTATGAACACAGGTGTTAAAGTCTCGAAAGAACTAACTTTGTTAAGATAATCATTTGCATATTTGTTCATTATAATTTTTCAACTATGTTTATTATCATAATTCAACACCATTCTACCTCAATCCTACAACCAACTGTTGTTTTCGTATTTTACACATGTGTATATTTGTATCGGCTGCCCTTCTCTCTTTTGTCTCTGTATATTTATGTATTAGAAATAACACCTTATCAATGTATATGATTATCTGTATCTTTTTCTACATTGTCACATTTTCCTGAAGATGACAAATATACCTTTGTCAAAATATTGAGATTGTCAATATATGTTTGTTGAATTTATACGGAGTTATTTGCTATTGCATTATAAAATAAATAACAACCAAGGTATCAGTTTGCTTAGATAGCATTATGGTGTAGCTTTACTGAGATCATTTGAGCATTCAATCCACCTCTATGTAAGTGTCATCTGACCAGACCAAATTCTCGAAAAAAGTAGGACAAATCCAGTGCTTGGCCATTTTGTGACGTTACAAAATTCATTACTGAATTAGTAAATAGCCGACACTAATTGACCCGAAAAAATTCCGGGCTATGGTGAGAATTCATTATGCCATCGAGTATGTTTACCCTTTTCGAACATTTTGACTAGGGCACATGGCGCTGACGGAGGCCTCAATCCAATGTATGGCAGTGTTAATGCAATGTTGTTTCTGTTTTAATTAAACCAGGTATATTCCATGGAATTTTCATGAATTGACGCCGGGTAATTTTAGCTTTGATGGAGACAGAGATATTGTTACCTTTCTGCAAATGGCCCATGACATTGGGTTTGTGGTTATCCTTCGCCCAGGACCCTATATCTGTGCTGAGTGGGATTTTGTAAGTTATTGAGAGGGCTGTATAAAACCACCAATGCATAATAATCTTGAGTTTGACATAAAACAACAATTAATCTATTGATGTAAGCCTATATCACATGGAAAAAGAAAATTTATGTTTAACATTTTAAGCTTATCAATTTATGTTTAACAATTTAAGCGCAGCAATTTATGTTTAACATTTTAAGCTCAGCAATTTATGTTGAACATTTTAAGCTCCGCAATTTATTTTACGGTACATGTAAAAGTAATAAATGAGGATGTAGCTTGTTTGGAACCAAAACCTGGGTTCCTTAAACATGATTAATTTCCTGTAGAGTTTAACTATAGAGAGCCCTCATAATGGTAGACCAATTTAACTGGTCATTGTTGAATAATATTATATATTTCGGCAGAATATATCCCTGATGATGGCTGCGCAGATCTGCCGAAATATAGAATATCATTCAACTATGGCTTCAGTTTTCGGAGTTGCATTACTTTTGTTTTATACAAAATTCTTTTGGTTGGTACGTCCTTAACTGGTCATGTATAGGCCTACTGTCAAAAGGATAACAATGTAATTTTATTGGTCATGACTCTCTCTTTCAGGGTGGTCTTCCTGCGTGGCTGTTAAAAGATAATCCAGGGATTAAAGTCCGCACTTCAGATCCAGGTTAGTGTGTCGTTCATATCACTGCACCTCCATTCTTCTTTCAATAGAAAGTTTTTCAAGCCACTGGCTGGGGTCCCTTTCTAGAAGCCATTGCACAGTGCAATCAATCGCAGTTGCCATGATGTTGCATCTCTTCACAATGGTATTCATTGGCAACTAGGCTTCATTGGTGATGCTACTGCTTTGTGAAATGAGATCTAGTTGATCACATGTTCTGGTCCTATATTGAGAAGGGACTCCTAATTTATAGTGAAAGACTCCTAATATAAATGTTTGGCAGGTACCCCTGAAGAATAATTATTAACCCCTGGGCCAGCTTGCCTACTTACTGGTTTCATGAACAACCCTTGGCAATAAGTGTGTTGTAGAACATGTGCTTTACATGTCTGGCCAAAAAGAAAGTTAAATTTCTGGGGCAGTACGTACAAAATTCAATGCTACATGTACATTTGTCGCTTTACAATTCAAAGTTGATTATCTCAATCTCAAACGCAACCTCCGTTGTGTACATATCCCCACACTGGTGTTAGTGCATCTTTGTGGCAGTTTATACACTTGGAAGGTCGTGTATGACTTCACTTTTCCCAAGTAGTTACTAAAAATACGGAAAATATGCATATTTTATCGTCACTCTTTTTTTGACGACCCGGGAAATTCCTTTGAACTTATTTTTTTCGAATATACATTTAGTCCTTTAGGAAACAAAAACCAGCTTTAAGCCCTCTTCAGAAATACACATTTGGAGCCTCTGTGCCTCAGTGGTTAAAAGCTATACATTGTAAACTCTCACACAAACACAAATTTTCCATCGATGAGCCACAGATTGAGTCCAATACCATCTAAAAACAATTTGAAAAATCTGGATGGGGTTTTGCTTGATGACTTGCTGTAGAAGGAGAACCATTCAGGTAATCTGCCAAAGGTTGAGAGATTCCTCTGAGAAAAGAGCTTGGTTTCCTCCTCGACTATATCTGCCAATGCTATCATATACATGTACATGTAGGCCTTAGTAAGAAAATTTAGAATGATGTGTAAAATATTAAATCAACCTATTAACCAAATACATATTTACAAAAATAGAAACTATTCCATCAAAATGATCTACTTGTGAAAACAAATAGGAAACATAAAGTTACTTTATATCGGTCGTGGGTTTCCTCCGGGCATAGAGTCCAGTTTCATCCCACAATAAAACTGGCAACACCGCCATATAAGTGAAATAATCTTGAGCGCGGCGTAAAACACCAAACAATCAATCAATGTAAATGATATCATATGGTGAACACAATTTTAAAACTTGTCTCCATGGTTATTTTAGTCAAGAAGAAGTTTTTCTGTGCTTTAAGGGTTATGGTTAAGGGCAGTGTTTGGCAGGGAACTTTCACAACAGCAATTGATTGTGGTTTATACACAGTGTAGTAAATTAGATATATTTACAGTTCAGATGGAGGAGGCCAGCAATGTGACAGATGGGATTCGTCTCATTGATTTCTCCATTCAGCCTAATCTAACTTTTGTACCAGCCTGTAGTATTGAAGATTACAGGCTATTTACTCGTCCCTTCTGGTAGTTGAATAGAAACGCTGGTCAGGGGTCATAAATATTCACTAACATGTTAACAATGTACAAGTTTTCTTTAAAAAAAAAAACCCCACTGAACACTCTCCAGTACACGCAAGTATAGAAGGGGGCCTTGGTGACTCAGTCGGTTAGAGTGATAACCCATCGAATCCTACTCAGACCGAATAAAAAAAATGGAAACATTTCTGAGTGGATTTTTTACTCGGTCGCCGTATGTCAGGTTTCTTCCAAGCAATGAGGCCGGTTTCCTTCCCCACTTACATGTAACCTGGCAACGCCGCCTGTTAGATACGAGGATAAAAAAATCAAAAAAAAAAATCATGGACTATAGACAACTCCGGAAAGACTCATTCAACATCAACATGAATTTATTACAACATTGAAATACGAACAAATTTACACTAAACAATACATCATAAACGAACAGAAAGACGTCACATCAGGGCTGACTCCCTGATCAGGAGGTGACATGTTACAAGAGAGTTCGTGATACCGGTACCACACATATTATACTGGAACCGCGCTCACAATACTGGGACCGCGCACACAATCCTGGGACCGCGCACACAATACTGGGACCGCGCACACAATACTGGAACCGCGCACACAATCCTGGGACCGCGCACACAATCCTGGGACCGCGCACACAATCCTGGGACCGCGCTCACAATACTGGGACCGCGCACACAATCCTGGGACCGCGCACACAATACTGGGACCGCGCACACAATACTGGAACCGCGCTCACAATCCTGGGACCGCGCACACAATCCTGGGACCGCGCACACAATACTGGGACCGCGCACACAATACTGGAACCGCGCACACAATACTGGGACCGCGCACATAATACTGGGACCGCGCACACAATACTGGAATCGCGTCCACAATACTGGAACCGTGTCCACAATACTGGAACCGTGCACACAATACTGGACTAAGGTATCATAACAATTTATGACCACCCTTCAGATTGAACAGACATTCACATGGAGCCGTGTTGGACATTGCCGGGAAGAACCTCCAAGTCAAAACCTACAACATACTGTCACAGAGTTATAGTAACATGGTTTAGCAATAAATGTACAGTTCTCCCTCCGGTGCTTCACTTTACCCGACTCATCCATAATATCAAAAAATCTTTCTTAAATAGGAGATCAGAAGAATCACATTAGCATAATAACAGTAAGGACATTTCAACCAAGCTGTCCAACAGGTACGATATGCAAATCGCAACCGGTTTGCAAACTTGTCGTCCAGACAGACAACTGACCGCAGACAGTCAATTAACTAAAACCGCAATTTATTCAACCATTTTAAAGTAATAACCAACAGAGAGCAAAACCACAATCAATCAATGACATCTGCCTTCTCATGTTGGAATGATTTGAAATAAAACACCTACAATAGAAAATCACTTCCTAAAATACCTACAAGTAATCAGCCACAGTGTTATTTTTGCCAGGAACAGAGTTTATTTGAAATCTGTAAGGTTGGAGGATAAGCGCCCATCTCATTATGCGAGCATTTGTGCCTTTATTTTTATTTAGGTATGTCAATGGACGATGATCAGTTTCAAGGACAAATTCTTGTCCATATAGATATTGTTCCAACTTCTGTATTGCCCAAATAATAGCGAGACATTCACGCTCTATAACAGAATATCGAGTCTCCCTATCAAGTAACTTTTTACTCAAGTACACCACAGGAAATTTTTCTCCGTCATGTTC
Source organism: Lepidochitona cinerea (assembly GCA_963971465.1). Classification (NCBI taxonomy): domain Eukaryota; kingdom Metazoa; phylum Mollusca; class Polyplacophora; order Chitonida; family Tonicellidae; genus Lepidochitona; species Lepidochitona cinerea. The sequence continues at coordinate 2,506,075 of OZ020558.1, read as the reverse complement.
TTGCAATAAAACTGCCCCTATGCCAGTCCCAGAGGCATCGGTACGGAGAATAAATGTCTTAGATAAATTAACAGTTCTTAAAATAGGTTAGCTTACCAATACCTTTTTCAGAGTTTGAAATGAATGTGCTTGTTCAGGTCCCCACACCACTTTATTTGGATGTCTTTTCTTAGTTAGATTTGTAAGAGGTAATGCCAATTCACTAAAGTTGGGAACAAATTTCCGATAATACCCAATGGTGCCAAGAAATGATCGAACCTGCTTCTTCGTCGTAGGTCGGGTTGCAATTAACAATGGCGTTTACCTTCATGTCTTGGGGTTTGATCTCACCATTTCCCAAGACATATCCCAGGAAATCAATTTCAGAAAAACCGATGAAACATTTCGAGGGACGTGCCTTCAGATTTGCCTTACGTAATCTCTCCAACACAGAGGACAGCACATGACAATGTTCTTCCCAAGTATCCGTATGGATCAAAATGTCATCTACAAATGCATCACAGTTCGGGATACCTGCCAACACCTTCCGGAGAACTCTGTTAAATGAAGCAGCTGAATTTACAAGGCCAAATGGTAATACAGTGAATTGATATAGACCTGAGGGAGTCTGGAAAGCAGTCTTAGGTTTTGAAGCAGAGTTCATGGGGATTTGCCAGTATCCCTTTGCTAAATCCAGTTTAGAAAAATATGCATTAGAGCCAATTTTTGCAAATATACTCTCAGGACAGGTCATAGGTTCAGCATCGAATATCGTCACATGATTAAGCTTTCTAAAGTCCACACAGAACCTGTTTGATCCATCAGGTTTCTTTACCAAAACAATAGGTGAAGCATATGGAGAATTAGATGGCTCAATTATTCCCATTTTGAGCATTTCTGTTACTTCATTTTGAATAGTTTGTTGTAAAGCAAATGGGGTCGAATACGGACGCTGTCGAACAGGAATGTCTGATATTAAATCGATTTTATGCTCACCCATATCCGTTTTTCCTGGAACATCAGAAAATACATTACTGAAGTTTGACAATAGACGTCTTGCCTGCTGATTCTGGGAACTAAACAATCCCTTGTAAACCACCACATCCTGCTCGGTTTCTTTTGGAATCAACGATGGCGTCTCAACGTTTCCGTACATTTCCTCATCTGGCATTTCCTCAATAACTGCAGCCGCTGCATGAAATAACGGAGACGTCTTTGGCTCATTCCTGGAAACAAACTTTTTGAGAAGGTTAATATGCAAAGTTTTTACCTTACCAGGAAATTGTACTTTGTAGTCTGATGATCGGACTCTCTCAATGACTTTGTACGGCCCTTTCCATTGCATCAGAAGTTTGTGGGTATCTGTGGGTAGAAGAACCAATACCTGGTCACCAGCTTGTAGACTTCTGGGTTTTGAAGAGCGGTCATAAAGCCTCTTTTGACGAGCCTGTGTATGTTTTAACTCCTGTTGTGCCAGTTTACACGTAGTTTCCAGTCTTTCCTGTAAATCTAAAATGTACTGGTAAGAAGATTTTACATCAGAGTCAACAACTTGCCCAGACCACAATTCTTTTAATACTTGCATAGGGCCTCTAGCAGTTCTGCCGTATAAGAGTTCAAAGGGAGAGAATCCAGTACTAGCTTGGGGAACCTCTCTATAGGCAAACAATAAAGGGTTTATATAACGATCCCAATCTTTAGGTCGTTCCGAGCACATCTTTTTCAACATGTTTTTCAAAGTTCCATTAAATCTTTCAACCAGACCATTACAAGAGGGATGATAGGGAGTAGTTACCAACTGGGGAATGGAAAGAATGCGATTTACCTCCTTCATTACATCGGATATGAACTGGCGGCCTTGGTCGGAGAGAATTGTATCAGGAATTCCAAGACGGGCATAGAACTCGACTAGAGCCTCAGCCACCCGCTCGGTTTCAATTGAGGGTAGAGCCATGGCTTCGGGATACCTAGTGGCGTAATCAATGTAGGTTAGAATGTACCGGTTACCTCGGTCAGTCACGGGGTGTATAGGCCCAATCAAATCCACCGCAACTCGCTGAAATGGGATGTCCACCAGTGGTAAATTCTGCAAAGGAACTTTGGTTACTCGTCCACCGGGAAATGTTTTCTGGCATATTTCGCAAGATCTACAAAAGTCATTAACATGGTTAGTCATTTTTGGCCAAAAGAAACAGCAATATATTTTTGCCACAGTTTTGTTCACCCCCAAGTGTCCACCCATTACCGTTTCGTGTGCCACTTTCAGTACCGCATCTCGGAACTTCTGGGGAACCACCAACTGCTTAGTCTCTTTTCCATGGTTATCACGATACATTCTGTATAACAAATCTTTACAAAACACAAATGAACTTTCCCCTCCATTTGGATAGGCCAATTTCCCACCATTCACAGCTAGATAACGAAACTTCTTAATAGACTCGTCCTGCCTTTGTTCAATCTGAAAATCCTTAGAATCAAAATTAATGTTCAAACTTGGAACTTTTAATGGCTGAATACCTTGTTCTTGGCGTGCCTTTTGAGATCGTGTCTGAACCGCTCCAAATGTTGGCTTTTCAACATCTTGGCTATATGGTTTCCAGTCGGGCTCTGGCATATTAGGGTTTCGAGCACCGGGAATATTTCCGACAATCAAGTCGTACAGTGGCTTTTCAAAACACAGGGCTTTCACTATGCCACTGAAATAGGGAGTGTTAATGTCTACGATCGCTTGAGGAACCGAAACCACACTACCATCTAACAGAGTACACGACTGACTTTCACCATTAAATTGGTCTCTATCAACCAAAGAACTCTTTATTACTATTCCAGTACAACCTGTATCCCTCAGCACACTAACAGCCTTGCCATTTACAAAACCCTCAACCACTGGTAAACTATTCTCACCAGTGCACCCCTTGGAAACCTCACCAGTTAATGTATCTTCCTTAACGTAACTCCTATCATTAGACAAAGCATAACCAACCTTTGCTCCTCTACCTTTTCCTTTAGAGTTCTTATCCAAACTTTTACCTCTATCCCCTTTTTCCCAATCGGGACAATCAGTTTTTAAATGAAAACAGCTACCACAATTATAACACCGCCTGGAACCATTCTGACCATCTGACATAGATCCCAGGCTACTGCTTCGCTGACCATTTCTACTACTGGACAACCCACACTCATGAGCCTCTCTATACATATCGGCTAATTCTGCCATATCTAACGCAGTTTTTGGTGATCGTTCCTTCAAAAATATAGATAACTCCTTACTGCAAGATCTAAGAAATTGTTCTCTTAAAAATAAGTCACGTACCCCAACGAAATTCCTTCCAACATTGCTTAATTCAACCCACCTATTGAAATGACTTTCTATACGAGCTAAGAATTGGGACCCAGTCTCCAAACTTTCAGGTTTACTTTCCCTAAATTTTAACCGATAGCCTTCTTCAGTCAACTTATAATGCTTTAATAAGGAACATTTCAGTTTATCATAATCATCAATCTCTGCCTGCGCTAATCTAGAGTAAACTTCAAGGGCTTTCCCAGTCAACAACGCGGAGAAATGTGTACCCCATTCCACCCTTGGCCAATTTTGACTAGAAGCAAACCGTTCGAATCTACTAACATACGCATCTAAATCATCTTTTGCGTCGTTAAAGGACGGCAAGAGAGGAATTTTACTACTAACCCCTGCAAAGCTAACACTGGTTTCCTTCTGACTTTCATTACCATTCAACTTCAAATGTTCTAACTCACTTTCCTTCTTAATGCGTTCAATCTTTTCCCTCTCTAACTCCCTGTCTTGCAATCTCAACTCTCTAGCTATGTTTTGTTGCTCAGATACCCATTCTTTAAGGACGTCACCAGCTAAACCCAACTTCGATCCTGCTTCTACCAATGCTGAAATATCCATGACTGTTCTACAACAATCAAAGGAGGCAGATGCATTAGTTTCAGTAGTAAACAGTACGATAAATATATATAAGTTGTACAATACAATACAATTTATTATATCATGCGGTCTTCCAGGAATGTCAAAGTCCATAAAAAGATGAAAAAAAAATATCCTCGTTAGTAAGGGGAAATAATCCCACCGCTGCCACCAAATGTTACATACGAGGATAAAAAAATCAAAAAAAAAAATCATGGACTATAGACAACTCCGGAAAGACTCATTCAACATCAACATGAATTTATTACAACATTGAAATACGAACAAATTTACACTAAACAATACATCATAAACGAACAGAAAGACGTCACATCAGGGCTGACTCCCTGATCAGGAGGTGACATGTTACAAGAGAGTTCGTGATACCGGTACCACACATATTATACTGGAACCGCGCTCACAATACTGGGACCGCGCACACAATCCTGGGACCGCGCACACAATCCTGGGACCGCGCACACAATACTGGAACCGCGCACACAATCCTGGGACCGCGCACACAATCCTGGGACCGCGCACACAATCCTGGGACCGCGCACACAATACTGGGACCGCGCACACAATACTGGGACCACGCACACAATACTGGGACCGCGCACATAATACTGGAACCGCGCTCACAATACTGGGACCGCGCACATAATACTGGGACCGCGCACACAATCCTGGGACCGCGCACACAATACTGGAACCGTGCACACAATACTGGACTAAGGTATCATAACAATTTATGACCACCCTTCAGATTGAACAGACATTTACATGGAGCCGTGTTGGACATTGCCGGGAAGAACCTCCAAGTCAAAACCTACAACATACTGTCACAGAGTTATAGTAACATGGTTTAGCAATAAATGTACAGTTCTCCCTCCGGTGCTTCACTTTACCCGACTCATCCATAATATCAAAAAATCTTTCTTAAATAGGAGATCAGAAGAATCACATTAGCATAATAACAGTAAGGACATTTCAACCAAGCTGTCCAACAGGTACGATATGCAAATCGCAACCGGTTTGCAAACTTGTCGTCCAGACAGACAACCGACCGCAGACAGTCAATTAACTAAAACCGCAATTTATTCAACCATTTTAAAGTAATAACCAACAGAGAGCAAAACCACAATCAATCAATGACATCTGCCTTCTCATGTTGGAATGATTTGAAATAAAACACCTACAATAGAAAATCACTTCCTAACACCGCCATATAAGTGAAATAATCTTGAGTGTGATGTAAAAGCCCTTCTGGGCTTATGTTGTTCGTTACTTGCTAACCGACTTTAAATAATGTTTCTTGTATCAATCAATCCAAAGCATAGAGAAAATTATTACATGAATTATTGTTAGTTATGATATATTATTCTGAGCAGTAAGTCAATTGACGACCACGTGTGAGGGAGTGGAATAAAGAGGTTGTTATCGCAGACCCTGTCTGTGTACTTCACTGGCTGATTGTCACAATTTAATTTCTTTGTTGAGTGAATTCTTTTAGACCTGACTTGACCACAATACACTTTTGAACAACCCAGTCAAGGAATCTTGCTCCAAATTTACTCTGGAGTGTTTTAACCATAAAATAATAGTTTGAAGAGGAATTTTGGCTGCCGTAAATTATGTCATTTACACGATCTTACAACAAGTAAAATTTTTGAAATAACACATGGAATACATTATATACATCTTTTGACAGATATGGTAGGTTTCTAACTTCTTCTCACTTGCAAAATAATGAAAATTTGCATTTCAGTCGCAACTATACCTATAAGTATAGAGATGCTGTGAGGAATATGACAACATGTAACCATGGTGCAATCGGACATCAGTCACATTCGGACATCATTTATCATATATACATTTCTTACCTTGTAATGAATATTACTTCCCTTTGATCTAACAGATTACCTGGGGCCCGTGGAGAGATACCTGGATACAATCTTACCTTTATTGAGGCCCCTTCTATATGTTAACGGAGGCCCCATTATTAGTGTACAGGTAAGTGAAACAATTTCCCTTTTCACTTTTTTTATTATATTTTAGAAAGCGAGACTCTATTTCTTTAGATAAGATGCATAATGTTATTTCCTGTAATGTACTAAAGCAGTGTTGATGTGTGAGGTCTTAAGTATTGCATTAGATATTAAAGTGCCATGAGATGGTAAAATTTGGTAGAGTTCCCAGATACTCGCTGAAGATCAGCGGTTTCCTCCTGTCAAAGAGCCTAGTTTCCTCACTCAATAAACCTGGCAATGCCGTCATATAAGTGAAATAATCTTGAGTCTGCCCTAAAACATCAATCAATCAATCAGGTGATTTTCTCCACAAGACAGTTTATCTGTCCCTCACTTTCTGGCTGCAATTGGTCTAAAAAATTCAGAAGCTAAACAATCATGTACATGTAGATCATTGTTCTTATTTTTTCAGGTAGAGAATGAATATGGTAGTTACTTTGCCTGCGACTATGATTACCTCCGCTTTTTACGTTACAAATTACTGTCCCATTTAGGCCCTGATGTGGTTTTATTTTCCACTGATGGGGCTGGGGTAGGGTACTTGAAATGTGGCACCATTGAGGGGGTATATTCAACTGTGGATTTTGGAATAACAAGTAAGTATAATTATTAACTTTATTCAAGAATTGGTCGCAAATTTTCAGACTTTTTTTTGTACAGTTTTATTGATATGCACACTAAGCTGCATCAGATTACATTCCAGGCTCTTTTGCTTTATTTCATCAAATATATTTTATTGTTTAAAATTCTAAAAACATCTGCTACCTGCACCGTACACAGCTTCAAGTCAAATACATGTACAGCAACTCCATTTATGGAGGTACAAAACTTGGGAAAGAAACTCTTCACAAAGTCAAATGCAGAAAAAATCTTTAGGTACTAAAAAACAAATACATTGTACTTATGCAAATAATCCAAGAATTCAGTATCTATGGAGGTTAAACAAACTTATGCAAATAATCCAAGAATTCAGTATCCATAGAGGTTAAACAAACTTATGCAAATAATCCAAGAATTCAGTATCCATAGAGGTTAAACGAACTGATGCAAATAATCCAATAGTTCAGTATCCATGGAGGTTAAACGAAGCATAAGAGAAGCACAACTTTTAGAAGAACAAATCAACATACTGTAGGAGTCATACTGTTGGCTACAAGGCCACAATCCTCATAAGGGACTTACTTTTTTTGCTCTTCCGTTGACTTCAGTTACTGGCATTGTACTCAAGCCAACTGAACCTAGACATGCTCAGTCGGGTACAGTCATGTCGGGTCGGATCGTTTGATCTCAGTTATGGAAGACAGTTTGTGGAAGTCATTATGTCTGAGGTCTATTCAAGTCATTTTGTCAATTCTGACAAACTTCACGAAAGTGTTATAATTCCACAGACATTATTGTCCTGCTGAAATCGGGAAAATTAGGTCTGAATGAAAATGGCTACCAAAATTCCTGTGCTATTTAGCACACCTTGCAGTACAATGTATTTACCCCCTGTCTTTATCATAAACTTATATGAATAATACTGTAATAGTAATTTTACAATACTGTCCATATAAACTCAACTTTTTTTTATTTTTTCCCAACAATTAGCAAAATGTGATAATTTCATATGTTATTGAAAGTTGAATCTGAATCTTTTTGGCTAAATTTATGTAAACTTGATTCCACAAAAAAATAATGATGATTTATTTTATTTTGTTACCAGTGAATCCGGCCGAAGTATTTAATAAATCCCAGAGAGTCTTTGAACCCAAAGGACCTTTAGTGAGTATTCTTTTGTAAACTTAGTTGATGGTGGGTTTTAAATAGAGAGTTCCCACAACAATAGGTGATTTGCCAATTACTTGAAAATGACGTAATTTAAACAACAACAATTTACCGACGTCACAATGATACCGGACAAAGCAATGGTCTATTCACACAAAGTTCTTAAAATATAGATACAGTAGAAAATGCAGTTATATTGAAACTGGATGGTTTCAATGAAGAGGACTATACATGTAAATAACTGAAGTTTCTCAACACATTCATGACCAACATAAGCACTTACTGTCATGGCAAAATATTCCTTCACCATAGGGAGTGAGAGTAACGTGACCATTCCACCAATTTCCTGTCACCGGCGTTGTCATTACGCATGTGAGGAGCCTTTATCGTTCGAATATGAAGCTCATTTATGACGTTTTAGAACAAAAAACGTCAATCGAACTGATAACGTCATGAAAAAACGTCATCTGTCACCGGATATCGCGAAATCTCTTGGTAGACTCCCAGGCCCTATTACGTTACAACCAGGCATAATAATCAAACACACCCCTATTTAGTTGCTTAAATCTTAAAGGGGAGGATGGCATTTCTTCTATTTTTAAAATCGACATCTTAATAAGTCATAACTGGAACACATGTATTTAGATAGCCCCCCAACCCTCCACCCCCAACTTATCTCTTTACTGTTTGATTACAGGTAAACTCAGAGTTTTATGCTGGTTGGTTGGATCATTGGGGACATCCCTTTGTTACTGTCAGCGGGAAGACATTTGCTAAATCCCTGGATCTACTTCTACAGTGTGATGCTAATGTTAACATGTAAGGTTATAAAAGGGACCGTAGAAATTATAAAAATCAAACCAAACGTGCAAACTCATTAAATAGAGCAACTTCATAGCTTTCAATAAAAACAGCAACTTCATAGCTTTCAATAAAAGATTTTTGAGAGAATTTTTTAATTTAGCTTTACAAGTATAAGGACTAATGAAAGTCTTAGGAGTAAAATGTTGTTTTTGTTTATTTTCCTAAGCAATTTCAAATCAGAAAGCTTTTCCAGCTTTACCTTCTTCCTGGAAAGAAAGGTTTCTGAATTTTGTACATATTCAAAGCACCTTAAAGTGGCATGAGCTGCCAAAATTCACACTTTTTTCATAATTTCTGATTCTCACGACAGTAACAGGCTTTGAAAGCCATCGCAAAACTAAATGATTAGCGTTTGAATGAGGAAAATTCATATAGTATGTGGCCTATACAAACCGGAGTAGTGTTCAAAAGTAAATAAAATTTAAATAACCGGGACGACCATTCATTCATTCTAAACCAAAGTTAGTTCAAAACAATACTTTATTGTACATTCTCAAGACTAGAAGCACTAAAAAGCTTCTGAATTATACGTCTTAAGAAAAATAGCTGATAATTTCAACATTCTTTTATTAAGTCAAAATATCAACATTTTGGCAGCTCATGCCACTTTAAGCAGTACACAGACTAGCCACTCACTTAGGTACTTATTTATTTCATTTATTGGTCATTTAGTATTTCAATGAAAATAGTTACAATCTACATTTTAGACATGTATTATATTACACATATTATATTCAGCATCTTTATCCACATCCTCATCCAATGTTATTTTACTTTCTAGATATATGTTCCATGGAGGTACAAACTTTGGTTACACAAATGGTAGGGAAATATTTTTTCTCCGTTTTTTAATAAAATCAACTATTCTAAACCTACAAATTAACAGTATGTTTAAGTTCTCTTTAATCTTTTGAAATCCTACTCTGTTAAAATGAATTGACACATTCCTGACTTCGAGGTCCTAACTGGAAGCGTTACCGCGTGCACACCTCAGATTTCCTTGAACAAGGTTTGTTTACTTCCCTCAGTAAATGTGCCAAGGCTGGCATGAAGGGAATTGAGGAAACCCCCAACCTTTGGCGAGTACCTAGCAACTCTTCCATATGCGGCATAATAATAAAAATCCAAACTCAAAATAATCTCTTTTCAAAATTTTCGGACAAAATAATTTCTCAGACATTTTCCTATAAATTTTTCTTACCAAAAATATTGATCCTGCCTATCAAGTCCTAGCAAAGATAGTTCTTCACATTTTTTCTACCCTAGTGTCAATGTTATTTTTCCCCAGGTGCAAACTACTCTCCGTTACAATCCCATGTAACAAGCTATGATTACGACGCCCCGCTGACTGAAGCTGGCGATATTACCCAGAAATATCTGGAAATAAGAAAAGTCATTGGGAAAGTAAGCCACCTTCTTCTCTTACTATTTCTGGCCTTAAGTTTAATTAAAAATTCGAAATATTTGTCTATTTTTATCTTATTTCTGAAAAAGTTTTATATTTTAGTTGACATTTTTAAAAAAATAAATTTTTCTCCTTTTTTAAAAAAATATAACATTAGTTTAAAGTGGCATGAGCGGCCAAAATCACTATTTTTAATAGTCTGATCCTCAAAACACTTTGAAATTCCTTGAAATAATTGATGTTGAAATGTGAAAAATCAATAGAGTTTATGGCATGTTTGAACTGAAACAGTTTTCAGAGAGCAAAAAAACACAGACAAGCATACATTTGTTCTGTGGGGGGGGGGGGGGGGGGGTTTAACACTACTTTGACAAACATTCTTCTGGAAACCAGTGTGACCAAAAGCCTTTTAATTTGTGCTGGAGAAAAATACTCACTACTTTAGGTTTCATCGTTAACATTTGTCTTTTTGTTTCCAGTACAGAAAACTTCCTACAATCCCTATTCCACCATCTACTCCAAAATCTGCTTATGGCAAAGTTGAACTCAAGTATGTAAGTATATCTCCCGTCAATCACAACAATGTTGTTAGCAAAAGGAATTTAACTCTTTTTGTAAAATTCCTCTAGTATTAATATCAGAAATGATTTAAAATAAATTTAGACCATGGAGTTTAGGTTAAAAATCAGCCATTTTGTCAAATTTTAGAGTATTTTATTCGTTATTAAAAACTTGAAAGGTATTTAGTGGTCACAACAGTGGTTTAGAATCAAGTGATTTCACAGCAGAAACCGAAAATTACCTATATAATTGAGTGGTCACAACAGTGGTTTAGAATCGAGTGATTTCATAGCAGAAACCGAAAATTACCTATAGAATTGAGTGGTCACAACAGTGGTTTAGAATCGAGTGATTTCACAGCAGAAACCGAAAATTACCTATAGAATTGAGTGGTCACAACAGTGGTTTAGAATCGAGTGATTTCATAGCAGAAACCGAAAATTACCTATAGAATTGAGTGGTCACAACAGTGGTTTAGAATCGAGTGATTTCACAGCAGAAACTGAAAATTACCTATAGAATTGAGTGGTTACAACAGTGGTTTAGAATCAAGTCGTTTTTAAAGTTTATTTTTTAAGCAATACTTTTTTGTTGTTGATAATTTGTAATTTCCAGAAATAAATACCACTGTATAAAATCCCCAATTTGACTTCTTCAATACATGTACACGTAGCATGTAAAATAGGATCATTAGAGGAATGGAACTAACGTACATGTAATGTGCTTCAAATTGATTTATTACATACATTTGTTATGTTTTTGTCATCTCTTTTCTTGTTTGCATTGTTTGCTATACAGGATATCTCATTGGCTGATGCAATCACATCTGGAATTCTGAATGAACCAATCAAATCAGTGTTTCCATTGACCATGGAACAAGTGGGAAAAGGGCAGGTAAGAATGTTTGATATTGTGTATGGGAAATAACTTTAGATAGACTATCAGTATCTGCTACAACATTCAAGATGTCTTCACCTTCAGGCATTGATAACATGCTGATTAGTGTAGTATCTTGAGACAAGCCTGCTTATCACCTCTTTAATTGGCAGGAGTTGCCAAAATTCAGATTTTTATTTTCGTGAATTCGGATTGACAAGGCAAGTTAACAGCTTGATCTACATGTACCTTTAAAGACTAAAGGATTTCTCAACTAATCTGAAGCGGGGAATCTAAACAAACTTAATAAGTGGCGTATCATTTTAATACTTGCGCTTTGATAGTTGTACCAAGACCACCACAGATTTCTTTTGAGGGTGTGTACCTTTGACTTGATAATTAAAACCTAATTCAATATTACAACATAAGATATGAAATGCTTTTTCCCCTCTTGATTTCAGAGCTATGCGTATATCTTATACAGTCATCTGTTATTGGATACCTACTACCCAGCTCTCCTTCAGTTAAAATCAGTAAGGGACAGAGGATATGTCTACCTTGACAATGTGAGTACAGTCAGTAAGTGTTCAGGTGATGGATTTACTAAGCTGTTTTTTACAGGCGTAGCTTAAGAATGAGCCCCAGGGAATTAGCCCCAGGGACTGTTTCACAAAGTGGCTCCTTCTAAGTGTTCGTCATACATGTATCTGTCAAGTTAAAGCATATTGAAGAGGTACGGATATACAAAACTTAAGACTTTCATTGAATAGACTGCAGAGTGTACAAAAAGCTTAGAGAAACTTCTCAAATGTATTTTGCCCAACATATTTAAAACTTTGAAGCCAGGTGATTAATAAATCCCCCATTTAATTCAGTAAAAGATTTACAGTTGAGGGAATTCATTAATCTTTAGTTTCATTAACAAATAATTAATCAGAGACTAAGTGCTCACAAGATATTCTTTGGAGTCTATTCTATGGGGTCTTAGTTCTATTTGCGAAATTTTTATTCCAGGAAAACTAAACAACTGTTTTGAAACTCTCTTTAAATGTAGCTTCCGTTCAAATAAGAAATGATTATGGCATCACCACTAAGTAAGTATTGCGAACATCAGAAGCTTTCAATGCTATCCCAAAGACCTTGGTAGATTTAGTTCACAATACCTTTTTTGTGGTAATGCCTTAATTATTTCATTATATAAATCTCATTATAAAAATTGTATAAGTAAAGTAAAACAGTTCCAAAAAAACACTGATCCAAAGTAATTGTTAATAACATGTATTTGTACTGTATTTGTGCTATTTTCTATAACTGTTACATCCATCACATTTCACTGCAGAAAATCACATCTGTATAATCAGATTTCCTCTGCCAAAAAAAAAATGCTACAGACATTCTAAAATTTACATTTTAAATTCTTAATTATGTAAAAATCCTGCAGAATTTTCCCAAAAACAAGAAAAAAAAACCCAAGTCTGCACATTTTTTTTTCAGTATAGAAAATACTAATTTTGAGGGTTGCCATGATCACAATTTGCTCATGTTATGGATTTTGTTACCAGGAATTCCAAGGTATTGTGACTCGTGATAACGTCACTGATATAACCATACCAGCTATGATGGGTCAGAGGCTAAATATACTGGTGGAAAACCTCGGCCATATCAACTATGGTTCCGGAATGGTGGATAACAGTAAGGTGAGGGTGAAATCATGTATGGGTAGTCTTCAAATATTGAGTGGGCTTTTATCTAGCTGGCTCTGTAGTCGCTCTAACACAAATCTTCAATCTCACACAGTCTGATGAAAATTAAAATAATTATCAGTTTGTTCAGTCCATGTAGAAGGATTGTCAGGTACCTGCCGGAAGTTAGGGGCTTTCTCACTTCAAAGAATCTGGTTTCCTCTACTGGTAAACCTGGAAGATAAATTCTACTGTGGAGCTGGTTTACTGGAACCAAAAAACATAGAACAAAACACAAATATACACCATCATGTACAATATAGTACGAGTTGTCCTACAACGAATATAGAAGAGATAGGAAACGCCTTTGTATTTCAGCCAGTGTGATCACATTAGTTTGGCTTACTATTGTTTGTCTCAGACACCTGACGAGGGCATTCCGATCTGCCCCGAGAATAGCCGTAGGTGGTGTCGATTCATTCCAAAACTTTCCGATATGGCATATGCCTATTCTTAAACGACATGAGCTGCCAGAATTCACACTTTTTTCATAATTTCTGATCGTTACGACAGTAAGAGGTTTTGAAGGCCATCGAAAAACTAAATTTATCCTCCATCCTCGAGACTAGAAGCACTAAAAGTTTGTGAATGATACGTCTTGAGAAAAATAGCCAATAATTTCAACATTCTCTTTTAACGTCAAAATATCAACATTTTGGCAGCTCATGCCAAGTAATTAACAAAAAACAATCACCATATCGACTAGTCTGACTGTGGCTAACTTACATGTGCAGTCCATATACCTACACTATCCGTAAGGTTCGAAATGAATCGGAATATGTCATAACACATAATGTTTACATTTGCTGTAATACAAAGGTGTTTCCTATCCCTTCTATATTAGTCCCAGGTTTTAGTAAAACGTGAAAGTGCACCGTAAAACAATTCACCTTTCCTGCAACGCCACATGACCAGGCCAAATCCGGCAATGTCACATGACCAGGCCAAATGTTTGTAAAGTGGAGATAATTTCTCATGACCACATTGTTGTGGGACATTTTACTGAATGTGTCAGACTATGATAAAGTTGCCTGTAGGGAACCAAAAATTAGTGGTTGCCCACATGTATGAATCTGTTTCCAACCTTCAATAAAACTGTACAGAAACAATAAATACATGTAGTAGGTAGTAATATACAATTACTGTTACACTAATCAAATTTATATCCATATATCTGTTCAGGGCCTCATTTCTAATGTGACAGTTGACGGAACAGTTCTGACAAACTGGGATATTTTCCCGATATATCTGGAGGATGTGATTAAATCTGGAATTGATCATACCACACTCAGGTAAGTGAAATTACAGCTTGCCATTATTATCTCTCCAGTAAAATATATGTTGGGGGGATACTGTACTTGTACTTGTGCTGTCTGTCATTGTCTATAACCTTCAAGCTTTTGATCCAGTTTGAGGTATATTGAGGACCTCCGTGGCTCAGTAGGTAGAGCGTTGGATACTCAATCTGAACAGCCTTCCACCAATGGATCTTGGACTCAAATCCCACTCAGTCCTCAAAAGAAATTGGAAAATTTTCTGACTGGGGTTTCACCCGAACGACCTATGTGGGATGGTTGCCAGTTACCAACGGAAGGTCGTGGGTTTCCTCTGGGCATAGAGCCCGGTTTCCGCCCACAATAAAACTGGCAACGCCGCCATATACGTGAAATAATCTTGAGCGCGGCGGAAAACACCAAACAATCAATCAATCAATATTGTATGTGATGTCTCAGATTTTGCTAGGGTTATCCATGGCTTAGTATGAACTGTAAACCATAGGGTGCCAAGTCTCCCATTGATGGGCCATCGATCAAAGTTGGCTCATTCACCATTTTGTTAGCAACCAGCACAACAGTTACCTAAGTTACCACCTACAATATTTGGGATTAAGACCTTTCTATTCTGCCCTTTTTTTCAGGTTCCAACCAAAGTATTCTCAGAATCTTCATGAAAACAGTATAAGTTATAAACCTTCCTTCTGGTCCGGGAAATTCCAGACTGAAGCTATGATGGACACATATCTAGACCCACGTCCATTTTCAAAGGTCAGTTTCTTATGTTTGCTTCCGTTTTTGTCTATTCATTAATGTTAACTTAAAGTGGATATTTTTAACAGAATGTTGAAATTATTGGCATTTGAGGTAAAATTCAAAGAAACATTTTTATCATATGTCCTCTGTACAGTTTTCTGTACAATTCCCCATTCATAAAACACAAGGTCCGTCCCAATGGGAACATTTTTCCTCCTTTCAATAGAGAGCATAACAAGGGGGGTAACTTTTCCTTGATGGAAATAAAACGTATTGTGGACATATAACTAGAATATAACTAGAATCAAAACACAAATCACTCAGTTAGAAAATGATAGTGGTATGTTTGTGCAGTAACGTTCAATCATTTAGGCTAACTTTTGAATGTTAATTCTTTTATTTTGACAGGGTCATGCTTTTATCAATGGTTTCAACTTGGGTCGCTACTGGCCGTCTGCAGGGCCTCAAGTTACGCTGTTTGTGCCAAAATCTCTGCTGAAACCTTACCCAGAGTTCAACAGTATTGTTCTCTTTGAGATGGAAAACGCACCGTGTTCGGAACAATCTAGTTTAGTTTCCTGTACAGTTTCCTTCATTGACTCACCATATTTAAATAAAACAACTGGATCCTCAGCGGGCTATTTTAGGTCTTCCAAAATCTTAACTGAAGACTATGATTGGAACAGGGAACACTAATAGATTAGTTCTATACACTATATGTGTGTGTTCTCTTCAAAGTTCATGTATTTGTAGTTGTATTTATTGACCAAATTATAATTTTCTATGGTATGATTTAAAAAATTCATATTAATCTATTGATTGTTAAATGCCGTCAATGGGTATATTGCTAACAGAAAGTATTCGCTGTATATTGAGGGATGGCGAACAGAAAGTAATCGTCATAGAGGTGAGCAGCCATGTGTTTGACTTCAAGAGCTTGTAACGGAGTGGTCACAAGACACCTTTATATCCCATAATTTTTCGATGATGTCATTAAACGTCAGGAGTACAAGATTAAAAAAGCTAAAGGTCACAGCTTTATCTCATTGAAAATCCAGACACTAATGTGTTAGACATTTTTTTAAATATTTTTTTTAATTAAAGGTAGCAATTTGTGAACTTGGACTTTAATTTATTTGTATCTTTTAAAAGGTGATTAAATGTATAACAGTACTCTTGATATTTTTTTGGTTGATATTATACTTCCTTTAAAAATGCAAGAAATTGTAAAACCAATTATGGGTGAAGCAATCAAACATGTGCCGAGAGTGTTGAAAGGCATTAACTATTTTCTGCGAAGAAGTGGGGTTGTGGGGTTTGGGTGAATGGCAAAGACACCCGCCATAAAGCATTAATGATATGTGCCTTTCCCTGGGGCGCTGGTTTGATTCTCAGTCCGAGGTTCACCCAAAATCGGTGTAAGGGTTTCTTAGATTTTTCAAGAAAACATTATCTGAGAAATAAAAAGATAGAAGTTAACTTATTGAGGTAAATGGCCATGTGATAGTTTTATTACTGTTATTAAAATGTTATTGTTTTAATGATGAATCTAATATTATGAGTGGAGATCAATTTCCAATAATTATATACATGTCAGGCATTTGCTTATTGCATAAGTCTCATACAAAATAAACGGCTTGTAAAAAATGCATTCTGTTCCTGTTGAATCAGAACATCTGGTGTAACAGCTTTTAAACCGAAGTGCCACAGAGAGAAAATAATAATACATTTTATCTATGCAGCCTACAGCTAAAAAGTTGTTGTTCATAAATTTAGCACATTTTTGCCTTTTAAACTCTGGAACTTTACTCGCACTTACATGTAAGTCAGCCATTAGAAACAATATATTTATATTTTTAATTTATGAAAGTTTTTTTTTAAGATTTTATTTTGGTGATGGACGTATTTTTTTTATCAGAGTGGAGAATCTAATTTACGTTTATTATACTCTGTATTGGGGGATGTTAATTGTTATTGTTCATAATAAATTGAATTAAATGTTATGGGGAATTGGTGTTTTTGTTGCTATTTCTCATCTGTGATCGATTCTCAGAGAGCAGTTTAAGATTGATTGATTGATGTTTTACGCCAGACTTAAGATTATTTTACTTATATGGTGGGGCTGTCATGTTTAGTGGGGAAGAAACGGGGCAGTTTATTATTAGTGTTGATCACAATGGCAATATCTCGTGGCTCGAAAAAAAAAAAGATACTTTACTTAATCAAAAATTAAATAAATAATTTGAAAGATATCAAAACAAAAGTATCTACATATAATTATAATTATAACCTTATTTACTATAAACGCTTAAAAAATTTTAACTTTCCTTTCAAAAGTTTTGTTCACGTGAAATGTAAAATAAAATTGTCCATGCCCAAATAAGGAACATTTAGCCCTACACACTAAATATAGGATTCCTCCCAAACCAAACCTGACAATGGTCACATAAGTGAAATAATCTTAAGAGCAGAGTAAAGCATGACACAAGCGCTTAAGATTTGTGTAATTGATTGATGTTTAAGGTCACACTCAAGATTGTTTCACTAGGATGCCAGGGTTGCCAGGTTAAATCATAATTCAGGAGGAAACCACTCTCAGCCTAGAGGAAACCAAAAGACCTTCAGTTAGTATACTTTACTTGGCAACTCTTCCAGTAAAGGATCAAACATTGATCAATCTTAAGCTTGTTGGACTGAGACTATAGGTGTAAGCCAAGAATTGTTTACAGAGGAAACTAGAGATCGCTTAAAAGACTAGCTTAAAATCACTTTATTGAGAACAAGAACAACTTGACATACGCCCATATACATGTACATAAATTTACATATACCTAATGCTTTTCATCTAAAGTTACAACAAACCAGTTGACCAAAGAGTGCTTCGCTTAAAATTGTCTAAAGCAGTACATATGTAACCTAGTAAACCATGTTATTTTCCCCACAAATTAGTTGCATCAACAAAATTTAAACCAAATACAAGTACTTCATAATTATGACTAAAAGAAAAATCTGTTCTTAACTTTTCTATATCCAGGTATGGCTAGCGAGCTTAAGATAAAATAAATTGTACACAGAGAACAATACACACAAATATGGCATTACAAGAACCCCGAAGGCATATATTTGAAAAGGCTATACATGTATAGGGCTTATATATATAAACACATACGAATTTCCAAGTCAAAAACCTCTAGCCCATGTAAGTAGTTTCATGGTTTGTCCGAGGGGTGATACGGAAATATAAGGGATTTTCTAATATGTATGGTATGAGCAAACTTCACTGACAAGTGTCTAGACATGACGCCATGAGCTGTATATGATACATGTAGTCGCGACCTGACGTGAGCTAAATACATGTAGGATACATGCAGTGGCCCAGTATTTATCCAAATGGCGACATAGTATGGAATATACAGGGTCTCCATGTGATTTGTTTGAACCAACCAAAAGGAAGTATTTAGTGTCAGATGGGATAAATAATGTTGTGTAGGCCATGATGCCCTTTAAAATATTAATGATCACTAAAACACACGGACACAGGCAAAATCTTCTTGTCTAAAATAACCAAGGAGACAAGTTTCTAATTGTATTAAAAAGAGGTACAAACTGTATATCAGATAAATCTAAAATACATGTACATATATGTTACTATACTGGTATTAAAAGAGAACTGCAGATTGAATTCAGTCTCTGGGTACCATTTCTCTCCAGTCAAGTTCAATTTATGAACAACTTTTCAGGTTTTCTAGTCAAATTCAAAAATATCCTTTGTGTTAATGTCTCAGTGCCATTGTGACTACATTTTCAAAATAATACATATATATACCAGTATTCATTACATGGTTCATAACAAAATAAATACAACAACAACATATTTTTTGTTAACTATTTACCTAACAAATAACAATAACACATTGTTGTACATATTTACCTAACAAAGACCAATAACACATTGTTGTACATATTGACCTAACAGAGAACAATAACACATTGTTGTACATATTTACCTAAAATATAACAATAACACATTGTTGTACACATTAACCTAAGAAAGAAAAATGACACATTGTTGTACATATTGACCTAACAGAGAAAAATGACACATTGTTGTACACATTTACCTAAGAAAGAAAAATGACACATTGTTGTACATATTAACCTAAGAAAGAAAAATGACACATTGTTGTACATATTAACCTAAGATAGAAAAATGACACATTGTTGTACACATTTACCTAAGAAAGAAAAATGACACATTGTTGTACATATTAACCTAAGAAAGAAAAATGACACATTGTTGTACATATTAACCTAAGAAAGAAAAATGACACATTGTTGTATGTATTAACCTAAGAAAGAAAAATGACACATTGTTGTACATATTAACCTAAGAAAGAAAAATGACACATTGTTGTACACATTTACCTTACAAATAACCTGAAAAAAGATTCCTGTGATGTAGAATTATAATCTCAAAAACTTGATCCATTGCCAGAGTTATTCAGTCATGTATAAAGGATATAAGTAAAACCTGTCATGAGTGTTTAACTAAAAATTTTCCTAAATCAGAACATCAAAACTTGCCAGAGTCCTGTATAAAAGCTGTCATGTGCAGCTGACATAAAATAAATTGCTTTCACAATATACCTCATAAAATATGAATATAACTCTTAAAATAATAAATTTATAGAAAACATCAGAAAATAAATTTCCCTTTCAGATGCAATAATACAATTGTACATAGGCTATCCTCGAATGTAATTTGAACAACTGAACGAGGCGCCACACTATGCGGTTATAAATTTATTGTCCCTTTAAATGCTTTATTTACGGCTTTACAATGGTTAGGATACATGCATTTAATTAGCAAGGTGACAGCTTTCAAAAGCTACCGCTGTTTGGAGTGCTGACTTTTGATTTAATGCAAGTTGTTTTCAGAACCTAAAAAATTCTCTCCTTAGTTTGTCTTCGACCATAAGACAGCTTATACAGAGCTTGTTTCTGGTCCTATTTAGTTTGATTAGTTAGTCCGTATAACAGTATTCTCGTTATTTTGGGGATTACACTTTCTTGAAAAGTAGCAGAAATTCTTCTAATGATTTTGGGTGACGCCCAAAACAGGAATCTAACCCGTAATCCCCAAAATTAGTCCATATACAGAACAAATTCAAAGAACTGTTCATACATGTAGATCCTTCAAATATTGCACTCTGGTGGAAAACACTTATTTGAGAGACCATGTTTTTGATTTCTGTTGAAGTACAATCAAATCTTTCAATGGCATTTAGAAGTTGAAAGGTTAAGAATAAGGTGAAGAATTACTTATGATCTTAACTCACCATACCTAATTCTATTGTTACTTTTCTTAATTAATTTATACTATTACGTACCTGCCCCTACTTGGAATTCTCTCATCTGCTATATAAATGAATAAAATTTGTTGTTTGTCATTGACTTTGATAACGATGTAAGAACTACATCGAAAAGTCGTCACCCAATAAACCAAGAAGTTGTTATCCATAAGTAATTCTTCACCTTATTGAAGTACAATCAATTGTATATACAAATGAAGAAGGGCAAGACAACTTGCAGTTTTGATTATAATACAAATGTAGATAAAGAAATGAGATCATTTACAATATAATACATGATTGGTTAATAGATTCGTTGAGACATGTTACTTGTATAACCGTGTTACCAGGTTCAATGGGGGAGAAAGCCAAGCTATTTGGCCAGAAGAAAACCCTTGTGAATTAATTCTCTATTATTACGGCAGATTTAAATTTAAGTTATTTGTTTACAAGACGATACAAATACTTCGGGTCATTGTGTTAGACAACATAAACATTACTCTTTGAATCTAAACTACATCGTAGTCTAACACTTAAATTTTCTTTCCCGTTAAAGCTCACGGTCCTAACGGTATCGACACTAGCATATCATTGGAACATGTTTCAGTTTACAGTCTATTTTCAAAGTAAAACAGATTTGGAAAGGTGCTCATATCGAAAGGCTATCAGGGGAGTTAATCAGCAGGTTATGACAGGGGTTATTTCCCCTGAGAATTCAAATCAAAGGGAATTACATTTTTTATGAGATCCAACCAACAGCTAATTAAATATCATCAAAAACGTCTACATGGTCCCCAGACTTGAATTTTCCAGCATTTAATATCTCTATCAGTTTGTCAACAGAAACTTCCGGATCCAAAATCTTTCCATCTTTCTCCAAACCTAATGAAGAAGTAAAAAATAAAACAGGGTTTAAATAAATATTTATATAAAAAACATGAGTTGAAGGTGGTGATAGAAAGAGAACGATTGATTGATTGATATATGGTTTACATCAAACTCAAGATTACTTCACATTTACACGTGTATTGCCACGTTGCAAGATTTAATGGGAGAGGAAACCAGTATCTTTGCTCAGAATTCTACCCCTCCTGCATGTGCGTGCCGTGTGCAAATATACATGTTAAGTAGAGATGACTTTTCAAACAACATCGAGTCTGCAGTGCAACATCGGCTGGTA